>JARFIY010000037.1:0-600000 GCA_036346155.1 Sinelater perroti
ACGCAGAATTGCTGAAAACTAATGCAAGTTCATGTAGAAATAAATTTGCAGGTTGACACTGTGCTTATGCCTCTGTGACACGGACAGCATACAACAAATTATTGCAAAACTATAAGCAGTCAATGTAATAAACAATAGCTGGTCGACACTCTTTTAAAAATCCTGTAACTCTGAAAGAGAAAGCAGAATTTTTGTAAAACTAACCACAATATTTGTATTAATACATTTGCAGTTCGACTCTAAGCTAAAGCTCCTGTAACGCAGAATTGCTGAAAACTAATGCAAGTTCATGTAGAAAAATTTGCAGGTTGACACTGTGCTTATGCCTCTGTTTCACGGACAGCATACAACAAATTATTGCAAAACTATAAGCAGTCAATGTAATAAACAATATTGGTTCGACATTTTAAATATCCTGTAACCCTGAAAGCGAACGCAGAATTTCTGTAAAACTAACCACAATATTTGTATTAATACATTTGCAGTTCGACTCTAAGCTAAAGCTCCTGTAACGCAGAATTGCTGAAAACTAATGCAAGTTCATGTAGAAATAAATTTGCAGGTTGACACTGTGCTTATGCCTCTGTGACACGGACAGCATACAACAAATTATTGCAAAACTATAAGCAGTCAATGTAATAAACAATAGCTGGTCGACACTGTTTTAAAAATCCTGTAACTCTGAAAGAGAACGCAGAATTTTTGTAAAACTAACCACAATATTTGTATTAATACATTTGCAGTTCGACTCTAAGCTAAAGCTCCTGTAACGCAGAATTGCTGAAAACTAATGCAAGTTCATGTAGAAATAAATTTGCAGGTTGACACTGTGCTTATGCCTCTGTGACACGGACAGCATACAACAAATTATTGCAAAACTATAAGCAGTCAATGTAATAAACATTAGCAGTTCGACACTGTTTTAAAAATCCTGTAACTCTGAAAGAGAAGCAGAATTTTTGTAAAACTAACCACAATATTTGTATTAATACATTTGCAGTTCGACTCTAAGCTAAAGCTCCTGTAACGCAGAATTGCTGAAAACTAATGCAAGTTCATGTAGAAATAAATTTGCAGGTTGACACTGTGCTTATGCCTCTGTGACACGGACAGCATACAACAAATTATTGCAAAACTATAAGCAGTCAATGTAATAAACATTAAGTTCGACATGTTTTAAAATCCTGTAACTCTGAAAGAGAACGCAGAATTTTTGTAAACTAACCACAATATTTGTATTAATACATTTGCAGTTCGACTCTAAGCTAAAGCTCCTGTAACGCAGAATTGCTGAAAACTAATGCAAGTTCATGTAGAAATAAATTTGCAGGTTGACACTGTGCTTATGCCTCTGTGACACGGACAGCATACAACAAATTATTGCAAAACTATAAGCAGTCAATGTAATAAACATTAGCTGGTCGACACAGTTTTAAAAATCCTGTAACTCTGAAAGAGAAAGCAGAATTTTTGTAAAACTAACCACAATATTTGTATTAATACATTTGCAGTTCGACTCTAAGCTAAAGCTCCTGTAACGCAGAATTGCTGAAAACTAATGCAAGTTCATGTAGAAACAAATTTGCAGGTTGACACTGTGCTTATGCCTCTGTGACACGGACAGCATACAACAAATTATTGCAAAACTATAAGCAGTCAATGTAATAAACAAATTAGCAGTTCGACACTCTTTTAAAAATCCTGTAACTCTGAAAGAGAACGCAGAATTTTTGTAAAACTAACCACAATATTTGTATTAATACATTTGCAGTTCGACTCTAAGCTAAAGCTCCTGTAACGCAGAATTGCTGAAAACTAATGCAAGTTCATGTAGAAATACATTTGCAGGTTGACACTGTGCTTATGCCTCTGTGACACGGACAGCATACAACAAATTATTGCAAAACTATAAGCAGTCAATGTAATAAACATTAGCAGTTCGACACTCTTTTAAAAATCCTGTAACTCTGAAAGAGAACGCAGAATTTTTGTAAAACTAACCACAATATTTGTATTAATACATTTGCAGTTCGACTCTAAGCTAAAGCTCCTGTAACGCAGAATTGCTTAAAAACTAAGGCCAGTTGACGTAGAAATGCATTTGCAGTTTGATAGTGTTCTGAAGCCTCTGTAACATGGACAGAACACGAGAAATTATTGCAAAACTGAGCAGTTGATGTAATAAAATAATATTTTTGTGTATGTCGGCTATTGCTATTAGACTCGCTCCTAGTTCTATTTCTGAGTAGTATAAGCTGTATTCGTTGTTTGCTATTTTGTGTCGTTTCTCTATTTTCTTGTTTCTCTTAAACTTGGTATATGTATATCATATATCTCCATTTACAACGAACTGAAAAAGTTCGTTACTGAATTCTATATGTCTTTCTGTCGGTCCTTCACAATATTTGAGATTTTTTAAAATTTGTATATTGATTCTTATAGGAAATTTTATGCTGAATTCAAAAATATTCTATGTCTAATAATGTTCGAGATATTCGTTTTTCGAATTTTCCCGAAAGGTCTTTTTAAGTTCGTTCTGGGATTACTTACAGAGCAATCTCTTCGCCGGCATCATTTTTTTCTATAATTTCTATAATTTTTTGTGCTTTGTGGTTATTAATTTTCTATTCCAGGTTACTATCTTTGATTTTTCCTTCTTTTGTTTGTGTTCCATGCTACTTTGCTTTGCTTGTTTTTCGTTTGTTCTTTTTCATTTTCCGTGTCTATGGCGCTAGTCTTTGTATTCTATTAACTTTTGTTTATTCCATTCAGTTTTTTGGGATTGCTCCTGCTTGATATTAATCACAATTAGTCTTAATTAAAATGCAGACAAAACAAAAAAAAAACGTGTTTTGTAAAGTATATATTTAACACAAATAAATAAAAACATAAAAAAATGAATGAAAACAAACAAAGACCTCAATGAAAGACAAAATACGAAACGTGAATAAGCAAAATTAAATTATATTAAAATCCGGTGGGCGGCAGGTTAGCTGTGAACTCTCCGAACTACGGACAAAAATGCTGTTAGGATCAAAATTCAAGACGGAACAACTAAAAAAGACTTACCACACGTGACGTTCTCTAGTGGCTTAGCGGCTTCAATCCCGGGGGGTGGGTTCTTACTTGGCCAGATATAGAATCATTAGAGCACCATGGACGGGTGCAGAACACACAAAAAAGGCAACAGACGAAGCGTAATCAAAGCGCTCAATTGGAATTGCACAAATTCAAAGCCAAACTATGGTTACCTTCGGTTGGCGGCCAGTTACTTTCTGCTCTCAAAAAGATTCAACTTGGAGTTCTGGGTCGGTGATCATACGGTCCTTTTCTTTATCAAATCTCTTTTAGCTGTGATTAGGGGTGAGCAAGCGAACAAGTCAAGGTTGCGAGTAGAGATGGAATTAGGGCCAAAGGTGGCTTAGGGGTGTGCACAAAACACTCCCCTTTTCCTTCCATGCTCTCTTTATCTCATGTTCTTTCGCTTATCATTCTTCCTCCTGCCTTTGTTGTATTTCAGTTCCTTATTTTTTATTTTTATTTTTTTTTTATAACTCTTATTTCATTTAGTTTTTGTTCAATTTTATTTTCACCTCTAGTCATGCTTAAAGATTTTTCCATAATATTTTTTCTATTTTTCTACATTTTTGTCTTGGTAAAAACCGCATCACAATACCAGTTTCTGCGATGCTCTTACTACATTCAGAGCACTTCGCGGCGGTTGCGCTGACTGCTTTTGCCCTCTCTTATTTATTTTACGCACGCTTTGGTTGGTGCTAAAAGAGTAGCCTATACTTAAGTTTATATTTATGCGATATGGTATTTTTTATGCCGGTTATGTCCAGATTTTGACTTTTCTTGTGTGCTCTTTTGATATCCCTTTTGGTATAACCAATTAGTTAATTTTAAATTTATTTATTTATATATATTATTATATTCCGTATTGTAAAATGCCAATTCTCCTGAAATTTCAGAAACTTTTCTCTCGGCAAGTTTGATTATATGTAGTTAATCAAATGACTAAAATAGAATCTTGCTAATTGAGGTATTTAGTCATTTTTTGAAAGTAGTGCGGAAGCTGATAATTTGAAGTCATATAAAATATTATAAAATAAAAATACTAAATTGAAACAGTAAATTCAAAGATGAGGAGTTGACAAGAAATTTTTTATGGCGTTTAAAAGCTGCTTTTAGCGCATCGTAAAGCTCTTTGATTATGTTTTGCACACAAACATGCTTATTTGCCAAGAAAACTTGCATCGGTAATTGCAGGAACAATTAAAACGAAATCTTGTATGCCAGTCGGCTTCATCAATTTTGCCTATTGAGATTAATTGCTTGGTTAAGCGTCGATGAAGGTCACATTGTGTGGCCGCTGGTTACTCGGTATTTGAGTTCATTATTTGAATTAATTTGACAGCGGTCATTATTTTTATTAACATTTATTTTAAATGAATTTCTCTATATGTTCGGTTAAAATGACTATGTTAGGTAATATGTATTTAACTTAATAGGATTGTATCAATTAAACAATTATTCTAGTAACATTTATAATTAAATTTTTAACAACCATTTGCTGTCATACAGTATACAAATCGATAAGTGCGTGTTATTTAGAACAAAAATGTACCTAAACATATTTTTAGTCCAATCAATTAGTTCTTTAACCGATTTTCAACAACTTTATTTCTCCTGCATTGCGTTTGCAGCCATCAAGCTAACCAAAGTGGTCTCCAAAATATAGGCTATTAACAGATCCACAGCTCTGGTCGTCAAATTTAAAAAAAAAACCTTATAGAACTAGGTTTTGAGTTCTGTTCAGTGATATTCTTTTAGCAGCTGTAAAGTAGTTTGCCTAAGATTCCATGGTTGATTCTGAAAAGGTTACATTATTGAAATGCTCGCATGGAGCATAAAGAAGTAAATAATAAAACTAATTTCCATTCTTAGAAATTATTATTAATGTTGCAACCGAACCGCTCCTTTTCTTTAATTAGTCGAAGATGTTTTATTTTAGTTTAAATTGAGGCTTTACTCGCTCTTTGTTGGTGTTGTTTGAAAATACATAAATTATCAGTGTTCCGCCAGGCTCGACTTGTTCACCGGCTCTGTACTATCCCGTAAGACCACACTTTCTTCTAACCGGGCTTACGTACTGGATATGCCTTTGCCAAAGCCATCCTTCTGTCTGCTGTCTCTGAGCCTAAAGTCAACGCCGCGGCCGAAAAGAACGCTTTTCCAGGCCTTTCCATTAACTGGTAAAGAACGCAGGCAAGCGGATCCGTTTAAATGAATTGGGGAGTACTATTAAGGGAAAGCTGTGCCCGGATGCGAAAAAGACCGAGGAAAATGGTGAGTGTTGCTTCTTTTGCCTTGCAAAAGTTAAGGAAGCGTCACAAAGAGTCTTAGATGTAAGGTTAATTACAATCGATTCATCAAACAGTTAAAAATGTTAAGACGAAAACCATGGATCAAGGAATTTCAAGACACTGTCTAGACCACTGAATTAACTATAATAGAAAACAAAAAAATTATTAAACGTCCTCAATTTACAAAATCCTTCTATCGGAAAACTAAATCAAAATTACCCTAAACACAACTAAGAAAAGATTTGCCGAACAACTCGGCTATGTTTTTGAATAATTTCTGATAGAGGTCCACTAAGCGAAAGAATTACCATTTAGGAAATAATCGACGTTCTTCACCAAATGAATCTTCCAAATAAGTCTTGTAGAATATCTAAAGTTAACAGGGTAATTAATTTCAAAAAATTTGTGGGTTACGACCTAATAACGAAAAGAATACTGAAGCGGGCATCAAAACGGAAACCAAAATTTTTGTCGCTATATTAAAATTGGGCTATTTTCTTACTTAAACTTGCTAAAGCAGTTTTTTATCATCCAATAAACGTCCTGCTCATATTATTGATGTTATCTAGTTAGGAAGGCCAATTGCAAATCACCAATTTGGTTCTTACCATTAAACAAGTTTATCGTTTTATTAAGAATGTAAAATCTGATCTAGAACAAAATGGTGCCGATTTGCTGCTTTTCTTGATGTTTCCAAAGGGTATGGCATGTGAGACTGATTTACAAAATTAAAAACAGCCTACCTCATTTTTTTACATAGTATTACATACTATTTATTGAAGAAATATATACAGTTAACATTACAGGACATGTTATCAATAAAAGGCTGGTGCTCCGCCCATTTTACGCAAAATCTGTATCTCACAATTCTCAAAATTTCTTAAAAGCTATCGTGGCCACAAATTTACCTGCCCCGGCATTCGCCTTGGTGCAGGACCCGGGAAAACCACGAAAACCCGAGTCGGGGCAGGTGACTCGAAACCGCTGATGGGTCCGAGTCCTCCTAGCGTTTACAATAGTACGCAAAGAAACAGACTAAACTACCTTAACCTACGCCGCACTTAGTGTCTGTTAACGATTGCCCAAGAGTTCGCGTCTCGCGCAACACTTCTTTTTCCAACCTCCGCGCGCCCATCACAAATTCGTGTCCACACGTAATCTCGCGCACCGTTCCGCATGCATCTCTAGCCGCTCTCCGCCTTGGCCCTGGTCTCCTCCTCTTCCTTGCAGGTCAGCGGGACGTGCATGGCGTCGTCGACCATCTCACACGCGCATCTACTTTGCTTCTTCGCCAGCTTTCGGATGTCCAGTGATAAGCTGGACGGTGTGCTGGTTAAAGCATTCGGTAGCCTGTCGCGCCATGTCGCCATCTCTGCTCCTATCTTGCTCTCGTCTTAGTTCGTCGTCGCTTTTTTACGAGCCTCAGTGGAATTGTCTCGAAAATTGACGGTCCCAGTTCTACCACTTCTCGCTTGTTGCCTGGAGCTCCGACGTGCGTCTTGGTCCAATGGAACCAGACTTCGATCTCGGCCGACAACGTCTTTGCAAGGCTCCAAACCTCAACTTGCAAATCCGTCGGCGCTCTCATACTTCTGAAAGCAAGTAGCGCTGATTTGCTAGGTACTCTCGGATTGATATTAACTTGCACTGAAAGATGGTACTCCAGTCTGCGAGTTTTGCTGGTTCGCAATAAATGTCTTTCTCCTCGAATGACCACGAACGCGGCCCCTGCTCTCCCGTCGTCCGGCCGCGATCCATCCGCGTAACAGCACAGTTATCGCTCCTCCAGCCCCGCCACGCTCCTCCACGGACTGCCTCCGCTTGATGACGCCCTGCCAAAACCCCAGCTCCTCTACATAGTATTACAGTCCTACCTAAAGATAGACTCTTTCTAATAAAATATAAAAATTTCCATGTCTCCGTGTTCTTGTTCAATTTGAAACCCACAGGCGAGCGTCCTTGATCCTGTCTTGTATCTCTCATACATAGTCAATTTCTCCAAAAATAGAAATACACGACGATATTGGTCTCTAGTAAAAATGAAATTGAGCCATATTCCCTTCATTCTAAAGAAAGAGACATAGTTTATGCGACTGGTCTTAAATATCGTATTAAGAACATTTGAAGCTTGCAAAATTGGTTTGGTTTGAATTTTTATCACTGCTTTATTACTTGGTTAAGCTTAAAATTCAAATTTGGATTACTAGCCCAGTATTAGACATCATGAAAAAGTGTACTTCTATACCAAAGTTCAGAACAAAGTAAAAGCAAAGAAGATAACCAGGAAGAACTACATCCCGAGGAGGACTACAACTAACCGACAGCAATATGTATAAAAAGAAAATAAGCCGAAAAAGCTGTGCTTAAAGCAAGGCAGGACAGCTGAAAAAAGACCTAGAAAGAAAATGCAACGACGACAATAGAAGAGATTTCTGGAAGGTTATTAAAGGTCTGCGAGGTAAATTTAGGAAGCAAATGTGGAACATAATAAATAACCTAAGGGTAATAGAAACTAAAGAAAAAAAATTCTACAGGCATGGAAAGAGCATCACGAACAAAAATTTAAGAAGGCTAAGAATAAAAACGTTACAAAACGGAAAAGAACTAGAACATAAAATTGAATTTAAAAAAACAACATTGAAATAGAATGAGTAAGAGAAGCAACAAACAAATAACACCCAAAACAATCAGATACGAAGGAAAACAACTTACTGAATGGATAAAAGACTTACGCCAACTAACTTGGGAAGAGAACAGAATACCAAATGATCCGGGATAGCAAAATTCTTCATGTTGACAAAGAGTATGTTGTCGTTTCTATCCCACATGAGATATTTCTCGTCGGCCTATCATCGTTATCCTCCTAATCAGAAAGCCACCTGCGTAGATCCATTTTGCCCCCAAAAATAGTTTCACTGCTTTATCTCTCAATAAATTATCCAGGTAAAGAGAATTAAGTAATTTTTCTCCAAACTCGTCCTTTGCTGGGGAATTTAAGTGATGGAAAATAACCGCTGCTGAGATGAAGAGGCTACATTACAAGAGCGTGCCTGAATTCCACAACTTCTTCATGTTTTTATTTTTCCACCACAAAAACCGCATCGTATAAAGATCACTAAGCGAGCGTGGTCCCTTGGGTAAGGCGCGGGTTGCAGAGCGGACGGACCTGAGTTCCATTCCCAAAGCTCTCTGATGCCTGCTCAGGCCTACTCAGTCACTAAAAATAATTGAGTAGCTGCGTTCACTCTAAGGCGCGGTGCTTGCCACATCTCCCCGCATCATAAATGGTGCGCGACGACTAGGCAGCGAGGGCGAACATATGAGATCCTCAACCTCTCAGTTCGCACCCAGTGCTCCTACACGGGCCGTTAGAAGCTTGCCATTACCATAAAAATCACTTACTTTTAATCTCATGGTATGGAAAGCTTTCTTAACATCGCTCAAAATGCAGTTTACGAAACCGTTGTATTATTTCAGAAATTAGGAATCAATTGAACGTAGTCTTCTCCTGTAAACAGCTACACGTCGATGATTCCCTTGGTTTAGGCTCACTTGCTTTTCCAATAAACCCCACAGCTTCCCATTTTTGAAAATAGAATCATAGGGGTTGTAAAACTGGTTTGAATTAATTTGCTGTTGCTTCGTGAAAACATCTTGATTAGATGGAATAGATTACAGATTACTCTTTTACAAAAGCTCCACAACATATCTTTCCTTGTCGTCTCGTGTTACATTATGAATAAAGCATTCTTCTGTTTTATTGTTTTTTCGTGTCAGGGTCCTTGATACTTTAACTTTTTCCTTTATTTATTCTTCTAGCTAAGCCCCAACTTGTAGCAAAATTGAAATCCTTGGGATCGAGCGTGTTGTCCACTCTGTATTTGGTGACGCAAGGACAACACCTGTATCACACGAAGTTCTTCTCCAATCCATGAACAATAACTTTAGTCAAAGATTTATCGTGCGCGAGCATGATAGGTTATACGGATTATTTCCAAAGGTGACCCATAACCTTCTTAATTTACGAGAGAAGCTTAAGAGAATAAGCGTAACGCTGATGGACGACGAAAAGAGTTCATTTGATTGGAGGGGGCATATACGCTCACGTCGCCTTTGTAGAAATTGAACGCTTGACTTGTGAAGCCACTGCTATAAATACTAAGCTGGGCTGGACTTTTGCTTTTCATGTTGTTGCAGCTAGGTTGTAGCTTTTCTGGCACCCTCCATTTATAAAAGCTCTAACCGTTTTTACTCATTTCGGCTTACTATCTTCACTAAAACAGTTTGTAGAACAATGTCGTTACTATAATCTGTATGTACGTGTCTCTTGAATTTCAACTCAGATGACACCAACCGTTTCGTCGTTTTTCCTCTTCTGAGCAGAGCAATGTTTCATGTCGCATTATAAATTTGAAGTTTGAACTTCTTGCCAATGTGAGAGTTACAGCATTGTTTCTTAGTCCGCAGTATTTTGATTTTTTTCTCATAGAGCTCGAAAACTTTTGTGACTCTCATGTTTTACCTTATCACAGAACGCACAAGTTGATCTTTGACCATTGTGAAATAAAGATAAAGTAGGTAGGGGCTTGCATTGTTCTTGTTTCTTGTTAGCGTCGTGAGTGTTAGGCTTCTTATCCTTTTGTTCAGCTGGAAGGAAAGGCTTAACTTGTACGTTATCCTGAACAAAGCTTTTCGTAATCTTGATTCTCCGTTGAATCCCCACAAGGTCAAGTCTTGTTCTAAGCGAGGTGTCGTTACTACGGCTATACGTAGATAAACGACTTTGTTGGCGATTGTGTTAGATGTACTTAGACAGGCTCAACTCCACAAGTGGAAATAGCCAAGTGACTGGGTCAGCCTTCTTTAAAATCAAAAGAATTTTCTCTTCAGTTGTAAAGTTAGAAACTAAGTTGAGTAACTTGGGTATCTAGTCCTGCAGTTTCAAATCCTTGTTTCCATATTTTCGTTCAATGGATGATAACGCATAGCCAACTCATAAGCGTCTGTTCCAGGTTCCGGCAGTTGGCGTAGATAAAGAAATTCCTCACTTCCGCTCATCTGTGCATCCTAATCAATCTTCTGGAATTAAGTCCAACATTCTAACCAGTTAATCAATGCTCCTGAAAGCTTTGATATCGGCATGGTTGAGAGCTTAAAATTTTGTATTTTGAGTCCAATGCGACCATTTCCTTCTGTGACGTTTTCAGCGTACTTCCTGTCAGGTTCTAGCATTAACCTCGCCTTAAGAACTGAAATGGTTTCGTACTTTACCTTACATCTTTTTCTTTTGTCAAATTCCTTATCCTTATCACCATTTGAAATGTTATCATTTCTCATTTGCTCCATAAATCTTCCTGTTGAATACGTTCAAACACAGCATTAGAATAATTTAATCTTGACGAGGATCTCCTGCTTCTTTAGACCTTTCCATTTTAAAAATGATTCCGAATCCTTGGAGTAATAAACTCAAAATAATTGTTTTATGGCTTCCATGATGACGCAAAGGTTAAAATCGGGTGATAAATTTGGATATTTAGTCCCAACTCCCACTTTTCGGGGGGCATCGAGGCTGATGATTAGGTGCCCAAACTCCCCAGAAAGGACAGTGAAGTTATCGAGTGTACGATGAGCTGTCACTCCGTCTTGCTGAAACCAGTATTGGTTAATCATTCGTTTCTGCCTTGCAATCGGAATGAACTTATCCAGCACCTCTTCGCGGTAAACCGGCTCATTCATATATTTCGTGAGAAAGAATGGTCCGCCTCGTCGATGAAATGGATGTGTTTGATGTCGAGTTTCTTCTTACCGACAACTATCAACACTTTATTCGCAAAGGCAAATCTTGTCTCAATAATGAGTGTTGTCAGTGGCTGTTGAATGTGAATCTTGTAGGAAAACAGATCCAACTCATTGTGTAGAATCTTGACCTGTGCCGTTTTTTTGACGAAGTTGTCGGCTCAGCTTCATGAAGAGTACCGGCCTCCTCTACAGCCTCGAGGGTGATTATAGACACTGACCGGCCAGTTTTCACATCCTTGTGCTCATTCACACTTTCGGTGTCTTCGAATCTCTTTGCCATCCTTGATTTTCATGTGAAAAATGTCAAAATTTCAAAAATTTATTTTTTACCTTCTTATTGTCGTTTCAGTGTTCTTTCCGAACTTGTCCTTGAACTTCCTTAAGGCCTCTGCGCACGATTCCCCATTCTGGTAATACAACAAAGACCTGCTATTCGGTCGAATACTCCGTTCTTGCAATCGCCATTAATATTGTTGATGTGTGCAAAACAAATCGGAGCCCTTCGCTTAACATAAATAACATCAACTTTTTTGCCCTCCAAATGTGAGCATGGTGAAAATCAAATCCTGCGTAACATAAAACTTACCCTATATATAACCGGGCTAAACCCATTCGGCCCCCATACTTCAAGTTCCTCCACCAGGTACCTCAAAAATGAGGCCATACGAAAAACATTGTAGCAGCTCTATGGGCTCAAATGGCTCACTCAGTCACTAAAAATAATTGACTACATGCGTTCATTTGTACAAGGGGTAATAATGCGATCGTTTACCACATAGTTTTAACCTTTTGGTTTAAAGGCCATACCTTAGAGAAAAACGGCAGAGTATTAGGACACTATATATTATGAGCAAGATGAGATTACTTCTTACACTGAATTAATTAATTTTTCTTTTTTCCTAAAACTTGAGTTCAAAATTTCCTTTTGGGGGCTGTATCAACGAAAGGGTTTAAATAAAAGCTGTATAAATTGCCCCACCTTACAGTGCACGATGGCTGTGCATACAACAAAATGTTTAATTCACCTTTTATTACTTTTCCACGTTGAAGAAGTCATAATTATAATTGTAACTGCCGACAATTATGAAAATAAAAAATCCTAATGGTTCAGCCCGCGACCACAAACCACAAGCGAGCAATGTCAAACAAATTTGAAGCACCTGAAGTTTCGCATTATTTTTAACCAAAATCTGCCGATTTGTTTCGAGAATGTGCACAACCAATTAACGTATTCTTCGTTCCAGAAATGTTTGTTGAACTAACAGAACGTGAGTGCTCTTTACAACTTTTTAAAGGACGCGTACGCTTGCGGGCGATTTAGCATTCAGAGAAGTGCTGTTTGCAATAACAGGCCGTTTATGACTCGCCTGAGCGCAGCCATTAAAAATAAACTGCATCGGAGTAAACCGAGGGAATCCCCGCAAGAGGCATTTCAGTTCGCGTCGCACGTCGAGCGAAAGAATGGCTCGGAAAGCTGCCAGTGCGGCCAGAGGCTGATCAGCATGCAGAAAGTGGCTCGGACGTACCTGTAATTGGCATGCATTTACAGCTCTTTATTTTTAAACACGAGGCAATTCAACTAAAAAAGCTAATAACGTGGCGGCGACTAACTGCGCGCGTTTTTGCAGCGAGCGAGGGTCTCTTTGAATTTACAACTGTAACTAGCACAGAATGCGGGTTGGTCACATCGAGCAGTCGCTTTATTATACTCACCACAGAAAAAGACAAAGTGACGGGTGGCGCTCCTTACCGTCAACTCAACTTTGGTCACTCAAGCTTTCTCTCTATGCACCTCTACAACATACTAAAAGCTCATTTGAGAATACTGGTGTAGGATGATCAAAAATTAAAATTGCTCACAGGGTGGATGTTTTTATTTTTTATTGATAATCTGTGGTAATTAAATAAATAAAATCAGTAAGTGTCTGATCAAAGATAAGTCGATAAGCCTTCTATTAAATAGTCAATCGGCAATCCGGCTAACAATACTACCGACGCTTCATCTTGGAAAACAAAGCAAAAGTTAACAGGAAAATAAAAAAGGCGTTCATTTGTATGGTGAGCAACAGAAAGATCAAACAAGGAGTCTAGATAATGATTACTACAAATCTTACACTTGAGAAAGCTGGCTTAGAAACCTTATTCGCTCAACTCTAAAAAATCTTGAGACAACCAATTCTGTAGACTTCTTCGATGTTGATTCTATTATTTGGTCCTTTACTACCAAGCCCCACATACCATAAGGGAAATCTGGAAAATATAAAGACTGCATCTAAGTCTCCATGTCAATATTGTTAAAAAGAAATAGTCTGACCTTTATTGCACAGGTACCAGAAAGCAACACCATCAAAATCAGTATTGTCTTTTTCTCCTTCAACTCAGGTATTATTATATTTGGTGCTTCCTGTCCAGCTTAAAATAATCTATTGGTCAAGATTGGGTGATGAGTAGAGCCAGGCCCAAATTTTATCTGTATATGTATTTGCTTAATAATTTACTACAACCCTATTTCTCTGTTCTTCATTCAACTCATGCAAATCGGTTCGTAAGTCTAATCAAATATTTGGGAGTAAAGTAAGTGGTCAAAAACACTTCCTTCGGACTATCGCCATCTTTTGCTTTACTTTTGATTCAAATATCTCTTTTTGGATAATCCTGAGGTTGCCCCTAACCCTTGTTCTCTTGAGAACCTGGCGGTGGATGCGAATGGCCGTATAGGTCGCTCCCGCATCTTCCACATCTGCCACAATTCTCAGATTTGGTTTCCTGTTTATTTCCACTTCCTCTCTGATTCTTTTAGTCTCTCGCTTTTCGCACACTTTACTGGCAACCACAACTTTTTGGCCTTATTTTTCTTGTCCATTTTCTTATCTTCTTATTTTGTCTTAATTTTCTCCAACTTCAATATGAAGACTGCAACTAGAAAGTTATGGTCTTTTTAAATCTCCTGTATTTTTAAACTATAGAATAGTTTATTTGAGGACTCAATAAATTTGGCTTTTAGGGTCCTTTCATGTATACAATCTTCTAGGTGGTAACTGAAACCACGCGAGGTCAGCGTTTTGCAGAACTGTTGGATGAGCTTGTCCCCCCTCTTGTTTAGAGTTCTTAGAACGTATTCTTCTTTTTACTTCTTCCTACTTTGGCGTTTAAGTCTCCTAATGTCATATTTATTTCCTTTTTCTGATCCCTTTTAGCACAACGTCAATTTTGAATTAAATTTTTTCTGGGCTGATTAAATTTAATGCTTAAATCTGGATGATATTGCTGTTATATCGCGTGCTAGCAGAAATTCTCGATATATTTGACCTTTTCAATTGTTGGAACAATAGCTACTTCATTTTTATTTTATGTAGTGCTGCCTCTAAACTCCGCCATTTCCTGTCCCAAGTCAGGATGAGAAAGGAGGAGGGAGAGGAGTAACAACCTCGGTACCATTGGTATTTATTATTGAATATTTTCCTTACATGTCATCCAACGCACGTTATTCTTTCTGTTCCATAGACTATACATTTTCATTCGTTTGAACAGTACACTTTTTTTAGTCACCTACACTGCATTGCACATGAGAGCGAGCAAACGCCAATCGGGCAAGTCGGTTCTTCTCAGAAATCACCGGCTTCACGGGACGCCCAGCATGTAAACCAGCAACACGTAGACGGTACCTAACGGTGTACGTTGAATGTTGACAGCTTAGGGACAAGGATCCGATCGTGGGAGGCAAAAAGTGTTTCTATTGAATAGCCGAGGAGGCGCTTTAAGTCTATCATGCCATTGACAGCTATAACTCTAGAAATAGCCGATTGGTGAACGCCAAATTGCTTAGCGAGCTCCGCCTTGAACAATGGAAATTTGGATGTCGACTGAATTGGTGGCGCTGCTGTAAACAATCGAAAACAGCAGAAAATACAGAATCAGTTCACCAATCACATCAAATGTTTTCTGAGCGTGCTAATTGAACTTTGTTACAGTAGTATCATGTGCAAAATAAAATATTAAGATAAACATGACTTCTTTCTGTCTGTCACTGCGTGAGCTATTTAAAATTCCAAAAGGTGGATTAATGAATTAATAAGCTCACAGAGGAAAGGATCGGAAGATTACCTAACTTCGTTATAACACTTTAGATTAAAGCAGAATGTAAAAAAGATCTTGCATTACTGATATACCTAGTACCCACGCCACAAAGGTGGCCTAAATTAAACTCCGGATTTAAATTTTTCAGAATTTATTCGTAGACCTTCGATGGTATACTCAGAAAGGTGATCTCTCTGTAGTTTTTACTCTCCCGCTTATCTCTTTTCTGGAAAATTGGTATCATGATGCTAATTTTCCAGTCCGATGGCACTTTTCTTTCCATCCAAGCTTGGCTGTATATTGAAGTTAGCATCTCTATTTCTTCAGAGCCCATATTTTTGCTTGTTATTCGATCGTGTCCGCTGCTTTTCCTTTTTTGAACGCTTTTATGGCTTTATCACGTTATTTACTTGTATCTTTTCCAACATTGAATCTCCTGCGAGGTCTTCGTCAGCTTTTCCATTTTTAATTTCTCGACTTTTCTTGTGAATAGAAATTCTTCGAAATACTGCTTCCATCTGTCCATTATTTAGCTTCCTCAATTTCGCCTTTGACATATTTGGCCCTAGCTTGCTGGTTTCCCGGTCTTGGGTTCTTAAGAATTTTTTCATATTAGTGCCAAAGTCTTCCCAGGACTTTTCTTTGGCTCAAATTATGAGGTTTTAGCCTTCTTTCTTTGTTCTGTACTCTTCGTATCTATTCTGTGCTCTTTCTTTTAAGTACTGTTTCCATTTATCCTTTTTGAGTTTTACCCCGTTTTTAATTACATCGATCCACCATTCCAGCTGTTTGTTTGCACCACAAACCTTCTTAGCTGTGTCAACTAAAATATTTTTATACCAGCCCCACCTGTGTTCAACATCTTCTCCTTGTATGTGTCTCTGAGTTGGTGCAATAATTTCTTCTACTTTTTATCTACATTTTTGTGCTGTTTCCTTGTCAACTAACATGTACAAATTTATTCTTGTGTAGTATTTTGTATATTTGTTTTGCTCAGTCGCTGCCTCATTACTCTTGGATCTTTTATTTTTCTTCTGTTGATTCTCTGGCTTAGTATATAGTCTATGATTAATCTTTCACCTCTACTTTTGACATGTCTTGTATACTTGTGGGCGTCCTTATGTTGTAACAATCCATTAATTGTCAGAAAGTTGTTTTGTATAGAGAAATCAATTATCTTTTTTCCATTATTGTGTCAGGCCGCCTGACATCTCTCAAGCAGATCCACTCTGTCGTTTAAATCTTCAAGGATAGTTATTTTCTTTACTATATAATCTACTATCTCTGTAACTTCTTCCCAGAATTCATCTTTCTTGGCTACTGCTTTATCTTCATTTGTTCCATATAATATCAGTGTGAGATTTGTTTCGAATTGTTGGGTTTGTTTCAGTTCCACATTTCCGAGCCACTTACTAGCTTTCTGTAGCCCACTTTGACTTTATTATCTTTAGCTGATTCCTATTTAACAAAGTATTGCTTATGTCTGTCTTTCCTCTCTCGTCAAATATCATTTATGTAGACTTACTCTCCGTAATTTCGTAGTTTGTTTTTGTTACTCATTACCATACTCTTATCTCCTTTGCTTTTTAGTTTAACCAAACAAATTTTGTCTTCTAATCTCTTCGCTGCTTCTACTTTTGATGCTACGCCTAATTTCCTCTTTAAAAAACCTTCCATTTCTTCTGTTAGTGCTTTTCATTTACTTGTTTCCATTTTTATCCCTTGTGGCTCATGTTTTCTTCTCTTTTTTTTCTAGTTTTTTTTTTATTTTCTCATTTGATACCACCACTTCCTGTTTTAAATTATCAATTTCTTTCAAGGCCTTTTCATTAATATGCTTTAGTTTTTTTTATCTTTGCTTCTTATTATTCCGGCAATGCTTTTGTCTCTTCGTTGCTATGGTACTGGAAAATTTTAATTTTTTTACGTCATCCGTCGTTTCTTATTAAATTAATCTTTTCCTTCAACTGTCTTTCATACTATCCTTGGAATCTTCTCTTTCAATCGGGGTTCTATGTGTCCTTCTAGACCTCTTAAATAAATAATCAATTATTTTCCTTCTTTCTTTTTCCTTCGTCTGAGTTCATTCTGTTCTTCTCTATGTTTTCTATCTAGGGCTTTGTTTGGTCTGCAGAAATAGGACTACCCGAATCGACTTCTCGGAAGTAGGCCGAAAAATCAAATGGTTCGGACATCTAATCAAGCTAAGAAACGAAAGGTCCATGAAACAAACTTGAAAAGTAATAAGACACCAGAAGAAGCCCAAAGGAAGGGCTAGGAAAACGTGGGATGGCAGTGTGAACGAGATACTGACAGACAGAAGGCTAAATCTGCCGCAGGCAAGGAAGATTTCAAGTAACAGAAAGGCGTGTTGTAAATTTAATTATAGTGTGATTTTGTAAATGTTTTTTTTATCTGTTCTAATCAATTGCATGTCGGGTTTCCTTTTTGATGTCCTTAACTGCTTGTGAATTATTGGTGTAGATCTTCGACTTTAGGCAACTCTACAAAACAGGGTTACATAATGTTAAATTTTAAAACCTTGCTGACCCATTGAGATGGGCATTGCGTCAATTGTTGTTGCAGTAAATTGACTATGGCTAAAGTTGTATAATAGATGACTCTGTCTTGCTAGAACCATGTTTGCTCTAGATTAATGTTGTTCAGTTTGTTCCAAAAACTGAATTATTATCTATACATACTACGTTTGACTGTGCGACTTGCTAAAGTAGAAAGGAAAGGTAACCGCAGCCAACGTTTTTACTTTCCGAATGGAAAAAGAAACTTACATATATAAACTATGCAGTAGAAGCACGTTTGCCTTTAACATTCCCAATTTTTAAAGGAAACAAAACAGTTATCCGCAATACACAGCAAAAGCACGCATAAACTACATAAATAAATTATTCTGATGGCTAAGCCTCTGGCAAAAGAGAAGCAATAGAAAATCAATTAGGAGGAAATTGGTATAGCAATTGCAGCAAGTTTTAAATTGAGAATTTTTATGATTGCCCTTCATTTAACGTGGTACACCACATTGACTAAATTAAATTAAATTAATTTATTTAAAAATGTTTCTTGTTATTAGTTTAATTAAAAATTATTAAAATTACGTGGGCCCTACTAACGTTTTGTAAATAAAAAATGAGTACACATTTTGTTGCAGATATTTCTTTTTAATGTTTGTTCACTTTTACTATTGCTGCTGAAAACCATCCTTTGGATGTAACAAGGTACCACTTGTAGACAGCTGACTGAAGCTTGTCGTTGAAGAACTCTATTACCTACACTACATCTTCTGTTACACCAAACAAAGCGTAGTCTCTTAGCGCAGATCCAACAAATATGGGGTACAATTACTAACAAAACGCAAGGGTGCGGCCGCACACCTCATATGAATATCTGGGTCAGAAGCCCCTTCTTTCCAAAAAAACTGCGTTGTTTATCACAGCTTGTGTGTGTTTGCTTCCAATGTTTTTTTATTTGTCCACAATGGCACGAATCACTCGCTACCGTGTCCTTCTGTGCGTTCCAGCAACACTATCCAGTGACCTCAAGTGACACTATGGACCATATTCTAAACAAAAAGAAAAGAGCATTCAAAAATTTTACTTTAAAATCAAGAACATTTTTTAAAAAATGCAACGATATTTTTAATAGAGAAATAGCCATACTAGAAACGACGCTCAACGGAGAAAAAGTAAACTTAGAAGCTATGAGGAAGAAAAATAAAAATTAATATTAAATGCCGAAAACAACAAACAACAAAAAAATATTGATTATTATGATTAATCACTTGTATTCCAATAAATTTATTTTTAGAGCAGTTTGTACTCAAACAATTTACAATACTACGTATGTCGCGCCGATTAAAATCCAAAGCAATTAGTAACTTCCTGTAAACAAGGTGCTCAGGTATTCATCCATTTGAGGATTTTTTTTTGATATCATCTTTTAATAATTGCTGATAAAGACAATTGATTTTACCGATCTACAAAAGCAAAGATTAGCTAGACTTTCCGAAGCAGTGATTCATTGAAAATATTAGCTTCACTGAGGTAGGAAACCTATTAGTGATATTAAGTGATTGGCTATCAACTTTGTCCTAACATGTGTCATGTTCTTGTCTAATGGGCCCGTATATATCAAAAGAGCCGTTTGATCTTTGTCTCCGGTAGCAACCTTGTTCCTTGTACGAATCTGCAGAAGCCCCTTACTGAATAGTTGCTGTATTCTTCTAGATCCATTATAGGTTTTCCATAAATGGCTTGCCTCCTGTAAACTAAAACTCTGTGCTCGTGAGCGATGTGGATGGCTGTTTCGTTGAGGTGTCATCTGAGAAAATAAAGCCCTGTGAAGAGACCTGTAATAATTCGTAACCGACTCCTGCTTTGTACTAACAGCTCGTCAATTTGTTTACGAGATGTTTTTTTATAAAGATCTTTCCGTGTCTTTTACATTTTCCCAGAAATTTTATGTCGTTGTCTGGCCCATCCTCTTACTCTTTATTGTACCTATAGATACTCTCAGAGCTGTTTGGAGCTCAGCCTTTTCGTTGCCCCAGAAAATGTAGCCTGAGTAGTTCTCCCATTGTTTACTTTAGAAAAAACGTTTTTTTTTTATTATCTATCAGACTTTGATCAAGGTGCAGCTAGTCCTGATCAATAATTGTGTCCTAGGCCTGGCTAGTAGGATTCCCAGTTTGTCTTTCGAGGTTTACGATAGTTTTTTTATATAGGCCTGATACACCCTATTTTAAAGTAGATGAGCTGTGGTTGGAACTACTTACCTCTTCAGGCACATGCCAATTTCTAACAAAACTACTAGCAAGCATAGTACCTATCGTTATATCTATAACCTTTAAATTATTTTCTATAATTAATTATAATAAAGACTGTCCTCGCTTATTGGTGTTCGAATTTTCTCAGCCGATGATAAGTTATAAGCTATTTTCTTTCCATCCGACAATCAGCTGCTCCGAGCATTATTTCCCTTAGCCCATCTTTATTTCCCGTCCTTAATCTGACTACCATTAAGTCTCTGGAATGTAAAGAATTTAAGGGTCGTGTTTTGAAACCTTTTTTGATCATCATTCAGATTCTAGGGACCTCTAAGGATCAATTGTAGATCAGTTCTCTTATTCTCCCTAGACCTCCAACTTTGCTCCTGTTTACCCAAGGTTCTTAAATGAGGGCCATGTCGAACGTTCCCTATCTTACTATGCTGAAGGTTTACCTAAAGCACCCGACTCCTCATATCCTCTACCAAGACCCTTTAGAGCCATGAAGGTGATCCTCCCAGCTTATAAAAAACCTTAAACTGGGAGGCAGAAATTACTTTTTAAACTAAAACGTAAAAAAATTAAAACAACGAGTAATCTTGATATGGTACTGATTTAGCATGCCTCACAAAAGATTCATAATAATCATAAAACTACGCCTTACCATTACTCTAATTGACTTAATAAGCATCGGCCGTATGGAGACAGTAGCGATTAATTGCACCATAGCAGAAAATACTACTAAGAGGAGTTACAAGCTACCAAGTAACCAAAATTCAAAATACTTTTGATTATCAGCACTCCATTATTTTATTAGCTGACTTGAACTGTAAACAATTCAAATGACGTAAAGCTTGTAAAAATTAAGGGAGCTCTATTTTAAATGACCTAAAAACCGTGATGCACAGAAACAATAAACTACAGTAAGAAAATGAAGGACAAATTGATACAACAAAGAAGTGAAGAATAATTACCGGAGAAAACAATTGACGTGGAACTGTTATAATAGAACAAGAAAACGAATGAAGTTAAGAAAATGGTAAAGCTAATAATGTTAATGTAGAAAATTGCACCTTATCAGAAGAGACATCTAACAACCCAAATTAATATCTAAAGCGGGAATAGAAGGAAAATAGCAAGAGGCAGACCTAGGTTCAGTGGGTAAACAGCATCAAGCAAGTAACTAAGAAAAGAGGGAACCCATCTAAGAAGTACAAAACTTGCACAAGACAGAAGCACCTATAAGAGATGCCGTGAGACAGAAATGGGAAGCAAAATAAGAAAAGAAGAAACAAAGTTAAATTATTCCACACTATAAACCAATAATTTCTGGTTTGAACTAAAAATGTTTCTTGTTGTTCTAGAGCCCGCACGTGTACAAGCACGACAGGTTATAGTGGTCGCTGCTTAATCGAAGGCCTTATGTTCGCTGCTCGGCCGTGATGGCTTGGCAGCGACCCTGGCATTAGTCTCGGACGCTCCACTACCTTAGGTTAAAAATATTCGAGCTGCATACTACCTGCTGTGACTAATGAAGCTCAAATAAATGTAGACAATTGCATAAAAATATCAAAATAGTAACTAGCGGGAATAAGTTTAAATTATAAGATAGTCCGTGTCACGAAGGGCACTCTATGCTGACCTGCACCAATAAAGTGTTGGCCTACAAAACCTGATACAGGAAAGATCAGCAATGATGTTAGTGAGTCACCTACTAGGGACTAAGAGGATTAAGCAGCTTTTCAAACAATTAAAGTAGTATTATAGTCAGACGCTGCTTAGAATATCACACCAAAAATGGAAATGAATATCCACAGGTCTGTTGAATTTGACCCGAAATAGTGATTTTCAAAATTTTTGTGTATCCATATTTCTGATTCAACTGGCAAAAATTACCTATTGCAGTTGTTCTGAACGCTAGAGCAAAAATGAAAACAAATATAGGACAAACGATGATCATGATTATAATGAGCTAAAAGAAACTCTTCTGGGGCTCATATCGCTGCTCAAACTTGACAAAAACTTGAAAGTTATTCTGGACTACACTCCTTACAGTCCTGCGATTAACTTATGTTACAACCATCTATGCCTTACGATAGCGGGACTGAAAGGTCACTTATTTATTTAGGCAAATTGTATGTTTGTATTTTTACAGTGCTAAAATAAATTTATACTTCGTTTATTCTTTGCGATAAATAATATGGACTTACGGTAAAGAACATTTCCGAGGCCTTCCGTTCGGATAAAATATTTAACACGCCCTTATGGTGCATTACTCACATTGCAATTGAACGTGTGAATTACCAGCCCAGGTCTCTGTGCAAAAATAATTCATAATGGCCCTGAAAACAAAGACGTCTAAAATGTCCGGTCTTGCATATTAAGTGACACGGGACTAAAAACATTTAAAGCTCATTTTCTTGCAGAGCTTAATATTCACTTTGGAGGAAACTATTGGTACCAAAAGACTACGTCCTTTCAGCTTCAAATATAATGCACCCATCATCTGTGTTTACCCTACTATCAAACGATCCCTTTTCATGCTAACGGCGAATCACTACTGCATTTTTTTATTCGGTTGCTGCCGACGCAACAGTTTGTTGCCCATTTTAATAAATATCAGGTGTCCTATCCCTTTTTGGCGCTTTTACCATTTTTGAAGCAAATGAAAAGCATAGCAATTGTGTTTTCTCATAATTACGAGCTTTGCTATCTTGGATAAAAATGTGCTATGATTTTTCATGATGAGTGAAAATTTTCTATTATTATATATAAAAGTTTCTGGGTTCTAAGAAAAGACAATTTTGTATGTACTTTTTGCGTTTTGGGCAAGTTTATATTTTTTTTTGTAGAGAAATTTCATTGTTAATCCCTCTGAATTGTGACCGCTATTATAGTTGTACTGCTACTGTTTAATTTACTGGCATTTATTTTCTAAGATACCTATAGTCTTCTTAACCATTAATCATTGTTTATCTATAGCCTAGGCAAGGTAAGCCGAATATATAGCCTTATTCGCTTCTTAAAAATCCAATATTTCTGGAATTACCCAAATAAATAATAACATTTTCATTAACAACAATAAGTGCACAGCTAATCGTGTTCTTTTCAATTGATTCAAAGATATTTGATCATCTATTTAAGTTTACCAATTGCGTTTGATTCCTTTAACGTAGACTTAATCCTTGGCATATTCTTATAACCAGTAATCACCAATATTGATGTTGGAATTATATAGTAGTAAAAGTGCTTCTTCTAGTTCTTTTCTATGGGCATTCGATGTGATAGAGCACTGTCTGGTTGAAACCAATAAATTTTGATGCTTCTAATCCATCAGCAATTACAATAAACTGCTTTAGAGCATCATGAAAATTGAACAAATAATTGGATCTGGCGAATCATTTGATTGCTTTGTCATCAATTTCCTACTTTCTGATAGTAGACTCTCACAGTGGGTGTCAGATTTTCACCATTTTGAGACCGGATAGGGGCAGAACTTTAGAAAAGAACCAGGATGCCTTCCATCGCGTAGTACAGTAATGGTAGCGCTAAAAAATGCTATTCTACCATGTCATTTGCAGCTGATTTACAAGATTCTAATGGTAAGTGAGAAATATTCTGAGCCATTGCTGTTAAAATTGAAAAATGAAAAAAACATATTTTTATTTGCTGAAGACAATGGCTAAGCATTCTAAAGTGATGTTGAAAGAACTTCTACGGTGACAGTGGAGTCTCTTTGATTCAATCTTGTGAAGATCTACATAGAGAAGTTTTCTTGGAGAATGATTAGCGATTGTAATCTATGACAGTCGAACGTTTCAATTCTTCAAAAGAAGAACCAGTGAAGATTGGGGCAAGCAATGAGACATTTAAAATGCAATTTCCACATTTAAGGTTTTATTCAAAGACAAACAGTAATTAAAAACCGAATAATTAGAAATGAATTCAAAAAAGGCATAAGGAAGTATAACACTAAAAAATTATTTAAGTTTTATGATGCAGGATAGCTATATATATCCAGCTTCGTTTTTAAACTTTTGCCTTGTATATAGGACGTGACTATATTATGCGCATGTAATGATTAATACAACAATTCTTAACCACCAGAAGTGAATTATAATAAATATTTAACTATAAATTAAATTTTTATACTCTGTATTATCACACAATAAAAGAATGCAACTACAGAGTTGAATTTACCCAAATGAACAATCTTATCAACCATTAGTAGTATCAAATTACTTTGTGTAGTACACCAAAACACATTAAGTGATTTTAAAATGTATTGCTAATCAAACGTTCAGTTGCTTCCAACTAGTACACATTAAAGTAAACTCAATAAATGAGAAGACTAAAGTAACTATACAGCTCAACCTGTATATAGAATTCAAGAGTGTTTTCAAGTTAATAATACTTTTTATACCCCCTGAAAGACTTCTTGGAAATTATAAGCTGTTCTTAGAAAGCGATTACCTTAGCCTATTATTTAAATAGAAGAACACTTAATCTATCACCTCCTCTTCTGGGAAGCTACTAATGTATTCTGGCAACTTTTCTTCATAAACTGCAGAACGCAAATTGTTATGTGAGTATTGACGATTAAACGTTACGTAATGTAACGATTTGTTCAAACGTTAGAAAGTAAATTTAAGATCTTAAATTACGTTTTATTAGAGCCCAACATTTAAAATAAAGTATATATCAGTTTGCAGATACAAGGAACCTAAAGAATAAAAACTGTATATTGACTGGAGATTGATATCGAAAAATATGTAGCAAATTTTTAAAAAAAAATGCAACTTATATATAATTACCATCTACTGTAATTTTACTAATTAAAGTTTATTGTTTAAATTGGCTTAGAAATTACAAGTTGTTAATCAACGTTGCATTTTAGGATAAGAAATTAAAAAGTGTGTTGTTATCCTTTTTCCCTATAAAGATCTATAACTTTTTTATTGTATTGTTTAAAACATCTTTGATGAAATAAAGTCTTAGATAGGCTGGAACTCGTGGGGTTGCTAGAGCCCCAAATGGGTACTTCTTCGGGTGGCCTCTAGACATGATAAGTACCAGAAGACAACTTCCAAATGATTAATCTATTGCCTCCTAACGCATCCCTAGTAATTTCCGGTATAAGTAGACCCCTCTCATTAGCCAATCTGGTAGGATTCGGACACTTTCTTCTCTTTGGAAAAGAAATCGTTTCTAAAGGCGGATTAACGGTGTGGGGGCACTAAAGCAACGGTGAATCATTGCATTAGAGATCTTGATGGACTTCTCTGGTGTAATTAACATGGCTGAATTCAAGACAAAATATTCCGGAGTTTCTAGTTCCCCGTTTGTATCTCCGCGGAGAACAGTTTTGAATAAAGAGGAGAAAGGAAGACATATGCCCATACACCAGGAAAAAACTAAGGAAGAAGTAGAACACTTTTATAATAATGTTTAACATAGAAAAAATAGAAGTATTACGATTACCATGAGGGAATTTAATTCAAAAATAGAAAAAAGTGAGGCATACCATGGGAAATTATAGACCAGAAATAAGAAGTTCAAAGGGAGATTAGAACAGTCCTGTCAAGAACAAAGCCGCAAATTAATTATCAGAAAAGTTCTAGCTACAAAGAAGCGTAAGATAGTGATGTATACTTTTGACTTTGTTCTTCGACTTATATTTAGAAGAAACGATTAGGAAAAATCTCAAATATGATGGGGTGATGGCCTGAAAAAATCACCGGTTTCGGATTGATGAGAACTGCTCAAAATCGGAATCATTGGCATGAACTGGGAGAGGCCTACGTCCGAAGATGGGCGACGGGGGGCTGAAGCAGAAGAAGGAGTCGAATATAGTTAAAAAAGAGTTTGACACTGAATATTAAAAAGTTCAAATTTATGACAACCCCAAAATTGCAGCAACAACAAGAACTATATGAATTAAAGCTGAAAAAGTAGAAAAAGTTTGACGAAGTTTAAAAAACAAAGAATATGCCGGAGAAATGAGAGCAAGCATTAGTCAAAACAAGAGACTAATAAATAAAAACTTACAACTTAGAATCAGAACGTTCAGATGATACCTATTTCCAATGGCATATTTTGGAATGGAAGTTAGGACGATAAAAATACATCAATGATCGATTAGAACCTTTTGAACTTATCGAAGAATGTTGGAAGTAAGCTGGATGACAGAAAAAAAAATAAAAAACGGAGGTATTAAACAAAGTCACAATAAAAAAATTGCAGTATTTAAAAACAGGGAAGGAGAAGGCGTGTCTTATGGCTGAAAAACTTGAGTCAGTGGTGCAACTGCAGTTTTATCGGACTGTTTGGAACTGTGACAACCATCTAAAAGAAGACGGCACCTGAAGAAGAAGATAGACCAAATCCGTAGTCCATTGACCTGAAACTAAATAATACATTTTTTTGGCTTTGATAAATCAAGAAAGTCTTTTTAAATATCTTATTCTGGTCTTTAAAACAGAGCAACTGATTTTAAATTGTACTTATAGGGTGCTGACTTCTTCGTATACGTTGTATTTTGTTAATGCCTAACCATATTAACAGAACTAATTTTTGCCATTTTGCTTATTAGAAGCTTCTAATCATCCATCGGGTGTCTGCTTAGGTGGCAAATGTGGAAATGCTTATCAGATATGGATATTACCTATTATTAGGAAAAATACTTGAGCTTAACCAAAACTGTCGTCTCACAGAAATGTTTGGGCCCAAAAGGTCATTCCCACACAGCACCTGTCTGAATATAAAACTCGTAAAACAGATAAACACGTTCTTTAACAATAGTAATGGTTAGATAAAGAAAAGTATAATTTTTAGTAAGCAAGAGTTTGATATAGCAATTCTTGACGCAAAAAATATTTGAGGCATCATAAGATTGGTCTTTAAACCAAAAAAATTGTTGATGACGACAACATACTAATGGATGAAAGAAGAAAGGCAAAACACAACGGAAACACGATGCAAATAACGTTAACGAAGAAAAATTGTCTAAAAGCTCATTGTAAAAGAATAGAAGTACCAGAGTAAAAATGTGATTTGTTTAATCAGAGTGGAACTTTCAACGATGCTTGTGTTGTCTTTAACTGGGCACCCGGAACTTTGTTCAAATTCATTTATTCAGAGTCTTCAACGATGATGTAGAATTTGATCTTAAACCGGTCAGCTTTAATAACTTCTACTGCGCCCCTTAAAGCATTTATAGAATAAATATAATACATAACTTATAACTCCAATTTGGTCTGCTTTTGTTTAAAGAGTGGCATTTTTCTGCTGTGATATCACTAAACAAACTGTGGTGCCATCTATTAGAAATTTACCCTAATTATTAAACGACCCCTGTATGTGTCGTAGAGAGAGATACAATAGAAGTGTTAGTTGATATACTTAGTAACGGGCAGAAAGTAACAATAGGCTAGAAATTTAACTAATCAAAATCAAAATGTTTTCACCAATGC
The DNA here is from genome assembly GCA_036346155.1 of Sinelater perroti. Taxonomy (NCBI): domain Eukaryota; kingdom Metazoa; phylum Arthropoda; class Insecta; order Coleoptera; family Elateridae; genus Sinelater; species Sinelater perroti. The sequence continues at coordinate 27,498 of JARFIY010000037.1, forward strand.
TGACATAAGATGCGTGAGATAAAAGGATGTATAACAGGACTTGACATTGAAAAGTCATCGTAGGTATTGGTTGATGTATAATTCAACGTAAAAATGATATAATTAATAATGGACGGGTTATAACAACGGTTCAAATGATGTTCTACAATATCAAACACAACCAATAAGATCTATGGATCAAAAGAATGGCGGTTTTGGTGGTTTTATATAAAGAACTTGGAAATGGAAAATATACGATTATATTGAGTAGAATCTGCTTATTAAGTTCTAAATCCGTACATCTATTTCTTCTTAACAAAGTAAAATTTGGCTTGGCTTAGATCTGTTATTTTCTTTGACAATTACAGTATAGGCCGAGAGTCTTAAAATATTTTTTTTTTACCTCCCTTTGAGGAGTGTTTTTTCATTTTGCAAAACAGTTGAGATCGGTGTATTGATAATGTCTCAAATAAACGGAAAAAACTTCGTCTGATTTTGCCTATTTGAAGCAAGGCAAGATCAAGAAATTTAGGTAATTGTTGGGCATCTACTAAAACACAATTAGTAATGCAATCAAGCTATTTTAAAAGCAACAAGGCCACCGTAATGCTCGGAAGAGATCAGGACGCCAGCAATAAACCGTCGCAAATGCGACCAGGTTGTTAGAAAATAAATTTGAATTCATTTAAAGACTAAGAACAGTCACTAAGGGAGAGTAAATGTACAAAGACTTCTGGTCCACCCTGTACTAGTGAAATTTGAATTGCACATCATTCTTCCGAACATTCCAGTAATCAGTTTGGTCACTGACATGGAAAAACGCGACCTAGTTTGTAACTGACATTCAAATTCATTCCACAGTTGTCCTATAGGGTGAATGAGGTCTAGGCTCTGAGAAAGCTAATCAAATTTCTCAACATTTCATCTTAAGCTAGGCTTTCGCCAAAATTTTTCCCGATTCTGCCGAACTATGGGGAATCATTACGCCTCCTCCACCAAAGTTTACTTGCGTCTCAATTCGCGCTAGTAAAAAGTGTCCAATTAGTGTTATCCACACCATACTTATCCATAAGAGTCCAATGTCGTTAAGTTGAACACCATTGTAAGTTCCTTGGTATTACTTACGTTACACAAAAATCCGATGATGCTAACCTAGAAGCAGCTTGACATGCTTTCCACCGATTCCATGTCCTCTAGAATAATTTCGCAAACAGTTTTTCCACAATGGTAACACCCACTTATTTCGCTTCAAAATAATGCAGTTTGCGTTTTGAACAACCCCCCACCCCCCCATCCCCATTAAGGGTTTGGAAATTTTCTTGGTTTACATAGAAATCTGTAGCTGCTTAGCGAAAACCTAATCTTAGAAATTCGAATTGTCCAGGAATATCATCATATAACAATATGATGCAGGTGAGAGCAACAAGAGAAAAATATGGTAGAAAAGGTAAACTGAAGATGACACGAATCAAAATGTAGGCCGCTCGTTAAGGATTATAAGAGTTCGCTTGCGTGCATTGGCAACAGCGTGAAAGTGCATGTCAATAGCCGCGCAAAATCCACGGGCCGGGGAATTCCCTTCGAATTGAGTACTTCACACCGCGGCCTAGCACACTTCGGCCTGAAAAAACTGGAGGCTCGTTCCAAGAACCTGCTTTGCATGCCGAAGCGGCGCGTTCGGCGTACTGATTTGCATGAGCAGTATCGCACCTTTTTCTCGTGATCCACTTTTTGCGAGAAATCAGTCAAGCCGAAGGATGTGTGCAGCGGGCGTTCGCAGAAGCCATCGCATTCCGCCATAAGCAGACCATAAACCTTCGCATTTTACATCCACCTGCGTTACATAACCGCGTTTTGTGAATTACAGTGACGGCGCTCGGCTCATTTGCCGTAATTGCGGCCGCACTGCACGTGCCACGTAACTGCCCAATTTGCAGTAAAACTGAAAGTGCAGTTTGGCTTCGGACCTAACGTATTGCTATGAGGTTTCAGTTACGGCAACAACTCACGATAATTTTTTCCCAGGCTTGACAAGCGATCTATAGTTAAAGGCATAATTGTCCAGTAGTAAATGAACATAATGTTACAAAAACTCATTAAGATAAAGATCTTAGCAGCATCGCGATGGTTTTATTATTCAGATATGTTCGTCCAGTTATTAATTAACAGTTAATGTTTTCCTTATTCACAGAGGAAGCCGTTATAAACACAAGAAATTTAAAAAGTTTATTTGAATCTACAACTAGTAGCATAATTAAGAAAAGCAAGAGACCAATATTCACTCAACCATGTTGAAGAGACTTCAAACACTAAAAATTGTTGACACCTCCAGTTTGAACATCTATTTTTGCTGTAAGTCTACACAAAGAGCTATAAATAGAGTTTATTTAAAGAACACTATTAAATTATTTAAAACAATGCGTGACCATCAGTATCTTTGCGCGTGCCACACCGATAATGGTTCATTAGCTTTGAAGTTGTTATGTCTTATGAGAAACACTTACCACATGCTAGAAATACAAAAGTTCATCTTTAGCAACTGTTGCATCACATATTTCTAATACCGCGGCAGTGTTTTGCACCAGTTCTTAGTAATTCTCAATCTCGTGGTTCTCAAGATAACACGCACAAGGCTTTTTTTCACTTCACATATTATATATAATGAAAACGTATGTAGTATTTTTTTTTCTATTGGCCATTGTCGTTTCTAAACCCAGTAATGGATCAGAACTATAATATGTTAACGAATTAGCACAACTTTCTACACAAACAGCAGCTACCTAAAAATTCTAAAATAGCCAGGAGGGGCTTGCAATAGCAATTGACAATTAAAATGAACCATTAGTGACCTCAGCAGGCTACAGTTCGCCAAGGCACAATAATAAACAGACAAACCAACTTGCTGGCCATCAAATGTGCATATTCTGCATATTAAAGGGCGTCAATATAAATTATTTTACAGCAGTACCCTGCATTCCCTCGAGGGAGCTTGTAACCCCAGGTGGCGGATAGGGGAACGCCCAACCTGGTATGCCGGTGAATAAGAGAACCAACAGCCACTCGCCAACCCGTCTGGCCAGCGTGGCAAGTTATGGTCAAATGCCCTCTTCCTATGGCAAAGAATAGAAAAAAACAACCCTTTGTTCCCTCGAGTACGGTAGCGGTCAGGTTGGGACTTAGAGAAAGGGTGCGAAAAGCAATCCCACGCCAGATTACCAAAAATATGAAATAACATAGGCAACGTTTAATTCAAAATCTATTGCTTCAGAAGCAGGATTTCTAGAATTATAAAAACTAAAGAAAATAAAATGAGGTATAATCGGGATATCAGAAATATGAAATCGGGGCGAGTAGTGTATAACCCTTAAAATGGAAACAGTTTTTACTGTAAGGGAAATCACAACGATATTATGCTAGCGTAGGATTTATAATAAAAAGAAAAGATGTAAAAGGTGTAATAAAAGTTTGAGGAATTTTCAGAAGAACGAAAATAAACGAGAGATACACTTTGAAAGTTGCCCACCTCATCATCTGGTGAAAACATCATAAATTCTGCGATTGTGTCAACATGTGTCTAGAGCAAGATAGAGCACACTTCTAAATTATAATGGGCGCTTTAGATGCAAAATAGGCAAAAAGCAAGACTTTCTAATAGAGAATAATCTGTATGCCATAAATACTTTTTTTAATAAGAAGGTTTAGAACTAAACCAAATGGAATAACAAGACAAATGAATTGACTTCGTATTAACTAATAACAATAACACAGATGTTCACAGATTAGTGAGAACAAAAATCTTCATTAACGCAAAAAAATGCTACGCTAATCAGGAGTACGCAAGTAAACCGACTGCAGAGATTCAAAAAACAAAAAATGTTACCAAGAGAACATAATCAAAGAACTATATAAAGTTTCATTAAGTAAATTATTACACAAAGGGTACTAAATGACTTAAATAACAAAGTACCCCAAACAATAACAATGACAACAAAAAGTATACGACTAAGTTATGACGAAAAGAAATGGGGAGATATCAGACGGAACGAAATGATTGTTGAAGAAGAGAAGATAGCTAAGACAAGCAAGAAAATGGGATATAGTTGAATACACTGAAATAAACAAACTAATTAAAAAATAAAAAACTAGAGAAAATATAATTTAACTAAAGCAACCATCGAAGAAAATTAAAAATAATAAAAAGAAATTTATCAAGTGGAAGGAAACATACTGGAACTGAAAAACAGAGTGGAAATAAAACCGCAGACGAACAAGAGGTACTAGAAAGAGCGAACGCATATTATACGACATCATATAAAGATAGGAAAAGAAAATCAAGAAGCAGAGATAAACCGACAAATAACACTTGGATGGAGAGCATTTAACAAACTATCATACGTCTTAAAATCCAGAACTTTCTCAATAAACCCGAAAAGAAAAATATTTTATTCATATATTTTATCAGTTTTAACATAGAACACTCTCAAAGTGTTAAAAAATTACACACAACACAAACATCAACAGAAAAAGAAATATTAGGAATAACACTGCAAGATAAACAAAGAAACGAATAGTTAAGGGCAAGAATAAAGGTCAAAGGCATAGTCGAGCTTGACGGAGCATTAATAAGAACAGAAAAGAGCTGGACAACTAGACTATTAAACTGGCAGCCTAGACTAGGAAAGAGAAATTTAGGTAGACCCTTTAGGAGAAGAAGAAAGGGGAGGACTATATCCACTATTGGATGAGAAAAGAAGAAGAAAAAGAAGATCCTGCGTTGACTTTTCAGCTCATCACTTACCAATTATAATAACCGTAGGCACCCAATTTTTTAAGTGCACAATCCACCAAACTGCATGGCTAACAACACCCTTAAATATTTAGAATATCGGCAGCAGTTGTTGTCCTATTTCTGTTAAGAAAAAAATTGCTAAAAGACGTAGCTTGCGTCGCAGATGAGAAATAACGAGAGACCTTTATGATGAGTGAAGCCTCAAACAACTTCTCTCTAATATCAGAAACACAACAGGACAAACTTCTGATACTTCTAATTTTTGATAATACCTGGGCTAAAAGCGATCCGAAAAGAGCCTTAGTTGTTGCAAATCGCTTAAAGGCTGCATTCCAACCGTTTAACTCTATAGCCACATAAGAAGAGGACGAAGTTGTTCAATATCCAGTTGAAAACTTTAGTGTTAATGGGACTGTAATTATTTCTGAACAAATCCATGCAAATCACTGGGTTACGACCTAATAACACGGTGAGTACTATGAGAACTACTAGAAAATTATTTCAAATTCCGTTATTTAATAAATGTCATTTTGAGACTAAGGCCTTCTCTAGACAATGGAAGTGCTATAATTATACTAGCACCCAAGCCTGGCAGACCTATTTGTCTACTACCGACTTTAACTGGAGTTTTTGAAGAGCATTTGTTGCAAATGTTATGACTAATAGTCCCGAACAATCGAGAAAACCAGAACAGATACATTGAGTCACAAATAGCACCTCCCAACATCTTAAAGGCAAACGCTATTGTTTGGTGTTTTTCTCTATCTCACACAAGCTTTGGATAAGATCTGATATTGGGGCTTATTATTTAGAATTATGCTACGACACATTCAAATCGTACTTGAGAGACCTGCCTCCCACAATAATGCACAATGCTGACATACATTTTATTATACACTAGCATATAAAAAGGTGGATAAAAATGGCATATCAAGGTCAACGGGAGTAAATCAGTAGACGTGGCGTTTGCTCTGAGAAGGAGTACTTGCATGCCTATACTGCTCAATAATAAACTAATCCCATCAAGTACCTGACATGGATAAGAAGAACGCAGTTAGATCTTATAACACAAAAAATATGTTGAAGAAAGCAAAATATTGTTTTACAAAGTCATCATTAAGCCTATCTGGGCATAAATATAGACATTTTAAGATGCTTCAATTTAAAGTACTAGGGACAATGGTAAATTCTCTTAACCATGTTATTCAAAGAGACTTAGACATTTCTTCAGTCATCGACGAAATTCAAAAATACACTACGCGTTAGCAGAATCGCTTCAGTGTCTATCTAAATGAACCAGGAAAGCTTCTACTAAAAAGTAATGATAAACAACCTAAGCTTACCCAATCCACCAAATCGTTAGTCTACTGATATGTAGAGTTATTGATGCTATTAGTCTAGGATAGAACTTGGCCGTCCAAGAAATATGTCTTGATAGAAAAGATTAATTATAGACAAACTGTAATAGATATTCAAATCAAACTAACTTTTTTTTATATTAAGATATAAGATTAGGATCTAAGTAACTAAATTTTTAAAGCGACTCCCTCCTTGCTTGCTATGGGGTGATGTAAACGAGTCAATTGCGTGATGTTTTTTCTCGTCGCTAATTGATCTTATCTTTTGTGTGATGACTTCTTGAAGCTTTTCCATACAGCCCATAGATGTTCAATAAATTTTATCTTTGGTACTAGCATGTCAAGGACGGCTTGGATCTTTTGCTATAAATCATAAGGCCAGCAACCATCTCCACAAAGTTGGCCGCCGCTACTACGTGTTGTAGGATCATAATGGAATCTATGTTCTGGAACCACCTGGCGATGGTAGCTTAGCCTTGGTGGTCAGACTGTGATAGTGGTCAGTTGTCGTGGTGTCGGTTAAGTTTGTTGGGGAGCAGAGGCATCCCTTCGGGTTGCTGCTGCGACTTGAAGTGGCCGCCGTCGTTTAACGTTGTCTTGTGGAAGACAGGACTTCCCCGAAAGCTGGCTGAGTGTGCTCTCTTAATAAAATTACAACGCCATAAAGAAAAAACAATCAAAAATTGATGAAATTAGGAACACTGCGGAAAAGTGTTGGAAAAATTAAAAGCAACGAAATAGAAAGTCGACTTAATCCAGGAAAAATAGAGTACTATAGAGTTAATAAAAAAAAGGAAAATAGATGCACATCAAAAGACTAGACTCTAGATACTCCATGTTAATTCAAAAAGATACACAAGAAAGCTATATTTACTCTTAAACTATAGAATTCTTCAAAACATATAATAGTAAAGAAACAAATACTACAAGGGACCACTACAGCTCCGATACTGTGCAGAGAGATTGAAGTGGGAAACGAAAAGAAAAACCTAAACTTAAGATTTAAAAATATATATAAAATTAAAGAAAAGCAAGACTACAGATTTATAGGTAACGAAGGCATCTGATTAGGACCAAGAAAAAGAAAGGCCAAATCAAACTAGAATTAAATAGAAAAATAATACTTTCGAAAAGTTCTGGACTGCATCGAAATACTTTCTCTACAACTTGAATCTGTTGCTCTGCTATTATCATTTTGTGGGCCCTTACAAGGTCACAGATTTAACGACGATGTTGCTGCTTTGACTGACAACCACAATCAAAAAGTCGCCTATCCGCTGAAGAAAATGTTAGTGAATTAGATTTTTTGTAGCTTTATGACGCTTGAATAAATTTAAAAAAATCTTTTGTATTCCCTACTCTTAGTTCATTTAAACCTATTAAAGTGAGCAAAAAGGCTTCTTATAAAGCATCGAGTCAAATTTGAAAGAGTAAAGTACCTAACGATGCATTATGCACATCAAACGTGCCTATGCATTAGCATCGACAGCACACTTAGTGAAGTGCATAAAACCAATCCTAAACCCAAATCAGCCTCAGTGCCGGTGCAGAGTAATGTCGAAGTTCAGCGCGCAATGCCGTTTAAGTGTAAGGGTGACGTATGTTTGGCTTTTTAACGAAAAGGCAAGGCACAGTTCTCCGGAATTGCACATCGTGAACCGTTGCCGAGAGACGTCAGTTTTTATTTGACCGTGCTGCAATAAAGCATGTAATGTTTGCGACCACAACTGTTACGACACGCCGATTACGTAATGCGATTTCTGCCGTGCGTACAGGATTCACCTGCGAGTGAGACGGAAACACTGAAGGGAAAGGCGCGCTTCAGCTCCAAGCATGACGACGTTATCGTCACAGCTTTCTTTACTGCAGATAACTTTTTATTCCTTGCTATTGAAATATTTTGCAAGGCTGTTTTTAGTATGAGTGCGGATCTACATGGAAAAAGTCTAAATAATTTTATCTGCAGATGCAAGAGCTGGCCAATGACGATTTGGCTCATACGGACACGACCATTGCTTCTGTGCGCGAGCCGGCGCAGGCGAGTTCGAGTCTCGCTGGAAACCCAAGGGTGTATGTGATTATCCTATTATTAAATGCATGTTAGTAGACACAATAAGCCCTTGAGGCTATAGTGCCAGTAAGTGCGGCAAAAAAGAGCTATAATCCGTTCAGCGAATACATATAGTAATAAAACTGTCAACAATTCCCGCTCATTTTAAATAACTGTCCGTTGTTGGCCGGTTTAAAAAACTGCGGGTATTTTAGTAGTCAGGTACACACTGACCCATTTTTGGGCACTCGCGTGTTAGTGCTACTACTAACTTGTGGTTAGAAGTGGCGATTTCATTTGTATCTCACTATTAGTGATAGTGTGCATTGTAAAATTAGGTTTTTAAATTTTGGTTAATCTGTTTAACGCGATGAGGTAAATATAAAATATTGTTGCAAATGCTACATTGTAAACCTGGCTTCGGCGCACATCTTTCTGCTTTTCAGGGGTGTGTTATAATGATTTATTACTATACGTATTCGCTGAACGTATAATAGCCTTTTTTCCGGATTTTCCATCTAACATGGTGGCATGGGTTTTAGTTGAGACAATTGTCGGACACCGTGCGTAGCAAAGTTTATTAATGGAAAAAATCTATTAAAATCTTAGCTTTTCTTTATACAGATTTTTAAAACCAAACTTCAGTTAAATTAAAGCTTTATCAACTGTAATAAAACCATTACAACCCACACACTTTTGTCGACGAAAAGCCATATTTAAAGCTCTGCAGGAAGTCGTCAAGATATTTGAAAAAGTTGGAGAGGAGTCCAATCAGCCTTGGTTCAGAACATTGTAGTGAGTACACCACCATAAAATTATCTTCTGACGCAGTTTTGGTTTGAGGATAGTACTTCACTACGTCATCTTTGTCTATGCAATGAAAACGCGATCTATTGTCTTAAAGATTCCATTTCTCATCATGTCACATTACTATCCAGAAATAGAGCATTTTTGGTGTGTAAAAGAAGAGAGAAGGTGATCTCTTAACATGGATTTTTTAGTTTTTGAGATTCACTTTACCTTTCCAATTTGTTCCAAGTAGTTTCAATGGTATGACCAACAAGTTTCTTTGCATCTTCCTGTGTAGTTTTGAGTGAGCCAACTTCCAAGATGGCTCTCAATTTCCCGCTCTCAACACCAGTAGGGCGGCCACGAATTTTCTTGTCATCGAGTTCAAAATGATCACGTTAAACTTAAACTTAAATTTAAACTCTGTCAAGTCAAAATAAAAATCCGAGAAGAAACAGTAAACAAAGAATTATATTAAAACCTTAAGCACTATTAGATGAAGTAAGGCAAAAAAATAAAAAACAACAATAATGAGATATTGGAACGCCAAGTAGCTATAGACCAAACTGAAGGAACGGGCTGCAAGCAAACCCATGGAGAAGGAACAATAAGTAGAAACAGAAAGAAATTTCAAGATATTGTCAATATAGAAACAAATTATAAGATATAAATATGTGTTTGTTATAGAGGAATGAAACACCAAGAGTTTAATATATAATGCACATTCCAAACCTGTTAGAGCAAATTCAACCAATTGGAACAGGAAAAAGCAGAGATGGGAAAAACCATATTAGTAAGGGCAAAATACTTGATTAAAATCAATAAAAGAAAAAAAACGCGGGAAATGCAACAGAATAACAAACTAAAAACTTTAAAAGAGAAAAAAACTAAATTAAAGAAACAATACAAAAGACACCAGGAAAAACATATAGAGGAAACAAATCTAAGATATAAATTAAAAGAACAAAATTATGAAATAATGAAATAAAAACACTAATAAAAAACCAAAATATGTTATAACCGAACGAAGAATAAAGTACAAGAAGAAAGTGAAAAGAATAAGAAGACAAATTAGGGGGATTTTGACAAATAGATAAGAGAAAATTTTGATCAAGAACAAAAAGGCTACGATAGAATAAAAATAATTAAACTGGTACAGTTACATTATAAGAGTAACAAAAATTATAATGAAAGAAGGAAAGCTAAGAAAGAAACAAAAAGGTAAGCCAAGAAAAAATGGACAGACCAAATAGAAGAAGTGGAACGAAAAGGCATAAGGATTATAAGAAGAAAAGTTCCTCGGTGCAGCGTGCATTTCTTCGCCATTTCAACATTGAACCTCAAACCAGAAAGAGTATTATATACAGGTTCTTCGCGCAAGCGACAAACTAAAGCATGTCAAATTTTGTGGCTATGTAATAAACTGTACCCCATGTAAATGGAAAAAGTAAACATGTGTGGGGCTACAAAATTGCATTGCGACATGAGACGGAAGTAAATGCGTTTTTTGAAAACTCAGGTAATGGATGCTGCAAAGTGGTTTATTCCCCCAAATGAATGAAGATTTAGAAAGCTTCATTTTTCATCCTATAAACCCGTGTTCTGCCCCTCGAGATCCGGCAATTTTCCACCTTGCAGTATTTTCTTGTGAGAATTAGTAAGAGGGCCAACTTATCCATCAATAACTTTGGGTGACACAAAAAGATCTACTTAACAAATATATCACAACTGCGGTGAACTCAGTGACTTAAATTATTCTTCTTCAGGTGTGAAATAAATTCAACTGCCGTCCAGATAATATCTATACCTTTAGATAAAGTACATTAAAAGTTTACAAGTGCGTACTTGGGGCGTTCAAAAATAATTGGCACTACATTTATTTTTCCTCACTAACCTTTTAAAAGAAAGTAGTGAGTACGTATTTCATTAAAATAATTCACCGCTAGTTTTTGCAAAGTAGCTAAAAAAAAATTTGGATGTAGAATGACACCACTTGTGGATAACCAACTACAGTTCATCATTGGAGGTAAACCTTTTAGGACGCACTACCTTTCATTGAATCAAACACAACGCAGTTATTTGGAACAATATTAGAGTGGTATTGGACATGAAGCAACGCGACGTATCCAAGGTCTTGTAGGAGGACAACGGCGTGGCGACTAACACGTGATCATTTTCGTTGGCGCGTTCAGCGTTTCTGAATACGTCGACCAAATTACTTCAATGAACTGACCGGTGCTTTCTAATAATACTCTCACTGAGGGGTACCCATTTGTTTTGAAATAAACAATCCTAAACGTGACTTTCACTTTTTATATTCTCCTGTCTCTAACTAGGATTTTGATTAGTTGAAGTGTCTGCTTTTCTCCTAGCGCTTTCCTTTATGAAATTTTCCTATTATACGGAGTCGTTCCCTGGGTCTTCGTTCTTCACTTCTTACGTCGAATATTTTTTTGGATATCTCTCCTCCCCATGCGAACCATATGACTATACCACTGCAGTTGCTTTTTTTTCTAATTCTTCTACTATGGAGTCTGGTTCCAGTTATTTTCTGTTCCTTGCCCGGTCTTTTCTTGTCTTTACAACTATGCGTATCAAGTATCACATCTCTGCTGCTCTGACCTTTGATCTATGGTTGTCAGTTACTGCTCAAGATTCCTATATGTTTAGAATTGTTGAAGTATATATGGTTTTATATATATGCATTTTTGTTTTTTTGCTTAATTCTTTCTTTCTCCTTAAAGTGTTGTTAATCTGGTAGTACATTCGATTAGCTTTATATATCATGTATCCTATCTTCCTAACTATTCGCCCATCTTTACTAATTCCGTTTATTCTTATGTCTACTTGTTCGGCGTTCCTGCCTTTTATTATATGCACTATTTTGCTTTTTTATGTTTATTTTCATCTCTTTTTGTTCCAGGTTGTCTTCCTAAATATTTATGTTTGTTTGTAGCTTTTATGGGTTATTTGATATTATTAATATATCGTCTGCATATCGTAGGTCTTGAATTCTTATTGGTCTTAGGTTTAGATACCCTAGTCTTGATTTCCTAGTTTTATTTTTGCACTTTGTGTAGTTGTAGTACATATAAATTATAAGGACTACTGGGCTTAGGCTGTCTCCCTGTTTTATCCCTCTTTCCATTCTGAAAACCTCCGAAAAATACCCATTTAGACGCACTTTTCCTTTTACGTTCCCCTGTAGATTTTCTATCACTCTTTCGATTTTGGGTGATACCTGTAATTTTCTCAGTGCATCCCATATAAGTTTCCGGGGTACTCGATCGAACGCAGCTTTTAGATCTATAAAGGCCAGGTAGAGTTCTTTGCCTTTGCTGATGGATTTGTCTATTATGGTCGTCTTGGGTTTGTCTCTCTGGGCAAAAATCTATTTGTTTGCCGTGTATTCTTTTCTCTACCTCAGGCCTTAGTGGTTTCTCTAAAATTCTTGTGCGACTAGGGACAAACATATGACTCTTGTCGCATCATGTGTAGTTTCCCTTTTGATATATGGCAATTATAGTATTAATCTCTCAGTCTTCTGGTACTTCTTATTAAGCCCATGCCAGTTGGAAGATGTTATTTAACCATTTACTCGCTATAGGACCATCTTTTTTAAACAGTTCCGGGGTAAGTTGCCTTCTCCGGGTGATTTTCAGCCTCTATTATCTCTTTCTCCGTTATTTCTTCCTTGTCGTTCTTCTTCTTTTGGGGATTTCTTCTTCTACTTCCTTTTCTTCGAATTTTTAAAATAGTGTTTCTCCCATACTTGCAATTCTGCTCTCCCGTTCTTCACATTTCTTACTTTTTGCCCCAGATTTTCCTTAGCCGCTTGACTACATTCCAAATTTTTTTCTATTCAACACTTTAGCTGTGCTTTTTAATTGCGTGCCCGTTACAATTGCAGGCGTAAAAATTTCCAGCGCCTGCGTTTCCCGGAATGGATTCTTTAACTTCATCATTTCTAGTGTTATTTTTGATAGCTCTCGCTTGCGTAATTTTTACGTTGGTTCTAAACGAGTGGCATGCTTTTGTCAAATTATTTTTACACATTAATGACTGGAAGTACCACTAAAATCGTTTTTAAATGTCGCGTTTTTTCATTAAAAGAAATTCTAGGCTGCCATGTATTTCCCCGAGTCCTCTGATTGCTTGGGTTTTCCTTTTACCATAAATGATGTTTTTGGTAACGTTATCACTGTGTTTGTTATATTAACTATGTCAATGATAACAAAAATGTGTCTCTGATAATGCAATTTTCAGTTCGGCTATTATTTTATTAATAAATTTAAGCTTCTTTAAACTGTAACTGCTTTAATATTTCTATATGTCCTCATTATTAAGCTTTTTGGCTAATGATGATAGTTATCTACCTATTTAAGGCGATAAAAACTTGAAGTTTTGACAAATTTTAGTTAACATAAGTGTAATACCAAACGTCATTCCATTTCTAAGACAAAACCTGTTAGAAAGCCAATGGCATATTTTATTTTAAATTATTATTTGTTTATAGTGTTTTATTATTATTATCATTTGTTGATTTTAACATTTTCCCACCTGTAGTAATGTTTATTAATCATTAGTTTCTTTTTATCTAATTATATTTTCTACTACACCATTTTACGCTTATTTTTGCATATGCTTAATTAGATATTGCATGTATATGCATTGTTATCTCTTAATTAATTTTAATTAATCCAACTGGAATTCCTTATATAAGTATTACAAAAGATAATAAAATAAAATAAATAAAAATTTATATGCGCAATTTATAATCTTTGTAGCTTAATTGGCCACAACAATAGTTGCTATTTTACCACGACACATTCTTTTCTTTGTGTACTGTTATTATCCCATTAAAAAGAACTAAAAATTTAAATATTTAATCTGCATCATATAACAACAATCTATATAACGCATCTAATAGCGAGTCTAAAAAGTTATGTGAGCAAGTAACAAACAGTTTAAATTTAATTAAAAAACTAATGAATCATTTTTAATCAATTATGTATTCTCCGTTTGATCAGATAATCTGTTCCCATCTTTGTGACAGCTAATGAATGCCTCTCTGAAAGAACTCTCTGTCCTTTGAGTTGAAAAATGTCTGAACGGAATTTTCTACCTCCTCTCGTGTATTTAATCGCTATTCGTAAAGAGTAGAGCAGATGATAACCTGTTGGAGCTATATCTGGACTACGTGGAGGGCAAGACTTTCCACTCAAACTTCTTGATCTTCTGGCGTGTGGTCTGGCATTAACACCCTTTTTATTGACGATTGCCGGCCGTTTCAATTGAATGGCTTTCTTTAAAGGATCCAGTTGCTGACAACGGAGATGCGTATCGCGTGTCTTATGTTCGCCCACAAACGATCTTGCTAACGTAGTCTTTGATTCTGTCTCACCTTCCATTACCGAGAGAGCACCAATTCTCTACACTCGATCCTACTATCTCTTTAATTCCACTTCCCCTACTCTCTACCTTATTCCAACCCGCGTTAGGCCAGCACGGAGTGGCAAAGCCAAACGCTTCATAGATCTAAATCGAAATAAGCTCCCAGTTCTCAGCACTCACTACAACGGAAAGAGGGCGCTAAGAATCTCTAGGTCGTTATGAATAGAAACGTGCAACATAAGGACTTTAGCAAAACTGAAACGTGAGTTCGTAGAGATAAAATGGGATATGATGGGTCTCAACGAACTAAAAAAGAAGAAATTGTCTAATTTTGAACTTAAGCAACTAGTCTATAGAGAAAATGTATACAACAGGCTCTGTGATAAAACAAAAAGAAATGAAAATTATGGAGGTGAATTGTATTTATTCAAAATATCAGAAAATAAAATAAAAATAAACAAAGTAGATCAAGAAGCAGCTGTAGAATATACAAAGCTCAATAAACTCACCAGAAAAATATTAAAAACCATAGAAGGAATATATTCGAAATACTTAAAGAGACGATAAAAACGCACAAGAAGCCTCTCGGAAGGAAACAAGTATCACTATTTACTAAAAGGTGGCTCCAACTGAAGGTCGCGCGGTATTAAATTACAAAAACTCGATTGGATTGTATAATAGGTGAACGCTGCCTTGCTGGAACCGCATTTGTGCCAAATCCGTGTTGCCCAGTTTGTGCTAAAAAATTGGGCTATCTAACAATCGCCATTTACAGTTTATTCGAAAAAAATCGGCACCAAACACTATTTGCTTTCTATAAGTTAGGCGAGGATTTCTACACCCCAAACTTGACAATTCTGTTTGTTCATGTTAAATTAACGTTTTAAACTGAAAAAACACTTTATAGTGCTTTTAAAATCCACTGATGAATTTCCGACGCTAAGAATGCTCAGCCAGCTTAAGCTGTTGAATCAGTTGAACCTAGTATAGATGGCGGTGTAGGTTTTTAGTGAATATTCACCGAAGGGAGCTTCTCAAAATGCCGAATTTGTATTTGACTAACCAGACATACAAGGTCTTCCCTCACGCTGGCACTAACGAGGTATTGCATCCATTACCGATGCAGTTTCATCAAGTTAAGCTGGCTACCCGCTAAATTGATTAACGTTAAAGAATTTTAGTGTTTTATACACCCCCAGAGCGGTATTCCGTGCGTCTAGATTGGCTCCACTATGACTTTATACAGCAAAACTTAATTTGGTAAAGAAAACTGAAATCTTTGAGCAATTTATTGAGGTCCAAATGTTTCTTTTTATTCTGACACGTGGTCTCCGGTGAGTTTATGATCAAGGTGCAATCCTAGATCATTGATTTCTCTTTTATCTGGTATAGCAGCATCATTAATTGTTATTTGTGGATATGTGCTATGTTTATTGATGAATGTAACCCGGTTTGACTGTTATTCCCCATTCCCCAAACTTTTGGACGAGTTCAAGATGGTTTTGCAGATTTTGAGGCGCTAGCGCTGGCCATTCGTTGATGGATCAGCAAAAGCAGCAAGTGATGGTCCAGTACGCAACCTTGTGGTATTTCTGAAGTGATCTGATGGTAGTTAAATACAGCTTTGTTAACTTTTATTTGGACATTTCTCTTATGCAACTATGATTTGGCCAGCAGATATATTTGGCTTGGGAAACGTTCTTAATTTTGTATAACAGTCCGATAATTCAGATTTTATCAAATGCCTTATTTTCGCCATCAGTAGGAGCAGGCTTATAGGTCGATATGATGTTCTGTAGGTTGCTTTTGATGTTTAGCTATCTATTCACTGGATTGGGTAGTAACAAAGCCATAATATTATGTTATATAATGAACGGAACTAGAGCTTTTATAGGTAAGTTTTGTAAAATGTGTCCAACGGTAAGATTAAAGCCGGAGATTTATTAGGAATTGGGTATTTAATGTCTTGGTTTACTTCAGCAGGAGAGATGCATTGGGGAAATTTTCTTCTTTATCATTAGCGTTTATAGAACTGTAAGGATCTATGTAAGGTGCTCAGCAAATAAATTTCTCTCTATTAAGAAGGATAAAATTAAAATTTATGTAGTTTACTAAATTTACAAAGAACGTGACAGTGCTTTAGGATTCTAAAAATTCGTTGATGTAGTCTTTTGGTTTCCACTGACATAGTTTCTTGGTAACTCTAACACTTATTTTGTAAATTTGTAAGTTTATTATTTGTTGCATGTTCAATGACACCTTAATTTTGATTTCTTAATTGAATCTCCTTGTTTCTTTCTTATTGTTAGTTGTCTAGTTCATTTTCCAGAGGATAATTGATAATTGAGAATACTAAAAAGGCGTTTTTTCCATAAATTGCATGTGTGAAAACTACACTCGAACATGTATTTAATCAAAAGAAGATCTAGTGGAACACATCGGAGAATCTAAATGTAATTTTCCAATGTTATTTTAATTTAAAAATGTTACAATTAATTGTAGGGCTTTGCACAATAATTAAATATTAAGATAAAATATGAAAAGGAGAAAAACGCCCGCAGTTCTAATTAAAAACGGAATCGTCTTTTCCAGATAAAGCAGCGCTCGCAACTTCCACGAAGCACTTCGGTGCCGAGGGACCTTGAGAAATTTTCTGTGCAATCACTCTGATTGCCGGTGTTAAAAACAGAACAATGCCGGCAAAAATCCGCGTCGTTTCTGAGTATTTAGTCTTGACTGCATAAGAATGGCGCCTATCTAAGAACTCTGTTCAGATGCCGAATCTGAAAGATTGGACGGCAACCGAACTCTATCGCGATTTCTGATTTCGTGCGGACCTGAAAATAAAGAATCCGTTGGCGATTTCCTTGAATGAAATTGTGGTGGCTATATTTTTTAATAAAATCTTACAAGATTGATTGCGTTGCGGCACAGGAAGTTTTTCCAGTTGAGCAAATAGATTTTGGCGCCTAACTCCATCCTTTATCGTACCTTGAGGCGACAGCCTTGTCGTTTAAGCGCTGATATGAGCAGTGATTATGAAAGATTTCAGCTTTAGTCTAGGCAGTTTGGACAAGGTTCATTCTATGGATGGGTTGAGTTGAGCTTTCTTAATAGTTACAATATTTTGTACTCTTACTGGTTAACAAAATGTAGAAATACCTATGCACACCACCATACCTGGTACTTCTTTCGGATCCCCCTATCAATTGGTGACAAGGCCTTTACTAAAACTTTCCCAAAACGGATGCCGCGGGTGAGTTCTATGAATTCTCTTATGTAGAACGTAAAGGCCAGTCTTCATATCAGCCCTACTTCTCCTTTAAAAGTCCTAATAGGGCAGACATTTTTTATTAAAATTGACTAAACATTTTTCTTGTTTGATCATAATATTACTATAATTTTTTATAAATTGTATAACATAACTTTGTATTATACGAGGCTGTTTTGAAAACTTTTCCTCCTAGCTGACAAGTCTGATAACATGGCGACACCCGTGCGGATGTCTATACTGTTAGAGAGTAGACAAGAAGTGAGAAAGAAAAGATTCAGCCACAGCAAATTTGATTCGTTCTAATCGCCATGTGAATCGGGGGATTTCTCTTGAGCAAATCTTCCACATCATTCATGTTTGGCTCTAGGAAAGTGTGCGCCAGCTTTGCCTTTACAGGTAAACACAGTCGAAAAGAGATTTGCCAGTGACTTTTGGCTCGATATGAATAGAAAAGCAACGCCTTTCCCGCTGGATTATTATTGGTGGTGATCAGTGAAGTACAAGCATAAGACTTCTCTCAGCTGGAAAAGTTCAAAGCTTTCGCTTCAACAAAAGAGTTCTGATGAAGGTTCTTTTAGGATTGGAAGCAAGGAAGCACTACCAACTCCAGCCAATATGTGAACACTGAAAAAACTCCGGATTTGATTGCTGGCATCCAACCAATTCTTCAACATCATCGTGCTCTTCCTCACTGCAGTCAACAAACGCAGGAAACATTACAGCGCTTGAAACTTTGTGGCCTCCCAGGTCCCAGGTCTCGTGCTTTACGATATTTTTCTTTTTCTGAAGCTATAAGAAAACTCAAAGAGGCATCGTTACTATGATGAAGAGAGGGGTGAAGAATGTGTGAATAGGTGCGGTGATTTCTTAGAATAATAATGATTTAAGGCATCTAGCGAGTGATCCAACAATAATTGAGTAACAAGGGCTAATTATGCGATTTTATTATCTGTTGATAAAGTTATCGTAAACGAGGCAAAATTTTTCAAAATTTGTGCCAGGGCACGAACGAAACAGTTTATAACACAAACTTTATTGTTGAGTATAGGTGTAATTTGTAGAAACAGACTGTTTTTTCACACTGCGGTGATGAAGTGTTCGCCTTGTAGTTCACTCATTTTAGTATGCACGTTGTTCTTTATACCTGAAATTTTTTGTTAGGCTAATACATAAACTACAATTTAATTAACTACTAATGCATCGACAAATATTGATTGAAATTACCGCAGCATTTGCACTTGTATTTGTATTGTACTTAAAAAGTGCCGGTGGACAAGGTATTTTACTTGTCGTGTCGTCATTTTCTTTCTTAATTACTTCTGTAATATCATGAAAATTTAACTATATGTGTACAAACACAAGGTGACCTTCTGTCCTTTATGACGTTTATTCCGAAAAAAGCTTTAATAAAAATGGTATTTAGGGCGTTTAGAAATGATCCGGTTGTGTCGCAGATTAAAATTAGAGTGTGCCGATGTCACCAAATAAAATTGTTGAGATGCATAAAAAAATAGTAGGTCATCCATGCAGAGCTGCGAATGCAGTTGTCGATAAAGCGAAAAACCATAGAAGCACCAAGTCATGGAATTGTGCTTTGCCGGCACTAAGCTCATTCGCAAAGCATCTGAGCCCTGTGAGGGGCTCCAGGAAACTGGCAGCATTTTTGGTGGCCGCCACAACGTTCTACAAAGCTGCCAAGAACATGGAGGGGTCTGCAATATGAAATCGTCCAGCAACGATGAAGGTGGCTGAGGATGTCGGAGCGACTATCCTCGTGGAGCATTACAGCGTATGGCATCCCTTAAAAGTATCTGGGGGGAGGGGCACTTAGCGAAGGTGGCAGACTTACTTTGGACCTTCTTGAAGTCCCCACACTTTGCGCAATTGGGGCTGGAGCCGCAACAGCACTGTGGTGCCCGAAGCGCTGGCATCTGTACCCCTGGCTCACGACTTTCCCTTCCTTGGCTGTTCCACCACAACAACCAAATCGGCTATGTCGCGCAGGTCAAAGATTATTTTCATCTCGTTCATACGTTTAAGTTCTAAGAAGGGCGAGGGACCTCCAAAACTTTTTCAGCTCTCCTCTGGGAGATTTATTTGTCTCGTTTTTCAATGGCACTTTATGGAAATTTCATCTCCTAAATTTTCCTTGATAATCATGCAATTTTTATCTGTAGATGGCCCGTTTCTTTCGGAGGATTGCGTGAGAGATTTCTTCTTGTGGGGGAGCTTGCCAGACGAATTGGGATGTCTGCGGGTATCTATCTCAACAAACTCTTCTCGGTTACTAAGAGAAGCGCTACCATCATAACTTACGGACAGGTTTCAAACTCTCCCGCTCGTCGGAGGTGGCCATTGTATAGAATGGCAATACATTGAAAACCCTTGCCTCCAGAAGCTCCAGAAGGGTTCTTTTGAGATTAAGAAGCAAAAGAAAACTTTGCTAGTAGATTTTGCTCCCTTGTGAGATCATTACCAGTGAGGGATACAGTAAATGTTCGAAGAGATTCCACTGATGTATTTAGCGATGCCGCGACGGTAAATAGAGGCGCCGAGCGATTACGATCTGTTCAGTAAGGAAAGAGATAGCGCGCGACAGCTTCAGACAGCTAGTGCTAACCATTTTTAAATTCCCATACCTTACTAGCAATGTAAATTTATTTAAAATAAGAGTTCTTCTACAAAATTTATGAAGACATAGAGTTTAAATTATTTGTACAGAATCGGATTGTTAATTTCTTTGAAAAATCTGGCCACTTTCTTAGTATGTGGAAAAAAATTATCTTTCCCAAAATTAGCCACCATCCACGTTATCGTCTCCTTTTATTACTTTTGCTCCACGTTTCTGACTATCCATCATATAACTCTTTTTCTATTTTCTGTTCACTTTTATTAATAGTATGCTTGTACTAAATAGTTTTCTTAAACCAGGTCACCATTGAAAATTACCAGTATCATTGTTTAGAGAGAAATGAGCTTTTTAAGGCTCAAAGTTTGTATGTGTGAAAACCTTTCGAAAATCAGCAACTGTGTAGAAATAAAGCTTACAAAATTGACTTTTATGGTTTAAATTTCATTCTTTGAACTTTACCAAAAGCTCTGGCTAGTACCGTATGTTCAGGAGAATGATCTAATCGGTATTTGCTTTCATGGTTGTAAGAGATGGTACAGAGAGGGCGTAGAAACAGCTGATGTCCTCAAGGTCCCATTTTTCAAGGTAGAATTAGCTTATTCACACTATCTTAGACTTTCTTCCTACTAGAGACCACCCACAAATATAATCCATCTTAACATCGCTGATCTTTTAAGGATTTGAGCTTTCCAGCGAAAAAAATTGTTAACAATAGCAGCCCTTTTCAGTGCTAAAAGCAGATGAGCGCCATCAAAACATTTAGAGGCTTTACAAAAATTTACATTAATTAGGAAGCGCAGTTTCGACTGACATGCAAATATTTTATCAGCGGATATCGTACCAATTCTAAATTAAAGCTGATGGTGCCCTAAAATGCAGCTCTTATCCCCGTAATATTACAGCCAAGATACCTTCAAAAATTCTTTTTTTGTCTACCATATCCTCAAGAAGCAGAAGTATTTCTACTCGGGCCCTATTAATTCGATCAGAAGAAACTAATTACAACCAATTCTAAACTGCGCGACATTTTTCATAATCTGAGCTTCCCCCTTTATTTATTCTATCATTTTAAATTCTTTGACTAAAATAATATATGGTAAAGAGAAAACCAAACTTAATAACATAATATTTCGAACCTGTAGCTTAACCACTTATTTATTTTCCATCCGTCACTATCTAACATTACTAAGCATAACCTTCCCAACTATCCCTTATGTGAAACGGTTACAGTCATCTCACCGAACGTATGACATCATATATAGAGCCTTTTATCACCAATCTCCCCAATGAAAGTGCTAGATCCGGCTGTCATACCTAAACCCATTATTAAGAGCCCTATAAACTCAAGACAAGACAAGAACGTTACAATCTTACCAGCAGATAAGAGTAACTCAAATTATATTCATAAGATGGAGGTTTTACTAAAATCATCGGACTGTCGCCAAGTACCCCAACAACTTACCTCGAAGAGAAAACCAAAACCTTCATTACCAACTGAAACCAAAAAGTTTTTGTGCCTTCAAAAAAGTCTTAATATTGCACATTCCCCAAAAAATTCACAAAGAAAGTAATTCTTTTTAGTTTATTGTCATTATCTTTGGTTTTACTACACTCAATTTAGTCATTGGTCAAAATCCTTTACTAACAGGCCAAGCCGTCAGTTCAAAACTCCTACCACTTCTTAGAAAATTTTTAAATTCTTGGCCTGGTTTGATGTTGCCTCTTTGTTTACCAATATTCCCATATTTGAGACTTTATCACTCCTAAAATATACTCACAATCTAGAAGACGACACCCGTAAATGAATTAATCGTTACCTATCCAATGCCTACTTTATTTTTAAAATCTGACCATCCCACCATTGGCGCTTCTATGCCTTCTCTAAACAATTTTGAAATAAAAGCCCTCCATTTTTTCCCCTAAAATGTACCTGTTCGATACGATATGTCGGCGATACTTTTGTTATCTGGTTTCATGCACAAAACACGCTCCCCAATCTCTCTTATTTTAAATCAGCTTCTTGACCCATTCCTTCTGTTTTTCCTGTCTAACGCCATTTTTTCATATCTTCTATCGTTTTCCTCCCTGCTTTTCCTATCTCTGCAATCCCCTTTATTGACGTTAGCCTTGGTCTCCCCCTTTTTTGTTTTTCGTTGTTTTTATTTCCAATATTCTCTTCGGCACAATTCTTTGTTTTTTCTAAATTTTTTGTGCTATGCTTTCTTGTTCTAATTTCCCTCTAATTTCTTCATTACTTATGTGGTCTAGCTTGGAGTTTTTGCGTTAGTAAACAAATATGGTTAAGAGTATATATTTTTAAATCGACTACCTGATATAATAATTATAGCTTTAATTGTTAAGGCGATTAAAAGCCATCGGTTGATTAAAACAAACAAACAAAATGTTATCACAGCAGATAAGTCGTGTTTGGATTTTGTGGGATTTAGCAAAATTTAACAAAATACTTGACTCGAGGAAAATGATTGACTGTTTGTTAAGCGTAACACATGTTGCGGCGCCGCGTAGAGCACATTTGGAAGTTTCTGCACGGCTCGCCCTCTAGAATTGTTCAACCCCCTGTAAACTGTTTCGATTTTATTATGTGCGTTAAATTGCGTTGCCACAAAACCACTAATTTCATTAATTTTGAAGATGTCGAAAAATGTTTTAGCCTTGGTACAATATTCCGTTTTTTGTTTGTTTCTTCGACTTTTAATAAGCAGAAAAAATTATTTTTCGCTTTTTTTGTTTTACCATGCCTAAATAACAAATAGAAATAGACTATTAACAAAAGAAAAAATCTGATTAGACTTTTTACTAGATTATAGTTTATAATTAAGATTTTTTCGCACAAAATTAAATTTGCGAAACTGTTAAGTACCAGCTTTGTCTACATCTTTAACGGTGTATTAATAGCTCCCGTCTAAGTGTCTTGGCTATAATTAAAACAGTGATTAGATAAGTCTCACTTGATACACAGGCAATGTATTGTTATATCACGCCTCATTTCCTATCAGGACAATATAGACTGAAAATTTATTTTTAGCATCTATTCAAGACCTCTAAGCCAATGGCTACTAGACGCCTTAGTTTTGAAAGAATTGCGAATGTTATCTGGAATATCGGAAAAGCGTGCTTAACTCTACAGCAAAACAAACTCCAGGGCTATCTGAGTGTTATTGAGCCAGTTCCGGTCTCATTTTGCTTATCTGAACGATTTACAACGTTCGTCTACCTGTTTAAGCCCTCCAACGTAATCTCTCTTGAACAATAGGTCGTAGTCTGGGCTTATTATTATTATTGGAAAATGATGTGATCAAGCAAGCTTTATTTTTAAGAGTTGTTTGAGTCACCGCTACTTCCAAGTACTGATTTATGCAGTAATCAATCAAACTGAAATTTATTCCACACAGTTACCTACCAAAATTTTGAGTACAAAATTTATTTTCTTATATACAAAGGCTGGCTTATTCTGTACATTTGATTAACTTTAAATCAGTGTGTGCTCGAACTTTCAGAGTTCAGACATTTTTACTAAAAACATTTTTTCGGTTGCTCTTATATTTGGTTATGGAGGCAACATTGGAAAGATAGTTATTTGTTAATTTTTGCAAATGTCGCCTTGTTGAAGAAATCATACGCCTGGGTACTTCCAACCATTACGCCTTGAACCAGCGTTTTAGCGTGAGTCATTCAGGCCCAAAGTTTCCATGAACAATTTATTCCAAACTCCCGCAGCGCCGATTATAATTGAGACGACCCCGGACAGATTGCGGGTCACACGTAGACGCAACAGTTTCAAGATGGGATGTGAGACAGGGACTCGACCTTGCTATAGTCGGCCCAGCAACGACAAACGAGTGGGGGATTAGAAGGGACCATCTCATTGAAACAGGCAATAGCATCCGTGCCAAAAAGTTAAACAGTCCCAGACCCCTTTACTTTCTGAGGGTACGCAAAGACGATCTGGGCCATTCAGAATTCTTTTTATCCTGGGATTCTGAAAGACGGCGATCCACTTGGAGATAAAAAGTGTTGGGGTGGTTTAAAGAGAACGGCACATATTCTGGACAGTTGAATTTTAAGGGAATTCCGAGAAGGAATTCCAACTGTTTGTATTTTAGACCAAGATAGTTAAAGTACTCCACTCCCATCTAAGGAATGGATCTCCCTTCCACAAATTAAATGAGCTTGTGACGGAGTACAACCTTTTCTAAGTCGGAACTACACCGTTAGAAATAACTGCGTATTTTGCGTTAAATCGCAGGTCTCTACCTTGACGCAATTCTGTAGTAAGCTTGAGTAACTTGATAGCTCCCTTGAAGCTCCTACTGACCAGGATAAATAGAATCAGTTTGAGATACGGAAACGCCAAGAAAAGATTCGAGAGAGTCAAACAGTTCATCAAGGACCAGATTAAACAGTAGAGAGACAAAGGATCACCTTGGTTGATATCCCGTCAGATAGAAATGATAATAAGATAATAAGCTTTGGGTGGACCTTGAAAAGGGGCAGGGCACGAAAGATGGAGGAATGGTAAAGGAAATCGAGTGCTTTTGGGAGATCCGGGGAAAGGATATGAAGGGGTTTGATTCTCTCACGTGACAACTTAATTAAGCTTTATAAAATTGTGTTGTTGACTATACACCCGTCGCCACGCAATAAACCCCTCTGGCCATCTATCTACCAGAGTAATCAAGAAAACAAGGGTTGAAAAAGGGTTTGAAAAACCAGGGAGGAAGAAACCAAAAACGTCCCCTAAACGTGGATCGATAACTTAGTACGATGTTTTTAATTTTCTCCTGAGTTACCGGGGAGTAAAGAGGAACGTCAGAGAAATCCTTAGGAGAAAAAGGTAAAAGGTCGGGGTCGGAAGAAATAGAGACCATGGAAGTACAGATGTCCTGGACCGAGGAAATTTTGGAAAAACTGCACCTTTACACTTTACACAGGGAGTATTTTTACGGTCAGCTTCTTACAATTTTTAGGGTAGAGATGTTGGGCCGCTTTGTTGGAAACCGATGTACGTTTCTGAGAAAAGGATAATTTTTTGTTGAGGCCATTGCTGCATATTAACAATAGCAGCAAGATTTAAAGAAGAACTAAGCTGCTAGGTTCTAACGGAGGAGGCTGATGGTTCTCTATCATTATCTTTAGTGTAAATACATGGTTTTGCATATGTCTTTGCGGCCTGTAGGCGGCTTGTTCTCTCACCAGTAATTCTACAATTTCTTTCCTTAGTTTCTTCCTAGAATCCCTGTATATATTTTCTGTATGGTGGAGGATAAGCATATTGCTCGGTAACTGTTGCAATCATTTGTGTATTGAGACTATCAGTTCATTTCTCAATCATCTGGTATTTTGTTCCCTTCTCAAGTTGGTCGGCATAAATTTTTTATCTATTTGCAGAGCTGTTCTCTTCCTTATCTGATCATTTCAGGCATTATGCTCGCTCCCAGCAGTCTTGCACAGTTTGATCTGGTTTACTGCTTTTTTACTTTTTTTATTTCAATATTGCTTTTTAGCTTTAATTTCATCTTCTTTGACTTCATTTCGTTTTTGTACATATTGTTGTTGATTAGTTTCATACCTCAATCTAGATGTAGTTCTTCCAGGCTTTCTTTTTTGTTCTGGACTATTGTATTGCACCATATTATTTTCTTGTAGTTTTCTTTTATTATCATCTTTCCACATGATCTTTTCGACTGTTTTAATATTTTATTCTTCATTTCAGTCCATTTATTTTCTAAACTCCAATTATCTCTTTATAAACGCTCGTCTCTTTCTTTTTCTTGAAGGACTGCGTCTTCTCTGTATTATTGCGCTAGTTCGGTCTTTCTTAGTTCATTTGTTTTGATTTTCTCGTATTTTCTAGGTATTTGAAAATTCTGCTGTGTAATCTGTGTTAGCTATAAGAAATTTGTGGTCTGTGTGTAATTCTGCCATTCGTATTGCTTTGATGTCCATAAAAGCGTATTTTGCTTCGGCATTGTAAGTTACCTATATAATCCACTATGTTCTTGCCTTGCCTACTCCTCAAATGTAATCTTGGGTATTGTCTTATGGTTGAAGAAACTGTTTCCTATGTATATTTGGTTTCTGACGCAAAATTCTATAATTCTTCTTCCTTTTGCATTAAGAGTGATTTCTGCTCCATAATTACCAATAGTTCCATTTCCTTGTTGTTGCTGGTTCCTTATTTATGCATTCCATTCTTCATTTATCAGCACATGCTTACTTCTTTCCCTTGCACTGTCTACTTGTTTCTGTAATTCATCATGGAATTCATCCAGTTCTTGTACATTTAAGCCTTCTGTTGGGCCGTATATTTGTATTATCGTTCCTTTTTTATTTAGGCGTAGGTTGATATACATTTTCCTTGGATTTATTGGTTTATTAATTGTTAAGTCAATCTGGCATTTAGTATTACCGCTACTCCTTCTTTTCCTCAAATTTCCGAGCCCTTGTAGAAGAGTTGTTATCCTCTCCTTAACATTTGTGTTTCATTTCTTTTTTTTTGTTGTTTCACATAGGCTTAGTACTTCTATCTTCCACCTCTTTTCGGTTCAATGGCTGAATATCCCACATTCCTATTATTGTCCCAGTTTGGCGACGTTTTCGTCGTCCAGTAATTCGTCCATTTCCGCAACCGTCCTCTTGTCTTTGAATCATTAAATCCGCCTTGTAGGTGATTAACCCAACGACAGTGGGTCCTGTAGCTATGAGATAACTGGGCCACGTTATACTCTCTGGTATTGAGTCGTCAGAGCTCCGTTTGTTATTTAGCAGAGGATACCGCGTACAGGTGAGGTTAACATTTGGGTAACTAGATGTTATCAGTTTATAACAAAATGATAGCTTTTAGGATACGGTGATTGGTAAATTGGTAAATTTTGTATTGCAAGTGCAAAGCAGATAATAAGAAGCAGAAATAGACTGCGTTATTTCTTTGGAGGGGAAGTAATGACTGTTTAGGACATCCATATAAGATGAGTAGCTGTGAGAACCCAGCACCAAGGCTTACAACTGTGTTTTTCTGCACATAGAAGTTCAAAGAAGGTAATTAATCTGCTAAGAAATGATCTGAAAAATGCAAGCAAACCACACATTATTCAGCTTCTGCTCAATTTGATAATGGTGAAGACTCGGATTATATTCGATACACTAGTGGATAAAACAGATTTATGTGGGGTTAGAAGGAAGCTTCAGTCGACTATCCACAAGCGGTGCCGTGCTACACACAAAGAATTGTTTGGGGCAGCTTTAAGAAACTTTTCAGAGTATTTGGGATATTTTTCTCTTAATAAGAATAAAATATTAGTGCGAAGATCATTATAGTGGCTATAATTTATGAATGCCCCAAGTATCTGATTATTAGTATCTAATTCATGAGTTAACATCTAGAGGTTACTATAATTTGGCCAGCAGGTATACATGCAACTTTAAGACATGCATTGCTCAGCTCTAAGTAATACGAAGAAATTGGATTAAAGGAGCTTCGAACGTCGTTTGGTTATGAATTTCCATATGTGCCAGAAACAGATCAGCAACATTTCAACCTTTCTTATATTGACCAAAATAACTGTTAGTGGCGTGATTAAGTAGTAAATAAACACCCACACCGGTCAGATAGATTACGTGTAATAAAAAAAAACACTGCCATACATTGAAGAATGTGGTTTGCATATATTGCCAGCCGTCATGCAAAATAATCACTTGGGATTTCCGCAGCATGAGGATCCATTAAGAAGTTTGCTGGTCGACGACCCGCCATGCAATACAATACAAAAAATACAACTACAACAACAAATAATCTGTATATATAATAGACATGGTACACAATACAAGAATTATCATAGATAGACTCGGTCTTCTTTAAAGTAAGCATCTTAGGATCTCGCACACTTTCTCCAGCGTCATTTAAACCATTCAAAACATTCTACAAATACCCGCCTTGTCGCATTGGCCTGAATCTGGTTAATTGGATCAATCTGAATCAAATCATTAACAATTGCAGTCAATGTCCTTATGTTTAAGAATTCTCGGCTCATCTTCTAGTCATTTATCAAACCTTTTAGTTTTTCAGAGCGTGTACTACATTCAACAAAATCTCTGAATCGTTTGGGATAAAGTGATTACATTGTTTCTGAAAGCCTCCTGAATCATCGAAATAGTTTCCGCAACCAAATTTGATGCGATTCGCCGTTCTACTGGCTCACTTATCACAAATGCGATCACACGCTACGTGTGTTCACTTACCAAAGTGTGACTCCCACCTGAGCCGGCCACTAAAGTCGTCCTCTTTCACGCATGCGCATTAAAGTCCACTCTCATGGGATTTTAGTTTATATTGCAGCCGCGCACTGTTTTAATTATATGACATTAACTCAATACTTTCTAGACAAATCTTTTTTACTGTAATTGTATGGTTTAGACTAAAGTCCCAAGCTTTACATACATTTCATTGTCGAAAAAATTTTCTTTTAAACAAAATTTTCGCATTTGGGGTAATGAACATCTTCACTCCACCTACAGAAAGTTAATATATGGTACATAACCTTCTATAATGAGATTAAAACCCTAATATTCTTGATAAAGACTATTAGTCAAGTCTATCACAAAAAGTTTCGGAAAAATTCACTCCTTCCGGGAAGCCAAAATGTAACGTTGGTTTCAGCAAGGCGGGACCACTGCACATTAAACCCAAGAGAACCTGTATCTCATTTCTGATGTATTTAGAGCGAGGATATTGACAATCAGCCCTAGAATGTTAACAAATTGAAGAACATGTAAATTAAAATCAATGTCATTCATGATGAAATGTGTTTTGAGTTTTTGGTTTCGAAAACTTTTAGCGGACTCTGTATAAGATAAAAAATGTTCAATGGGAAAAAGTTATTTTTCTATATAAATAGCAAGCACTAGACTTTTTAATAATATTAGAGAAAGTGTAGTACTACATCGTACTCCATTTCAGTTCATTTTGATAATTTTTCGTAGCACTTGACAAACGATTAAATTGTCAATCAAACTGTTATCTAAAAAGCTTGACCCAATTGCTGCATTTTAATATATGGCATGAGATAAGTGAACATATTTTTTTGTGGATATCCTACTCGACCCCAACGATACAGTAATGCTGCATGAGCAATAATCTTTAATGCTAACGTTAATTATTAATCTAAAATGCCAAAATATTAATGTCCGATTTAATGCCAAATTTAATTCTAACATAAACAAAAAACAGACTGTTTTAATCCAATGAGAGTCAAGATTGTATACGAGGTGAATTTTCTCAAAATACAGCAGGATAGTCTAGAAAGAATAATTTGTTATACGTGAGGCGTTCAAAATTATTAGCATCACAATTATTTCCTCTTCGTTAACTTTTTATTAGAAAGAAGTGAGTACACATTTTATTATAGGCATTTGCTTTTAACATCTACTGCCGTTGGTCCGGTTCCGGTGAAACTGCAACAAGCTACTCTTAAGGTGTAGAACGGCACCACTTGTGGACAACTGACTGAAGCTTGCCCTTGAAGGAGAAATTATTACCATGCACTGCCATTTCCGTTGAGTCAAACAGAACTTAGTTGCTCAGAGCAATATCCGGAGGATATAAGGCATGACTGACTTATGACTTTGCATTTTCCATAGCGTTTGTTGCGTTGTGCGGTGCCATGCTAATTCTTCGGCCCGTCAAATTCCTAATCATTCAAATATCTTATTGAGTTCTACAGCATAAACATCGCTTCTGTCGGAGAACAACGTCGCCAGCCTAGGCCAACCCCAACAAGCAAGAAGGTTCCAAATCTGCCTACAACCACCGCAGAGTCTGTAAAAGTTACATTAACCGCTATCCAAGGTCTTTACCGACTGGAAGGAGGACATTGAGATGCCCGCCATCCCCAACCCCCGCTCGTCTAGAAAGCACTCTTCCAGAAGAGCAAATCCTCTCTGTAATCCACCGCCAGGAAGGCTCTACACAATAATCAAGTAAGCTGCATCAGATAAATATTCTATCCATTCCGTTACGACAAGATACCATCGGATGGAGTAGAATAAAAAAAAAAGAATATAAGGGAATTATGTAGTACTTTATTATTAGTACATAGTACAGGGGGTGAGTACTAAACTACTCATTGTCAAGCCCAGAAAGTTCGTCGCCCATGTGCAACCAACTCCATCGGAACCGAAGGCCTAGTCTAGGTCATCTGGATCGTTTCTGTTCTTAAGCAACCAACCGCATCGAAGGGATCGAGCGTCTAGACCCAAAAATTTACACTTGATACCTAACAAAAGCGCCATTTCCATTTTTTTAAAGCTCCATCAGTTTCCATAAAACTACTACAAACCATTCTTTGGGTGAGCAATACACCACTTGTGGCTTTTTCACAACTGTACTCGCAGCAACGTACTGGTGCGTTTTACCAACTGGTGGAATTACCTATACATACCGGAGTTTTGAGAGATAACATCAATCATTTTTGAACTCTACGGCATCGCAGAAAGCGACCAGCTCGTTAGAAATACAGCGAGGCCAAATTTTAAATTCAAAGAGCATGATGTAGCAGAACCGTGAATCAATTGCTTGAAGAGAGAATATCCGGCGCATAATATAATCAGCGAGGTCTTCCGATACGAGTTCGATAAAACATGCGTAAGACGCCTCAAGCAGGCGAATTGTATTTTGCCCGCCAAGGACAACGTCAAACCCCGTGCTGAAGACCAGCATACCAAATCGGTGTGATTTTTCTGCAGCTAGATCTACACCCCATATTAAGTACCCTGAGCCGGTCTCGTCTACGCTTCACGTTTCAATCTCAAGTACCGATTTTGTGCCTTGCAGTATTTGTAACATTATCTGTCAGTACAAGCTGCAATAATTAATGTATTTCGTTAAATATAAATAAATAGTGCTGACTGTCGGAGCGCTCCAGTAATAAGCGGGGCCGTCTGAACGAACGTTTAATTTAAAATGCGCAACACTCGCGAACTATGCAAAAAACGCCGTCAACTAAGATCTTGTGACATCAATTAAGATGTCATTTTAGATCCGGCTTGCGTCTTCTCTGAACAGCTGGCGGGCAAGCCCAAAAATCGGCTTTCGCAAATATTTTTTGCTCACTTTGAATTTGATTAATTTCACCTGTCAGTGATGCAAACAATACCCTAGTGCTCTTAAGCTTTAGCTCAACTTTCTAAAAGCAGAAAATAAACGTTTTGGTATTTAAATACGTACTAATAAAAACAGTAAACTAAATCAAGGCCAGCTTTTGTGCGTTTGCATTGAAATATTTACTGTGGAAAATTGCTTTGCCGATGTGAAAATATGGAAAAAATAATTAAAATTTATAATAGCCTAAAAATACCACTGAGATCACCTGTAAAAACTTTTTTATAGTTTACTATTAATAACAAGGTAGACCTTCAAAAGGATGAGAATACTAAAACTAAACTCATAATTATGATACAAGTGAGTGCTGCGAAGTAAAGGAAGACCATCTTTTTTACACCGTCTTTGTAGAACTATTTGTTTTGACCTTCTCTTTATATTGACTGTATCGTCACAACAATATCTTCTTCAGAACTGATTGTACTTTTGAGAAGAAAAGTTGTATTGCTACAACCATATTCTTCATTATGAACACAAACATATGCATGTCCCCAGGTCCACTAACACGATATTTTAAAACGACTATTTACAACTGTATACAGACACTGTTTAGCCTAAACAGAAGTAGCATAAGATTTGTATCGAGCCTTGACGTGACGATACTAGAAAAAGCATATAAGATAAGCTTTAACTCTAAAGATAAACTTTAGGAGGTGTTTGAAGTGTCTCACTTGGTGATGATGAATTTCAAACATCCCATAGGATTTTTAGCTCACAGATAACTCTTGTTTAAGTTGATGATATCATATCTAGTGAAGATTATTTTATCTCCAAAAAACCTTTCTCTTGAAAGAGAATCCTCTCATAACAGTCGTTGTAAACGATGCAACTGATAGCAATAGTGCGATACTCAACACAATGCTGGCGGTCCACTTCTCTGAAGATTGTGCTGTTTTCTCCAATACCTTATAGAACACCTTGTCCCAACCCACTTCTGCCATTAAACGGCCCGTAATGAGCCCGTTCCAATTTGCTTCTCCATAGGTACAAATCATTCTGCTTGTTTCTGATATAAATAATAGAAAATTGTAACGGCACTTTAAATCACATGACCAACTTAGGAGCAGATGTCTAAAGTGAAAGTATCGTATAAACTGACTCTAACTGGGATGAGGGTTCTTACATACAATGTATCGGATAAATCCGTCGTGGCCGGCAGTGCGCCACTTTACAGCACTACACTAACATTTTCTCTAAATGAATGACAACTACCAAGGGGTTACTTGCTGATTCAGAAGAAAGTAAGTGCTCCTAGCTGCCACTCTTTGTGCAGGACTCGAGAAAACCATTTAGAGCGACATAGTCTCTCCTGATTCTTAAAGTTAAAACACTCTAACATCCAGATTAATCTATGCCTTAAGTGTTTTTACGACTATCGTGGAACATATACGTTTATAAGAATTTTGTTTCTTTTCCTAAAGTTAACATTCTTCTTATGTATGCAGTTTTTGAGCATCGATATGCAATAGTCTGAATGGTATAGTAGTGAGTCTATCTAGATGTGTAACAAGCATATTATAAAAGTTTGTAACTCAACCAGTGAAGCAAAAGGTATGTTCAGGAAATAAAAAACAAAATTACAAGATATCACTCCTCAGCACACTCCCATACTTTGACGCGACTGAAAACAGGAATAAAAATAAATAAGAACCAAAACACATATTTAATTTGGGTATTTAGAAGAACCATTTGAATAAAATTGCCCTTAAAATTACAACTGACGCCGTCTTCCTTCTCTCAACCATACTCTCCATCCTTTTCTATCTTTCCATTCTCCCTCCTCTAGATTTCTCTTCTCCATTGCTTTATCCACTTTGTTTCGCCACGATCGCCTAGGCCTTCCCCTTTTTCTTCTCACTGTTGAACTCCAGTCGGTAACTAGCTTTATCATCTGGTGCTCTACTTACCTGCCCATACCGTGATAGCCTTCTTCCATATACATGATTATGTTTTGATACTCCATTTCTACTGCTGTTATTTTTCCCTTGTTCTTCTAATTTATGACCCAATTTTCGGCGCCGTTGTAAATCCGTTGTAAATCGTTGTTTTGGTCTTCTTACTGATGTGCGTATTCCAAATAATTCGATGCAGTTGTTTTATGTACGTTCGTGTTTGTCCTAGCCTAGTTTTTATAGCGCCTTCTGTGTTTGCGTTTTTCGCGATGAATGACCCAAATTATCCAAATTATTCAATTGATCTTCCGTTTTTTTTTTAAATTTATTTACAATCCCAGCTTTATACATGCTTCTCTTAGCTTACAGCCATATAGCTGTTCTTCATCCTGTGCTAATATCATCTCGTCATCGGCAAAACTGAGTATATAAAGGTGTTCGTTTCTAATCTGGATCCCGATTTCTTCGCTTTTTTTCTTGCAGTTGTTTAGTGCGTACTCTAGAAATATCTTAAACAGGGTAGGTGATGCTAAACATCCCTGCAGTAGACCTTTCGGTGTTTCAAAGCTATCGGTTTTTCCAACCATATTGCCCTTGTAAAGATTTCTCACTGTCGCTATCACTTTCCGATGTACTCCTATAGCTATGCTCCCATTACAATTTCTCTTCTTGTTCCGGTTGCGATTTAAACTTGGTTTCTGAAAATTTCTTGCAAAACTGCTCTCTCTCTCCCCCTCCTTATCTGTTGGGGCTCCCTCGATTTGAGGTGTGGGTTACCACTTGGGGAAAATTTTTCCTGCTTTTCTTTTTTCGTTCTGCTATCCTTCCTCTTTCCCATTAGGTTTTCTATGTGCCAGGTTGTTTAGGCCATAATCCCCTCCTTGGAGGACTTATTACTTCAGCCGCCCATTATGAGAGAGACGCCGCTTACCTCGGTTAATCAGCGGCTGCTTATTTGAACGAGTCTTATTCGGACCTGTATATCTAGCGGCCACTAAGACACACCATGTTAGGATTGAGGCCCCCTCTCTTAGTGTGTTTCTATCAGAGTTATGATTGACCCCTACTTAATTTAGAACAATCCCTCAACCGGATTACACCGGGCGTAAAATTTAGTGTTTTAGATAAATACACAAGCATTCTTTAACTAAAAGAATAATTAAATTAAAAATTGTATTCCTGCTATATAGTGCTAGTATACCTGGGTTCCAAGCTAAACTCACATTTCTGAATTAAACATCTTTGTTCGTCTAAGTTGCAATTCTTGCTGCATCGCCCCGTGTCAGATATGGTGCGCGACGACTAGACCGTACCCCCACGCAATGAGCTGGAGCTTTTTTATTACTATTGCAACATTTATTATTCTCACCACCGTTGGATTCGGATCGTGGCTGGCCAGAGTATTCAAATAATATCAATTCCGCTGGGAATCTAGTCACTTTAGTCTCGCTGTCGCTGTCATTATTAAGGAAGCGATCTTGATTATGCTAAACCTTCTGAACGCATTTTAGAAAAATACGTCTTCTTCAAGAAAGTGTTGACGTATTTATATCTATATTTAATCCCGCATTGTTACCCCAAAAAATTTTAATCGTAAAGACTTTGGTTGTCGAGATAATAAATTTATTAATCAAACTTGCTGAGAATTTTGATATCAAAAGCATCGTGACTTTTTCGGAAGAAATCGCAATTTTTCTGGAAAAAAGACTATTCTGTCATGACGATTTTTATTTTTAGGAGCCAAAGTGGTTTGGTGGAGAAGTTAGCTAATGAAAGGTAGAAATCTGTGCAACATCTAGAACGTTCTTAAATTATTTCCTTCATCATGTGAATAGTTCTGCAGGCTCGAATGGTTGTGAAAGCAGCCAGGCGTTTGTTGAAAAGACGCTTTTTCTTGGTGTTCTAGTTTAGCTTCTTGCATTTTCTCATAGAAAGCATTATAGTTTTATATATTTTGAGTAAAGCAATTGGTAGTACAGACGTGCTCCTACTTTCGAATCTTGGATTTGAATTAGGGCAGGTCTGGAACAGCCAGCTTATTAGGCTTTATCACTTTCGAAGGGAGATTGTAAGAAATTACGAGTGTTACTCAAGAGAACGCCCCGTGAGTTTGGGTTCTTAGTAAGGTTTTCTGATAAAACTGAGAAATTTATGTAATTAGAAAAAAATATGAGCAAACAATGGTTTAAGAGAAGGAAAACACTACCGCTTATGTTTATGTTTCGTGTAAATTTTAGCTAAAGTGCAGTTTTAGAAACAAGAATATTGAAAGTAATAAAATTTAACCACAGCACTTTGACGTATTGGAATGCTGTATGCACTTCTAGGAAATGCAGTAAGATTTATCTTCCCAAACAATAGGACAACATAAAGTAGCTCCTGCATGAAGTTTTTTCATAAATTTTGCCTAGTTGCAGTGTAAAGAGGAAATCGAAATTGTTCGAAAGTAAAAGCAACTTAAGCAATCGGAATTTACGGGTTCATTAGCGATGAACCCTAGGGTGATTTCGCTGGCATTCCAAATTAACATTACCGCCCAGCTTTATCTGTCAAAGCGGTCTGTCCTTGCCAAAAATTTGAAATTTGCATAAGTACACCCTACGGCCAAATGTTAGTCATCATTCACTATAGAATTAATTCGTAGAACGCTCCTATCTTTCGCTTTTTCGTCAAAATGTCATTTGGAGTGATCCTAAGAACTCTATAGGGAAATAACTTTCTTATTCTCTTTTCATCTACACCAAGTGAAGACCTGCTGAGGGCTCCTAGCTTTTCCTTTTGGTCTGAGATGTCCATTACATCGTATTTTCTTCAATTCACTATATTTTATATTCTTCTAGAATACTATCTAATCTTCTTGCATTTGGAATTTTTATGACAAAGTGATCGCAACTTTTGGCCATTATTAAAGTTGTACAACGTGTTTGCTTTGTTGCGGATGATTTAAGCTAATTGTTCTCGAGCTAGCCTTTTGTTGGCACTTGAAAGACAGCCGTCTACTGACATTTAGCGAAGATTTTGGAAAAGTGGTTTCAAGCGGCCAGAAATAGACGCGTTCCCAGGCAGGTGCCGCTGATAGCCGGGCAAAGGTACAGCGAAATTCCCCGGAGGGAGGCAGCTCGCTTTGTATCTTGGGCGCCTATAAAGCGCGCGCCATATCGCCAGCGTAAATTTTCGAACTCGACAACGGCCAAGAGAAGTTAAACCGGTCAGGAGGCGGCTGCGGCGTTCGCGAAGTTACGTGTTGAATGCTCGCCCGCGCGTCCCCGCGAGCTTACAGTGCGTGATAAGTTTTTCTGAAGCTCTTGGTGCC
Source organism: Sinelater perroti (assembly GCA_036346155.1). Taxonomy (NCBI): domain Eukaryota; kingdom Metazoa; phylum Arthropoda; class Insecta; order Coleoptera; family Elateridae; genus Sinelater; species Sinelater perroti. The sequence goes on from JARFIY010000037.1 coordinate 64,144, forward strand.
CGGCCGGCGACGCTACCGCAGCAGCATGAAGGACGCCTCCAGCATCATCCGCAACTGCTTCAAGGGGCTGCCCGTCTTCCAGTACCTGGCCATGATCACAGGTTCGTCTGGTTTTGCTTCTTGCGCCTTTTCAGGACTTTTTCAGGACCTTCAGGACATTAATCATTTTTTTACTTTTTCTTCTGAAATTTAGATCGACCTATTCTAGTTTTGTTTGCTCCAGTCACCTGCAGCTAGAAGTTGCGCTTGGTTAGAGAATTTTAAAAATTTTCTGAAGGGAGACTACCCCCTTTTTAATTAAAAAATACATATAAGAGTGTTAAAAGATTTTGCCCAGTTTAATTTATTTTTTTTTTATTTCCAGGGGGTTATTTCTGAAAAGTCAATTAAAAGTAAAAAATTGTTTCTGTTTTAGACAACGTGTGGTTCTGTTGCTTGTACAAACCTATAAATAATTTGTGATTTTTCCTCGAAAGATACCTCTCCGATAACACAAATTTGCCAACTTTTGTTGTTCTGGCGGGCGCCGGCGACAAGCCTGATGCGTCTGATCAATATGGCCGACCTTCCCGCTTTGTGCGGCGTTAAGAGTTTGCCGAGATATTCGAGATAAGTTTTGCTTTCCTGTTATGCCGCTGTGTTTGTTCGCTTTATCGAGCCATTGCCCGCGACATTGATATTGGTTTATTTATAATAATCAGATTAATTCCGGAAAAATTCAATTGTGCTGTTGAAAGTGCCTCTTCAACATCGAATCAAGTGTTTTAATTTAGAAAAACAATTTATGCTTTTATAGTTTTTGCAATATTTTCTTCTACTTAAAGTTTATTTGAACAATTAAATTTCTTGTCATTTCGCTTTAGAAGATATTTTATCGCCTTTTGCCAAAATTACATTTGAGGGTAAATATTGCCAATGGCACCAAAAATTCATTGTGTTTTTTACAACTTCAGATGTACCAACTCTGTTGGTTGAATCTTGATGCTCAAGAAACGTGACCACTAAAAGCCAGGCAAAGATCTCGCGCTCTTTTATATCCATATGTTGTGGCATAAAGATAATTTCTTTAGATATATTTTAACAAATGCGGATGTGCAAGGCAATTTTACAAAATGCCTAGGCAAAGAGATTTTGCTGTTTGCCTAAGGCAAAAGAGCCGTTTGCCTAATTTGTCGCCTCAATCGCCTACTGTAGTAAAATCTTTGCCTATGAGTTTAGCCGATCGCAAATTTTACTTTTTATTGCTTTATTTTCGTGTTGTGCATCGTTTAATTTCCCTACAAATCGCTTTTTGACGCTCCCTGGCCTTCGTTCCCAAAAATCCAAATTGCCTAATATTTGCCTCTGTATCGGCGCAAAACAGTCCGGTTTGCTGATTTCTAATCGTCAGCGGCGACAAACATCAACAATTTTTTCATCCGAGAATCTTAATGTATGTAAATCGAATTGTTTATGGGGAAATAAACAAATCAATTACTCGGATTGCAGCTATAAATCTGGGGGTCAGTTTAAATACCGCTACGTATAACTGTGTTCGGTCCAAGCCGAATAGCTGTTTGGCTTATAGCCATAGACTACGAAGCAGCTAGCCCGACTGCTCAAATTCACATTTCAGTTTTTTGTTTATGGCCGGATGAATAGTATTGGCAGTTGGTTTTTCGCTATTATTTGCGCGAGAGGTGTCTGGTAGCATGAATCACGCTGTTTGTTTGGTTAATTATAGCCTGCAAAGGCAATTTCAGCGGAATGAGTTGTGTACCTTTTCTAGAGTGCGTTTTCCGCGAAAACATTTGGGACGTATGACATCAGCTTCTGAGGTGGGGAGATATATGGAACGATTCGAAGAACTATCGGGGAAAAGATGAAACCAAAGTCTATATTATGTAACCCTTACATGAAATGAGAAATATGCGGTTGCGCAAGATATTTTGATGTCAAATCGTAGTCGAACATCACACTACATTATTACAGGGCGCAGTTCGACACCCAAATAACGCCGGCGATTATTTGAAAATTGGAAACGGGTAATTTAAGTATCATGGTGATAGTGTTAATTTGCTAGATTAGCAATTAGGCCTTCCCTAATTGCGAACACGAGACCGAACACTCCGATCTGGTCACTGCCGGTCAACAAACTTGACCGAAATCGCTTAGAGTGTGACCTTGCGTAAGGTAGCGCAGAGCGCGGGCTTTTATGCGTTGAAGTCGTGAGTTCTTTATTACGGAAAGCTTGCACGACAACGGCCCGAGGCAACATAAAAGGAAAATAAAAAATTTACGACTAGGGGATTAGAAGCTAAAATATTCCGCAAATGTGACTTTATTCGTTTTCTTGTCTGCGACGAAGAAGATATGGCGTCACTGAAAAAAATATTGAAAAGGCGTAGCAGCAAGAACAGAGAAGTGAGAACAGGAACGGGAAATGAATGTGAAGTATAATGATTACGGGATTTTTGGGACTAAACCGCTGCACGATATAAAAATTGCATGGCCGTGAACACTCAGCAGTAGATAAGAAGTTACTACCGAGCCTAGTGACGTTAATAGTCAACATGCGCAATTACCCCCACCCAAATGGTTTCTTCTTTATTTGATTCTCGACTCTTGATGTAAATTTTCTTAGATTGCCTAAAATTGCAAAACACTTCTTTATCTTTAATTTCTTATTTACCATAATCGTTTTTGGCACTCCGAATTTACAATAAAATGAATTCATTTATAAAGGGTGGTCCAAATTAAATGTTAAATAATGCTGAATTGGTTCTACGACTGAACTTTTATAATATTAATGTACACAATCTCCGACTAAGTGGGGAAAACAGTCTGACAAATGGCCGCTTCGTCTTCGGTCTGATTAATTTCATCAGTAACACGTCAGAGCTAAAATCATTGGCACAGGTTTTAACCTTCAATCCCCCCAACAAGAAGGCGCAACTTTGTTAAATCACAAGGTCTTGCTGGCTATTGTTGGCATGTCGTAAAATTACACGTTGGTGTTGCTCGATCTGTATGGCGGGTGACGCCGTCCTGCTGAAAGCATACTGGTTCCAGATCCATTTTGCCCACCGGTTGGTGCCAAAAAACGGGATTATATATGTTAGTAACGGTAACAACCGCCGTTCGAAATTACAGACAGCCACTTTTCCAATCTGGCCGAGTTGAAAATGCGCCTCGTCACTAAAGATAACATTTCAACTAAATTAAGAATCTCAAAAACAATTGATAAATTGTCAACGGTGAGAAAGTTCAAGCTCTTAGGCCGATTTTGTATGCTTAAAAGTACAGGTCTTCAGTGCATGTTCACTGAAGCGACGCTTCAACAAATTTTGGCAACATTCTCACGGCACTTTCTCACCACCAAGCGCTCCAAACTTAAATAATGAATAATTCTCTACAACTTGCTTTTTGGAATGCTAATATACTGTCACAACATGTCGAGGGACTTAAAACATTTACGTCTAACCATAACATTGGCATTGTAAAAGGTTGGCCAAAAAGTTTGTGCTCAATTTCAAAAATGGCATTTTTACCCATGAATTTATCCAACAAAGTTGGGTACCTCCCTTTTAGTTTATCGTAGAGACGGTTCAACCGTCTATCTTCTTTTCGAAACGGTTGAGACTCGAAACGGGCGACAGATTTTGACCTCACAAGACCCACTTCTTTATCTATTGTGATCCGATGTTACAATTCACTTTTGCAAATGGTTGTTCAGCGGGCTTTTGAGCAATTAACAGCAAATATTGATTCATTTCTTGTTGATGCAAATAACTGAGGATAGGTGGATAGGATGTAGCTCTAAGAACCGATACTTGATAAAAGCCCATCTTTAAAAAAACTTCGTTGGTGAACTTTAATGGTCGACTAGAGCAAAGCTTATCTTTAAGAGCACAATCTTCTTCCTTGAAGCGCTTGAACCCTTTGAACATTGTTCATTGAACAACTGTTCTCTCCCCTTCAACTTTGCAAATTGCCTCGGCAGCATCTTTGATAGTCAGACCTTGTTTCCAATGATTTCGTAACAGAACCCAACGTTTGTAATCTCGAAATCAGTGGTAGCTAGCCATCCTAAAAGTAATTAAAATATGTTAATTACAATTATTAACACGAATTGACATAAAAAAGAAAAATGACATTTTTGATCTTGAGCTCGATCGTTTTGGCAATACTTTATTTTGCAAGACGACTTTACTGACAGAAATTATTGAAATTTTTTAATTATTCCCAGATACCCAGCCAAATAGGAATAATCTGAAGACTTTTGCAACATCCTCAAACAATTGTTTATTGCAGTAGAGGATTGTGATTGCAAACTGACCATCTAATAGGAATAGAGTGCCTGATTTAATAGATTCCTTTCAAATAATGTTTTGATTCAATTCACTATTCGTTCTGGGCACATTATCGATACAAGCACTGTTTACTAGGCGGGTGTTAGGCTCTTGGTGGATGAGAAGTTAACTCTATAGGTCTTTCCCAAGACGAAAAAAGACGCCAAAGCGGCAGTTAAATTTTTAATGATACCGCACAACAGATCAATCAGACACTTTACCACTGTTCATACGAACTAGGATGCTTTTAGGCTTTTGGTGGATAAGAAAATGACTCTATAGGTCTTTCCCAAAACGAAAAAAGACGCCAAAGCGGCAGTTACATTTTTAATGATACCGCACAACAGATCAATCAGACACTTTACCACTTTACGATATTCGTACAAACTAGGATGCCTTTAGGCACTTGGTGGGTGAGAAGTTGACTCTATAGGTTTTCCCAATTGCTTTCCTGATTGCTCGGATGGAAATCTAAACCCACCCTGGATAATAAACTCCTATGACACACAATACAGAGACGCTACATTAAATTCCAATATAAAAATTTTCCTTGGTTCCACTAAATACTGCGAGTCCTCAAAATGTCGATAGTGAAGAAAGAAATCCGCCACTTGAGATAGTGCGTACCCAAATAGTTTAGTGGTTAGCCTTACGAACAACAGATTTATACTCAAAAAGTCCTCGACCAAGATTTTCGAAGGATTGAAAATTGCGCATTTCTAGAATCGACACCACCTCCTTCTTCAACTACCGTTTGCTCGAAATATCGACTTACGTGATGTTGTTTCGAGTGTAATTAATTATCCGAAAAAACAACTAAAGGACAATATTTTGACTTAGATCACCGTATTAAAACGTTGACGCGCGACAATGGCCAAGATCGGAAAAATTGTTTTTGCGCAGTCGAAGCGTCGCATTTGAATTATTGAAACCGTGGGCATTTACATATTCGGCGCCTAACGGGTTTTGCCGCCGAAGTGAAAAATTAGAAAAGGACACCTCGTGCGCAACGAAACTCAGTTTATTGCCTGCCGCCTAGCTCTACCGATGTGCCGACTCTAATTGCTGAATAAACAAAAAATGTCAAGCAAGCAGCAGCTTCAGAAAATGAACTAAACGAATGGCCCGCCGCGAAAACGTGACCTTTCCGGCGAAGACTCTAATTCCTGCGTCTATTAGCATACCCGGAAAGTCGAGTTTGAAAGTTGTATTGTCACGCGCGCGTATCCGATTTGCATAGCGGCCGCTCGCGGTTTCTGCCAGACCCAACCTCGGTTTTCTCGAAACATCAGGGGGCCACATTCTTCAGATTTTTATGCTAGTGTGTTTTGTTGCACGCACTGGGAAACCCTGCGTTCATAAATGAAAGCTGGTCATGCATCCCTAATTAAAAAAAAAATAATAAAAATATTGTCATATGATTGGAGTCAGGGGCGACTTTACCATAGTAGGGTGGCATAACTATCCAATTGGAGTGACTGGAGAGATTACTCTTCAATTCAATAAATTATTTAGATTTGTTTCTACTAGAACCAATTTAAAGGATTTTAGACCAAGACTTTGAATTTTGGGGGAAAGAGCACACACTGTTTTGACATGCTTAACGAGAAGTTGATTAATATATATTCCATGGTGATCAAAATATTTAAGACATTTCGTCAACAGCGTGCGCTCTTTTTCCCAAAATTCTGGCCCTTGTTCTAATAGATTTTGTTTTTCTCCTTGCAAAATTGCACAAGTTTTTAGCCTTATTTCTTTCTTTTATATTTTTTACCTTCTCAATTCAAGCCTTTTTTTGGTCTACCTTTTGCTCTTTTTAGCTTTTGCTTTCCTTCAGAAACCTTCTTAGACCTAGCCAGCTTATTCTAATGCTTCTAATATCACTCATTGTGTTGAGACTCTTAAACAATGCTCTAGTACGCAGTTCGTTCTTAATCATCAGATGCTTTAGCATCTTCGAAATATTTGTGTACTTCTTCAGTCTTTTCTCGTTCTGCAGATCAGATCCATGTCATCAACACAGCTGAGATCTGGCAGTGTTTATTCAAAATAATTCGTTTAGAGCATATAGGTGAGTTTCGTATTACTTTTTTCAATACAAAAGTAAACAGTTTCATATTGATTTAGTGTTCTTGCTTTAATCCTTCTTCTTTTTCTTCGTACTTCTCCTATCTTCGGAGATTTGCTATCAGAAGGCTAGTTTGTACTTTAGATACTGCAGCCCGGAAAAGAGTTGTAATAGATTTGTACCATTTAATCCTCCATCGATCGTAAATTTTTCCAAAAATTAATCTTGTGCTTTGCCATTAATATTGTCGCTCATTATTGCGTTCTATCTTTGTTTACTGCCCCCCCACATCTACATACACATCATTGCTCTTGCCTAATGCCCCTCTTTTCAAAACCCACTTCCTGATAAAATCACTTTAAGTTATTGCTTTGTTCTGCTTTTTCCTTTGTTGTAATTTTTCATATTGATTTTGATATATTTTTTGATTGATCCTTTATCATCACCAGTCTAGCTTTGTTTCTTTTTTCTGCTTCCTCCTATTAGCTTCTTTAATTCTCATGCACTAGCGATTAATTTACTCTTTGTTTGCATAAATTTTCGTATTTTAGCCATATCATCTCTCTCACGTTTCTCTCTCATTGTACTATTCAGCTGGGCTATTGCAATCCTAGTCTTATGAATTGACTCCAGTAACTTTGTCCGACTCTAAGTTCATGCTTTTGATAGCTGCAAACCTTTATTATAAAGTTCTTGTCTTAGGGACCTCCTGTTTGATTTTTCTTCCTACGTATTTTCTAATCTCAGCCCTGTTATCGGTTTTTATTAAATTAATGATTAGTATATGTAACTCGCCGATTTAAAATATCTGGTATAGAACATTGAGATATTAACAAACGTTAATATTGAAATAACTTTAGCTCCACTATGCATCAGCCTCTTGGGTTGTAGTACAAGCAATAAAGGACAAGTGTCTCTTAGGAACTGCAGATGTACTGAACCATTGAGATGTGAAAGAACGGCTGGTTCAACTAGGCGGCCACCAACAGTTTCATCTTATATTTTGATGTTAACCGTTGCTGTTGATGAACTTTAATTATTCCATGGGAATTTCGCCTGAACCGCAGATGGTTATCGTGTCGGTTGTCCCTAAAAAACGTTGCTTCATTCATGAAAAAGATTGACTACAGAAATTCCATAGTACTAGTAGCCTATTGCAAAAACCAGCGACAAAACTTTTTTCCGTGTTTGCTTCTGCCATAAAACGACCTGTTTCGCACAAACGACGAAATACTATTCAATAGTTTTGTGATTCTGATTGCCTCCTGGCTATTTCAGTTCACTTATCCATGCGTGCGAATTATCTCTCTTGTTGGTGATATAAATAACGGGTGATTTTAACAGCACTTCATAGCAGACGTCCACGTAGAAGCAGATATCCAAGTGAAAAGTAATTTATAAGCACACCAGGAGGCTATCAAGAAACACATGCATTTTCTCATACACATTCACATAAACTTTTTGCTCCTTTTTTACCAGAAGTTGCTTCCTAAAGTTTGTTCCTATAATTAACATTTATTAGGTATTAATTAGAAATTTTGAGGGTTATCAAGTTCTTCAATTTTAAAGAAATACGGCAACAAGGAGCAACTCTAGGTTGGTATTATTCATTTTTATTTTACACCTTGACTTTTGGGTAGCAAAATTCAACCATAGTCTAGCACAAAGGGTGTATTCAAATAATAGCATGGTAAAAATCATTGATAAAATCCATCAGAAGGTGTAGTACGATAAAATGATACAATAAAGAAAATGTGTCTCATTTTTTAGACCAAAGCAGTTTTGCTATTTTAGCTACACTAGCTAATACTCCTCAATGCTCTTGAACGAGCTTAAGATATCTAGGAATTAAAAAAAGACAATATACCATTATTCACTCACCAAAAGCCCTTCAACGTTCAGAGATACCAGCTAGTAATTCTTTCAAGGAAAGGAAGCGAACTTTTATCAATAAACAAAGTTATATTTTTGTGGCTTTCCCACAACATTGCTGTAAATAGTAATAAAGCATCGCAACAGGAAATACAAATGAAGATAAAGGAAGAAGAAATCGAACAAAACGAAGAATAGAGCGAAGTAGAGCTCCAAGGCCAAGAACATTTGCGACAAAAGACTACACTAAAGTAATAAAAAATACTCGAAGATTATTAAAATAAAATAACATTTGTACGAGGTTTGAGAATAAAATAGAAGGACTAAACTGGTTCGATCGCTGTATCAAATTTTATAACGAGCAAAAGGAGTGATGCTCGCCCACTGTTTCAGAATTTTGTATTTGATCCCGATACATCGTAAATGCAGGAAAAACAAGCAAATCGTTTTCAAGTGTAATTAACATCTTATGATTTTCCATTTATTACATAATCCGGTAGTCATCTCTAAATATCTGCTTGCCTTGATAGGCAGATATCATGTTATCGGCGCAAGGCGATGCAGATGCATTTTATGAGCTGCTAGATAAATAGCTTGCGCCGATGAGCAACAACTGATTGCTTTATTACATGCTTGCATGAGTCAGGCGGCGCATGCCCCTTTGAATAATTGATGGGCCTCGTGGAACTGTTGCGGTGGGTTATTTCAATTCAACACTTCTGCCTTGCATAAAGCTTCTGCTAAATAGCCTTATACGAGGTGCGTGAATAAGTAATTTGTTCTTCGTTTCAACCACAAAAATACAGTTACAGAATAGCATCATATAATAATCATTAGCGAATTCTCTACTACCTCTGTAAAAAATGAAAAATAATCGAAATCCAATTAGTACAATCAGTGGGAGATGCGTGCAACCTAAACCAAGAGCTAAAGAGAGAAATGAAGGTATAAATTGTAAGAGTGACATTTGGTTAAGTTGACTTCGTTCCAGTTTTGGACTGGGGATCAGTCGTTGAACTTGAAACAATGCATGGGGGGCTAAATTACTATATGACGCTTGCTACTGATATCTATAGGCAAGGCGTACATGTATCATGACGATGATCTGCCACAACAATGTCCTTTAATGCGCATTACTGTCTTCCAATAGGAATTAAACAGGACCATTTGAAATAATTCCAGAAAATCTAGCTTTATGAGAAGTAGTGACGATTACCCAATTATTCTGCATTCCCTGGTCACAAAAATATTATTGCCATAAGAAAGTTGTTAACGTGTACCTAGATAGAATGTCAATTTGGCTAACGACGGCTACAAAATGCCTTTTCGAAGCTCCCCAAGGTTTTTAACAAGTCAAGAGACTTTAAGAGAGTTTAAAATGCACATTAGGTTTTTTGGGGCAACTAAAATAAATTTCCTGGGTGGCGTGAAGTGACGGAAAATTCACCCTTTTTGCAATGTTATAAAACTTATATAGTAACCATGGTAGATAATAATTCATAATAAAATAAAACCAATTTAGCTCAAGTTAAGCAAGGAACCGAGATGCAAAGGATAGCTCATGATAGTTACATTGGATTAACTGCTCGCTCCAGTTTAGTCCAGAGGAACGGTCACTGCCCCTCTAGTTACATCTCTTTAATAGACTTGAATTGATTTTGATGTCTGTTCCAAATATTGTTATAGGCCGTGTCCTTAATTTGCCGATTTGGAATTATTTTTACAGCTGAACTAGGATATTTGGCAAGCTGTGCTGTTGCAAGCGTTTCTGGTATATTATGGAACCTTAAAAATAGCTAAATAAAAAAATACCTAAAGTAAGGTATATCTATTGGTGTTCTTATTATTACACCTTTTGGTTTTAAGCTCAAGACATCTTTAACATCGCACTGTATTTATTATAGTTCTTTTTGCAGGTACCATGAACATGATGACCAGCGGAATGCACTACGGCTGGCCGTCGCCGTCGCTGCCCAAGCTCCAGAGCAACACCTCGCACATCCCCCTAACCAGCGACGAGGGCTCCTGGGTGGCGGTGATGCTCCTCCCGGGCGCGTTCTCCGGCTCGGTCCTGGGCGGACTGCTCTTGGACCGCATCGGGAGGAAGTACGTAATCCTGCTGACGTCCATCCCCTTCATCGTGTCCTGGATCATGATCGCCTACGCCCGCTCCTTCACGGTGCTGGTGGTCGCCAGGTACCTCGCGGGGATATCCGACGGCTTGATCTGCTGCTCCTCGCCGGTGTACTTGGGCGAAATAGCCGACCCGAAGATCAGAGGCTTGCTGGGCTCGGCCGTGTCCGTCGCCTGGATCCTGGGCATACTCGTGACGAACGTGCTGGGCTCCTACTTGACCATCACCGACACCGCTCTGATATCGCTGGTGATACCGATGCTGCTGCTGCTCACTTTTCCCTGGATCCCCGAAAGCCCGTACTACTTGCTGATGAAGGGCAAGGTGGAGGCAGCAAGGTACAGCTTGATGGCTTTCAAAGGGACGGACGACGTGGAGGAGGAGCTGAAAAGGCTGGGCGAAGCTGTGGAGGAGCAAAATTCGAACAAAGGAAAGTACTTGGATTTGTTCACGGTGAAAAGCAACAGAAGGGCGCTGTACGTGATGATGGGGTCTAGAGGCGCGCAGCAGTTTAGCGGGACGATGGCCATAATATTTTTTGCTCAAATCATCTTCCAAGAAGCTGGAAGCGGTTTCTCCCCCATACTAGCGTCCATAATTTATTTCAGCGTCCAGCTGGTGATTTCAGCCCTATGCTCGGTGATAGTAGATAGAACAGGAAGGAGGCCACTGATGATAATTTCGGTGATAGGCACCGGAGTGGCTTTACTCATAGAAGGTTGTTACTTCTATTTAAAGAACAATACAAACATAGATGTATCTGAATTCGCTCTTATTCCTGTCATAGCTCTAATCGCCTGCGTGGTGATGTTCGCATTAGGCTTGCAAACAATTCCGGTGATTCTGCTGGGTGAAATTTTCCCCACGAACGTCAAAGCTTTTGCTATAAGCTTCTCAGACATTTACTTCGCAATAATTACTACAACTGTGTCCAAGTTCTTCCAGATCACAAAGGACGCGTTCGGCATGCACGTGCCTTTCTTTGCTTTTACCATCTGTTGCGTGTTGGGACTAATATTTATAGTGTTTTACTTGCCCGAAACGAAAGGGAAGACGCTTGAAGAAATTCAAGAAGAATTTAAAGGGGAGAAACCCAAAAAGCAGAAGGTTCCAGAAGAAACCGAAATGCAGGCGAGGTTCAGGAAGGTGTGCGAGTTATAAAGACGCTGTCGCTGCAGTGAACTGGCTGTGTACTCAAACAATTAGTGCTGAAAATATTTTTCAGTTAACGCACTTAGATTTAAGTAATGTATTGCGTAGCTGTCTATGTTATAGAACTGAAGCCGAATACCGGCAGTGTGATATCAAGCTAGTGCTTGTGTTTTGCACACCTATATAATTTTCGTTGGAAACAAATATATTTTTTAAGATCTCTCAGCTTGCTTTATTTGTTCGTTTTTATACCAAACAGGAGTGATTATTTTTAACAATTATGTCATTTCCAGTCATGCTTGGTAGTCAACAAATTAGGCTCTTCTGTTTTTAGTGCTTCAACAATATTTTATTAGACATATATATGTTTGTTTAAAATTCGGCAACCTTTACCTCGCACTCAACTTGATCAGCCTAGCTGGTATTAATATTCTGAGGAACAAAAACTTAATTTGTATAACAGGCCGGGTTTCATTTTGCAAAAATTTATGTTGTTTAGATGTACGTGTATCTTCGCTTCGTTTCTAACTTAAAAAATTGTACTGTTCTTGTTCTTTGGTTATTTCGCCGTATATCATAGTTGATATTTGCATAAAATCTTTCTATATCTAGGTCTTTACGCCAAATTGAGCTTTCTCGACATAAATATATTCGTTTATAAGTCAAAACGAGTACCATACACCGCCTTTGATTTATTATAGGTCAATTTTCAAATACAATGTATGATGCCACTTATTTTTTAACAACTTTATATACTCCCCCTTAATTGTGAAACTTAAACTGAGCTTCTCGGCTTATTGCTGATCTTTCATTTGAACGTTAGCAATCTGGATGTTGTACGGACGAGATTATGAGTATTGCAATTATTGTCAGTTTTTTTAGAACTGAAAGTCATGCAGCACTCAAGCTATATTCCAAGCATAATACAGTTTGTTTCTCCCATAGTCTTGTAAACTATAGATCGGTAAGGCATCAAAAATTCATAAATGTATTGGTCCCAGTCCCAATTCTTGTAAGATCTTTGCCCATTGTTTGCTTTACCTTTTTATCATACCAAAGGAAAAGTAAAAAGGTTATTCTAGTTTTATTATAACTAGCATGCATTTTGCATTGCGTTTTTGATCTTAGTAAATCCGAAAGCCACTGAAAAACATTTTCATTAATGTCGCACGCGATCGCAGACGCCTCTCGATTAGAACTCGTAATCCGTAGTTACGAAGATATTCATTGTCAATCTCAGAGACTGGGCCAGCTACCCATTCATTGGGTTGCCTACCTGTCTCATAGGTAGCCAACGCACCTCCGGTGTCATTCTATAAATTAATTCTAAAATGTCTTAGTTTCAGGCACTAACAATCGCAACCTGGATTTAGTATCATCGATATTATCCAAAATCCAAGGAAAACGACCTCTAGGAAGGACGAGATTGTCATAGATGTGTAACATACGTAATTATCTGAAGACCGAGAACATTTTAACCAAGTGGTGGCCAACCTTTGAAATAAACAGAAACAATTTACAAGAAGAAGACATTATCCAATGTTCTGGCTCAAAAATCTCTCTGTAACCTAAAAGAATTTTGAAAAAGCCAAATAAACCCGATAAGTCTTTACCAGTGACTTCAATGTGCTGATTTTTTTTATTTTCTGGTGTGGTCTCCTCGACAGAGCGTTTGTGTTGCAGTAAATGTTTTCAGCGTAGCACCCCCTGTCAAGATGGTACTCTTTTACTGCTCGATCTATCTTATCAGTTGACTTTTCGAATGTCTAAATTGTACTAGTCATTTTAAGGCGACACGGTTTTTCTGGGTAGAAATTTTCTGCCATAAAGTTATTGCAAAAATGTGCATTAGCTTTGATAATCATTAATAGTGCTCTTTGTGTTGCGCAGTAGCCGGCTACCCTTTTTTGTCACATCTCCTATGACATTGTTGCTTGCGTGGGTGTCCAGTATAAATTTTCTTTCTGCAATCAAAGTTTTTTGACAACCATCTGTCTACGTAAATCACATCTCTTCTTCATTAACTTGGTCAGTAGCGTTGCGATGCTGGCAAGTCTAAGGAAACCACCAATATTATATGGGTAGTTCGAAAAAGCTATAAATTTCATGCTCATTTTTAGGTGCGAGTTCGGTTTTCTTTTTAATTATTATTCATACTACATGTCCTTAAGCATTTCACACTTCTCGGGGGTTATTTTAAAGCTACCATTTCGCATTGAAGTACTTCTGTTTAAAAGATCTTCCTACTATGATCACAGTTTCCATAACTTACTCAGAAGTGACGAAAACTTAAACAGCATAACGATGTACTTTCATAATTACTAGCCCTATTTGGATTATGATTTTTTCTCTCCTCGGACTTCCAATAGCCTGCCTTTGATCCAGTATAGAAAACCACTAAGATCCGGATAAGGTCTCTAAGGTGTTGCCGGTTCTTGACCAGGGTACGACGGTTTAATGATCCCTTGGGCTATTACAGTATTTTTTAAAGTTTTTTCTGTTAAGATTTTTTACTGCTTTCCTCGCAATTAATTTCTTTCACTATTTTCCTGTCTCTGATTTTATTGTGTCCTTCGAGATATACCGATATTTTCTCACTCTGAGCTGGTAATACGATTCAGTTATGATTACAAAAGTGACTTCTCCTTGAAACTTTTTAATGTCTACTTTTAGAACTTTAAGGCTAGTGTGGCCCCAAGCTTCTTTAAAAGATCTATCCTTACAATAAATTTATTTAAGATATGAGCCAGTATTACTTAATGGTTTAGGATATATTTACCAATGTTGACAATTATGGTAGCTTTTCCGTACGCAATTATAAATAAGGTCGCCTGTATGAAAAAGTATTGTTCAGTATTCCCAGATGCGCAAACAGTTTTTGACATGTTCATGTCGACATGCAGGGAAACACTTAACCAATTCATGTCGCCACCGGTATGTAGGCTACTTGTATCTTTTAAGAATGCAAACTCCTCTAATAATTCAGCGAGACCCGCACGAGAGCGGTCATACTATAGCTACAGCAATCCTACCTTCCGTGGCCTACACAACTATAAGGTCGATAGAGGCACCTGTAACAATTACCCAAAGATCCGGATTCCTTCGCGAAATTCCACGGCCTTTATGACACACTACAACCCACGTTAGGCCATACCAAGAGAACTTTAGTTAGGAGCTGGATCCAGGGAGTTCTGACTTCGTCAGTGAAGCTAATTCTAATATAAGGATGTACAATTATCAGTAAGTGGCTTCTCAAATTTCTACTGCATTTGTATTTTCAACTCTTCTATCTTATGCTTGCTTGTTTTCCTACGGCTGATTTGATGCGGTGCTTATTTTTCAGTTTCGTACTCGAAATCAGCAGATCACCAAGTTTCTTGAGTCCATCTATAATCGTCTCTTTGAATCATTTCTGCAAGAAGCTGTCAAGTTTGGCATGGTATAGCAGCTGTACTAAGAGAATTCAGACTACAATTTATTCTTTAAGTTATCTTTAAATCACTGGACGCGACTTTTTAACTTGTGTGTAGCACTGTTGTGCAAGATTTACAGTGTTTTATTTTTAATTTATTGGCTAAGAACGGGGTCCTTTTGTTTATTTTCTGATATAACATGCAAAGCGATCGTAGAGCTATCATTTTTTTTTTCGTTCGTCTATCTCTTTTTCGCTGCCGCATTGGCTTCGAATTGTTTGTGTTTTTCCTCTAAAGTAGGAGTTTTGTTTTCAATTTCATTGGTGCATTCCATTCTACCAAAGTTACCAAAGTAAGCTCTGCCGTTTAATTCTGTAGGGTAGTTATGGTCGCTCAATTTCTACTTTAAGGTTTTATAAGTGTTTTCTATTTCCCTGTACGTAGTTTTAAACATTTTTGACGGTACAGTTTTTATTACTCTCTTTTTCTTCTAAATTAAAGAATTTTCTGTAATAGTACCTTTTAGAGCTTTATGATTTGACCTTTTTTACGGCTCTAAAACGTTCTTTAGGCTTTCTTCTGTGTGTAGTCTCAATTTTTCTAAAACTTACAAATTTTTAAAGCGTTTTGCATTCATTTTTAATTCTTGTAAGTTTTTTTTAATTAGTTTCTTGAGTGGGTTTCAACGTAATATATAAGTATCTGAGCTTTCACTTTCGTCGTACAGAACCTGTCACAATTTTTCCTGTAGCACGGTGTTCTTCTCTATGGTCTCCAGGATGTTGCTGTTTTAATTTCTTTTTACATCTACCGCTTTTAATTTTTACAATGTTGCTCGTTTCGGCGAACAATTTATTTAAAGAATCCTTCAAAGTACAATAAATTTGACTTCTGACACCAGTTGTGGCTACGTTCTGTACTTTGGAACTTCTGACGTTTTGTTCACTATTAGGATAAACATCTCCAGACACTGATTTATATGGTATATGGGATTAAAACTACTAAATAATAACAACAAACCTGGGTCAATTACAAGTATTCAAAAGAGAAAACCTACTAAAATTGTATTATATAACATGCTCATGCGTTGTGAGTCAAATCTATTATAACAACTAAACCTTGAAGACAATATATTTCCTTCAATAGGCCGTAAGAAAGAGAAATAGTATATTACGTACGCACTCTACAGGTGTGTAATTAAAATTGCCAAATCTATCCATGACACCAATCTACCAACATCAAAATGCAGCAAGACCTCAGTTCTTTCAGTTTAGTAATTTTTGCGATGGTCTTTATGACACGATGGGCAGGGACGTTATCTTTTTCATCGCAAGTAATGCACTTGATCTCAAGGCTAAAATTGCCAGAATCGAACCGCATTTCGAAATAGTCACAGTTACTAGACCTTCAGCATTGTAAATCTCCTTTGCATATTTTTTTTGTAGTGTTCATTTCCAGTAATAGCATATCGAAACTAAAACATTGTATATCGTGACAAGTTTAAAACTGCGTTGCAGACGGCAAAACACCTCTTGGTGTTAGTTTCTTCTAAACTACAGCAGCGAAAAGAGCTCACACGCGATCTGAGATCAATATTTGGAACAAATCGCTTCTGTGCTGGCAGATGATTGCGCACATTATAATTTTAAAGTTCAAAATGCTCATTCCACTGCCAAGAAGGTGCTTGAGCACGATAGGCGCCAGATAAGACCGAATTATTCTAGACGACCGCCAGTTTGTTCTTTTTTGGTACTCCTTATCCGACTGGCTTCATTTTTGTGACGTTAAGAACAGACTAAAAGGGAGAGGTTTTTCCATAGGTGGCTTTCTTCTAATAGTGTGAGATGACAAATGTTTCCGTGTTGGTTTCATGACTTATGTGGTAATTATATAAATTAAAGTTAAAACACAAAGCTTTTCGGCTATCCTATGCTTTTGTAGTAGCAAAAAATTAACAACAACTAGTTACAATTATGGTTAAATATAATAAATTACAATATTTATATGTTTGTAATTTATCCCAAATATTTACACTTATAAATGATAATGAAATTTACTTACAATTATGTGAACATAATTCACATTAAATAAATTATAAAAACAACTGTACAAAAGTCCTTTTAAATCTTCTAATAAATATAAAATTGTTTATATTCCGCCTAATATTAACTTTTATCTAAGTATCTACTACTTTCCTAAATGTCCCCGACTCTGGTTTGGGATACTCAGTATCCGTCGATCTTCCTTGCAGTTCAATTTGGATTTCTTCCAAAGTTTTTCCCTTTGTTTCAGGTACACAATACACTATAAAGAAATATCCCAGCACACAACAACCCGTGAAGACGAAGAATGGTACGTGCATACCATGATGGTCTTTAACAATCTGAAAGAACTTCGCAACTACAGTAGCTATTACATTAAAATAAATGTCTGCAAGGCACAGGGCGAAAGCCTTTACGTTGGTCGGGAACAATTCTCCCAACAATAAAATCGGGATGGCTTGCAGTCCTATTCCAAAGACCACCACAAACATTATCAAGGCTGCTACGGGTATAACAGAGAGATCTAAATCGTCCAGAATCGTAGTTGTGCGAAGGTAAAAGTACAAACCTTCCACAAACAACGCTATTCCAGCTCCGCAGATTGATATAATCAGCAATGGCCGTCTCCCTGTTTTATCCACAATTAATGAAGATATGCTGGAAAGAACTAACTGAGTGGCGAAGTAAATTATCGACGCCGTGGACGAAGATATGTTGTCGCCAGCGCTTTTGAAAATCATCTGGGCGTAGAAGGTAATGGCCATGGTTCCACTGCACTGCTGGGCTGCTCGAATTCCAATTATGATGAAAATTGCCCTTCGGTTGCTTTTCACCGTAAAAAGATCCAAAAACTTTCCTGTGTCTGTGTTTTGCTCTTGCACAGCGGCTGTAAGTCTCTCGAGATCAGCGTCGACGTCCTGATAACCCTTAAATATACGTAGGCTGCGTTTAGCCCCTTCCGGCTGCTTCTTCATAATGAGAAAGTAGGGACTTTCGGGCATCCACATAAATGTGAGCAGAAGTAGGACCGGAAAAACCGCAGATATGAGGGCAGCCGTGCTGATGTCCGTGTAGGATCCTATGATGTTGATGAGCAACATCCCCAGAATCCAGGTGATGGAGCAGCTTGAGCCCAACAGCCCTCTTATTTTAGGGTCGGCTATCTCACCCAGGTACATGGGGACGGCACAGAAAGCCAGCCCGTCCGCCACCCCTGCTACAAACCGCGCCGATATAAAGACGGCCACCGACTTGGCGTAGGCCACCATTATCCAGGACGTAAAGAACGGGAACGACGTCAGCAGCACCACCTTCTTCCTGCCGACCACGTCCAGAATCACTCCTCCGAAGATCGATCCTACGGTAGCCCCCAAGAGAGGCATGACGGCCATCCAAGACCCCTCCTCGTTGGTTACGGGGATGGTCGAGTTCGAGTGCTGCAGCTGCGGCAGCGACGGCGAAGGCCAGCCGTAGTGCATCCCGCTGCTTATGATGCCGAGCGTTCCTAAAAAGCAAACCGTCAAAATAAACAGTTTCCGTCTGTTTTACATATTTATATTAACTCAATTAACTAAGAATACGTAAGTATAAGAAATATTGAAAACAAATTTGCCTGAGTAGAAAAACAGAAGGCATGAACTGTTAACCGTTAATTGGCAGTCATCGAGAACAGTGCGAGTATTTTCCGCACTGGTCCTTGAGTGACGTCCATGAATTTTATTTTAAACTATTTTTCAGTATCTAGGAATTGTTTATATCACGCGTATACTTGAATCTTCTTAAGAGTGGTGTCCCCGAATTGTGTCTTAAGTTTTCTCAAAATTAAGAAGTGTTTACTTTCCCTATTATAAAAAACTTAACAAACTTAATAATAATCCGTTGCACAACAAGAAATGGTACCTTTCGCTCTGATATCGTAATAGTGACTAAGTAAGCGGTAGTTCAAAGTACCAATAAGAAAAATATTCTCTACCTGCAACCCTCAAAGCTTTGCTCCTTTCGATTCTTTGTTTGTAAAGCGATTTCGTTGAGATTGCCTTCTAGATAATGTGTATAGGACATAAAAAATTTTAACAAGGGTGTTCCACGGTAAAGTGTTTTGTAGCGAATGAAAAAATCCCCTTAATAATGGTAGTCTCTACCAAACTGAGGAACTTCACTCTCAGTAAAAGAGACTGCCACTCCTAACGTCTTCCTGGACTACTGCTTTGCATCCATAAAAGTGGAGATCCGTAATGCGCAGAGAAACCATTAGTCAGAAATAGTTTCTATTAGGATTTTGCTGACCATTCTTTGAGGAATTCAATGCTGGCCAGACTTCTGGTAAAGTTTCCACAGACCATAGCAACTTGACTCTGTCGGTTCCAGGCCCAGATAAAGGGTCAGGTCAGCAACCTACCAGTCATGAAGCAACCCAAATGCTCAAAGAATGAATTAGGACCAAGAGATGAAGGAAGGAACATATACTAATATTTGAAATACAGAACATCAGGTCCTGGATTAACAAAGAGCATGAAGTGATAACGGAAATTGGAGAAAAGAAACTGCAGCGTCTCCGAGACAAAAAGAAAAGTAAAAGTTCGGTGAAAGTCAATCCTCATATACAATAGAAAAAATAAAATTAAGCGAGCAACGGCCGCATGTATTGACGAAATTAATAGATCAATAAAAGATGATAAAAATTATTTTGTACCTGACATGTAATCAGTATTTATACTCCAGACGTCGCAAAATTAAAGAGCGAAGGAAGAAATTTTTTATGAAGAATTAAAAATTTTGGTTAGCAACATATCTGCCAACCACTATATCATTGTAATGGGTAACTTCAACGCTTGGATAACAAATAACCCACGCAACGATATCAAGCAACGCTTCTATGAAGCGGATGACTTTTGCCAAGTACATTTTCAGCAACGCACAAGGTCTGCTCTATATCATTGTTTATATCATAACTAACAGGGAGTTTACCCGAATTTAAATATTAGAAGTAAGGACGCTACATTCACCAAGCATGAGCTTACAGTTTAAAAATTTTATTACAAATAAACAAATATTTAATGCTAGAAGAAAATTGCAATTTTATCATGTATTGTTAAGTGTCCATCAAATATAAATTGGCATGGATTGTATTAAGATAAAAATAGCGTGGGTCCTATTGGAATTCGATTTTTAAACGCTGTTTGATTGCAACTAAAAATTTCAGTTTCAGTACAGCTCCTACATCCATTTAGACGCAGAAAGTCACGGGTCTTCAGCACGACGTCCTTTGTAGTCTGCAAAAGAAAATTGTAGAAACTCTATTAATATCGATAAGAATAATTCAATCATTCATCATTACAAATTCGTAATTGTTTTTACAAAAATTAATCTGCCTTTCCTTCCAGATCTTTAAAATACAACTCTAGAAGATTTACAACGAAAAGTCTTAACATAAAAGAAAAAACTGTACAATTTTATTTTAAAAATGATCTTTTAATTATTGGTATACAGAGAGCAGTAAAAGAAATGACCACGCAATATTATTCACAATTTTCTAGAACAAAGTTCGTAGAGCGTACAGGAAGATTCTTAAAGATGTACTCGAAGAAGGTCAGCGCAATTTGGGCCTTCAAGCTTTGCTTAGGCGTTTTAAGACATTTTATCTTGCAAAATCCAGCTTGCAACCACAGCGATTGAGATTTCCTATCCGTTTTCAGCAGCTTGCTAGAGAAGATTTGCTAAAACGCAATGTGCGATGAGACCGCTTCTATCTTAACAGTTTTGTCAGTACACAAAGCTCTGGAATATAGAGTACGCAAAATCCATGAGCCATTCGCCAGCTTCGACTACACTCCATTACGTGTACAGTGTGGTGTAGATAACAGCTGGTAAGACCGTTTTTTTCAAAATGGCGATAGCAAGAGGGTTTCAACTACCAAGTTAACCGATATCAACTCATTTTTAATCGTTTAAAGAATATTATTAAAACACAAAACAAACACATAAATGCTATAGATGACAGCCATAAAATAGATAGTATTTTATTGCCTATGTACGTTTTTATTTCCGAAGGTCTTTGTTACGTACCTCTAGCTCCGTCAACGCTTTGTAAATTACTATAAAGAAAAATATGACGACGTACTAAGTTACGACGTTATCTACCTTTTAAAAGTACTGATATCTTACAGTTTCAGTTAAGGTATTAAGTAATAGCACGTCGACAATTTGTACATTAGAGGCAATTCTCAAAATAACAAAAAAGAAGATTTTGGTTATCTAAGCTTGCATATTTAACTTTCAATATTTCGCCCATATAAAGACACTTATGGGGTATTAATAATTATTAAAAAATCACTTTCAAGATGGTACTGTTACTACTGATGCGCGAGTATGGGCGGAATAGCCCTCCGCTGAAGATAACAAGAATGTTATTAAAAACATCCGGAAACTACAATAATTCTCTCGGACATTGCCGTTCTTTCTTAGTTTACCATATCAAGTAACCAAATAAGAATGGCTGTTAGATCAGCAGAAGATGCTAAGAATCATCCAGCTTGACAATGAAAACAGTTAAACCTATAGATTACAACACTGGACAATGATACACTGGGCACTGCTGACACCAGATGGTTCGGAAATAAAATATACTAAAAAGGAAGAGCAACCTTCTGCTACTTAGAAAATTGAGTATTATTGGTAGAGAACAACTAAAGAATTTGGTTTGAAATATAATACGCCGATCGCTTAATTGTTCTACTGCTAAATGCTAAGCCTATTAACACTAATATAATGCAAATATATGCACCAGCTGCTGACAAAGCAAACAAAGATCTAAAAGAAATTCTAAATTCACTAAAACCTCGCAAAATAAATGCAAAAGTAGGCCAAAACGGTAGAAAAAGTTGTAAGTGATTATAAACTTCAAAAAAAATTAGTTGTTAAAGATCCCTTCTTTGGGATGTCTTGAAGATGCCTTGGAGGTCGCCCCAAGACAGCAAACTTAACATAGTGCTCAACCAACTAGACTTCTTGCTTATCAATAATAGATTTCAAAATAGGATTACCCGGATGCAAATGTAAGAACCACCATAACCCAATTATTGCAAACTCTCCAAAACAAGAAAAACATCCAGAAATACGAAGACCTAAAACTCAAATTGAAGAGAGTTGGGAGACAGCGTCGTTCAAGAAGGAAAATACCTCAATAAAACTTGGAAACGTACAAAAACTAACATCCAAAAGGCTACAGAGAACATCCTTGGATGTCGAATGAGGAATAAGAAGAAACCCTGGATGACAACTAAAATATTTGATCTAATGGGAGGCTGTCAACTTTCACAGAAGAATTTAAGAATGACAGAGAGTAAAACAAAGCTGATAACAATTTTGAAGGATAAGAGAGAGCAAATCATTACAGACCCTAACTAAATGTGCAAAATATAGAAAAACTTTGCAAATATACTATATGGCAACCAACGTAAATCCAGAAATATTTCTGGTGAAGGTAAAAAACTATCTGATCAACAGAAACCAGTGTATATATGATTTATTGACTATCAAAGAATCTTCAACACATTTCGTCACCAACCACTACTTGCCAAACTAAGACAAATTTAAGTTCTTGTTTAATTATGAAAAATAATATCAATTAAACGACTACCGTCTTAAATTCAGCTATCAATTTTTTGCTTGAAATCATCCATCGCTCTGTGGATCAATCATGAGCACCTATTGTCGAACGACATCATTCAGCTACCTCGATAAGAAGGAATCACACGATGACAAACCGGGGGTCTTGGGGGCTATAGCACATCACAGACTTGTGAAATGAGGAAGAAGCGAGTAAAAAAAACTTCCATTGCCATGTTAGCAGTATGCATGTTATTCGTCAGGAAATAGTATAGCAAACGAAGACAGAATCAGGAGAAGAATTTGGTAGACAGAGAGAAACATGAAGAAAAATTAATTCTAGTACAAGGCACTGAAAGGAAGAAGAAAGAAAAACAGTGACAGTTGAAACAAATTAATGACGAAAATGGAAAGATGATCCCAAAAAGATAAAAAAAAATAATGGAAAGGTGAGAAAACTATTTTGGGGGGCCAACCAAGAGTAGGAAGAAGGAGCAAAGATAACAAATATAAGTAGACGCAAAGATGAAGGTTCTGCAAAAGAATGACAGGGGTTAATAAGTGATGATAAATTGTCCCCAATTAATACCACTGGTCCTCGCTTATTTATGACAGTGTAAAAAGAGCGTTCCAAACCAGCCTTCAAAAGTTATTGAAGCATCCATTTTAGTGCGATTGTAACAGGCATCTTTTGGGGCCTTATAAACAACGTACGTTAGAAGACACTTGCCATCAGCGTTTTACAGAAGATCAATGAAGTAGAGCTCTTATTAAAATTGCAAATTTTCTCTACGTACTTTGTGCCTCGCTTGCAAATTACCTTCCAATTGCCAGAATCATCGCTAAGATTGGTTTAATCACAGTTCGAAATGCAGGACGGTAGAACATCCTTTAGAACGACACCTAAACTGTCCATGTACTCGTTAAATTTGCTTCACCACTGGTTGTGATTGACAGGACCTTTTTTTTCAAGAAACCTTGCGGCAGTCGTTACCAGAATAATTTTTCTTAAATTTGTCAATTGTAGCTCCTCTTTACTGCTTAACCAGCGTTCAACAATCTGAAGAGATAACTAGAAATCCATAGTCCGACAATTTGATCAGATGTTGAACAAACGCAGCTTATTCTTCGGCAGTGCCACCGGCTTGTTATGCAGACCTTTCAACTTGTTCTTAATTGTTGATTTTGCAATTTTGTATTTTTTTCAGCAGCTCGTTGAGTTAGTTGCCCAGACCTAATACTTTCCAGGCATTCTTGCAATATCTGCGGCTTGTGGTTCTTGCAGGAACGCGAGCCCAATTTTTTGCTGACTTCATGGCATGACTGCAAAGGGATCACACAAACTTATGTTAGAGTTTTCAAAAAAGAGCATTTGGAAACCTAACAAACATTTTTACGAAAGAAAACGCCCGGCAGATCAAACGAGGTGGAAGAATTTTAACTTTCCATATTCACTCATCGTGAATTTAAAAAACTCGGAGTCAACTGTGCATATGGAGGTTGGCGGGGTACGTTTTCCGCGTCAAGAACAAATGTTTGCTTAAGTGGTTGTAGGTCGTAATTAAAATATGAACTAAACGAAATACCGGTCACTTGTAACTATTCCTGCCACCTACCGTTTGCGACTAAGACTGATTAAAGAAAGGTATCTGCTAAACGGCATCACCGGAAACCAACATTTTCAGGGCTTAGGTCAAAGTTACCAGGATTGAGCCAATCTCACCCAGGTTTTTTTTTGTAATGTATAAAATGTTTCTTGATTTCTTCGCCGCTGAAGGATTTTTCAGATTATATTCAATAACTAATTGTAAGATAAATATATAGGATGGTACATCAACTATATTACTAAGTACATACCTTAGCAATATTTCGATGTTGAAGACTAGCGACCCCCCAGGCCTGGATGCTGGAGCTCCGTACAAATTCAGTATAACCTTATATACTAAAACTTTGTTATCCAACAAAAGTTGGAAATTTTGCCCAATCGGCTAGTATATCTAGTGAGGTTAGTGACCTAGCCGCTTTCTTTCGCGAATATATGTCACTCGCTTTTTTAAATAAAGCCCAAGACACTAACATATTTGTACCATTTAAATTAATCTCTTTTCACAATGTAAACATGTTATTATTATGGCATTAAATAGCATTATAATAAGTTTTTGGCACTTATCTCTCATCTCTCCTTCAAAATATCCCTAATTACGAGCTTCCAACTGAGATCTATCTTTCGTGACGATTCTCTTCAGTTCTTTGACTTTCAATTTTGCTACAGAAAAAGGTGTTTCAAGAAAAGTTACTGTCCTCAACTACTGGACCACGCTGGCGACATTTGTTTATATAGTGATATTATTATATACTGCTTAAATGCGTAGTTTTGTAGTGAGGGTATGTATTTTGTTAAAATTTGCATATCTTATTTGAATATTTTGAATGCGTATAGGTATACAGGGTGGTATCCAAAAGTAGTAGGACTGATTTTTTTAAAAAAATGTATTGAACATTTTGGTACATCGACTTAATACTCTTCAAAATAGGCCCCTTGGGCATCCACACACTTCTGGTAGCGAGCCTTCCAGGTCGCGAAGGCCTTCTGGAAGTCGTGCCCCGGGATGCTGTTCAGCGCCCTCGTCGTTGCCGCTTGGACTGCTTCCACCGAGTCGAAACGATGCCCCTTGAGCTGCCTCTTGATCCGGGGGAACTGGAAGAACTCCGGCGGTGCCACATCAGGGCTGTAGGGGGGGGGAGGTAATGTGGAAACGGCGAATTTGGTCAGGAGATTTCTATATATTCTTTTTTATTGCCTGTTTTGGAGGGAAATAGACTGAAGTGATTACCGCATTATATGTTTTAGTTTGGACACTTACGGAGTGCCTGCAGGTTTTTGATTTTATAATGACTGCATTTCCTGCATTTTTTAAACCCTTCGGATATAATATGCAATATTTGCTGGAGTCTGTTCAGTGTAATGCCACTTTATCACAAATATTTGCTTTATTCTCAGATTTTTGTTAAATCGTCCTTCGGATTTTTGGCCGTTCTATTTCTCGTGTTGTGATAACTTTTTGATGATCATTGATCCTCTTTAATTTGCCAAATATCCTTCGCCACAGCAGATACATGTTGGTTGGTCACTTTTCAGTGCGTCACATTTAGCTTGCGCAGCTTTCCTCTTTTGTGCAGTACTTTTGAGTGCCGATAAGATTAATATCTTTTGCGATTCATTGAGGCAGAATTTTCACACGAAATCTCATGATGTCGCTAACTCCGTGGACATATCGACACTCTGATCGTGTCTCAAAGTATATTACAGTTTAGTAACAACTTTAAAGAACATTAATATTCTTTCTGTTCTGCAAGCATGACGTAATCTATTAGTCGTAACCTTAGTTGGTTTATTTTGTTTATTTTAAGCTAGATGCAGCCTAGATCATTTATAAGTCCATCAATCACTCTAAATCATTGACTTTCATGTTCTTATCACTTATAACTTTAATTTAAAAATCTGGAGTAATACCTTCACGAAGATCATTACAATTTTCAATACCATCCACAATTATTGGTAGAGATACTTATGTACTTTCACGGATGATGTTGGCTATGTTTATATATTTTCATTGGGGTTGATGAAAGAGATGAAACCGACTGTAACAATTACAGAGATGTTACACCGACAAACGCAGCTATCAAAAAATTACAGAGTAAAAGACGAGAAGAAGGTCAAAAATGCTTCTTTAGCATTTGCAAACCCAGAAGAAGTAAGAATAATACAAATAATTATAAAACAAATTTAGTTTCATTATAAATATTAATATAAGACCGAAGAAAGGTTTGAGCTGTTTCATATATATTATATATATGGACAAAAACTATGTTGCCATACAACATCCATAATAATAGATTTACATGGGTAAATCAAATATATGTAAAGAGGGGGGGCTTTTGATAGTTCTAAGCAGGGATACTTGAAGAGGACATCCCCTGTAGGCTTATTGTGCACTGCTGTTTCTTTAATCACTATTATAATATTAACGCAACAAATTTTTATTAAATTTCTCACAACAACGTTTTGAAAACGCTTGAAACACAATTCAGGGACAACACTCTTAAGAAAACCCAAACTTAATCATAGTTCAAACATTTTTTTAGAGGAAGAGAAGCAGTTGAAGATGAAAATCGCCGACTTCTGTCACGGATTGGCGGTACTGAGAAGAATAATCGCATTGTTCACGCTTTTTCCAGGACAACTGTCGATTAGCATTTTCCATTTTAGACAAATTAAGACTCCCATATCGTCAGAAAAGATACGAATTTGCAATCCTGCTTCAGGACAGCTGCTAAAACTCGCCAAAAGTTGTAGATTTTTTCTAAAGTCTCCATATTCCAGACTTATCACTCTGCGCTTACCATTTATTTAAATTACTAAAAGAAGCAATTATAGGACAGGTTTGACGACCATGTAGTCGAGACAACTTCTATAAAGGAAAAAAAAGAACAGAAAGAAGAAGAAGAAGAAGAAGAAATGATTTCGCCTAATTTGGTTTCCTTCAACTTTTTCTTATTTTCAAAACTAAACATTTTCATTTGGCAAAAGATTTTGGTTAAATAAAGAGGTGGTTATTTTGAGGATGTTGGAGGTCACGTCCGGGAAGGACTAAAAAAGCCTCAAAGTAAATGTATTAAGGTCTTGTAATCCCAAATTCCAATCCGTCCTCGCACCTACCTCCATAGAGTTCACAAAAAAGTCAACTCGCAGTAGTTCTTCGCCTAGCTAATTGCCCATGTCATTACTTCCAACGAAGTTAATTGAAGCTGCCAGCAAAATTATGAAGCTAAAGTTTTCCGCTGCTCAATTACATCAGTCCACAGACGCGCCTCAATTAATTCAAGCTCTGAGCGGAATAGTTCCACGCAACCATGGTGGTTCCGTTGGAAAATGCGAAAGTGCTATCGATTCGCCCAAGTCGGGGTGATAGGACTGGCGGCGCCAGCGAAGACTGAAAAGCGTGCCAAGACCAGCCTAAAGGGAACAACGCAGAATGGAGTTATCAGAAATAACTTAATTAGAGCAGTTAGAGAGGGATTCGAGTAATTTAAAATATCCCTAATCTAAATCACCAAGAGCTGCGCGCTCCAATTAGCATGTCTGAGTAATTTTGAAATTTGCACAGAGGTTGGGCAAAAAAGTGGTTTAATAGCATTCTAACAGAGTTTGAGTTTTGTTGAAAAAATTGGGCACCTCCTGCAATTAAGCAACCCCATTCACATTTGCTTGGCCTTCCCGATCTCGATGAGCAATCTCTTGAGTAAACTATGAAGTTTGTTGAACCGTAGCTGTGCAACGCTGCTGTTAAAAATGCGTTTAATTATCAAAACAACCTTGTTGAAGCAGGAAATGGCATTTATGGCTCCGATATCTGAGATTTGTGCAACTAAATAATTTTTTATTCTTTAGGTGCATAACACCTACAGTTAAATTGCGATAACTAAACATTTTACGAGTGTGGAAAATTGCTGAAAGGTAGTCTCGTCCTCCAAATATTAATATCAAACATTTCAGTTTTTTCTAGAATTGATAATTTAATGGCAAACCCTTTTAATGAAGAACTTTTTATAAATAATTAATATTATTGATGCTGAAAATGAGCTGTAAGCTCCATTAAATGCTTCAGCCAAAGCTGTACTAATCTGTTACTGTAAGTATGACGCATGTAACAGTGCTAACTCGTAGTTTACTTTAGCAAAAACTAAAAAAGCAGTTTAAGGGTGCTAATTGGTCGGTTACTACTATTCAAACAGCCTTCTACTTAAAATTTCGGTTATCAATAAACTAACATTTTCCAAGTATAACGTAGTGTAAAATAACACGATTAGCAACACGACACTAAAACTAAGTGGACTGAAACTGCTTAAATTTCATGAATACCTAAGCAACCCGGAACCTACCTGTAAACATGGCAAGGTACTGGAAGACGGGGTGGCCGACGCTCTCCAAGCGCGGGGCTTCGTCGGCGAGCTTCATCCCACCTTCCTGTCACAGCTGATCGGAACTCGCGTTATTTGTAACCACCTGAACTGCTGAATCACCGTTTCAGCGCGAAGAGGCGCCCATGAGATGGATGGTGCTCGATATGGAGCTAGGCCAAAACTGCGACCAAGCGCTGCGGCTGGCGACCTGGTGCGCTTTTGGCCAGCAGACCGACTGGCGGTGCCGATGGTCCGGGCGGAATTTGTAGATTGCGCGCTGCGGAGGTTGAGACATCAACATATTTTTGCTTCGACAATGCCACGCTCGCCACTCATTGCGTGGCTTTTGCAATTCCAGTCGCGAGCTACAACTTAAGGGTTTTCAGCGTTTTCACAGCACTCACAAACCTCCCAAAAGTTAGTAATTTTAACATTATTGTATGATGCAACCAGACACAAAAGATTAAAAAGAAACGGTTTGCTCTTCCATGTCTTGAATGTAAACTAGAGAAAAATATATTAAAATTGCCTTCTTGGACCACTTTCGACTCCAAGTATCCAGTGCACACCTTTGGACCGTACCAAATCCACATTTGAAAGAGTTTTTGCGACACCTTTTAAAGTTCTTCACTTCTATACCACATTGGAAAATATATTTTCAAGAAATTAAATATAACCCCCACAACAGATACAACGATAAGTTAAAATTTTTCTGAAATCACCACTAGATGGTTTTCTTCGTTACCAGTACTGCAGCCTCAAGGGCTTAATATGACAACGTTACATACACCCATCGGTTGAACGAGACTCGAACTCTCCTGCGGCTGCTCTACCACTACAAAGTCAAACACCTGTGTGTTTTCAATTATAGGCAAAACAAAACTTGGGGGTTGCCAATTTTCTTCATTTGGAAGAAAGGGCCAAAATTTCAAAGCAGATTAGATCCTGGTCTTGGAAATTCGTTAGCTTTAGTTTTCAGTGTGAGCTTTTGGCGGTGCACCTTAAATTACTGTACTACTACTAATCGCATCTTAGTTTTCAGAGCCCTAGCTCTTAGCCTTCTTTTCGCTGTCTGGAGAGCTCTCGTGGGGTTTTGTGTGGACCGCGTAGGCCGCTTCCGTTTTGGGCGCTTGCAGCGACAGCGGAATGTCCTCTAATGTCTTCGTATAATTTTGTCGCTGTTTGTTGTATGCATTTTTTGATGGTGGAAAGTTCAGCATGTCTATGGAAACCATGGAAAGCCAAAGATGGATCGTTTTGTATTGCTTGCAGCTTTTGGATGTGAGTTTTGGCAACATATCCCCAGATAGATATTATGTATCTCACCGTAGGTCTGATGATAGTCTTGTACATCGTGAGCTTGCTCCCCGGGTAGTACAGCAAGCCTAGTACCGCTCTTGCTGCTTTGAATTTCCTGGCGACTACCTCGATGTGCGTACTCCAGGTTAGTTTGGCGTCCATGGTTACGCCGACATAGTTGACTTCTTTTCCCCAAGGCATATCGCGTCCGAAGATGAGGGTTGGATCAAGGTTCTCTCGTCGCTTTCGTCTCGTAAAAAGTACTGCTGTGCTTTTCTCAATATTAATTTAAATTCTCCAGAGATTAAACCAACCCTCGGGAGCGTAGACTTCTTCCTGCAGCCTTCTTATCGCTAGTTGTGATCTAAGCGAACCTTACTGTCGCCTACGTATTGGGCTAGTGTCGTCGTGGGTGTCGTGGACATGTCCATGACTTATAGATTGAATAAGGTTGGAGACAGAACCTCTCAGATGACCTCACATTGCCGATTTTTACCCGTAATCTTCGACCGGTCGAGCAAGGCCGAATTAATTGATTTATTAACAGCGAGATAGATGCTGAGGCCATCTTGAGCACTATCTCGTTGCGCCACATCTTATCGAAGGCCTCGGACATGTCAAGTAATACAGCACCGATGACCTTCTTCTTGTTAAATTTCTCGGTGATGCGTTCCGCCACCTGTAGAAGGTGGTGGAGTGGCCTTGGCGGAATCCAAACTGATCTTCTAAGATCAGTTTGAGCCCCTCGACCGCTATCTTCAGTCAGTGGTGCATAATTCATTTCACTGCCTTTCCCACGGATGGCAGCAGTCTGATAGGTCTGTAGTCCTGGGGAAAGGTGCCCGTCTTTCCTGGCTTCGGAAGTATAACGATGCCCACCGACCTTCATTGGCGGGAAACATGTCATAGTCTGAAGACAACGTTAATGATCGTAGCTAAGCAGGCGGCAGCTCTTCTCAGAAGAACTTTGATGGCGCTTTTCGTGAGTTCAACGATCTTATCATCTGGAGAACTTCTTCGGGTGTTGTCGGCTCGATAATGTCTTCTTCTCGTTCTTCTATCGGACGCCGGACTGCTCGATCGACGTGGTCACGGTAGTCTAAGTCTGCATCTTGATAATTAAAATCGCATTTTTACGATGTGCACAATGGCGTTTTCTCCGTGTATGGGTAGCATCGGCGAGGGCTTATTCCGCAGCACCTTGACCATCCTCCAGAGCAAGTTGCCGGTGACATCCAGAGTTTCTGGCTACCTTTTCCATGCGGTGGCGGCGATCTCGACTTCCGCAGCAATCTTCTTGTATGTTCGATCGTCCTCTGAATTGCTTGGGGCAGAAAATCTCTTCCGTCTTGGATGGGTGTTTTGTTCGTTGCAAAACGAGTTGATTCCTGGATGGCGGGTCAAGGATTTGGATAGCCTTCTCCAGGTCCTCTTTGGAACGGATAATAGAAACCAGTCCTATCATCTAGCGCAGGTGGCTGGTATAGGCTAACCATAAAACGGACATGTTAAATGAGACGTCGTCCATTCAGGGTTAAGTTACGGTTTCTTGCGTTTTTGCTTTTATACTCGTGAAAGTGTGGTGGGATGGCGTTGAGAAGCTGTTGTTGATGTCCGCTAAAATAATCGGGTTAGCTGCTGTTAGTCAATCGGGTCGTTTCAAGTAATATCTCAGTATTTGCTGACCAATGCACGGTCGTAACAGACCGGGTAAGTGTTTTGTCAGATTATAGGTAGGGCCACCGATCGCTCTGACAATGGGTCTCAGTGGTACATCGTCATTGTGTATTTTGGGGCACGCGTATATTCTTGGGGATAGCGCCTCTAATGCATTAATCTCTTCTTGATACTGTCATTCAGAGAGGAACTATTTATCAGTTTGCTCGTGTCATGTAGTATTCGCGCTGTAGTTTGTGTACGTTCGATCATCTTCTTTGTGCAGTCCTCCTGTGATACTGCAACTGGCATTACCCAAAAGTAGCGAATAAAAATAGCAATAAAAGCGAAGACGTAAGAGACAGTAACTTAATTTTTAGATTTTCTTTTGAATATGTTCACCGTAGTTGTGATAAATTTAGGATTTAGAAAGAGAACCTACAATGATCAAGACAAAAATTGTTGTTGTACTGCAGCAATGCACTTACCCATTCAAGTGCCGTGGTCAAATCTGTCGAAATGGAAGGACAGAGGGTAGAATTCCCCGACCCCAAGAAAAATATTTTGTACTTTGTCCAAGTCTATAGGAAATAAGTACAAAATATTTTAGGGGAAGACCCCGCGTGTAGCAATTTAAATTTGTCCATTATATCAGAGAGAAAACTTGTAAAAATGGATAAAAATATAAAAAACGCATTTTGGGAGCTTGGTAAAAATCTCTCCCTCTAGCAAGCGTCAGCTTGCGTAGCCCCTGGCCATAGTTTAGCAAAAGTTAATAAATTGAAAATATTAATGACTGGTAGAAAATTTCGGTCAGACGAAAAAGTGATTAGGGCTGCAAATGGTTATTTTGACGATTTTAAAGAAGATTTCTTCAGAGAAGGAACCAAAAATCCAGGGCAACTTTGAATCAAATCCATTTAATTTTGGGGGGATTGCGTTAAAAATAACTACAACTTAAGTCACATTTATTTTGTTTTTATTACCACTTCAGAAGCTTTTTGTTTTATCCTCGTAAGTGTTGCATTGCAGATTTCAAAATTTGTTGCATATCTGCAATTAAGAAGTTAAAATTTAGATATCTTAATAGTACTGCAAATTATCGATAGTTTTGATATCGTTATCGGCTCCTATTTGCGACATTAAATTCGCCCACAAATGTCATACAAGTAGATTTATGACAGAAATTATAAAACGGATAAGGCAAACAATAATAATGCATGTCATTGCTGATATTGCAATTACTAGTTTGAAAATATGATTTTAATTTCATTCATAAAGTTCTTCATTATGCTTACCTCCTGGCAGAGCTGTACCAGCTAAGAATCTCATAAAAAGGCATTAAAACTAAGTCCTAAAAAGCAGTAAGCGCAAAGAAGGGGCCGAAATACCCTGGAATGATTAAAGATGTAAGATGACTACTTTCCATAAGCTTCTTAAACAGAGCGCTGAAAAAATCGGTAAAAGAAGGAAAACAAAAAGGGGAGATTAAATTTCTAAAAGGGTTAAAGGAGGGTTTGGGAACCTGTCAACTCCTCTAGGTTGAAAATTAAGGCAGCGCATGTAAACTCTGCAACTATCACAACTTACGAGACATGCTGTAAACAACAAGGAAATGTAGCACAGATGTTCCTTGGATTGGGGGCTAAAACACAAAAACTATTTATCAAGCCAACAAGCCATAAGAGCTGTGGGGAATTTGAAACAACACTCAACTGTGCAAAACTCCAATGGGCAGAGGTGAATAACCCATCTAATAAGGTGAGCTCCTTAGAAGTGTTTAGAGTACAGAGATTTTGTTTTAAGTCTACTTTCCTGAATGGTCGCTACTATTGGAAAACTTGGTATTCATTATATCTACTGGATCATTCCAGTAATTCGAACTCAATATAAATATCTGTAACTTTAACCGTTTTGCGCCCTTAAATGTGGGATTCATTACGAAAATTTGGATTGAGTAATTGAAATTCAGTAAGACGATACTGAGCAGTAGAAAACTGGGCTTGTAAAGGAAGAAAACTATATTTGATTGTCAGCAAAAATCTTCGAACTAACATTTATAGTTAATGAATTATTAAAATTTTTGTGAGTCTATCATAGATTGGAACGAGAAAGAAAAGAAAAGTCTTTAAGAAGTTATCTTTAGATTTTAAGAACTTAAGATAGACTACATGGTTTTAGATTATGGATTTTCTTGAAAAGTTATGACAAACAAAATTACAGAGTAAACTAAATGGAAGAAGGAGAGGGGTATGATATTTCTTCTGGACCGCAGTCCATTGGCACACAATACCATCTTACAAAAATAATAAAAATAAATAAATACAACCATACAAAAAGCAAAATAAAATTGTGTAGAACAAACTAGAAAAATTGTGATTTTTGACTACTCTCTGAGAAATAGAATTCACTTGAATTGACCTTAAAAAAGGTATTTAAAAATAATTGATGAGCATTTGCTGAAAGCAAATACAACAAAAACCAAAAATACCAAACCAAACGTTACTTAAGAGCACGAAGAAATCCAAGCCTTGCCTTTAAGAATTTTATTTATTCGCATAATGAATTACGACTCATATTTTACCTTACATGCGATAAGAACACAGTTACTGCAATTACACTTCGGCTAAAAATAGTTAACTTATTAAATATATCGAATGTATTAATAAGTGTACATAGAAGACAATGTAACTAACGAAATGGACTAACGAAAGTTTGAGCAACGTTATTCAGCACATTTTATGTAAAGTTTGGTGAACCCACCACTGAGACGAAAAATCACTATAAGCTTATGGAGGACATTCCTTATTCAGCCCACAATTATTCAGATAGAGCTTTTTAGGCCACCGCAAAGAAGTGAAAGACTTTATAAAGGAAGATTTTAAACCTCAAAACCTCAAAACAGACGATAATGTGGAATGAGTAAGGACTCTAATTCTTCAGTCACGAGATCATAACTGATGATTTTTGAGCATAACACAAAACATTTCTGTGAAAGTAGTCGATACGCAATCCAGGAGACTCTGAGAGTAAAAGTAACATTGGAGGCGTTGAAAATATTACCGAAGTCAGGTTCAGTAAATTCAACATAAAGGAAAGCAACCAAAGAGGGATAAAAGCAATGTCAGAATGTTAAATAAATTTTGGAGTGGCGTTGATTGATTCTGTCTGGATCTAAGCCCCTACCCTTTCTTCTCTGGGAATCCCTCGCGTTGAAAAATGGAATACCTTTCAGACTGTCGAAAACTTATCGTGACTCAGGTGTTCAGCGGCTCCTGAACATGTCAATGGTGGCTTTCATGTCTTCCGCGCAGGACATCAGCCCTGCGACAAACTCCAAGAAGTTGCTGGCGCTTTGTAAGGCTTCAAGATCTGGAGGGTTTAAGTTCTGAAGTCCTAGTATTCGGGCTGCTCTATAAGGTGCTGCGGCAGACGCCAGCAGAAGTTGGAACATCTCTACAAGTCGCTATAACGTAGTGCAGTCCGGTGTATCCCTCAAAGATAACTGGTTTCCACAGTTTCCACAGTTGGCGGGTTTACTCCAAAGAGTTTTACAGTCCCCATAGTGGTGATCCTCTTCGCACTTCACCGCTGTGTGTGACCAAAGCGCTGGCAGCGATAGCACTGGTTGATAACTTTTCTCTTCTTTAGCTGCTCAACTGTCACGGCCAAATCTAGGACGCCCCGTAGATGGAAAACCCCCTTCGCCTTTTGGATAGCTTAAAATCTAAAAACATAAACGGCTGGGGGCTCTTTCTCATACGCTTTACAGTGAGGATGGGGATGTGATTGTCCTGGAACTCTTTGTTCAACTCCTCCTCTGGCGCATAGAGGCTTACCTACCTTCAGCAGATGAAGGAAGTGAGTCAACAGCTGGTAGTTGTTAGATGTAGCGGTGTGGATGGAAATACCGTCAGCTACATTTTTGGCTCTGAGAAAACCGATCTTTTTCTCTTATATCGCCTTCCTCACAAAAGACCAAGCTTCCTCCTCCTGTAGGATAACGAGAGGGGTGTGTTCTCAAGGATGAGCTGAGATATCCGGGAGTTAGCGACTCTATACAAATGAGTAGGCGTTTAAATAAGCTCTAAACAAAGTTTTTTAACAATGAGGACCTTCTAATAACATAGAATGAGTAGTATATCCAGATTCCTAAGAAAAGCGAAATCGTGGTCCGACAATTGGTTTAGAAGAATGCGGAAGTAGTGTGTGGTGGAATATATTTGGAAAAATTATGATTACAAGGTGCACTGAAAAACTTTCCTTAATGGAGTATCATTTCTCCTCTAATTTTGCCCCCTACACCAGCCATTTTGACTGATTCACACCCACTGAGTGTATCCAATAACATCCCTCACTGAAAATTAAGCCTTCAATGATTTTGATTCCTCGTTATACAGCAACAACTAATTTTTTCGCCAAGGTTACACAGTAGGATGCAATGCTTAGTGCAGGTCGTAAATAATTTTTTTAAGTTTAACCTACACATACTTTTACTTGGTATGTTTTAAATTAGATTATATTATAGCTCGACGAACATCATATATGACTATAAATTCAGATATTTAATTAAATGCTATTCTGCAAAGCTGCAAAATTATTTATCACAGTAAATAACGTGGTGCTAATAAAATATTGCAATTTGTTTTCCATAGCGCACGTCGCATAAAATTTAATCTACGATGACATTAACATCTATGTAGAATTACATAAAAACGATTAATTTGGAATTTCAGCGGCTCCTCTTCAAAATTGCAAAACCTATTTATATTAATCAAAATGAGCACATCGATTAAAAAATGAAAATTCGAGCGGCTAAACACAAACAGCATTCAGCTGTTTAAAAATTTCCATTTTGAGCGCGTCTCACTCTTAAAAATAATCAGCACATGCTGCCAAAGTGTGCAGCGCAGTTCGATGGGCTGTTGGAAATTTCCGCTCATTTTCCGTTGCTCGTGCTGTTATTAATCGCCGCAACGAGCTCGGGTGTTTGCGGACTAAGGGAATACGTCAGCATGGGTTAAACAAGGCACATTTTGGTTGTGCCAAACAAAAGAAATGAGTCGTAAAAAGTTATCTCTACAAATCGGTGCATGACAAGGCTTTTCCCGCAAATATAAATTAGTCGAACTTACAAAGCAAAAACGTGTTTTTAATAAATTAAGCTTCACTGCAAACGGAATTTTGGCAAATTTTAAAATTGCAAAGAAGAACAAAATTTGTTGTTTTACAACCCCTACCACCCTACAACCTACTCGAAAAACGTATTTTCATCTCTTCTTTGAAAGTCCTATAATTTAGTAGACAGTTCTTCTATGATACTGTTCCAATACCCCGACGATATAGTGTCAACATCCAGTTCATTCATCTCTCACTTGAAGGTTATATACAAAACCTACAAGAACTTCAAGGGTAGGTTTTATTAGTAAAGGATCAAAATTAATTTGGAAAACAGTACCACTATGCTATTAAAAAAAAAAACAAAAAAGGCCAGTCACCAGTTTCAGATAAGAAGCCCCATATCTCAGACACCAACTTCATCTAGAGAAGACAAAACAGTAAGAACTTTTTGTTTTTTCTAGAAAACAATTGTGATTGTATCTTGGGTTTTGAGAAATGCTACTAAAACACTTCCAAAAGTTCCAGGTCACCTAAAAAAGCGTGTAAGTTTCATTTTTGGCACTTTGTGGTTTACCAGAACACGGTCTTCCATATGAATACAGGACTCTCCACTATCAATAAGTTTCTGGAAGAAAAATCAGTCAAGCTCTACGCAAACATTTAAGGTGGGCTTACTCCAACTTTTAGGAATCTGGATAGCTACAATCCAACAAAACATAACCGCCTCAAACATCCAAAGCTAATGATATTTCTATGAGACAGTAACGGAAATGACCTATACAGTCAATATATTTGTCATATAATAATAATGGTAAGTCTCTAAAGCCCCGCGTGGGAGCACGGCCTGCGAACTGAGAAGGTTGAAGCTCTCATATGTTTGCCCACTTTCTTTAACACCATTGCCTCTTCAAGTGCAAATAAAAAGCCTACAAAACAGTAACTATATCGTTTCGATATAAATATATCTCTTTTAATATGATTGGTGAGACAGAATAGTACTGTTTTTTCAACTAATATTTGATCTTAATTATAGTATAAGAAATTCAAATTTTGTCTTCTTCTTCTTTTTTTTTTCCATTTTGCTTAAACAACGCAGGTGCCTCTATCCATTTCCTGTAGTTGTTTCTGTGTCCTGTCAATCTGTTTACTTCCCCCGTCGTTTTTCCTTTAATCCGTCCAGTTAGGAGCCAATAAGCACGTCCTTAAATCAGCGTACCTACAGTGGATGACTAGCCTAACCTGGAGGGCTCCGTTACCTTGGACCAACTGGGGTCCGGCTGGCCTCAGAAATATATCTCTGTGCGGGTGTGATTGGAAGAAAAAAAAGAATAATGTCACTCAGAGACGTTTTAGAACATGGACACATCTTTCTGATCTCTTATACATCTCCCTAAAAGTCCCAGGGTTGAAGCTCGAAAAGTGCTTTCACTTCAAGAAGAAAGCGAAGTATCCTTGTCGGTGATGACTGTATGGCAGCTGATTTAGAGAAAGTCAAAAGCGTGAAAGAATGGCGAGTACCAGAATTGCGGGTGGAAAGATGGCTGATCTCAGAAATGTATTGGATGAGGCTACTATGTGTCGTAATGTTCAGCGAGCTTACATAGGCTAACTTTAATCCATTACCACACACGTGAGTTTAAGTCCCGTTTAACACAAATATTTTGTTGGTTTCTTCTTAGGGCGATCGCTTTGGTCCATTATATCAAATGGTCGGTTTTTACAAGATTTTAACTTGTCGCCAGATTTGGTACCGTTGATTGATCGTAGTTTTTGAGCGATCTGGTCCAAAATTGTCTGGTTTTTCTTCCATCGTTTGTGAAATGGAAATGATTCTTTATACAACATTTCTGAAGATTCTCTATTATCGTAGATAGTATTATGATCTACAAGTTAGGCAATACTCGCAACATCTAGAAATCGGCATAATTGTAAACATCAACGTGCTCGAATCTTCTGGATAACAGCACAAGGTAGTTGATAGGTGCCTGGTTACCTTAGCTTGTTGGAGTTATAGGCAGTTATCGGTCTTATTTTGAAAATAATCGAAAACATAACATCGTGTCACATGTTTGGCCGTGAAATGCAGTTGGTCTACAATTGTAGATACATAACAAACTAACAAGCCTTCCTTGGGAAAACTTTAGTGCTGAAGTAATAAGGAATCCTCAACTTAGTTCTTTATTGTTTTTTGTACAATTTCTAGCTCTCTTTTTGGTTTGATTTCCTCGCTCTGAGGAAAGGTGTCAACGACAACGTTTCCCCCCCGGAATGTAAGCGAATATTTATTAAAAATTGGACTGTGAAGTCCAGATACATTGATTGTTCTTGTGATGGGTAAAAATTGTAAAGCTTGTAAATTCTCGTGCTGGTGATAAAAATATTTTAGTTCCTCATACGTTATCATCAATTCTCGATCATAGACTACATATATACGTTCAGCACTGATCAGTTTTTTGGAGCAGAAGGCAAAATGCTCGTCAGCGTTATTAACCTGTTGGGAATGGTAAAATCATAGCTTCCATTTGTCTCCATGGTTCGCTACTATGTAAAGAGGAAATTACTAGTAGCTTTGCCATGGCTTGGCAATCCAGAGCTTTAGTATGGCGTTAAATTCCTTCCTAGTTGCTTAGAGCTTATCGTGAGCTAATCGTCAAAATTTGCTTGCTGGCATATTCTTGATGCTTGAACGTACATCACCTCCGATTTACTTATTAGAACATCTCGGGCATCTGCAGCCGTTCTAACGTTCCTATAATGCAGTAAAATGTTGTTTCATCATCCCTATGGTACTTTTTCTACCAATTCGAACCAGAGTTCCAGATCTGATGACTTAAATGGTAACAATGCAGTTAACTTTAGGCTTTGTTGTTTACCTCATGTTAAAAAGACGTAAGTGTGTGCATGGTATGAACACCGATAACTCAAGATATAATTGCATTGTCCACTGCGTTTTTGCCAACTTGTGCACGAATCAAAGCTCTAAGATGTTATCGAGCTTCACGACAACTGCTGTCTTATAACGGTGCCCAAACTGAATAAACAATTGAGGGTTTATTATAAACTATACTAAAGCAGTCTTTTTGGAGTTTGGACTTATCATCCTGCCATTATCATTTGTTTGGATCAGTAAAAGAAACACTTGGAGGGCAGAGATTTAATGATGTTTTTGACAAAC
This sequence comes from Sinelater perroti, assembly GCA_036346155.1. Lineage (NCBI taxonomy): Eukaryota > Metazoa > Arthropoda > Insecta > Coleoptera > Elateridae > Sinelater > Sinelater perroti. Next base: position 103,978 of record JARFIY010000037.1, read on the forward strand.
ACTACTTTATTCTAGCAGGATCAAATAACCACTCATTCGTTGGGAAAGTGTGTTTCTAAGTCAAAGGATTATGTAGACAAATCACATAATTTCTGTATAATTCCCACCTAGTAGCCATTAACTCTCAAGGACACTAACCAAAGCCTGATTATAGTTGCAATTGCTTCCTTTAAATGAAAACATTTAATTCATGTGTTTTAATATTCATAAAAAAAATTGAGAATCAATCAGCGTCAGTGATCCCAATACGATTTTAATTCGTCTCTCTAACGTATATATTTGGACAAAGCAATAGAAAATTCTCTAAAACTTCCATCATGGTATCTTCTGCTTTTGCTATTTTTTTTGCAACAAAACCAAAAATTAACTTTCAGTCGGTCTTCTGTTCTACCTTCAATTTCATTTTTACAGCAGATGAAAATTCAATTTTTTAAAATAGGCAACCCATCTATCAACCGTAAGAAGCGTTTAGTTACAGGGATATACTTTAATTCCTTATTCATGCTTATAATTTCAGATATATTACTAAACTATTATAAGATACTAACACAAAATTGATACGTGAAACTTTAAGTTCAGCCCATTATTTTTTCGTTGAAAAAATAATAGAATTTACAGCAAGATTGTACAGTATGGAGAAATATAATTAATATTACTCTTATGCAAGTACAATAATTGCAGGGGTGCCTCTAAGTTCCAAATATTATCCTCACTTTTCTGCGGTGTACCTTATTTTTAGTAACGAGGCTCTGGCGACCGCGACTATAAAAATATAACGATCACAAAACAGAAACTCAAAGTTATGTATCAGTCGAACAGAATCAACTTTGCATCAAGTGTCTTTTTCCTAATAATTCCACCTAATTTACATTAAATGGCGTAAAACTTTATCTCCCTATAGTTTTATATTTTTTAAAAAAGGCGTGCTAGAAAAAAACAATTCCCAAATAGTGGAAGATGACGTCAGCAGACCCTTTAAAGAACTGTAGAGTTAATGCATAATTAATTTAAGTTTTTTGAAGACAGATTTTATTGAAAAATAAAGAACATTATAATAGCAATTGCCTATACTAAGCTTTGGTTCTGTTTCATCCCCGTCTCCTATAATCTATGTAAAGAATAAAAATTTGAAATTTCTAAGAGATACATCCCGAAACCGTACTGCGAATATATAAATGATTTTCTTAGTGGTACTGTACCGAATCAAAGAAGTACTAAGCACTATATCATTAAAAGACAAGCGGGAAGCGATCATTGAAAAAATTTTTGAATTGTGGGACGCACAACGCGATGACTTTAGCTTCGTGGTTTTTCAGGCGAAGTAAAAATTTTAAGCCTTGCTATTGCCCTTTTGACCCTTTAGAATTTCCAGGCATTCTAAAAATAAAATCAAGAGCTATAGAGAAAAACTGTTTAATTACTCCCTGTAGCACTGCAACAATCTTCATATTGACTTATGTAGAACGGCAATCAAAATGGAGATGCTTTAGTCAGGGCAACATTAAAAGAATTCCAAACCAATCCTCGTAGACTCTCTTCAATAACTTCCTCAATATTCGACACGCAGTCGCCAAGGCTACGTCGGAGAAAACAGGATTGCTGGTAAGCCCTAGTGAGTCTAACAGAAAAAATGCAAGTAGTGGGGAGAAGGCACGTTGCAGCAGCAATACAACACTGGAATCTGCAATTTGGTGTGATGTCGGCCTGCTTGCCCACACGCAACTCGTGCTATCGAGAATGATTGGAACATTGACTATCATAGTCGTACTGCTCGGGACGGCTTGCCTGGCCGATATCCCATGCGACTCCGTGTACGGCGTCGACCTCAGCGATAGCAAGCTCCTTGCCGACAGATTAAGGACGAAGGACAACGTCACCTACGGCCCCGAAGACTACATCGAAGAGGGCAACACCACGATAGGATGCATCTGCAAGATCAAGCCGTGCGTACGGAAGTGTTGTCCCATGGGGCAGCACCTGATGAACAACACGTGCGAGGTCTCGCCAACCCCGCTCGAGTTGCAGAAGAACAGCAGGATACAGCCGAAGCAGTTCCATGTCATATATGGGTACAGCTGCGGCTCTGGCAGGCCCGCTCTGCTGGGCCCGGAGCTTCCAAACAATTTAGGCGAGTTTACTATTGAAACAGACGGGCGGCTGTTTCTTCCAACTATTTCAGATTACGCCGACCAGACGCGCTACTGCGTGGATTACATTGAAGACGATGTTGTGCTGAAAGCCCTCTTCTGCAGCGACAAAAGTGACAACGTCGTTTTCACAAATGTTGTGGGTGAGTCACAGAAACAAAATATACATTTCATTTTATTTATTTTGTAAGTCGCAAGAGCTACGTTAGAAGACACATATTAATCAGTTATTCAGTGGCGACACCTCGTACACGAGGATTTAAATTAATCAAATCGGAATAATAATTTTCAAGAATCATTTTTATACGTGAATTATTTATAAAATAATTTATAATATAACTCGAAAAGTTGTCCTCGCAATTTGGGATTGTCCATATCACTATACTCAGTACTAGAACTGCTCTGCATTTTTCGGTGTGGTTTCTGCTGCCGGAGGTGTTACGGCTCCACCCGCCATGCCTGACAGTAGGTCGGACAGGTTTGACGGGTGATAGGGGCGGGCCAAAGCCAAAGCCCAACTGTCCCTAAGCTGTGCCATCACCCCTAAGAGTCCTACACCATAGAGGGGGAACCGGGTAGCCGCCCCGGTCGGCTTGGCCTTCTCCCCTTAGTCCTCATGTCGGTAAGGTTCCCCTTACCACGTTTGACGAGTACCCGTCGAAGTCACTTACGTGAGCCTCTACTCCACATCATTTGACACTTCCTACGCCCGTTACCCACATTCTTGTAGGATATGGTAGCTAGAAGAGCCTTTATGGGTCTGCTACCGGCGTTCCCACGGGCGTGGGATTGGATAGGCTGCTTAATAGTTTTAACGGGATAACATTATGTGGTCTAACGTTTACGTAGGCCTGGGACCTAAATCGATGTAGCAAATACTCCATTACAATAGTACTCGTGTTGGCAGGATTCCTTCTGCGTCATTTGAGTAGCCGACGAGGTCACTTGCGTAAACCCCTGCCCCACATCATTACTATAGGCGGTTTGTTACCCAAGGGTAGCTCCACCCGCAGTTTTAAGGGTAAACGGCGTGGAATCTTCCGTTTACCTGCACGTCCTTTGGCATCCATAGTTGTAGCCAAAAGTAACATCTTCGACAGTCTTGCGATTTAGAAGGATCTTTCGATGTCTTTCATCATCTCCTCAATGAAATTGCCGTCCAGGATTTCTGATGAATCCGAACCGTGTGAGGACAATCTTCTACGGTAGTCCAAAAATGATTTTTGTATAACAAACTTTCACTTCTTTCAGTACTTTTTACTGCCAAACTTTTTATCGGCTTAAAAAAGGCGTTATGTGGAACCATAAACGTGACGTCACTCTTTCACAAGGTTCGTATGCGAACTAAAAGTATCTTCAATTAAGGCTATTTTACCCTCTTATCGTTTTAAAATGGGCAAAAATAAGGTCTTCAAAACTTGCGCTTGATTTGACAGATTTCGAGTCAGGTGGGGCATCTCTTGGTGCCCCTTTTCTCAAGACTCTTTCTAAGCCGAGCTCGCCATTTAAATAAATTTCATCAACATAACAAACCTTTGTCTTAATAATTAGCTCACGAGTAGAAGAATGTTTCCCAATTTTTGCGTCAAGATAGCTTTGTCTTCACGAGAAACCCTCCTACCAGCATTTCTTCTAGAAAATAATAATTTTCAAACCCGTCTTCCGCTACAGTTAAGGAATTATTTAGTGCGCAATGAAAGTCAAAATTATCAACTGAGGAACTGCAATAAACACAATTTTTGGGGAAGCGATCGAAAAAGTACAATTTAAATCTGTTACACACTACGTTTTAGTCAACTTTTGAAATGTATTCGTTGTGGTGAGTCCAGAGCAGGACCGGTCTAATTTAGATTTATCTATGAACAACTTTCAATGGTGGTGCATTCTTCATTTAATTTTACTTCAATCTGAGCAACCTTGCACCCTTTTAAATGAATATGCAGCTGCGGCAGTCTTTTGTTTGGAGTGACACTTGCCTGTCGTAACGTTACCAAACAAAACATGGTGCCATCTCGTCAAATGTATCCCAATTATCAAGATATGTCCCACAAATCTAAGATTGTCTTCGTCTGTGAAAACGGCATTACGATCGATAAGTTTCGAGTGCTTTTGTTGACTTTTTACATATAGAGGGTTCTTTTAAATGTACAACTTCAGTTAGTCACGGTTTTTGATCTCGAAAATGTGGATAAAATATACTAAAATCATTTTTAAGTAACTTTGAAAAGGTCCTAAAGCTATTCCGCCAAGGATTGACATGGCTGCGGTGGCTTTGATGCCTGGCAGGTGACCTACTTAGTCACTAAAAATAAATGTTCGCTCGAACAAAGGGCAATAATGGCGGTCGTCTAAGGCGCGGTGCTTGCCACATCGTCCCACATCAGAGATGGCGCACAACGACCAACCAGGAAGAGCGAACATACGAAAGCCTCACCCGTTCGCCTGGCTGTGCCCTCGCGCGGGGTGTTGAGCCACAACATTGCAGTTTCATGACACTTTAACGAAAATAGCCTTACTATAAACAAATGTTATTATTAATCTACTAGAGTTACAAGTTTTTTACTGTGGTTTTTTAGGCGGTCGATCGATCCACTTTAACACCATTTGAATATTAGTAAGGATTGACTCATTTTTAGGAACTTTTAGAGCCAAAAATGTTTACGATCTCAAAGTACTACTTCTTGTTTTATCTACGCAATAGAAGCGTTTATTTCTAATTTCCTTGTTTATAAAGGATTAAGAATTAAATTGTTAATAGCTTTTTAATTAAAGTATATGGCTACTCGGAATAGGATGGTTATGTGGTACCGCGAACTACCACTTTTATGTTAATATTAACTTATAAATTGTTTACGCAACCCATAATGCCTTATCTATTTAAATATATGCTTGCATTAACATATAGTTACATAAATTAATTGTGTTTTCGAGAAAGTATCTGTGCAGTTTTGCCATCTTTCGGCTAGATGGCGAATCTTCTGTCGGTAAGAGACGCAAACTTAGAGTCGATAAAATCAGTAATGTATTTGTTGAATTTTTTAAAATAGAAATCTGCAAAATGGTGGTCGAGAAACAAATTATCTTAAGTTGCCTATTTTTTACCTTGGAGTGTTAACTTTGTTGTATTTAAACGTCAATTTCCCTCATTTTAAGTGCTTTGATTTTACCTTTGTTACGATAAGATTCGCCACAGGTTAAATTACAGCTAAGAAGCTCAGAATATTGTGAATCGTGAGTTCTAGTATAATTAAAAGAAGATTGTAGAAAAACCCAAACTGCGTCACCAGACGACAAAAACTTAATCGTGCTACTTGTAAATTCAAAAATGATAATTCTCCCAAAAACCTAGGAGTCGAGATTATTTATTACACCTGTCACCCTCAAAGGCCTGCGACCACTCGCTTTGGAAGGCCATCAAGAGGCTGTAAAGATCACATCAGTACAATAACGCTTTCGAAAGATATTTAAGTGAAGGATTTCAACCATTCGCTACCAAAGTCGCTAAGGAGGAAGAATCGAAGTTTTGAAATTTCTTCGGGCTTTTTTTCCGAGCAATGAAAGTTGTGCTTGTCCTAATGCCCAAACTAAGAAAGTATAGACCAATTAACCTGCTGTCAATCTCATCAAACACATACGAAACCATCAGTTTGACTTTTAAAGCCATTGTTCCACAGGTACACAAGATAACAAACAAAATTCTTAAAGATTTTAAAAACAACCTTTTTATAGATGTTAAACAAGCTTTCAATAAGATGTGGCACCAAGGTCTAGTCTACAAAATTAAGTGACTGATACCAGATACTTTAATCATACATTTCTATTAAGACCTTCGTTGTCAAACATGATGAAGCTCAAGGGCGTTCCCAAGACATTGTTTTTGATCTTAGATAAAATCTTTTAACCATCTGCATCAATTGGAGAGCTGACATAAGAAATGGTACATCGAAATAAACGTACCAAAGCTAATTTATGCACTTGTCCATCTACCCAGTTATACAATCAAGAAATACCTCACACCAACTGCGTTGAGTATTTAAGAATGCATCTAGACAAACGGCTAACCTGGGAAAAATTTATGTGGGCAACTCGTAGTCCCGCTTGCCACTTGCCAACAGAATACTCCTATATAAGACCATAATACAACCTCACATGTTAACATCTTGTGACTTCTTCAATCCATGGTAGACGCGCCATGGTATGTCCTAAATGACGTCATACGACTAGATCTGGACATTCCATCTATCAATGAAGAAACTACAAATTTAGTGTACGCAACAAGAACATGAATATCCACCCTAACCCACTTGTCGAATATCTAATACACGAAGAACTATGATATAAACTTTTTAAGTTCTCACTTATTTTTTGGTAAAAAATAAATTATTAATTCATAGTACGTACTACTGTTTTGAACATGGAACTTCTGATTCTCGTAGACCATTGAACTGAAATTCTAACTTCTCGCAACTAATCATAAGAACCTTTAATTGATGTTCATTGATTTTATTCCCCAATAAAATTAATCTTTTAGTTGTATTTTCTCGCTCTACTTCCTAGTGTAGTCTGTGGCGACTTTTCGACAAACCTGTCGTCATAGGTCATGTATGATTTGATACCAGATCATGAATATGCGTGCATATATTCCACTATACTAGGAAATCTATATCAGCACATTAAAATTCATTTCAGAGTGTGCACCTGTGCATTGGGCGATTAATTCAGATGACGGAATTGCGATTGTGATGACTCAACGATAACTACTAGTTCATCAGCTCCCGCTGCAGAGATGAATCAACAGCAACAACAGTGTGTATAGACAATTCCAAGCTCCAAATAGTTTGTACAGTATTGTATATTAGTCCAACAAAATTACCAAAGCTCTCAAAAAGTATGAAATAGAAAAAGAAAAATTACAAATAAGATGACTCTCCAACAAAAAGCAAAAGATCTTTATTATGTTCAGAATTAGTTTCGTTAAGAGAACACTAGTGGGAAAAAACACTGAGAAAGCTAAAATGCATATTAGATTCTTGAAAAAAAAACTAGAAGATTCTACTAGAAAATTTGATATGTGCTAGATGCAGGAAAGTATCAAACAGCTGACTGCCAAAACCAAGGACGAAAGGCCAAACTGTTAAGGCTGTATTAAGTCGCATCCTGCAAAAGTACCACCAAAAAAGGAAAACAAAGGTAGACGACGACTGCAAACTCCCGCTGGATCTAATGGCTAATCTAAAACGTGGGATATTAAAACTAAAACGAGCTTTTTACACAAAAATTGACATACAAAGGTGAGTCTGAAACTGAAGGCAATTTCCGTACATCAACTTTATTTTCACTGATGCAAAACAACTGCACATGTTACTTTTTGACATAGCCACCCTGCACAGTACTTCTCGTATCGTTTAACAAGCTTCTTCATCCCTTCGAAAAAGAAGCTTTTTGGTTGCTCACAAAGCCAGGTCATCGCCGCATTCTAATCTCCCATTATCAATACATGCCTGTTTATTTGCTGCATTTTCTCCAAGGCACGTTGTAGTGATAATCGTTTCTGTTGGTGCATATTTTTTCCTCTAGTTCTAGGTTCATGGTTATCATCATTTTTCATTTATTTCTCTGTTTACTATTATCCCTAAGCCTTCTGTTGCCTTTTCTTTTTTAAGGGACAGGAGTATCTGAGTGTATCACCGTACTCTAAAGACTTTAGTCCACTTCCTTTCTTCTTGACTTCTGATATTCCAAGGATGTATATCCTGTATTCCTCTATTTCCTCTATAATTTCACTTTCTTTTCCTGTAAGGAATGTAATATTCTATGTATTAAATCGTGCCCTATTTATCGCCTGTCGTTGTCTGTTTATCCGTCCACTTCCGAGGCTTTGAGTCATGACATCTTCTGTGAGTGATGTTATAACGGATCATTTAGAAAATCGATTGTAGTACCCCAAAGGAAGCAATGAAAGAGATCAAGACCAACATCAGTTCCAAAAAAACTCCAGGTTTTGACCTGTTCATTGGCGAGTTATTAATTGATAGTGCTCTCAGGTTAAGACACGTGCAAAATTCTGAAAGTAATCAGAAGTAGTTGTGGTTCCAAAACTAGGGAAATAACAAAGCGTTAGAGTGCAGGCCATTTTCTTTCTATCAGTGTGAAAAAACTGCCCAATAGACTTAAACCAATCATCAATAACGGACAGATTGTTCCGGAACATCAAGTTGGTTTTCGGAATAAACATTCTATAATCGAATTGCAGGCGTGATCAAGCAATCGCTTCGAGAGAAAAAAGTGGAGCAAGCATATGGAAATGGCACCTGTCTAAAAGTTTTTTCGTGTACAACAAAATGATGCGCATTCTGAACTTAAACCGATCAAAGCGGGAGCACCACATGGTAGTACGTTAGGGCCGGTGCTAGTAACTGGTAACATGTCCAAATCAAACGAAGTCTTAGTGGCTTCATTTACGCCGCCCCTTCGACCACCTACCAACGGTTGCTGCCACTGCTTCCGAGGTCAGGTACTTAGGCAATCCAAGGTGTTACCTTGCTTACTATGTTCGACAAATAATTGAACATTTGTACTGGTCTACGCTAGAACTTCCTACAGTCTGGACTTATTGTCCTGCGTTTATCTTTATTTAGACTATTAAAAGAAGCACTTGCGTAGATTTGGTATTGCTGTCAAAGCGTTATTTTAATGATAATTTTTTGATTCCGGTTTATATTTGATTCGCCCACATAGTATCTAGGAAATATTTATGAGATGCTAATACATCGCCGCTGCTTTCCAACTAAGCTGTAATATATTCCAAGGTGTGGTCGCAGACATTTCAGCTACCAAAAATACCTTTGGTTTTCTTTTTTTAAAACCCAATTTTAGCCAAATTGATATACCTTACTCATTACAAAAGAGTGAATGTTTTAGTTTTCCAAATTCAGCTTAAAATGTATTGGCTTAAGCACCGGCCATATTGATCGTAAATGCATTCGGGTTTAAAGACCAAATTATTAAAAATTTTTGAACACGACTTCGGTCCTTAACCTGTTCTATTACTATTCATTATTTTGCATGTTTCTAAACAGAAACAAGAAATATTGTAGAATCTTTCAGATATTTTATAATTACAGCTCTAAAAGTGTCTTTGAGTGATTGAGTTGTTGCTGGAGCATCGAAGCAGACATGAGCCTAAAGAAACGATCTGGACAGTCGACTAAAGCCTTCATTTCTAAAGATTGCTAGTCTAGGGAATTTTCCGCGCAATAACGCAACTTTTGCGACTCGTGTAGCATGCAGCACCGTCTTGTTGGAATTATAGGTCGTTCTCATTTATGGCATCCAATTCGGGTCAAAAAATCACTTTACCACCCAAAAAGCACACCAAACTGTAACTTGTTGCGGATTGAGAGTTCCTTCAGCTCTTAGATTTTTGGACTTGCAGGTGTGACAGTTTTGCTTATTCACGTGCCCGATGACGTCGAAATGGGCTTCATGAGTCAGGATAATTATCTTCAGGAAATTGAGGCCAATTTCGTGCATCTCCGACGCCAAATTAACAAATGGGCGGTGTTGTACATGATTTGGCGGCGTAAGTTCTCGTATCAGCTGAGCTTCGTAAGCCTTTAGGTGCAGATCTTGTGCAATACACGGTGCGCGCTAATTTATGACACCCAAATGCCGCAAACGTCTTGAGACCGATAAATTCAGATTTTCTTCAATACTTTTAGCTATAGTCTCACGTTAGAAATCACGGGCTTAGCCAATATCATGCTTTTGCTAATCTAGTTTTTGATTCTCTTTCAATTTTCTCCTCTTTTATTTTATATTTACTCTATTTTATGTGTGCCATCTTTACAATTTTTCCTTTTGCCTTTATTGCTTTTGATTTCTTCAATTTCATTTTTGCGTCATTTCAGACAAATTCTAATTTATAATAACTCTTTGCTGCATCTTCTAGTGTCTCTCTATTATTTGTGCGTTAACCGTTCTCTTTTCTTATTCATGCATTTTATTTCCATTTTTGTTAAGTTCTGTTGGTTTTTGCTGTACCTTTGACGGAGTCCCTCAAGTTTTTTCTTTGCTTTTTTAAAGCATCTTTCTGCTTCTCCTTTTTCGCAAAGTCGAGTAATCTGCGTGCATTTTATTGTTGCTTGTAATTAAAATTATTTTTGCAGTCTCTTTTCCATGTGCAGTTCTCAGGCCGGATCTGTCTTTTGTTTACTAATTCTATTGCAGCGCGTTAAGAACCTTCACCCGGTTCAACACCTTGAAGGCTGCAGCCTTCCCAGTAGAATATTCTTTCTGTGTGTGGCGTCTTACCTTGCGATATTCTCTTTAAGACACTAATGTTAACGTTAATAAATTTCCGATCTGAAGCCATTAAAATGCGTTTTTTTTATCTGGGGGGATGCTTTTCTCTAAATATTCTCGTAGAGCCAAACTGGCAACACTTGCAAGTTTTTTTTAAATTCAAATCGAACAGCCTCTCAGTCATGGATGAAGACGAAGTTTGGGCGATTATTGGTGAACATTAAATGATCGTTTGATGCTATTCTTGGGAATCATCGCCTTGAATTTTGCAATTCTAACTTAGTCGCGTGCACTCAAATACTGAACGACCATTGGGACGACTAAAAACAGACACTACATCAGAGATTGCGAATAGAGTTGGAGCTGTGAAAAAAATAACATAAAATAGAAAGCTTTGAGTATGTCTTATGACCAAGTGGCTCATATTATTCATAAAGACTTGGGTTTCAATCGAGCCAACTTCAGCTAATTGTTTGCTTCCACCTTTCCTAAAACTGCAAATATTACTAACCAGAAAGAAATTCTTCTCAAAGGTGTTTGGGGGGGTAAATGGTGGTTTTAACAACCCAAAAACTGTAGCAAGTAGAATAGCGAAATGGAACTTAAGTCAAATCTATTTCTCATAAAATTGGTCGGCAATACTGTAGTCAAATGTAGAAAATTATCAAATAGCTTTAATACTGCTGTTAACTGTCGTTTGCGGTCTTAAATTCGTCGGCAAACGTCGATTTCAAGAAAACGAAACCGACAGGTTTGTGGTTTCCTACAGACGACGTGACTCACTGCTAATAATGAAATCAGAAATTAATATAGACCAGTTCAATTACTAAATTAAGCATTAATTTAAGATAATGAAACAAACGATAAGTTACTGGTATTTTAAGAAAAATCAAAGAATGGAATCAATATGGCTTTTTATGTATGACTCAAGGCATACGATATATGAAGTATTTAAGATATATGAAGAATGCACGATCTAACAGCAATTACTTTTATTTTATTTATCGTTTAACCGCACTCAGTAGTTCGGATTAGTAGCACTTCTAGCGTTGGTTTTGCAATGATTTTCTAAAATTTTCTAAGAATCCAGTAGCAGTTATCATTGGTTACTCATCATGTCTGCGATATGTATAAAAAAAATCGTTTCCGACCGCACTTCCACTCGTTGACTTCCTCTCTATGTATGGAATACTTCAAACAACGCCAGTAACACAAGCATGAACGCTTTGCACCATGGGTTGACGTGCCTCTTAAAGTCTTCACGGATGTATCCAAATAGCGTCACATACTATAATGAAACATTAATGAAGTACCTATACATCACGAACTGACAGCATATATGATCCTATTTAACCCCTCAAAGTCAAAGTGACCGGAAGACCATACAAGAAAGCTACGTTGTTCCATTTATCTGTCAGGGAAGCAATTACTGAGATGCTGAAGAACGTTAACATTGAAGTGACCTTAAGCTCCATTACCCATCAGCCTCATAAACTGTCGTACTACCAAAAACACATCATTAAGCAATAAAGACAAAGTATCCTTCGAGAATTGCAGCCGTTGAGGTGTTGTGAAAGAACAATTGGTCCAACTAAATAGTCACCAATAAACCCAACACAAACACTGATGCCAAACCCTTAGTAATGATAAACTTCAACCATTCAACGAAGATTTTGCTTAGTCCACATATGACTGTGGTATATGTCGATGATGCCATCCCTACCAAAGGGTTGACAACGGAAATTGTCAACAAAAACAGTTTGTTTAGGTTGAGCCTAAATTATTTCGTTTCCATTCTAACCGACAGTAGGGTGTTCTTAAATGTTATTGGGTTTAACTTGTCATAAAGGTGCCTTGTGGTAATTTTATTTCATTCGCCATAAATCTATCCATTAATTTAGATTGTTTAAGTGTGCTTTTAGGTGTTGCAACCTTCTCTTTGCGGCATCGTCAGCGAAAATAGTGGTTGTGGTATTCAGAAAAGCAAACTCTTTCTCTTCCTGGCTTTTGGTCATCGAATTAACGATTCGGAAAACTTCTTGTAATGTGAAGTAAAGTTTCTAAATCAGAATTGGTAATCTTGTGTTAGGATTATTACGTTTAGATCTTCTTGAAGTTTTCGTGGAAGACGCTTTGATAGAAGCTAAGTGAGTGTAAGTAAGAGTATAATAACCTTGGTGTTTGCATTGCATGAGAAAGCTTGTCCAAGAAGTTAATTATTTCTTTAATACTTCTATTTGGGGCTGCTGCAAAAGGCGAGAATACATCTAACAGATATTGAGAAAATTCATCTTCTTTAACCTATTGTGTCCAAGTGCTGTATTGATGGTGTGTTAATTTGAGGACCTTTGAATTTTTTGTGGTATTCGAAACATGAATTCCGATGTTCTTTTAGCGCTTCGCTAAGTCTATAGGAGAACATGAATAGAAAAAACTCTTCGATAATTTGCTCAACAGAGGTACTTTGATTAAAAAAAGAAATAGCAAAACGTTCCATCTTATGATTCTCCAAGTGCGAAAAAGATAAAAAAGTTGAAGCCTAAGAAAAACCTTAAAAGTCATGAAGCAACAACAGAAACATTTAAATATTTTAATTGCAATTTCTCGGTTTTAAGCAATAGTCAAGGATGTAAAGAAAAAGGGACCACATAATATAATTTGTAAGACTCAAAGTATACAAAGCTTTGCAAGAATAAGTCATAAGCTAGTGAATTTGCTAAAAATGATTATAAATCACAAGAAACAAATCAAAGTAAACACAAAAAAAATCAATTTACTTTTCGGTTGCTCCACGTAACACTACAACAAGCTTTTAGAATAACTTAGGTAAGAGGGTGAATCGAATATAAACTTGTTTTCTTTTTTAAGCGCTGAAGGATACCTGAAACGGATTTCCTCGATAGGGTATTTAGCACTTCTACTTCTTTAGTTAATACCACCAGGTTAAAGCAAAAGGTACCGTGACTAAGAGTGTGAAAAACCATCCGAAATACATATTTAAGGGCAACGACCTTAACAAGACTCAAATGTATACGTGACGTACCATTTTTGGGAGAGCGAGAAGCGGTTAAAATGAAAGTTATCGACGTAACCGAGGGCCAGCGTGAATGAAGAGAAGATTGGCGTTGTTCGCCGCCTTCTCGAGGATGACCTTCACTTAATGGTTGCTGAAGCTACAATAGTTATCAAACAATCCAAGGCGTTAGCCTGCTTCATGACTACTCCTGGCCCTCTACAGCTACACACAATTGAAAATTCTCCCTGCAATCTCGACTTATCGCACTGCGGTTATCATTTGTTTAGATCACTAAAAAGAGCATTTGGACCCATCCCTTGGGAAAGTAACTGCATATTTATGTGACAAAAAATAACTCCGATTTACATTTGATTCACCTACGTATAAAAGCATCCAAAACAAGTATTTCGATTAGGGTTACCATATAAGACTCAAAGCTACTCCTTAATGCAACTCCTTACAACATAAACTTCATTCCGATTTCCCAATTATCTGTATGCAGGCGCCAAGGTCATATAGAAAACCGGAATCGACGGTAATCCCCGGCTGCTCCTAATGGGAAGAACGCCGCAGGTGGAGGGAGAAAGCACGTTGTGGCAATGCTCATAACAACACAGTGGTTACAAAGTAGTGGAGTGCCGCAGATCTGTTCGTCCGCACATTGCGCGACTTGCATTGTCGAAAATGATTCGATTGCTGGCCACTGCAGTCGCCTTGCTGGGAGCGGTTTGCTTGGCCGCGGTCCCGTGCAACTCCACGTACGGCATCGACATCAGCGACGGCGACCTCTTCCGCAACGGGTCAATAGCGAAAGGCGGCGTCGTCTACGACCCCGGGCGGTACGTTCGGAAGTCGAACGGCACTATAGGCTGCATCTGCAAGATCAAGCCGTGCCTGCGGAAGTGCTGCCCCATGGGGCAGTACCTGCTGAACAAGACATGCCAGCCCTCGGAAACCCCCTTCAAGCTACGAGAGGGTGATGATGTACAGCTGAAGGACTTTCATGTAGTATATGGGTCCAACTGCAACTCCGGCAAGCGCAGCTTGCTAAGCCCCGAGCTTCCTAACAATTTGGGCAAGTTTATCATTCTAAAAGATGGGCGGCTGTTTTTGCCCAAGAACAAGGAGTACGCCGACCAAACAAACTATTGTTTGGACTACATCGAAGACGATAGTGTCTTGAGGGCCCTGTATTGCAGCAACAAGATTGCCAACATTTCTCCCCCAAATATTGCAGGTAAGGACCATTTCGCAAGTTTTAATTGCTAAGCAACAACACTATATACCAAGTCATCTTTTTGCGAAAAAGAGTGTACAGAATATTATCAATTGTCCTAGTATATGCCTAGTAGTCCATTATTCACATGAAGACCTCAAAGAGATGGCAATGCGGTAATATTGCAGACAAATATCGACTCCTTAGACCAAAATCCTTGGATTCTGACTGATATCAAAATTACAGTAGCTTTAGCGCGCTCTAAATGATTCAGCTGGTCGTTATAGTTACATAATTGTTATTCCTCGGTGGTAATTGCAGGAAACGGACTTACCAAGCCGCGTTTTGATGGACACGTGTGACTTAAAGTCTCTTAGTTGCACAGTATTGCGAAATATTCCGCTTCCTGAGCTTAGCCAGAGGCCGTCATTTTATAGCGCTTAAAGTTGCAAAATGTGATGACTCGTTAAAACCGCGAAACGACCTTTACGTTCACGTTCTTGGCAGTGCACGGATCAGAAAAAGATAAAAGCTTTCACAAGATTAATTGAAAATTTCTTACCACTTATTCTCTTCATTGTGTTCCAACTATAGTTCCTCTTGCATTTTCTCTTTCACTTTCACTAACTTTTTTATTATTCTTCCTGCACTGTAAACATTTTGCTTGCATTCAATAATTCGTTGTCAAATATCCCCCTGTAGATAACAGTATTAACTTTAGATTAGGGCTTCTAATAATCTCTTTGCTTTTCTGTCGCTTACACCGTAGCCGTCCACCATGTTAACCACCTTTGCATAACAAATGCCCCAAAAGTCCAGCATTAAGATGTAATAAGAGCAGTAAAATACATTTAAGCTTTAAGGATCTTTTTTTCAACAGATACGGACGTTGTTTGCTAACAGTCTTGCAACACTCATAATGTACCATAGCTATCTGTAACAATTAACATGGCATTCTGGGTAGTTTCTTCTATTAGTTGGTAATGCTGGCATAGACAGTTCCTATCACTTAAGCAACATCATGAACATCTTGCTCAAAGTCGTTGCGTAAAACTTTTGTGCGAGCTTCCCCACAAAGATCACAAAATTGCAGTCTAGACCATCTGTATTTCATCTATACTAAATCAAATGCAGTAAATACAATCGGACGTATTCAATATTTGACGAAATATCCCAAAACGAAAAGTTGGTAATAATACTCATTGGAATGAGCTCCCACTCGTTCTTCAGTCAATCACATTTGGGTCTAAGTCGGAATTTACCTTTTATAGAACAGCGTAAGATTCTAGAGGACGCCATGGTGTTTGTTGTTCAGCTCAAAATGAGCCCTCTATAGCTCGGGCTAACTGTAAGACATCCCCATATCAAAGACCTCTATCTTCACAGACTGTGGTTGGTATTTAAGATAAACTTTTTGGATCTGGCGTATGCTATCCCGTCTGTTCGAAGAAGTATCATTTTTGACTCGTCCAAGTAGAACACTTTCTAACCGACTATAACACTTCCTTCGAGTAATCTACACTCCAATGCATATAAGAGCAAGTGGGCTTTGCTCAGAAATCGCTAGGATATCTAGTATTTAGACAACATCTAACACTATAAACCTAGAGATCGATAACTTTCTGTCGAGCCTGATAGCAACCCGACTGATAATTGAAAACAATTCTGAACTGCTCATCGAGTTCTCTCTACATCCTATGCATCTTTTTTCAACGCCGAAAAATTAATCAATACTAGACTACTATTACAGTTTCAAGGCCAAAAATGGTTTAAAATCAATGTAAGTGAAACACTACAGAAAACAAAAAACATAAAGGAACTAAATTCGAATTACGTTCGGAAAACGTTCCGAATTAACAACATTTACATTTATTATAGTTAAAAATGCAAAACGATTAGATATCGCAATCTTTTATCGATTGTTTGATTGATAATGACTTCCGCTTATCTGGGTGGCGTAATAAGACCGCATGTTTTCGAAATGGGTAGTGGTTGGTAAGGGAGAGTAATTCAGAGGGTTCAGTTTTAGTGGCCATGGTGCAGTTTTTCAGAAATAATGATTCCGTTATTACTGTTCAACGTCGTTACCGTCAACAGTTCAACGTTGCGCGTGATGGGGAGATCCCTGATCGTAATACAATACATACTCCGAAGAGTTGAACCGTTTCTCACAGCTAGATCGGTTATGAAAAGAAAACCATTTGGCACTCCCCGTGGGACCCCAGAAAATGTTCAGGAAGAAAGAACGTTGGTTCTTCAAAGTTCTTAACAGTCCACTAGGCGTCATGCTCCAACTTTGAGTTTGCTCAAAACCTGCTTGAAGGTGATTTGGTCCAACGCAAATTGTAGTGCGAAAGAATACTTGAAAGTATTGCTCCTGATGATGTAGTTGTGATAAAGAGTGATGAGCCGCGTTGTCGATAAGCAGACCTGTCGATTTTGGGCAGCAGAAAACCCACGAGGATTACACCAGTGCTAGGTTACAGTTTGGTGCGACTTTTCGAAATTAGGGATCGCTGTACTTTACTTTTTGAAATGAGCTAACAGTTGGGCTGAAAAGTTCGTAGGCTGACACATAAGCGGCGCTAGTAGTATTAAATCCATGTGCTTTTTAGTTAACCCTAACCTTCAAAAGACTCGTGTATAAATTTGACAACTGTCGGACTATTAGTTTAGAAGATATCGTATTTTGAGTGAAGCAACTATTGTTAATTTTAAAAATGGATAAAAAGGAATTTCGAGTATTAATAAAACACTGCTTTTTGGCAAAAAAAAATACCGTTGAAACCAAGGCTTGGCTTGATAAGCATTATTTAGACTGTGCACCAGGAAAATCAACCGTTGAGAAGTGGTTTTCCAAGTTTAAACGAGGCGAGATGAGCACTGATGACGATGCACGCAGTGGACGCCCGAAAGAGGCTGTAACGGACGAAAACATAAAAAGTTTACAAAATGATTATGAATGACCGTAAATTGAAGTTAAGCGAGATAGCTGAGACTCTGAAGATATCAAAATACAGTGTTGGACATATCTTGCATGAATATTTGGACATGCAAAACTGTGTGCAAAGTGAGTGCCGCGCGAGCTCACAATCCAGCAAAAGTTTCAACGTGTCGTTGATTCAGAACAATGTTCAGCGATATTCAACGGTAATAATAACGAATTTTTCGTTGATATGTGACAACGGATGAAACATGGCTTCATCACTACACTCCAGAGTCAAATCGACAGTCAGCCGAGTGGACTGCACGCGATGAACCGAATCCAAAGAGTGGAAAGACGCAATAATCGGCTAGCAAGGTTTATGGCATCAGTATTTATTGATCACCTTGAAAAGGGCCAGACCATCAATAGCGATTGTTACAAAGCGTTGTTGGAGCGTTTGAAGGACGAAATCACGAAAAACGGCCCCATTTGAAGAAGAAAAGTGCTGTTTCATCAAGACAATGCAACGTGCCACAAGTCAATGAAAATGATGGCAAAATTGCATGAATTAGGCTACGAATTGCTTCCGCATCCACCGTATTCTCCAGATCTGGCCACCAGCGACTTTTTCCTGTTCTCAGACCTCAAGAGAATGCTCGCTGGAAAGAAATTTAGCGCCGATGAAGAGGTAATTGCCGAAACAGAAGCTTATTTTGAGGCTAAAGACAAAATATATTTTAAAAATGGTATAGAAAAATTGTATGATCGCTATAATCGGTGTATCGCCCTCGAAGGCAATTATATTGAATAAAATCCAATTTTATCAAAAAAAATTTTTTTTCTATGTTAGCCTACGAACTTTTCAGCCCAACTGTTACAATAACAGTGACTTTAGAGCACTGTCGAGGTGATATGCAATTTTTTACATCCACAACTTCGTCGTTTATGGGTCAATATGGAAAAACCTAATATCAACAGAATGGAGCCACAGCAATAGCATTTAACGCAAAAGTTAGTTGTAATAAAAAATTAATTTTTACAACAATAAATTATTCTGACTATATGGGATGCCATACAAAAATAATGCACTTTAATCAAAAAAATAATAATTATACCTTTCTTCCTTTCACTTTTTACAAAAAACACTTTTTGATATTAATTCTGCACAAGAATAACTGACTATAAATTATCAAAACCACAACAATGGCCGGAAACTTCCAAAAATAATAACTAACTGCGTCAATGGCAAACAACTTACGGCGTTTCTATTTATAGGGCAATTAGAACTTATACGAAGGCTTTGATGTCGTTACGTAACTGCTAATTGTTGTTTGGGGCATTAAAACCGCCCACGTTAGCAATTAGATTACGACAAAAAATGTAGAAAACGGTACGGCAAAACAGGATTTCGTTTTCTCTTAACCAGCAATTATGATAGTGTATCCAGGATAATCGTGGGAGTTTGAGATAATTGAACGACCTAAAGGTATTTAGTATCTTAAGAAAACTAGTGAAGTTTATCTTCTGAAATATTAACCAAATTATTCGTTTACAACCGAGTCTTTTTTGTTCTTTTTCTAATAGTAAATTAATTAGTGAAACAACTTTGGGGCAGATGAAGGCCACAGCTGGGGATAGCACAGACCCAATTTTCTTTTCCAATCTTCGCTTAATTTATCAAAGTTAGGTGAGTGATTTAGAGATAAGTTAGGCTGAAAACTTGCACTAGACAAAGACTAGGGGAAAACTTTTGAGAACTCTCATCCTAGCTATGGTCTTCAGCTGGGTGAGTTGGTCCCTCCTCTTGAGCTAATCGACAAAAGATCTTTTGGGTGAAAGTAGTTTTAGCTCGTACTTCTCATTAACTACGCCTCTTAATGCGAGTGGCATACTCACGCCTCTTTAGCTCTTTAAGCACCGGCAATTAGCCTATCAGCCACACCCTCTGTCACAATTACCACACCCCACACAACTGCGACTATACAATTTAAAAAATATCAAGGAGTACCTTGTCGTTTTTACAATCAGTTAAATCACCTTTCTGAGCTTATCTATATATTACTTGTCTTCCATAATTTGTGTTTGCATTTAAAAATCAAATTTTTGATGTTAAAGATTATTTTAGGGAGCTGCCAAATGTCGCTTAGTTTTATCCAAACAAAGCTTCTTCGCCTGATTGTCCAATTGTGCATTGTGTTGCTAAATACAGTAAGATACTTTAAATTTAAGAAACAAAATTCTTTACGACGCCCATTACGTTCTTTGGTGTCTTTTCTCTTATTGATTGGACAACAGTTTAGATTTGTCCAACGAAAAAAGATCCTTTGTGGTTGTCTTCCACAACTGATCTTTCAAAAATCCCCTTAAAAATTAATTACAAGGATTCAGGTTTGGTGCATAAGGAGGCCAAGTAATCTCGCACCGGAACGCCCTGGGAAGTCTAAACCAATCACATTCTGCCCAAAATGTGACGAGAGGGGATCTAAAACCTCTTTGATTCGGTCTGGACCAATATCAACCGTAATAATTGATACTTTTAACGTTTGAAATCGACAGTTTTGTCAATAATTTTACATGAACCTTCAAGTTTAGTGTTCTATCTGTGAAATTGGGAGCACTAAGACAATGTGTGCTCATCGCACATCACTTGACTACTGTGAGTTCAAGTCAAATTGTTCCCAAAAACGGTCTCATTTAGCTATTCTAATAAACCAAACATCGTTGACTGCAAACTCATACTCAAAATGATCTTTACTGTCCAACAGAGTCAATTTCGCAACATTGTTTTAGACAAGCTCTCCATCTTTTCTGAAGGGTTGGGTTTAAAGAATGCCTCCACAAGCTACCGATTGTTTTCTGTGCTCACAATTGGTGTTGTAGTTTTTATTAACTCTCTGTGGCCTTGGAAGTACCTCGTATGTTGAAATTTTGCCCGTGAGCTGACCAAATTGGAACGAAAAAAGATTAAAAATCAAATCTGCGCTTGGTTGCCGTGGAATTTCCCAGCCACAATTATCGACCTGCTAGAAATTGATTTAACACTAATTAACATCACCAAAATTGTTCTGTATGATTAGCGTTTCGACAGCGCGCGGGGATTTTTAGCTGGGAGTCTGTTTTAGGTTAGTGTTGCAACAGCCACCAATTTTATCACGTGTTCTTGATGACCGCGGCGGAATGCGTACGCTGCTCGTTATCTAATCAGTTGCTGCTTGGTAATTTAGGAGAAATTGCGGTTTTGGAACGCTGACTTATGTTTATATTAAGAAGCCTTCCTACGAATTGCCCGTTGATTCAGAAGGCAGTGATTCGTCAATTTAATGGCTCAGTTTTGCTTTCTATTTGCACATGCAGAGGGACCAGTCACTGTTCTGATTTTAGAAAATCAAAAAAATTGAAAAATTACCTTTAATTAACTTTGCAGAATAATAATACCATGGTGGCAAAAAAATAAATTGAAATTTTTGATTAATTTTTGAAACATTTTGATATTTTAATGTTAATTTACTAATTACTGAGCTACAGCAAAGCAAATTTTAAAAAACCGAGCGGTCAACTTTACTTTTAATAATAAACCAAATGGTTAGTGGTAGATCGTCAAGAAGATTTAGATTATTTTTGGCGATTTTTAGATATATCAAACAAAAGTGTTCTTGTAATCCTTTTTACCTCGAACATTGAGGCTTCGCCTTTTAAAGTAGTGTGTCCCGAAAACATCAAGCCAATATTAATATAATGAAAATCAGTTGTGAGCTGATATGTGACCTGGCTGCCGACGAATGTGAAGTGTACTGCGCGTGCGTGAGTCAGGACGACTTTACTGACCAGGTTAGTGTGTAATCGTGACATTTACAATGACTGCGAAGCTGGATCACTCGCCCGCACAAACTATTCGGATGATTCAAAGAGCAATATACGAAATTTAAATCGCCTTGGAGCGGAAAGAAATCCCAGATTTTCGATGAAATTAATGCCAGTACGGCGAGACAGGTATTCTCAGTCTTGAACAGCAGAAACGACGTCGCAATTGCTAATTGTGTGCTTCAGAGTGCTACCAAGGGACCAGATTTCCTCAAAAAATCTGGGGATAAAGCTTGGGGCTACAGCTGTGATTCGGAAACAGAAGCTCAGCCAAAAGTGTATAAGATTTCAGACCTTCATTGCGACTGAATAATCCTGTTACCATTTTGTACAAAGGCTTGGACATCAAAAAAGTTTATTGAGGAGACAGATATTTTCTATAAGGTTCAGTAGATGATTTTTATGAGGTTCCGTTTCTGTATGTTCTTCTTTTGGTTCTTTTTCGCTCTTCTGGAGGTCTTTTATAGAAGAATTTCTCTACATGATTACTAACCTCTCTAATTGTGGCACACAGTTCTATATTTATCAACTAAAGGTCGTAGAAAAGAAAATGACGTGATAAAAGCTGTTGTAGAAATAGTTACAGTATATGTACCTGCTTAATGCAAGAAAATAAAAATACAAATCCATTTTCTGCATAGAAACTTTTGACAGTAGTGGAGAAATTTTATTTGCAAATTGCTTTAAAATAAACAAAAATGTAATTGCAAGTGACTTTTTAGTTGAGAGCAGAGTTTTGGCAGATTCTGCCTTCTTTCGCCACTTCATGCTGGCTTATTTGATTCCAGAGTGTAATCTTGGTTTGCATTTGATTCGCCCTCGTAGATTTCAAAACCAACTCGCACTGGTTCCATTTTTGTAAATAACGTGAAGAATTATGCCTGTAGTGGAAGATTCTCCATGAAGGTTAGGACAACCACTTTAATCCCAAGAATTTTGGAATATCTCTTGTAGCCGAACAGAAATTTGTTCGATTGTTATCTACCTTTTGAAGTTCGTTTGCATGCCTGGGAAGAGCCGCATTCTCTGGTTTTCCCAAGACTTTTTCGATTTCTCTGGAAACTACTGCGGCTTGTTTGAAAAAAAATTAACTGTCGCTCCCATCACTAGCCATGTGTCTAATGGTTGTAATAAAGTACCGTGCCTTTTTTAGAAATTTGTACTACCTATATTTTTACTAATGAAGACAGAATACTAAAAGTAAAATTTGCACATAAATTGTTACGGTCTATTGCTCTTTCTATAATTGGACAGCCATACTGTGCTTTAAGTCTTCTCAATATTTAGGACTAATTTATCCCCTTTGTATAAAATTATAATAATTAATTACACAACGGACGCTGATATATGCTGCTCTGACATTGTAATACTCACTACAGGAGAGGTAGTGTAAGTTACCCTACAAGGGAATTTCCTCCATATGATTTACCCTCGTCGTATTAGAACTTACCTTTGGTAATGACACTAGCTGTAGCTTCGAATTGTCTATCAGTACATTTTAAAAATTATTATGTGAAGTTTAATTGATAAAAAAAAGTAATAAAGTTGTGGTTTTCAAAACTGACCTTTAACAGTAGCACCAAGTGATATATAAGACACATTAAGATTCAGTTGACAATATGCCCATGAAGATACTGCAAATAGTTAGGCAAACCCACATTTAGTTGTCTATTCGAAAATAAATATAAAAAATATACACCAGTCATTGAAAAATAGTTCAACGACAATTTGTATAGAAAACCTACTAGATAGTCGTGGTCGGTCAAAAACCTGCCCAGGGCGACTTAGCTTTTTGATTGCAAACTATAAAAGGACCTAAAATTCCGCCTCAATTTAATATTCTGAAGTCGTAGGAGGCCCATATACAAATCATCTATGAAGTAGTCAAAGAAAAATAGCTTCAGTCCCTCCCCGGCTTAAATTCCCCTCGCGTGTCACTAACACGTCAAAAATTTTTAACCAAACTGAGTGCCCTAGGAGAATGTACTCGTAGAAACTTCCTAACAATTTCTCTTTGCACAAAGTGTTTATTATATACACGTACGTAGATCGTTAAAAAAATGTTGGCTTGCATATATGCAAGAACAAAATGGGTAGCAGCATTTTTGACTTAGAAACACTTTTTTAAAACGGGTAGGTGCTTTCTCGATCCTGCTATCATAAAAGAAGGTTGGTTGTGACTATTGAAGTGTGCCCTTCAAGTGCAAACTAATAGTAATCGCAAGACTATCAATCCAAGCTGTAGGGACGGTGTTCCAATGTAGTCCAGAACACATCCTCATATTTTTGCCCAGTTTGGACAGACATTTCAACAACTATTAATGAACAGTCGTCCTCTAGAAGACGATGAACAATGTAAACATTCTCCTCAATCACACTGATCTTCAGTTCAGACATGAGTTTTCTTAAGGGAACGTCTTATGGTCAAAATAATGAGCAGAAATAACATATTAATATATTAACAATAAACTAGATTTAAATAATTACTGATATACGAATATCAAAAATCACCATATTGATAGTTTAAAAAATTACTTAGGCAAGTAAAACAAATTCCTTTTCTTCAATAGTTAATCTTGAAGTTTCTTCTAACTAACGTTCCTCAAACTTGCGCTTGGGAAAAAATATCGTGAAAGCTCAAAATATAGCAGCATACATTTCGTCTACGATAAAGAATCAAAAAATGTTAATTTTCTAACGGTAAAGCTTTAATTTCTTTTTTCGAGGGCGTTATCATCCCAAGAGGATGATTGCATGCGAGCTTTCTTAATCCTGTAGAATTCATTTATCTTTGATGGGTTGATTGGAGTCCATCGCAGATGTAGCTGTAGTTCCACTTCTATAATGGAGGATGTGTAGAATGTGGAGGCTGTCTTCACGCCATTTGATCTTATTTTTGACTACCATGCCTTAGTTTCTTCTTTTTGTTGGTAGTAATCTAAACTGGTCTAGCATCTTTCATTCGTTGAATGTATGCTCTGAAAGCTCATAATTCATCCTTGGTCTCCATCCTTCCTCCTCTTACATGGGACTTAACATGTTAATACTTTTCTTTCAAATACCCTCATCATTTTCCACTCGCTTGTGTCAAAATTCATTAATTTTTGCCGCACGACTAACCAATTTATTTTCTAGTACTTCTATGTATAGTAACTAGCGTTGATTTTTTTATTTATTGCAACATGTGATTATTTGAACATATAGAAACAAATGACTTGTTCAATGCATAGTTAACACTAGATCGTCTACATGCATAACCATGCTTCCCTGTCATCTTTTAGTTTCTTTATTATTTCTTCGAATTGGCTCCTCGATTGTTCCATCCTTCTCTACCATCATAAATTATGTTGCTTACTTTAGCCTTAACTGCCATTTCTGAATTGACCTTTGCTTTTTCCTGTAGAATTGTTCCTTTTGCCTTCCCTGTCCTCATTAGGAACCACCTCTGGTGCTGACTTCCTTATAGCAGTTTCTAAATTGTTGTTGGGCACTATATGAAAGGTTTCTACTTATAGCCTTTCTATAACGGTAAAGTTTTCAGCTAAAATTAAAATATACAGATCCTCGCTCTCTACTTGCTAGGATTATTCAGGCCTTTGTTGCTTCCATTAAAGGAACAAGATGTTGTTTTGCCAAAACATTTATTTTTATTGCTAATTGTCTTTCTCATCGACCAACTTTTGTATCTATTACTTTCATTCCTCCATCAATGTTATTAATCCCACGACCCCCCGCCATTCATTTTTTAAGAATGCCAGCTGCTGCATCTGACCTCGAAATCCAAATAATTAAGGTCGGTTGTTTAGCAACGGAGTGGCGTCAGTAAGACATATACCACTATGATTCTATAGTCAAGTGGTGCTAGCTTTTGATGATCACTGTGAAACTAAATGGTTGACATTTTAATTAAACAGTAGAAATATGTGGCTTAGCACCTCCATGTAGGTACTTGATTCGTTTCAATTGTTTTCCATATATGTCCTTTAATATCGTCAGTTTTAATCTTCAAAATCACTAGAAACACTGACTTGGTTAATATTTATGAATTCCTGGGAACACATCAGCAGCTAGGTATTCTTATTTACTTCCAACCGAATTAAGAATAGAAGGACGCAGTCCTGAAAGCGATCGAGTATTCATTCCTCACACAATTTATGTTTGGGATGTGACTTGATATCTTAGAAGCTGTACAGGGTCGTCATAATCAACTAGGAAGTGTGCAAATGAAGAGGTCCACAACCGTTTTAAATTATCTTTGCTAGTGTGTATGGAAAAGTATATGCAGCACATATTTTTAGGCCGAACTATTGATTTTTGCAGTAGTCGGCTTTGTGCCGAGCGGCCCGTGATTACAAAGCTGACCCTGACCGCTTCCATCAATTTTAATTCCTCCACGCACCGCTGAATGCCACGTATGGCATTTTTGCGTCGCGTGCATTTTCCAGCGTCGCTACGCGATCGGTTGAAAATTTATCCGGAAGTGCAGCTATGAAAAACCCGTTTTCCGATTGCCAGCGCGATTCATCAACCGCAAGCGCTAACAGGCGGGCGTTCTTGGGCGATCAGCTAATTAAGTTACCAAGTGGTAATTGGGCTGCCCGACACGTAATGTCGATGAATGGCCAAATCAGGCACTTGCTAACAACACATGTGTAAACAGTAGAATTCGGCAAAAATAGAACGGACTTCGAGCTTGACCTTCAAGATCAACATATTGTACGAGGACCACGTAATAATTACTCCCTCATTCCTCTTTTGCTGTCAGCGTCTCGACTTCTTACCGTTGTTAGTTCTTTCTTCTACAGCTTTCATTTTTATTGTTTTTCTTTATTTGTTTGGTTTTTGATATTTCATTTTTTGTTTCCGCAAGTAAGTTAATGCAAGAGGACCACGTTTCCAAAACTGACTAGTCACAGGATTGCTTTACTTCTCTCCAACTTCTCTTATCTGCTGCTAATTTTCTTCGGTTGTTAACACCACCAGTTTCGAGTCGCTTTCTAAGCCTTGTACCTTCTAAATTCTCCTGAAAAATACTTTTGCTACCTCTTGGTAAGTCCATCTTATTCAGCTGCCCTAACCACCCCAATTTACCAATTATATCAGTTTTGCTTTATTACTTTCTGTGGTTGTGTACTTCTATATTTCTTTCTTCTTCTCGATTGTTTGGTTTTTTTAGCTCGAAGATTGTCTATAGTTTTTTAAAATGTTGGGACATCAACACAATACCATCCGTTAACCTTAGATGATTGAGCAGTCTAACTTTTAAAATACGTCCTACAAAGTTGTTTTGAGTAACTTCAGACCCATTAAGTCTCTTTATAGAGCTTCTCTTTCTTAGTTGTACAGATTCTTTAGCTTAAAATTGGACCTTGAGCGAAGTTCTCCATTTTCCATCAGAAGATTAAAATTATTCTCCGCAGACATTAAGTTCGCCTTTCTTATTAAAAGTCTACTCTATTTACTACAATTGGTCTTATAATTGTTTCTTCTGTTCCTTTTTTTATTTAAACGGCTGTATGATATAATAGCATTTGTTCTCTGTCGTTATCAGAAATATTTTTCCCGCTCCTAAATATTTGAATTTCTCAAGGCTTCTTCACAGTTGCTTCTTATTAGTTCTTGTCTTACATGTATCTCACTTTTTCTCCTGCATTTTAAGGTATACTTTTCATCGATTTCCCCTTTCTTGTTTCTTTACTTGTGGTTGAAACCCTTTCTTTCTTGCTCCCTCCTCTCTCTAGAACTGTAGTTTGTTTCTTTTTCTATCAGCCTAATTTTTTTCGCCCTATGTAACTCTATATTTACACCATCTAAGAGTGTTAGATTGTATTGCTTTTTTTGCATTTTATTTTTGTACCACGCTCAATTCTTGCTTTTTCCCATTCCCAATACCTCTACCTTAGTTGTTATTAATATCTTTCTTATTTGTTCTCACTCTTCACCTATGGTGTTTTCTTTTTGCCTGTTTTTCTTTACTGTTTCCGAAATCAGCTCTTGTTCATTATGTTTGAAAGTCTCCAAAGCAAACACTTGAATCCTTGTCCCATCTCCTTCTTGTATGTTCTTGAATCAATCACATTGTGATCTATTAGATACTCTGTTGCCCCGTTCGCATATACCTACATTTGTTTAAATATTTGTTGGTGTTGGAATTTGTTACTACTCATCACCATGTTGTTATTATTTTTTTCCTATTGTCGTTGCTTATTTGATGTAATCTGGGCTATTATTGAAGAATAGCATTCTTTTCGTCTCACTCCTATTACGATTTTCACATCATGGGATGATATTCTATCTTTGTCTTCCTATTCTTGCTCTTCCGTAGGTGTTTATTTTGGCCAAAATTCTTACGTTTCGCGTTGTTTTTTCCTTTTCTAACTGTTCTCCCTTTTCGTATCATTTTCCAATGCGATCATTTGCTATTAGTTCCGTACTTGTTTTTGTTTTACTATTTGTGTGGTAAATAGCTCGGGTTAGCACTTATCTCCTTTTGTTTCTTTCATTACTCATTTTCCATATTTCCTGGTTACCTCCCCGCGCTGTCCTCGTTTTCTCCTCGATTCTTGCATTTATCTTCTTCGGTTCTTTTTTCTGTGTTTCTCCATCGTGTCTATACAATTTTCAATATCGTAATTCTTGATTTGCTCTCTTGTATAAAAATCAAGTTATTGTAGACTGCTCTGCATCCCTCTCTTATTACATTTTTCATGTAATGTAACAAGATTTTTTGTTCTTGGATTTTTTTATAATCTTCATTAATTGAGATTTTGGTTGCTGTCATAATTTCGATTTTTCCGTTGTTTCTTTTTTTCTTGGAGCTGCTTTCCCAATCTTCAAACCTATATTTCTATTTCTATTCCTGTAGTAATACTCTAACTGTTTGTTCCAAGCCCAAGTCCGTATCTTCTATTGATTCTGTTTAGTCTGCGCATTATTTGTTTTTTGTTTCATTTTCCAGTAGTTCTATTCGTTTATTCCACCCTGCAGTTTTATCTTAAACTTCTCATTCCTCCGTTAGGGTGTCGCTATCTAACTTAATTATCTCGGGAAATATTTGACAGCTTTTATCTTCTTAGAATCGGCCAGGTTTTCGTCTTCTGTCAAATCGGGGATTTCTGATGGCGGCCTTTAGTCTTGAATTCGTGACCAAAGATCTACTACATTCAGTAGACTACCCTTTCTTCATTTAGGGTGTTAGACGATGCTTCTCAGTGGGCGAGTAGCATTTCATACCTTCTTCTTAGAGCCGTGATCGCAATCCTCATGATATTTTGATATTTTTTAGGTCCCTCTGTCCTTTGCCTATTTCTTAAAGCCACATGATAAGCATGGTATTGTTCTAAATTTCCGGCTTAATCTTTGCAACGATTCTACTCACAGTATGCCGGAAATTGTTTTTGGACAGCGACTTGAGGTGTTTCAGGTATTTGATCTGAACTATTTATAAGTAGATTAACTGCAAGGCAAAGTTTAGTTTGATTTTAATTATATTTAGTGTGAGTTTTCAAAAAAGGTTGTGGGTAGCCTAATTTAATTGACAGACAACGTATGTATTCCGCTATTCGTCCTTGCGTTATCCTGACACCGTTAGTGCTTTGTGGGCGTAAGAGCAGACTTCCTTGTCTTGGTTGGTGGTTACACCAGCTCCGAGGTATTTAAACTTCATGGCCCGTTCTACGCGTCTACTGCCATTAGACTTTTAAATAATCAAAATTAACCATTAATCAAATTGCTAAAAAAGCATTTAGAATTTAGATGTGAGAAATTATAATTAAAATAATAAAAAGCTTTTAAAAATCGTTCTGCTTAAAAACAGGAGCTTCTAACGTAAAATTAAAATAATTGATGGCCACCGAGACGACGTTTCGTGGAAAATTTAGTCAGCCTTCAACAACTACAAGCTGATGACGGAACTCTGAACTTTATTTGACCTGTAGCCAATATTTATTCTCAAAACAAAACTTTGCTGATGCTTAAAAAGTGGTGTAGTTCGACGCGGAATTTTCCAAATATAGTTAAAAAAAATTAACTTTTTTATTTACCGCTGTACACCAAACCGGCGAGATAAAACGCTATTTATGGATTCCAGGAACTGAGGATTAATAGAAGCTGCATTTAAAGGCAGAAGCTTGCCGCGTACCCAGTTATGATTAGAGAGGCTCGACTTGTGGTTAACTAAATGACACGGCTAATAAATTAATGCAACGATACACGATTTCATGGAATACTAATTGCTTGTAAAGGAAAATACAAAGGAATATTAGTCATCAACTGATGCACAGTTGCATGAATATTTCGATAATTTTATGATCCTAAATCTGTTTTAACCTTTTGCACTGCATACACTTTTATCTCTTTTATTTCTTTGTTGTATTTTAACATAAATTAAATATAACATAAATTTTACATTTTAAAGCTCTACATTGTATGGAACCTCTTGAAACAATCTCTCATGGGCATTTTTAATTTTTTTTTTTTGGGGGGGGGGCAAGTATCTTAAATTTACTCGCTCTTCTCACTACATGTGGTTTTACATCTAACCTGATGCCCAAAGTAGAAGTAAATATTGAACTTCTTGCTGGGAAAATGTCCTAAACATTGATCTAGTAAGGCTTTAGCTTATTTCATCTGCCTTAATGGTGTTTCCTTTCCGCTCGGTGTAACAGTTTTGACGCTCATTTCTATTCCCAAAAAGTTTTCACTACCATTTGAGAGATTTTTTCGAGAAGTTATCGCATTTGCTTAGGCTTTTTGATCTTTACCTTCTTTTGTAGCTTCCATCCCAGCATTGTGATAATTACTCGACAATTACAATTCTCTTATCCTCCAAAGCAAGAGTTGTATTTTCCTTTTTACCCTTTGCGTAGAAAACTTTGATTTCTTTATTGCAGTTGGTACATTTTTTTATTATTTATACTATGATTAAGTGATATTACATTTTTAGCTCGTCAGGTAAGACTGTACTGATATAATTCTGATGCAGTCATCTGATATGTTCCTTTAATTATTTTTCTAAAACTTTTCTTATGCTTCTGATATTTCTTAAGACCGAGGGGGAAGATTCTAATTCATACAAAAACACAAGACTAATTGAAAATACGAATTATAATCTACAGTTTATAAATAACGTTTAGACTACATTCTGATTATGTCACTTACCTTTTTTTTAACATTGAAATGTCTGCCATATATTTAGTATCCTCATTTTGTCTTTTGCTATTTTTGTTATTAAGATTTTTTATTGTATTTTTTAGTAGTTCGGTCGCTTTTATTCAATTTCCTTCGTTACATGAGATCTGTAACTTGAATTATTCGCATTATCATAATTAGAAATGTCGGCGTTAGCTCCTCTACTAAAAGGCAGCCTCCTCGTGGTGTAGGTCTTTCGGGTAACATCAGCCTTAATTTAAAATTTGTGTAACATAATGGATCTCTTGGTATACAATAATTTTTCGTTTCCATTATTTAAGTTAACGACTTCTACATTTTTATGTAGGCAGTTACAGCTCTTTGTCAGTATGAATTCTTCAAATTGATTTCTTCTTCTTCGTTTTTTCCACAAAAATGATTCGTAGTCTTCGTAGTCCTACGCTCAGTATAGTTCTCTATGTATAAACTTTTAAATACTTTTTTCTTTTTCTTAACTCCTTCATTCCAGTAAGTTGGTTTCTTAAATTATTTATTTCCTTTATTATTTAATTTATCTCTAAACTTATATTTTAGTTCTTCTTGTCTTATAAATTCTTTATTTCTTTATTCTTGATATTTCTTTTTTACTCCTGTATCTTTTAATTTGCCTATTGTTATCTTTTTAAATTGTTTTTCTTCTTCCATGTGCCTTCGAGAAAGTATTTTGAAAAAAAATAATATTTTCTTGTCAAAAACTAATTACATGTTGAATTTGTAGTTTCTTTCGCATACAGTCCTCTGCATCTTTGTTCGGCATTTTTATTACTTATTTATTTTATTTAAATCTCCTGATTTTTCCTGTCTGATACATTTTACAATTTATTATAAATTTAATCATTTTGTCTTTCTTGGTTCGCTCTGTTACTGCATATTTTTGTGTAATGTTCATCTTTCTTCGAACTTGATACCTTCTGCTTCTGAAGAATACTGAATACGATTAGAGGACACGATTCACTGTGACAGTTCAGACTTACTTTAATCGATAATTTTGGTGGTTTTTACCACTCATTAAATCTGGATGATGTAATTTATAACCGTCTACTTAAACACATTACCTTTGCTGATTTTTCCTACTACCAGCAGGAAGCAGATGCGATTCCACTTCTTCGGAAGAGATACGGGCCGATCTGATCTCCGTAGTACGGAGAAAATGAATTTAGAAACCAATATTTGGCTTTACCGACACCATATTGTGTCATCATGGTGTCTTTCTGATCATTTAGATTGTTTTAAAGCACAGTGAAAAGGGACAATCAGTTAATGTCTGTGCTGGACTGTGCAACTGAGTCCACTCAAGACGCCCTTAGTGCTTAAAGTAAAGCATTGATGGTATAAATAATTTTTCCCTGAAAATCCCGAATTGGTAAAGGAGCAGCGACTCTTTAAATGCGGCTGCAAGTATGAATGCGTGCACGATGTAACCTTCCTAGTTTAGAGTAAGACTACTATTCTTGAAGGCCTACAATAAAAACACCACCTACTTCTAGGCCTGTCAAGGACAGCGATAAGTAAACAGGCCATCTATGAAAATGCCACTCGTTATCCTTAGAAGCAAGAGGTACCATTCAAGGACAAACATCTAGACTACAAAATCAAAACATCTAGTGAACTTTTGAACATCTGCCTTAGCACGGCTTTCGGGAAATCACCCAAAAGATGAAAGCGGGTACTTTGACCTACCATAGCTGTCCACTATATTGAAGAATCCTCCCCGGCAACAATAATGTGACGAGTACTGGTGACTTACATTAATAATCTTGATAAAAAAGATTTTGAACCTGAAAATATTAGTAATTTGTGTGCTCGAAATGCTCGAAATAATCTTAGATTGATATGGTAAAGAAGTTTTTCACTCGCTATATGCTATAGAAGTCTCACAAGGAGGAAACCGTGAGGGGTATCTACAATTCAAGAGCCTACCCTAAGGATCAGACTTTGCTGTCTACTTAAGAAAAGCTGTCGGGCTCAACTCCACGTTGGGCAAAGAAAAATCTGCTACCATCCTTTACGTCCTGATAATGACTAAGAATACAAACTATTGGCTGTTGCTATCAGCAATGCCTAGAAGAATAGGTTAGAAACCCTCAACATTGCCGCTTTCTAGTCTCGCTCGTCTAGAGAAAACAGCATTGTCTATAGCGTCATGAATAAGAGGCTTTTACTGCGCAACTTCAGCATTCGCGCCTAAATGATCCACTTATTGCCTCAGTTACTCTTTATTATTGTTGCTTCATTTCTTTTACCTTAATTGCCTCTTATTTTATCATTTTCTGTCTTATTTTGTGCTTGCTTTCGTATAGACTTCTTGACAACGATTTAATATATAAATATTATCTTAGGTTTCACATTTTTTTTTAATTAATCTCCATAAGCCTGAAAAGAATAAAATAAATAATTGTGATAGGTAGACTTCGGTTAAAAGAATTTTCTTGCGCATTACAAATGGAATAAAGATTATTTCTGGATGCGACGATAATAGACTAACATTGAATATTGATTTCCAATTGTACATGATGTCACGCGTCACTCCTTTGTTCAATCAAGGTATTAGTGGAAAACATTTATGGATTGAAATATAATAGTAAACGTCCTTTACACAATTGTGCTGTTTTGTCAATTAGCGTCTATATAATTTTTTACGCCCTTAATCCTACATAACATCCAAGCTACAGAACTCAACAATATTAAGTAACAGGCATTTTAACATTTTTTTGTTAAGTATTTTATTAGCGATCAGAGTATTTATATTCTATAGACTAATAGACTATAATATTTAAGGTTCGGACGTTATTGGTTATCCTTGTTTAATTCATCAGACACTTAAGTCATTTAATTTGAAGTCGAAGTCAAGGATCTGTCATTAGTAGTTTCCATTTGGATGACCTTCCAGAATGATATATCATTATGTAAATCAGTGTGTAAGATCCAATTTGATACATACCATGATGCGTTGGGCGTTTTAAATTGGAAACGTGGTATACTGTCTACGTCCTCACAGCTGACATCCATATATGCAGATTGCTCTAGCGTTAAGGGTGCCAATACATTTTTATGTCTTGGTGTGAATTTCTTTACGTTTTCCAACTTAAGCCCGTATCAATGTAGAGTCCAGGTACTTTACTTGATTGTTTGGTGGAATGAGAAAAGTTCTGCGGGAATATTTATTCGTAGACCTTTATTGGCCACCGTTGTAGTCACTATTTGATTTAGTTTAAGTGGGCCTGGATCATTCCAGTGTTTGGATCGTTCGTTGGAAGCAAAAATTGCTGTATGGCCTGCGAAAGAGCTTATCTTTGTGCCATTGAATATTAGCGAATCAGATGTAGAGAGAAGATACAGCATTGGCCCCAAGGCACTACCTTGTGACACGCCTGCGTTTCTTTCTTCGACTTGTTTTACTCGAAAGTCTGAATTCGTAAGGTATGAATTACAATAGAGGTAAAACTCGGGGTGAACTCTTCTATATAATGCCATATTTTACCGAAAGCTTGTCGAGCATCTATCGATACATTTATGTTAAGTGCGATGACATTGCTGAATTGTCTTGTGATTTCGTCGAAAACGAAAATTATGATTGGGTAACCATTCATCTTGGAGTAGGTCGCCATATATGTTTCACTTACACATCTCTCTATTTTTAAAGTATAAATTTATTTCCACTTGTGATTTGCGATATAAAAAACTCTCAACGAATTCTTCTATTGTATCAAAGTTTTTTCTGTGATTTTATATGACAATATAAATTCGAAATTCGACGATGCGCATGCGTGAGTGCGGACGACTTCAGTGGTTGGGTTGATTAAGAGCGAGACGCCGATGACGGAAATGGTATTTATATGAAACGAATATATAAGACGAGATTTTGTGCAGTATGATGACACTTATTCTCAGTTGCACTGAGAAAAGTGTGTGGGATCCTAAGGTGCTTAATTGGAAAGGGCTGAGGCTGCACTCAATTATTATTGCAATTTATTTAGACTCATATTTCTCGGTCATAAAACATCAAATCGTAGAGCAGCTGATCAAAACAGATATCGAGGACACTCGGTATTTCACCAAATTAATTTATGCTATCAGATCGGCAGTTCCCCGTATTCCATTGGTAATTCCCGTGATGCAAGTTTTGCTTGTTTGGTTATTATATATATTATATAAATTTAAAATGGCGAAACTTAAATCCTAACCATAGAAGAAAAGCTATCCATTATTTCGGGATTAGAAAAGGGGCATTCAAATTCAGAAATATCCTGGGTCTATGATGAACAAGGGAAAATTGAGAAGAGTAGCAAATTTATGTTTTTAACGTTAGGAAATACAGAAAACGTGTTTAGAATGATATCGCTGGTGCTTTATTAAAATGGTTTAGTTAATAAAAGAACTCGAGCGGTGCCAATCAGCGGGAAAATTTTAAAATTCAGAGCAGAAGGCGGCCTACTTCTTCTATTTTGTAGTCTCATCTATCTTTCGCATTCTATTTATATTTCTCGTACTGTCCTGTCGCCTTTTGTTAATTTTTTGATTATTTCTGTTTCTTCTGTTCGTTATTGTCGATTCTAGACAATAAAACCCAAAATTATATTCTTTGCTATCTACTGTCTTCCATTTAATTTGCTTTCTCTCTTGTACTTTGTTTTATCCTCGTTAATAATATCTTACTTTATACTCTTAACTTATTAAACATTTGTTCCAACTCTTTTATTCGTTTCGTTGTCAGTACTGCATAGGCTACTTTTTGTTGTCTATTGTTGTGTATCAGACATTTATGCTTTACTTTCTCTTATTATTTTCTGTAAGGTTCAATTAAACAATGTTGCCAACAGAAGTCCTCCCTGTGTAAATCCTCTATCGACTTCAATTTTTTTTCTTATTATGGAACTCCTAAATAATAAATATCATGTAGAGTCCTAAGTTTCCTATCTTTTCCTTATTATTGTTGCTACTGTCTCATAAACCACATCTTGTAGTCTCTTGTTGCTTTTCGCTAATTAGGAATGGTTTCTTCTTTTTTTACCAGCCTATCAATACTTTCCTGCGCGCTTCTCTTGATTTTTAAAAAATTCTCCCGTGTTTTTTCTCTGACTTTTATTGTATTTAAATTTTGTTACCACATCTTCAGATAGCTGTTCGCCTGTGGTCTGTGTTTGCTGTTTCTCTTCTTCATCTTTCTATTTGTCTCGTTCTTCCCCTATTTCTTCTCCTTACAGTAACTCTTTGTATTACTAAACCCGTCTATCTAGTTCTTCTTCCCTCCCACCTATCGATAGTCCTGTTTTGTTCTTCACATATTGTGTTCTTATTTATATTTTTTGTCTTCTGTTTACAAAATTTTATCTGTTTGTTAACATAGTATTTTTCTATTTTTTTCAATGCCTTCTTCATGCATTCCAATTTCTTCTCCTGGCACATTTGTTTTACTAATTTTCTTTCTTTATTATAGTGACTTTTGTTTGTTTTGGTTGGTCAGGGATTTGTTGTTTTGCGTTTTTTATTACTAACATATGGTTTGAAATTGCATCTGATTCTCTTTTGTAGCTTTTCCGTCTTTTCATTTTTTAATCTTGCAGTTAGATAACATCTATGATATTTTGTAGATACCTTTGCGTTAAGAAGTAGCTCTTGTTATATTCATATTCGTTTCGATAGCCAATTACAAGTCTTTTCTTATTGTCATCACTTTCTGAATGTCTGCGTCCGCTACACACTATATATTTCTTCCTTCCCTACTTGCACTTTCAGATCCCCTGTTAATTATTTCTTCGTAAACTTATATTTGATAATATTTTTCTTTTTTGGGAGGTGTACGTTTAATATACATTTTTTTTTTTTATTATTTATGTACTCTAAATTTACATTTCCTGTCTGTAATTTCTTAGAAATCTACTATTAACTTTTAATTTTTGTGTATATTATAAAGCTTACCCCATAGTATAATTTCCACTTCTGTTAAAAATATCATGAACATTGAGAACTCTAGTGTCTCTTAGTTGAGTCTCCTACACGACTATTTGTCTAGATTATACTTCTTCATAACAATTATTAAATGTTTCCTATAATCCGTCTACTTGTATCCATTTCTAGATTTTTATCCTTTTTATGACACCACTTGTCTATATCCCATCTATTCCTTCTATTATTAGTTTCTGGTGCCAGTTTTATTTTATTTGGTGTTATTTTTTCCTCTTGTGTCCTTTTTTATTTGTTTCTGCATTTTCTTTTCTCTATCCGTTAAGTCGTTTCTCTGAAACGTTTTGGTTTTTCTTCGTGATAGTTTCTTTATCCTTGTTGTTCATCGATTCGGCATCGATTCTATATTGAATTTTGCTTTCTTTTCTTTCTCTAACCTTTCAACTCAGTTTTGTACTTTGCCAAATTCTTTTTTATGTCTTTGTTTTCGATTTTTTTACCTTATTTTAGTCTCTTTTAAGTCCTTCCAATGCCTGCACAATTTTTCCGTGTTGCTTGAGGATCTCTAGCGTTGTATCCAGTTTGTCCACTTCTTCTGCCTCTTTCATTGGCGTTCTTACTGCTTTCGATCTTATAGAGGCTTGTTTTTCACTTAATTCCTCCATTTTTCTTTGTTGCCTCATCTTTTGCGCCATCATTGCTGCTCGTTCGTGTATTCTATGCTTTCTTTTCTATTTAAATTAATCGTTTTGCTATTTACGTTCGTAAAAGTATTTGCATCATATGTTTACTAGCAGTATAATTCTAAACCCAAATCTGTATCGGTTATTTTCTGTGCCTGGCCGCTGGGCGATAAGAGACTGACCTAGATCGACACCGCAGAGGTCACGCTCTTCTCACGGCTGTTTTGCCTGAATTCCTTAGATTTTAAAGGCATTAATTGTTACGAAGGACTTTTGAGACAATTCGTTGTCGTAGACGAAACATACATAGGTACACCACACGCTGGAAGGATTTGTAAGAGATCATCCTTATCAGCTACTCAAGAAGGGCTACAGGGTCGTATAAAAAAACTGAATCAAAAATGACCAAGACTAGCACGCAATAATATGTGTTTGCACCAAGACAACGCGTCGTCTTATAAGTTTGATGACGCAATGTCAATTTAAACGGAGTTAGGGTTGAACTTATTTCTCATCTCTTCGAGTAATTCTTTATGTTCTCAAATTCAAAAACTTGGCTAGGCGAGAAAATGTTTTTGTTTAGTTTTTCGACCACTCAAAAAATTTGAACTAGAATAAGTACGTAGTCCTTACTGGAGGCTACGTTGAGAATAAAATGTATTTTCTCGAAATAAAATATGCCCCCTGTACCATAATAATCAAACCAGCTTTGTATTGAAAAAAACACGCATAGGTAGTCAGGAGATTAAATGAGCAATAATTTTCTTTACATGTGCAATATTTTTATTGGTCATGTAACTGCGCACAAGTGAATTAAAGTATATACGATATTGCCTTGAATTGCCCATTAGGAGCAATTACCATTCAAGGAAACTACGTCTTGTTGCATTAGGACTCCTCCAACTCCCCTCTACTATATTGAAAACACAATTTCTCGTTACGTTCAAATTAGCTGTGTCATTTAGATAAGTAATCGCAATCAGGCGTCTACAACCATAACTGCATACGTGACATAGTTTCTGGTCGTGCTTTTGTTCATTCTCCTATCAAATTATGCATATACGACTTTGTTTTGCCAACTTTTATGTTACTAGAAGTTAACTATATTTTTCGTTTAGCTAAATTTGAAGAATTCGGCGTGGGACTACACTATTATGATGAAAGCAAACATAATGAGATTACAAAAGGTCGTATTATCAAACATATGAAGGTGGGGAAAGTTTAACCACTATATGTTCGAAGAAAATGTGAATGAAAGCAGTATATGAAGACTTAAAGGAGAAGAGTAAGTTAAATTGAAAACAAATTATTACAGATGGAAGGAATTGAAAGAAAATTATTAAGGTATGGGCCTAAAATGTCTGCAAACGCTTACAGGAAGAGTGTAATTGAATAATTGAAGAAGAACAGAATTGACAATCATCTGTTTGTTTCCTTAAGTTTCTTTAAGTTATAGCTTTTGAAGCATTCAATTTGGACTTTTTGTTTTTTCGTTCCACAAGCTATTGTATTAAATATCATAAAACTACTCTTCCTAAAATTATATTCGCGTCCCAATCCACCTTATATATCAAATGCGCAACATAATCCTCGCTCAATTCAACTACTTGTACTTCCCTTCCTTTCTTCGTATTTGCGCAACCTTTTGGGGTTCTGCACAATTCCACTTCGGAAAAAACAGAGTCGTTTGGAGTTGAGAAACAACCAACGTCTTCGGCAAACGTGAAGCGGGTATCAGCTAGATCAAATAGAACGGGTATTGCGGTATTGCGTCCAACACCTCATTAACACGCATAATTTACTGCTATTAACCTGAATAAAATCTACGATTTACGTCTCTTAATATTTTCATAAAAATTTATTTTTCATCACAGGCCACAATCTGATTCAAGAAATAAATCTTCTTGGACCTAGACAGCAATACCATAGCCCTATCTTAATGTCTACTCTTGCTTTCGGCTATGAATTTGTAAGGAACCCCACGATCTGCCTTGTGGATCCTCCTCAGCTTAGAAGCGCTTAGAAATTGCTTAGTGTTACTCCTCTTCTAAAATCCGGTTTCCCGTCTTCAACTTTCTTTAGCTGCCCAAAACGTTCGACATCAAGTAGGTCAAAATTCCCATTATTAAAGTATTGGAACCACAAAATTATTTTCCGGACTTTGCCGATACATGTTTTCGGTTAAAACGCGAAAAGGAAGCAGCGTCGCAAATATTGCTTGTTGCACGACATTTCTTTCACCGCTGGTTTTTAGGTTATATTAGTAGAGCAAGCGCATCATGCAGTACGTTATAAAGCTGGCAGATGACGCTTGACCAGGTCTTAAGCATTTCAAAATACATCCACTGGTGGTTTATTTTCTCTTCTTTCGTTTCGTCGTGCTTTGCCGTTACGATGGTAATAAATTGTTGATACGCCCTCGTAACTTCGCATTTCTCTTAAAATTCGGATGTATCTTGTTAGTGCAATTCTATTGTAGCATCTCTTTTACATTTATTTGTTTTATTCCTGTTGCATCTAAATTATCTTATTTAAGCTCTCGAAGCGAACACCACATTGACATTTAGAATGGAAAACACAAACAAGTCTATTAGCTATTTCAGCACGTCCACGTTGTTATGGCAGAAAAGTAAATAAAACCTGCGATTGGAAATTTAGATTCGGTTATTTTGCAGAACGCGGAAAACCCTGTCTATAATGCTAATGTTGACAATTGCGTCAAGCGGGTTGTACAATCCATGCAAGAGAAAATGCACTCTTTAGCTTCAACAGGACGAAACAATTATGAGACGTTTGCTCTACGGATAATACATTTTCCATTGGAAACTAAAATAGAGGAAGCAGAAGATAAAAGTAATAAAAATTAAGCATTATACGAGGTTTCCTTCTAAAGTAAGAAAACTTATTTTTATGTTTGTTGATTTTTTCCTAAATGCGCACGCTGTTCCAAACGATTCTGAGGCTTTGCTCCGTTTGGCTGTTTAAAAGCTGCGTTTTGACGTGGTGATGCTCATGTAAGTGTTGTTTAATGTTCAGAAATTAGAAAGGCTCAAAAATCTAAATCCGGACTGTACGATTTAAGCTAAAAAGTAACAGGGTGCATTCTTACCCATTTCAATCTTATTTTGGCTTACCACCAAGCACACCTTGTACATCGGCTTTGATAGAGAGCCAATCAAGGCAATATTCTTCTTCGACGTCGTCTCCTTCATTTTGAAAGCTTGGTTCCGTTTGGAAACTTATCTTGAAGACAAAGTATCATCTTCATATGCTCTTCTTGGTGGTGTAACGTTATTTGATGTTGGCCTACGTTTTTCCCATAATCTAAATACAAGATCAAAAACCTGTGCACATCTAGGATAATAAAAAAATTAAATAGTAATTTAAGAGGCAATTGTGTTTTAACAGCTCACATTTTGAAGGTCCCGAGCGATTTAATTCATGATTCAAAATCCATCAGTGTGTGCTAAATAATAATAAGAGAAAAATGAATAAGTAAAGTAAGATTACAGTTAAGTGGTAAAAGAGCAGTAATTTGCGTGCTAAAAGAGTCTAAACATACATAGTAACGAAAGCACAACAGACGAAAAAACAAAAAAGAATAGTACCCTTTCCTGGCAAAACTAAAACTAAAACCGAGGGTGATAGGCCAGAAAAAATATTGAGAGCGCTGCATAGGCTAACAGCTGAGGTAAAAGAAATGAGAATAGAACGGGAAGAAGATGGTAAAGCATAAGTATGTTCCCTTATAATGAATTTTCCGTCTGTGTTAAGCTCAGTTCATTTAGTGGTCGTGGTCGTTGTCAACTTAATCAGCATGCTTAACCACAAAGTTCAAATCTCATCTGGAAACCGTCGGTGCTTCGGCTTTCTTGGCTGCTTGATTTGCGGTGACTCGAGTTCTTTCTAACTTCATCTTGCAAAAACTGGCTTTAGACGCTTAAAAAATAAAAGCATATACGTGGTGCCGGTGCTTCTGTTGAACCTTGCGGTTAATTAAATATTAATAATATTAAATGTTAGCTGTCAAGGCAAACTTTGGGGGAAACCTTGCACTACATTGCACAACACTATGCCATTTATTTCTGATAATTTTAGAGTTTGAAGTTTCAAAGCAAGCGTGAACCTATCGCATCATGCATTGGCACACGTTGTTCAAGTGTCTACACACCAATGACTGATTCAACATACACATTGGTCTTACAGGCAAAAATCAAGAGGTTTTAATAAGGACCTCGTCCAAGTACTAACTACATACATCAGCCACATGACCTGCGTCGTCGAAAAAACACTGGTCTAGTTAAATGGTCAAAATTAAATGGTTAAATGGACACTAATCCATTGTTGATGAACTGCAACCGATCTACGGAAGTGGCTGTTGCGTAGGTTGGTGATGCCATCACCACCAAAGGTAGAATTGACAACAAGAAGTTGTAAAGACCAGCTACGAATCCACTCTTCTGGGAAAATAGTTATCCTGAATGTCTTGCAGAACATGTCCTTCCAACTCAGGTGTGCAAGCACGACGCGCCCATCCTCCGTATTCACCCTTACCATCAAACTCGTCTAAGGCGCGGTGCTTGCCGCATCGCCCCGCACTAGAGATGGTGCGCGACGGGGAGTTAGACCCGTGGAAAAAGTTCTTTTAAATTGTCGATTACTACTCGTAGTATTCAAAAGTTTTCGCCCTCTAGCTAGAAAAGACTAATTTTTAGTTGCGACATCTACCGCCAATATTTAGTGTTACTCAATAACTTTAATATAGAGAAAGCTGCTGCTGAATCTCATGGAATGGCTTTAAAGAGTAGTTTAGACGCTTAAATTGTGGTGACTTTGACTTCTAGCACTCCTGAAGAGTTTTAAGACGAAGAATTTCAGGAATTATTCTACTGTATTTATCGTTTCTTAAAGTTTCATTGTCTTTTATATATTTTTGCATTTCCTATTGCTGTTATTATTGCACTTTTTTCAACACTTTTCTGGAGTCTATGAATGATAACGATAGTGATCATTTGTATTCAGTTCTCGGGATCTCTTTTCTTGTATATCAGATCTATTGCTGCTCTTTTTCGCTCTTTTGGAATATCTTTGTGTATTAAACATTTGTTAAACTATGCTACAAGTTCTTCTTTTGGCTTTTTGGTAGTCTTTTTTAATGTACGTATGTTTTATCGTTTCTCACCGCCTTATTGTTATTCATCTGTTTCAAGACACACTCGAATACTTCTAACCCTAGTTTGGGTGTTTCCTGAAATTAACATTTACTATTTATTTTAGTTGTGCATTGTTCTGTTCTTACGTTGGATTGCTATTTAGATATTTATTTCATATAAGTCTCTGTAGAAGTATCCAGTAACTCTCAATAGATCGTTTTTATTATCTTTGTTGTATTCAGTCCTGATTTCTTGTCCTGGACGCTTATTATTCTTTATTCTCTTCAGTAATGTTTCGTTTTCTATTTTCTTTTGG
This sequence comes from Sinelater perroti, assembly GCA_036346155.1. Taxonomy (NCBI): domain Eukaryota; kingdom Metazoa; phylum Arthropoda; class Insecta; order Coleoptera; family Elateridae; genus Sinelater; species Sinelater perroti. The sequence goes on from JARFIY010000037.1 coordinate 146,693, forward strand.
ATTTTATTTAATTCCATATTTTTTCCTGTTATAGGTTTGTTCCAGTAAGTGTTCGCTTGTTATCTTCGTCTTTAGTATCTTCTACTTTTTAAGATGTTCATCAACTTTCTTGTTTAACTGTTTCCTCCGTTCCTCTCTCTTGCCTCTTAACTGATCTGCATCACTTTCTTTGGTATCTTTGCCAAATTTCTTTCCGTCTGCTGTAATTCCGTCTCTCCCCATTCTACTGTTGCTTGCGTCTTGAAATATATCTTTCTTATTTATTAGTAAGAAGTCGACTTTATTTTTTAATCGCGTATCGAGATTCCGTCCATTCCTTCTGGATATCTTTAATTATTGCTGCTTCTTCTTTGACCGTTTGAAGTATCTTCTGAGTCTACTATTCTCGTATTGAACTAGTGGTTCTGCAAGTTACGATTCTTTTGAGCTTCTTGGTATCTTCCTTAATTTATCGCTGCCTCATTTTTTGTTTTCATCCATTATAAGATGTTTGATTATTGAATGTTAGATGAAACACTCGATGGACTACCCTTCACCAGGAACACAGAAGAGTGGCTGCCCGCTACTTTTATCAGGTCATATATCGGTGCTTGTTACTTTCTTTACTTGCAGATTAGACAATTAGATATTTATTGATGCTATAAGTCGTCTTGATTAGAAGTATCATGATAACTTTCGTGAATAGATCGTTTTCCTATGACGCTCATTTATTACATAGTTGCGAAGTATAACCTTGTGATTTGCTGATGCTCTTGGTGGTCACATTACATTTTGATTTGTGAATGAGATGATTTATTGCTGTTTTGATGTTCGGGCACTTTCATTCTTAGGATTTTATTTATTTCCATATTTTTCCTCGAAATGGATTTGTTCCAGTGAAGACTTCAGCCTATCTTCTCTGTTAGTTGCTTCTTATTATCAAAGATGTATCATAACTTTCCCTATAGGTCTAGTAACTGTTATCCTCGTTCGGTTTTGCTTTAACTGAGTTCCTGTAACATCACTTTAATAAATTTGCATCTGATTGCTTTGATATGTTCTGTGATCCGTCCTGCTGTAATTCCGTTATGCCCAGTTCTACTGTTGCTTGCGTCTTGTTACGATTTGATCATGAGCTGAGAGAAGAGCTATTACAATTACTTGCTGTCTATTTAGGTTAGTTGGGTTAGATTGCATCTGTATAGGCCTGGTAGTTTGTTATTGCTGATTCATATCCTACTGAGAAGATCTAAACTACTGCTAAACACGGAGAACATTAAAGTTTATTTATTTGTAATGATTTAAGCTGATGTTGATAGCCGCCTGGGATTCACGTTTTGTTATCACAATTAACTTCTTTATTTTTTGCACCTCTAAAACTCTAAGTATCTTTAAAGATTTTTACGAGTGATGAAAAGAATCTAAAAGGTATGCTTGAAGAAAAGAGAAGAAAACTGGAAGAAATATCTTGATACACAATGTGTGACCAATAGCGAAAATGAAGAAAAATCTAGAAACTATAGATTAAAGATGCAAATAACTCTGAAGAAATATAAAAAAGAACTTGTTTTTAGAAATTATGAACCTGGGAATGCTTGGTGGGCCTAAATAAATCGAGCTTGCCCCCTACATCAGGAAAGTTTGCGTTAGGTCGTTTCAGCTTTGTGACACTTTAGAAGGCCCACGAGCTCAAAGCATCGTAACATTTCTTCATCAACTAGGGTTACAAGATTCTTAATAAAAAATATCTAGCTCACGCCTGTTTTTGCTTGCAGGTATGATCATATCCATGCCGTTCCTGCTTGCGACCTTCATAGTTTACGCGATTCTACCGGACCGAAACCTGCACGGCAAGTCCTTGATGTGCTACGTGATCACCCTAATGGGGGCGTACTTCTTGCTCGTCCTCGTTCAGTTATTCACGGACTACGTGGACGACACCAGCTGCATCTCTATAGGTGAGTACGCTCGCAATGGCGCTCTTCCCTCAATTCGTGAAGCCTTGAGCAATTCATTCAAAAATGGAGAGAGTGCAGGTTCAAATATGACCCTTTCTGAACCCCTGCTCTTTAAAATTTCACTTTTTATGGTCGAATGCAGCCCGCCTTGAAACCTGCTGCGGGGCTGAGCGGAAGTGAAACCAGTGCCGGCGCTAACCGCTTTCAAATGACGGAATGTGAATGCGGAACGATCACGAATAGAGGACGGTCCAGAAGTGTTTAAACCTACCCTCCAAATGATTAATTAAAACCTCCTTTATTATATTTGAACAATTTGTTTCTGTTCTTGGTTAAGCAACTTTTTTCTTCCTTTCGTTACTTCTGTACTCTAAAGTTGCTTACTCTTCATCTTTCGTTCTACAAATATCAGTATTTTGAATATTTGAATATTTTACACTAGCACATCGGGGATAATAACTTAAAATAACTAACTATGTTTCTTCTATAGGTGTCGCCTGCTATTTCTTCTTTATGGTGTCTTTCTTCTTCATGAACATAATGGCGATTGATATTTGGTGGACATTCAGGTAAGGCCGATCCGGCAACGTACGCGAAAAACGCTGAAAGTTGCTTTTCAGCGGCTTGAGGGGCTTCTCCGGCACCAGGAAGGAAAGTGAACGTAAACGATTCGTGCTGTACAGCTGCTACGCCTGGGGCGTGCCTTTGGCGTTGGTTGTCGTCGTCACGGCGCTAACCGTCAGCGTCAACTTATCGCCCAACGTGTGGTATAATCCAGGGATGGCGAACGGGCAGTGCTGGTTTGATGGTAAGGCACTTCTGCTCGCGGCTATCCCTTTTCGCTTCACGCGCCAGCTTTTCAGAGGGATATCCCAGGCTGCTGTATTTCTACGGGCCGATTTCGCTGCTGTTAATGAGCAACACCGTCCTTTTCATCATAACTGCGTATAAAATCAAGAAAGTTCAGAAAGACACCGCGGTGCTCAAGCAAGATGCGAACAAGAAGCACTCGTACGATAATGACAAGCAATTGTACGAACAATGTTTTTACGCACGGCATGGTAAACTGAAATGAGTACTGTTTTAGGTTCAATTTGTACGTGAAGCTGCTGTTGGCCATGGGAATCAACTGGACGACGGAAATCGTTTCATGGCTGGTTATATGGCAGTACGCAGTGGTTCCCATATATATATGGTACCTAACGGACTTCATAAACGCAGCCTATGGCGTACTCATTTTCTTTATATTTGTGTTCAAAAGAAACGTATGGCGAATGCTTAAAAAAAGGTGAGTTTTCTGATTCATAGTTGAGAAAGGCAGTTGGTATAGTTATATAATTCTAACTTTCTCTATCATAACACAGCTTTATTCTCTCTACTAACATTCCAAATTACACTTAAGAGATGTTTGAGTCATTGGAAGCAGCAGCAATGTGCAGTTGCTTCCAAGAAATGGTTAGTCATTAGCTGAGTGTCAACATCACTAGGGTAATGAAACAATTTGTCTGTTTCTTTGCATATCCGCTCCTAAGGCAATATCAGGAACTAGTATTTTGATTGAGAAATTTGACTGCCCACGCTTCTATATTAAACCTTGCAATTTGCTTCCTCAAGCGTCCAGGTTCTAGAACTGAACCTTCTGAACTTGAACTATCGCACCACGTGCAGTAGATGGCAAAGGTCGATTTTTTGTTTTGTCCTTTCCGCGTCTACTGCTATCCCAACCAGCAGGTAATGTTTTGAAGCACTTCAAGCTGATGCTAGATTTTCTTATTGTCAAAAAGGAAAGATCACGTTGACTCAAACCTTGTCGTCAGCAGAAAGAAACTGTTTACTCGTATACTTTTAATATTATAGATAGGCGCTAGGTTAACCAAGGCCGCTGCAGTGATTCCTTTTCACTCCAAGCCTCCCTCATTCTGCCAGGTCAAAATCCTATTTGGATAAACCTCTCTTCCAGGATATTTCTGATTCAATCTTGAATATATCGCAGAGAAAAGGCACGGGGGCAAACTCTTTAATTATTGGTTTCCTCCAAGATTTTAGTAGTTTTTGATTTACTCGACCCTCAACTTGTTGACGCTGACAGCTATTGATTCTCATAAGGAGGATGGCTGTTTTTAGTTGCTGGAGGTTTTGAAGACGTTTTGAATCTCATCTGCTACGATTTTCTTATGGAGGCTCTTCATCATGCTGTTCTATTTTGCTTTGTAGTTGTCAGAGATGACTACTATCGCGCTTTCCCCGGTGTAAATAGCGTCATAGAGTTCCCAAACAAATTTTGGTGGCGGTCGAGCAGTAACAGTGTTCTTTGAGAATCTCACAAAGTACTGTTAATATTACCCTTCTAGAAGCTTCGAACATCTCAAACTATGGAAGGATCTTCATTGTTCCCGTGTCGAGTTTTTCCCGGAATTTCTTTCAGCCTATCAGTTTCTGCTACTGTGCTGACTTGTCTTTGTTGTGGTTTTCTTTCACTGACCGCTGTTGAATGATGATGATAGCTTTGAGTTGTGAATCACCTTAGCTCATGGTTTCTAGATGAGCCCACTCAATGTTGCAACAATTCAAATCTTCGATGACAAAATTCGCGTTGCTGATTGAAGGTAATTGGCCAAGAAAAATTAAAAAGCTAACACAGAACTATAGGGTGCGCATTTTCGTGCACACACTATAGCTCTGAATGAGGACTTTAATAATGTTTCTGTCTTGGATTGATGCTAAAGAAATATCCATGCTAGACTAGCGAAATTATCACTGCCTTACTAGTCATAAAGTTTCTTCAGACGTATGCGCATTCCAGTTCAATCTTGTGCACTCTCAGATTGCATAAATGTCACAGTTTTCGTTTAAACCGATTTACACTGGCTTTCTACTCATTAAATTCTGTAATTTGCTTACCAACTTAAAGTTAATCGTACGGCGATACCTGATCACTTTTAATCATTGTTTGTGATGTAATGAATGCTAATAATTGTAGTATAGTCTTCTAAACGTTACCACTTCTAATTATGTTAAATATTTTACTTTTTGAAACATGGCTTCACAAACAGAATTTCTTGGCGACGTAAAGTTAGGAGTGCCGACCCTACTTAAAGTGAGATAGAGCAAAAAAGAAGAAGAAGGCTTCACAAACACTTCGAAAGTGAGTTACCACGCCATAGCGTCAGCGTCACTTTAAAATGTTCATTCTTGACACAGGGCATCTTCTTTTATATAATTTTTCATAGAATTTACTGTTGCAGATACTATGAGGCAATTGGTAGACCAGAGCTTGCAAACATGCCCATGACCGACTACTCTCCAAATACTTCGGAAGGCTGTCCAACCCCCAATCAAAAATGATCAAAAACGGGCACAGCACAATCGTCAGCGTGAACGAGACGGGGATTGCCTGATGCCTGCAAACAGAACTGTGAGCTCGGCTGGTGCGGACCATTTTCCGACCGAGACAACCAGAGTCGCGCCAAGCAAAACGGGCGTGAAGCGCTGCTTACTTTAAGTGGAATCCGCGCGTCGCGGCGTAATCATGCTTTATGTGTTCGTTATTGAGCGGTACCGAGTTTTTATTGTATTTTTATACATGCAGAGTTTACCTATACATATATAAGTGTTGCCTTGTTGTACCTATACATCTAAGTATTTATTGTTTTGTATTTCAGTTACAATTATATGTGGTACATAGAACCATTAACGACATTTTCATTTATTAAGTGGAAGACCTATAAAAATATTCACTAAAATGAAGCGTCACTAGCCTTATATTGGGAGAAGACAGAAGTGGCTAAATATCTTCTAGATGTACAAAATACTTGAAACACCAACAGCTCGTAGATCAAATCTACCAATAAAGTCTTTATTGAGAAACTTGCTGTTATAACATCTGTGTTACATCTGTGTTTTTGTTTATCAGTATCTTAAATTTGCTAAATATGTCGAATGTCTTCGAATGAACCTGGGTCTTCTTACATATTTGAGAAAACTTGTGGATGCAATACACACTACAATATCGCCTTTTTGATTAGATTATGAGACTACTACTATGAGCTAATTTGGCTGCTGTAGCAACATCTACAATTTTGTACAATGCTGGTTGGTAAGTTAGGAACCTGTAGGTTAGTTTCCTCTCCCATGGTAACTTTGTAAGGCCCAATTTGGAATACGCATGCGAACAGTGATTGCGGAATTTTGGAATTTTGCGTCGCTGCTGCTCCTCCAACGCCCTTGCCTTGCTTTTGTCTTAAGCAACCTTTGGCGGAGCGTACCTGTTGAGTACTAAGCTAGCTCCTGACCTAGGACTGAATGATCTTCTCTATCTATCTATTTGAACAGAAAGTAAACAAAGAAATGTGGCGCTATGCTAAATTGCTCCACCCAGAGAAAAAGCCAACCCAATTAAAAATGTATACGTTGGCAGCTTGCAAAAATTTAAGGGAAGGCGGGTAAAAAATTGTCAACCTAGAAGCCAAAAATACCTTTTGGCGGGCAAGCCCTTGTGAATTTACGATATTAAAATGTGTATACAAGCTAAGAATATTTGGTGATTGTGTATATGGCTTCTACAGATTATATACTCACACTTTCGATAAGCTCAGAAGATAACTTTCAAAGTTGTCAACAGCGAATACATAGCAGAGTTCCCTGTTCCACAAACGCGACAGGCTAAGCATCCCAGGAATGCAGGAAATAAACGTTTTCGCGAGCAAAGTTTGTAGAGAAGATACTTTATTATAAAAATCTAGTGAATAATAAATCAAAATTGCGCCGCATGCTCCTACTAACGGCAAGAATTGGCCACGTAGTGCATGAAACAGAAAAGATGGGCAGGTCGGGATGCCTTCAAAAGATATTTGGACCAGGGCCTCAATATTGATATAAGTCTAAAAACTAATGGCCTAGCGTGATCGCCACCTGACGAGGAGAGCAATCCCTAGCAATTTACATGAGTGGCTAGTCCCTCACTGCACTTCACACACTTTGGGTCGGCGCTACAGCAACACTGAGAGTGCCCGAAGCACTGGCAACCACAGCAATGGCTGACTGCTTTCTTTATACTTAGTGCTCTTTTGTGACAGCCAAGTCAAGGACATCACATCGGTGGTAAATCTCCTTCCCTTTGTTGGACCGTTCAAGTTCCAAGAACATGGGGCTCTGGTGGAATCCCTTCCTCATCCTCTCTTAAGCTCCTCCTAGGGAACGTTCCCTGGGTTTCCTCTCTTGACGACCCAGAGTGGCTTCAACAGATGGAAGTGGAAGGGCATCTTCGCATCAGCAAGGAAGCGGGTCAGCCACCTATGGTCATTCGTAGTGAGTTGGTTGAAAATGAGCTTCTCGTGCAGGGCTTTCTATATTCCCGTGGGAGACCGTTTGGCGGACAAGGGCTAGAGACATTGGCATTGTACCATCTTTTTCTCGGTCGCTAAAGACCTAGAAGGAGTTGGTGGTCGCTGCAGGTGGGGATGGCAGCATTATTGTGACCTTAGCACGACGTGGCAAGTTCTGCTCCTCAATGGGCCTCATCTGGATGGTGTTGGGGTGTTCCAAACTGCTCTCCACCAGGGAAGCTAGCAGCAATCGCGAAGCATCGGCGTTGACTGGGGTGGCTGCCGGGCGAATTCCGGCCAGACCTGTTCGTCCACACTTGGGCGGCTCAGGATCCTCGTCGTAGAGTCTCATTAAGTATGCCCAGTTTTTACGAAAGCTAAAACGTCTCTGTCACGTTTTCTCCAACCACGCGTTTCGGCCCTCACCTTCACTGGCTATATTGCACATTTTACTCGCGCACTGGCCGGCGCAAGCACCGGTTAGGACCACAACAGTTAACCCACAACTCTGCTGCGCATCCGGCTAGACGCGACCGACCGCATACACTACTCGACTGCAAATGTAAACCGCTGTGATTTGGCTTGACTTCCTTGGCATTTCAGGTACCTGAATCTAAGCCCCTAACCTTTCTTCTCTAGGAAGTCCTAGCGTTGGAAATTGGTTGCCTCTCAGACGCTTCCAGAGTGGTGAGAGAAACGACATTACTGTACCACAACCTGAAAAAGTGACGTACTTGGGATTAAATTGGAACAAAAGGCTAACACACAAAAATCAAAAAGATGTACTGGCTTTAGCTTTTAGATTATAAATCGCCCTTAACAACAGACAACAAGCTTTTTCGGGGTACTCCATTGTATATATTATTGACAGTTTCCAAGCCAAATTTACTTGGTGGTACGTGACGAACCTCGTCTACTCACCATTTCTAAAAAGAATAGCTCTTAGAGGAGGCACCAGGTTACGTAAAGCAAAAGCTAAACATTAGAGGAAATCAAAGGCCAGTTAACCTGAGTTAGTTAACTGTGAGTTTTATCTGATTTAATGTAACGTTAAGAAAACAGGTACACAAGTATATTTACATAGAAATATTATGCGCAGACTTTTACCAAGGGTGGGCAAATACGATAGGCAACGCCTTCTGCTCTCTCCATTTAACCATCGATAAAGGTGTACCTAGGAGAAAATCATCCACATATAATTAACCAGAAGAAATATTAATATCGCAGCATAGACATGGCTTAGTTTCAAATCTTGGATTTGAAAAGCCAAAACTACCAAAGTGCTATGGTAAACTAAACTGAGGTACGCAATAAGTCTTGTAAGCTACAGTGTAAAGACTACCAACACCATCCTAAAAAAGCAGATTTTAGAAACTACCTTTAAATGATAAGCATTTTATATAATTTGCACAAATATTTAAGAATTTCTTTTGCTTTTGCTTGTGGTAACGATTTCTTACTAAAATAATTATAAGCAAAAAAATCTACAGTGCATCGTGCATATAAAACATTATTTTTTACAATTAGTACCAGGATTTCTTTAATATTTACAAGCTATTGCAAATATACAGGATGCTTATAAGATAAATTAAGAAATTTTATAATAAAATCGAACTGCAAATATCTGCTAGATGCCCTTTTCCTTAGTAATAAAATATAGTTAGACTTATTTTCAACCAATTTATTTTGATCAAGACCATTTGAAAGCAGGATGGGACGTTAAATAGACCAACCCCCTATTCCTACTCCTTCTTGGTCAAAGAAGCTCTAAAAATTGACAACAAATTCCACTTCTTGAGTACTGTACTAGATATAAAGATGCCTTTTTCGCTGTTAAGTACCGTAAAATATGCGGCGTTATTGATTAACGAGCAGAAAATAAACGGTGCGCAAAAAATAGATTAGAAAATTACTAGAAAATGTTTTGGGTTGACTACTCCTGTAGATGACCGGAAGTCATTATTGATTATTAATATTTTGTAAATAGCATATAGAGATAAAGTGTAATTAAACACTTATGTTTGCATTAAGTTCAATCTACTTATATCAATACCATACATAACGTTATCAAAAACAAAACTGTTATTCAATCATTACCTACTCGATAACACAGGTGTAGTTCTTATGTCATGGCATCATTCGTTCGGTTTGCAAAAAAGCGAACTTTTTACTTCAAGTTAGCTGCATAGCAGATATTCGGTCAGTTGTTAATAGCAGCGCGCGCGAGCGGACGCGAGTTTTCCCATTAAAATTTTTGAACAACGGTTTTGGTGTTTCGCCCGAGACGTTCCTTGTATGCCGTTCCCAGCTTGGAAGAAATCTTCTCACCACTAGCGGACCGAGTGAGTTCAGGCGCGCCCCGGCTATGGAAATGGTGCGTAAACACCCCTTCCCCGACCTAATAGAAAATTTAACGTTTGCTGTGGGTTAGGTGAATGCAGAACCCCTCAACTCAACAATTGGCAAGTCCTTTTTTTATTTTTCTACTAATAATGGGATGCACGGTAAAGGAATAAGGCTGAACATGTCGCTCGCAAATTATTCCCACACTTTCAAAAAGAATAGTTTTAAAAAATTTCATCAACGTGGATATTCAAATGGTCGGTTGTTGGGAATGATTTGCAATAAAGATATGCATTTGTGTAGCGCTACACATAATTGGTGGTACGCATGGGTTACTTACAATTGCAGGTATCAAATATGACATCAAAAATGTGGATAGTTAAAGAAGAAATACAACAGTCTTTATGATGTTTTAATTGGAATAGTAATTTAGCTTATAATGTAGCACTTACAGTGAGGCGGTTATAATCCATACCCCAATAGCTCGACTAGTTGTTTCGTTATTTGCAACCGAATTTTACTGATTTACAATTCATTGTATTATCGAATTTTTTGCGTGGTAGTATATTAACGCGAACGTTTGCAAGCCTTTTCTACAAAATAAATCAATGCTGAAGATTAGGTATAGGCAAAGCAGAAATGGTCCCCCCGTAGTATCTGTAAAAGAGTCCATCAATCGGTTCCATTATTTTTTTTTATGTAAGTAGAAGTAGCTTTCAGCTCCATATTCGAATTAGTCGGTCCAAAATACACTATCTATTATTTGCAAATTATTTTCATTACGTGCACAATTTACTGCATCAATGAAACGCTTTTTGGATTCAAAAAATAGTTTTATATTTTTCCATCTGGACCTCTATTAGTTGGTCGACCGTCTCTTCACTCTCCACTCTTATGGGTATTTATCAACCGTAAACCCTCCCTGCAAAGGAGGTCAAAGTTAGTTAAAGGTTAGGTGTAATCACTGCGGAAATGTTTTTCCAATGACTGTAAAAGAACCAAAAAATCGGTTCCGTTATCATTTTCTGTGTAATGGGAATATCCTAACTCCAAATTCAAACTAATCGGCCCGAACAGCCCAATCGATTATCTACAATCCAGTTCTACACAGATAAAGCACTGCGTTATCTAAACGCTTTTTAAATTTTGCAAGTTTTCTTGCATATCCCCCATGTGAACCTTTGTCAGTCGGGCGACCGTCTCTGTACGACCGGTACCACTTAGGTGGGAGTGTATCAACCCTGAACGTTCGTAATCCCTCTCTACAAAAGAGGTCGACGTTCGCTAAGGGTTAGGTATAAGCAGTGCACTAGTACGGTCTCCTAGTGGACGTTAAAGATCCGGCTGATTGGTCCTGTTATCTTTTTCTACGTGCCTAGGAGCGTTCATCTCCAAATTCGAATTAATCTGCCGAAACTGGCCAGTCTAAAATGTATAACTCAATTCTACTACCCAAATAATTTTGAATATTTTCTCTCATCCCTCCATCTGGACGTCTGAGTTGGTCGACCTATCCCTCCATGACAGGTACCACTCGCGTGGAAGCGAATCGGTTCTTAAACATTATTAATTCCTCTCTGCAAAGGATGTCAAAGTTAGTTAAAGATTAGGTGTAGAAGTGTTTTTCCAATGACTGTAAAAGAACCAACAAATCGGTTCCGTTATCATTTCCTGTGTAATGGGAATATCCTAACTCCAAATTCAAACTAATCGACCCGAACTGCCCAATCGATTATCTACAATCCAGTTCTACACAGATAAATCACTGCGTTATTTCAACGCTTTTTGAATTTTGCAAGTTTTCTTGCATATCCCCCATCTGGACCTCTGTCAGTCGGGCGACCGTCTCTGTACGACCGGTACCACTTAGGTGGGAGTGTATCAACCCTGAACGTTCGTAATCCCTCTCTACAAAAGAGGTCGACGTTCGCTAAGGGTTAGGTATAAGCAGTGCAGTAGTACGGTCTCCTAGTGGACGTTAAAGATCCGGCTGATTGGTCCTGTTACCTTTTTCTACGTGGCTAGGAGCTTTCAGCTCCAAATTCCAATCAATCTCCTTAAACTGGTCGATCTAATATATACAACCCAATTCTACTATGCGAATAATTCATTGCATTTGCAAAACACTTTTTATATTCGAATGTTTCCTCGCATCTGGATCTCTATGAATTGGTAGACCGTCTCTCCACAATAGGTACCACTGGCGTGGAAGCAAATTAGTTCTTAAACGTTATTAATTACTCCCTGCAAAGAAAGTTAAAGTTAGTTAGAGGTTAGTATAAGCAGTGCAGAAATGTTCAGTCCTGTTATCTTATTTCTATGTAATAAGTAGCTTACATCTTCGTTCGGATCAGTCGGCCCAAACTGGCCGATTTCCTATCTCCAACGCGCAGAGTGCACTGTATTAACAAAATTTTTTTTGGATTCCAAAAACTGTTTCATATTCCCCCTTCTGAATCTGTATCGGTGAAAATGAGTCGAGCCTAGCTAAGGATTATATATATGTAGTCGAGAAATTGTCCCTTAATATTAAAAAACCAACTATTCGGTCGCGTTATGTTTTTTTTATAATTTTTTAGGTTTCTCAGCTTCAAATTATAATCGGCCCGATCTGGCCGACCTACAACCTAATTTTAATACACGAATAATTCCTATATAATAATACTAGCATTATCGAAATGCTTTTTGGATTTGAAAAGTATTTTTACATTCCCCCATCTAGACGTCATTTTATCTCGACAGGTACCACTCGCTTAGGAGTGTATCAGTCCTAAACGTTTATACTTTCTGTCTACAAAGAAAGTTTATATTCGGTCATTATTAAAATAAACAGGGTAGAAATAGTCTCATAGGCATTAGATCGGTCTTGTAAATCTATTCTCCGTAATTAAGAGTTTTGAACACAGAGTTAGATTCAAATCATACACATTGTAACTGCTTGATAACCACCCTACTACCTGTACTCCGATTCCTGTAATCCACCCCAATTTAGACTTTGATTGGTTAGTCGGCCGTTGCCTCACGACAGGTACCACTTAGGTGGGAGTGTACCAGCCCTGAACATTTGTAATCCCTCTCTACAAAGGAGGTCGATGTTCTCAAGGGGTTAGGTATAAGCAGTGTTGAAACGGTTGCCTAGTGGCTATAAAGAACCGATCGATTGGTCTTATTTCCTTTCCAAAGTGCATTAGGCCTCCTGGGGATAGCACTTAAAAAAAAACGCACAAAATAGCTGTACCTCCAGGGTTGTGTGGAAATCAGCTAATCCCGACATTAATATTTTCTGGTATTTTCAATAATTTTTTAGAGTTTTATTTAAGTATATTTATTCTTTGTAGATTAGGTATAAATTACACTAAGGTTCCATTGCAGTTTGAATTTGGCTTGTCGTGACTAGTGTAAAAAGTTTCCTAAAGCTTTTATATTTTAATTATTATATTACGCACGCCGTCCACATGGGCGATAAGTTAAACAAAATACTTTTTTAATTTATTAGATCTCCTTTTCATTTTTTTTTTTTTATTATACGCGACAGTAAGATGACAAACTCATATTTTTATAAAGTAGTGTTCTGTATATAATAACTGATACGTATTTAACAAACTAACGCATTATGCGTGTTATAAGCGTTATACGCTGAATTGTGGTGAAGGCCACATCTTTTTATTTAGCGTGATTTGAAACTTGATGGTATTGTTAAACACCTTGTGTATATCATATTCAGATTATTGATTTAATTGGGTAAGCACTATCAAATAAATGTCTCAACACTACGTTCGTAGCCACTAGAAAGACATAAACGATTTTAGAAAGAAAAAGATTCAATTTGTTGGTGCACCCTGTATTTTAATTGATACAAACTAATTTATGAGACGTGCTTTATTAGATACAGTATACAATATCAGTCTTATATATCTATCTACCACCATTTCAAACACTCTGTGTATTATGGAGAAAATTTGTTTGATAGCATTTGGAAAGTCTTAGGAAATACACGAATAATTGTGATGTAAGTTGTAACACATTCATAACTAAGGTGTGAACACTCTCAACTTCGTTTTTTCTACCTTTAACTCGCGACAATTGGTGAAATTTCATTTTTTCTGGTCCAGTTGCCACTATAAAACAAACAAAAAATTTTATCTTTCGCCACCACACCAAAAAAGGAAATCCAACAATGCGCAATTTTCCAAGGTATGGGCACACGAAGAGGATCTTTACGCGTCAAGCCAGGTGTGGGAAATGCGGAGCAAAAAAGAAACTCAACCTAAGTGTATTTTATGTAGCGGTTCACATTTCTTCAAACTATAAAAGGTGTCGAGTTAAAGAGGAGAAAACTTCCACCAGCACGTCCGAAAGCACCCACACAACAACCAAGTTTTACCCAAGCACAACTACTAATCAACAACAAAAGAACACACACAATTGTATCAAACGGGCAGCAACCCCCTCCCCCCCAAGGAGATAATACACCGCGAATATCAAACATCGGGAAGTTAAAAAATATTATGATAAAACTAGCTGAGAATATCAAAACAATGTTTAACTTCCTCACAATCATCGTCGCTCAACTAAAATAATAAGACAAAATGCTCAATATTACAGAATGGAACGTTAATTGCTTGTCAAAGCACATTCAAGAACTATAAACCTTTATTACCAATTATGAGTTGGATATAGTTCAAATCTCTGAAACCCATTTTACGACCAGAAGCTACACAAAATGATCTAAATACTAAACAATGTCTTGACATGTCTTCGGATGATCATTCTCCAATTGAAATCACTCTACTTTCATAAATAATTTGCACACAAAGACTTTAACAAAATCAAGGAAACTACTGTGGAATGTCTTATGGTCACAATATATAACATTATATACTAGTTGAAATTGCAGTTACAAAAGCTTTGAGCGTCCGAGGATGACACTTAGTTTTTCGGATTCTACTCTTCAATCTGAATCGAATGACGCTAGTCTGAGGTCTTTACGATGTATGCACCAGAAGTTTAACAATATACAATAATAACTAGTCAACAATTTTGTTACAATACATTTTGAGAACCCCTGATATACAGAAAGTAGTGAGCCTAACCTTACTTTATTTGAATTTTTAAACTGGAAGATTAGTTGGAGGACACAGAAGAATTTCATCTGCATTATTATTTCTGTAATATTAACACAGTTACATGGATCTTTTAGAGACAGTTCTGCGGGCCGCCGGTGCTGAGCAATACATCGAGCAGCTCAAGTCCGGCGGCCTAGAAGCCTGCTCCTTGTCCTTGCTGTCCGACGCAGACCTGGAGATATTCGGAGTGGACGACCCCGAAGTGCGGAGGGCTATCTTGCAAAAAGCGGCCACCCTACAGATACCACAGGAGTACTGGTTTACTTGTTGTTATGTAAAGCACTACCGCAACAAATATTGCAGGAAACAAACCAACCTGGTAGTTGACAAAGAGTACGCCGAGCTCGTCCTGAACCAAGTCTCCCAACAGCTGCACTTGCACAATGCATCGTTGTCCTGTGCTGTTCACAGGACAGATGTGGTCATGTGCGATGTCGAGCTGCACAAGGTGTCGCAGTGCTTGCTTGGCTGCATCGCATCGTTGGAGTGTGAATTCGATAAATTCCAAATGAAAGTAAAGGTAGCAGATTGAAAGAATATCCAATTTTAGCTTTCTGATTTTAGTTTCAATCTACAAGGCAGACGAAGCGCAAAAAACGGAAAGTTTTACTTGTTGGTTTAACCATTGGGAGCTTCGTGTCGGCTTTACTCATATTTGGAAAGCTTTTTCTTAAAAACTGATAATGTGCAATGCGGAAACATGTTTTGTGATTGTGATTACTTGTTAAGATGAAGAAGCTCGGGTTTAAATTTTATAATCAAATAAATGAGGTGTCCAAAGATAATTAGATGAAGTAGTTCTGTAAAACGTAATGCATTATTAGAAAATTCAATGATAACTGTATTGAATTAGAAGCAATAGTTACGACGTTTTTTATTCTGATATGTCTAAACTCTGAAATGTTGAAAGACGATTGGACATCGATGAAAATCATAATTTTCTGAAAAATGCTATCAGTCGAAGAGTACTCAAAGGCAAATTCTCTCAAACTTACATATTCAGTGTCTAATTGTGCTTATGTTGCATCCAGAGTGTCTTAGATTGTTTCCTTGTTAGGCTATTCATGTGTTACTGAGATCTATAAAAGCATGGCTCGAATCAATAGCTATAAATATCATTCTGGTTTTTGACCATAAAAGATAGGTCTGTATAATGAATTTGTTTGGACATCTTCAACACCCAAATTTTCCTGTGTAAAGAAATGATGTAAAAAAAAACTGACTGTAGATCAATATAAGGTTTTCATTTATAAGCTAAATAATAACTCGGTTATTCTTATTCTGTTTATTTCATGCCAAATATGCTGTTTTCACCTTTTCTGTCTCTTTTTTTTTATAACTGTGCTCCTTGGTATCACTTATTTCATTTTTATTCCAATCATGAAATGATTGAATCTACACCAGAACCTGTATAACTACTAAGCTTTGTTATATTTCCTTTCCCTTTGCCATCCACCAAGTACATGGTCAACTTGGTCAATCATCTTTTTCTCGGGAGTCATCTATATACTTTTATATATATTTTTCCTTTCAAAATATGTCCTCATGAGTCTTTGCTCTTTGCTGATTCTATCAATAATCCACGATTTTCATTTGATTTCTGATATTTTGCTAGAGTCGTTCGTATGTCCAATCTTTGTAGATGCATGTAACCTAATGAAATTGGCTTAAAGTTTACTATGCTGTCTTTTAAGGCACAATCAACCATAAAATCTGATCCCAATAGCCTGTTAACACCTGTAGTAATAAAAAGAGGTAATCTTTTGTCTGCACTGTTTCTCTTTTCTATTTAATTTATTGTAAGGCTACTAAATCTACTTTTTTCTGCTTTAGTTCCTTACTAATTTTTCCCTCACATTCTCACTTACCACTTTGTCATTTCATTTCACTGGTCCCCTTTGCCTGTTCTGCTTTTCCCTCCTTTACTTTTTTGACACCTGTAAGATTTTAACCACATTTTGGCTTGCTTAGTCCCTAGTTCCACTGTCCTCCAGAAATTAAGATTTTCCCATAACTCACTTTGATTCTGCAGCCTTCGCTTTGTTCCTTGTTGCTATCTTCGCAAGTTCTGTTTCCTTTACTCTTTTTTCTACTGTTGAGCCTTTTAGTTTTTTTTAGTTTCATAATTCACATTTTTTCTTCATTATATAGTTACCCTTTGTTCCAGTTATTTTTCTAATAACTCCAAGATGTATTTGTGCTCCCAGAGTTTTGACAAATCCTAATTGTGCCTTTAGGTTTTTGTCTTTACACTCCAAGCCTTTACTATGTTATTTTTCCTACCATCGAAATAATTCTGTCTTTGAGGTGTCCTATCTAGGACTGAAGTTTTCTATTCTCCACTTTAGGTTCATCTCTACTCCTCGCTCTTCTTTTAATTCTATTAATTTATTTTAAGATATGCAAGCAAGCTTTCCTTTCTTTTTTCCTCCTCAGATAAAAACTCAACCATTTCATAGACCTGATGTTTACATTCCTCTTTCATTTTATTGGGGTCTAGTTCTCTTTCTTACTCCTTTGGAAGGACTCCGCTTCCTATTGCCTCTTCTGCTACTGTTCTTAGGTTGATCTCAAATTGTTGTCTTGGCAATAATCGAGAAGATGCTTTGGGCTTGCGTTTTTAAATAAATTCAGTAGGTGGTACAAAAATAATTTATCGTATGGCCAATATTAGATTATAGGCCATTTTGGCCTCCTAGTTATGACAAATATATTAACATGTTTGTGCAAGAATTGCATTTCAGAGTTGGCAGAGAATCCTTATAGTGATGATTGCGAAATAAATTCAAAATATTAGATCTTTTCTAATGTATTAAATGAATATAGTGAAGTAACAGATAATAGCTCAATGACGTCATCATACGATGTTGAACAGGTCAAGAACTAATTGCAATTCCTTCCAATAACAGAAATTTGCAAGTACTGATAAGAGTGATAAGTATAGCAGGAAATACAATTTTCAACATATGTGTTAGTGATAACTTTCAGGGTACTTCCAAAACTACCCTAAAGATGATAAAATCGCAGTCTTAAAAAGTAACGCGCATATTTGAAGAACACAGGCCCTTCTTATTAGATATACTGCCTCCCATTAGAAGAACAATTCAAGCTCTTAGTACATCTGCTAATAAAGACGAGATACCATATTCTGATAAACGACTTATAGAAGACACCTCAGTCATACTGAAACAAACTTGAGTTAAGGAATCCCAATCTTGTACCAGAACTATTGGTAGACAGGGAACTGATCATACATACAAATCAAATTTGTTCTTGAAAATACATAACTTAAAAGTCATTCGACGCATCAACCATAAAGGAGCTCACGAAGCCTCCTAAGACATCAGATGCTATGGGACAGCAAAGTAAGAATGTTTGTCTATTTAGTTATCCATTTTTTTTTTTCTCGTGTCCAACTCTTGTAAGCAAAGCAGACATGAGTGACTAGCGTTGTTCACATGATTCTGTCATTATATTTTTCTTATCAATGGATGGCACGTTGTAATTGTCTCAAAACTGGAAAAGTCGAAACTTTTTTTCTTTAGGCCAGAGGTGCACCTCTCCGCCAATCAAATGAAGATCATGGACCTCTTCCCAAGAAGTTTTCTTAGTATATCAATAATTAATAATTAAGGGTTAAAAATCTTGCAGCAGAATTACTAAACAAGATAAAGCCATTTATTCTAACCACTCACTACCCATTACTCTTTTGAGTTGGTATGATAAACGGAACAGATTGCAACGAATTTAAAGTAGCCACCGATACAATATACACCATTGTTGAGGGGCAGGCTGCGGTGCTGACAGACCCGAGTTCATTTTCTGGAGCTCTCCGATGTCTGTCGGGTGGTGTACTCAGTCACTAAAAATAATTCAGTAACCTGCATTCACTCGAAGAAGCGGTAATAATGGCGGTCATGTAAATTGTGGTGCTTGCCACATTGCCTCGTATCAGAGATGGTGTGTAATGACTGGGCATAGTAGTTAGAGCCTAGCCATTACCATTTACTGATGCAATATTTTAGATTGTCAAGTGGCGCAACAGGAAGGAATGTAAAATGATCTGGACATTTATCTCCAGGCTCAGCAAGATGAATTGATCTGAAAGACAACCTTCCACATCACAAACTTAATTTATAGACAACATAGAATTGTTATGTAGCTCGTTCTGAATGACGATAAAAATTTTTATTTAGAAAATAAAGTGTAGACAAAATTATAATTTAATAATACAATCACCAAAGGACAGGGACACTTTTAACAACCCTTCCCTTTAAGAAGTACATCAAACCTAGTATGGCCTGTGGTATTGTGAATTATTAACGGGGCTTCAATATTGTAGGGTGAACAAGTATTTACACTTATATACTAGCTATACACAAATATCCAGGAACACGCCCAATGCAAGATTCAATTTCATGTGTAAAATCAAGCTACACGCAAATCGCACCATCCCGCTGTCACACCATCGTCCGATTGGAGTCACCGGCCAGTTTATCCACTAACTGAAAAACAACTTGGTTACTTGCAATGTAACACATGCCCTGGTACTTACCCTGCTAATTCCAGGCAAGTTTAGTAATGTACCGAGCAGTGGCACCCTCCGCAGAAAATTCACAGCCACTGGGAAGAACCCGCTGAACAGCAAGACAAACCCATAAGTTTCAAGCAGCATACCAACAATTGGCCAGCCGGCCAGTACTATGATAATGCCTCCGAAAAAGGCTATCGACGCTTTGATCTTATGTTTCTGGAAGAAGAACCGGAATGTCCTCTCCAAGCCGATTACGCATGACAGGCCCGCAATAAAAAGTATCTACAACACTCGGCGTAAGTAGCATTCACCAGCTCCTCTAAAAGCAGCTTACGTTGCCTAGAGCCAGGAGGCTTTTGTCGAACAGCATCAGCACCCCCAGGAAAAGGAAGAACATGCCAAAGCCGGCGAGCCCCACGCCAATCTCTGGAAGTCAACGGGTGAATGAAGCGCATCTAATTTAATTCATTCTGCTCACTCTGCGTGTCCGTAATTTCAAACATGCTGATTGCGAATATTTAGGAAATTGTATTTACATAACCTCACTCCACGTCACTATCCACGTCTAGGGCGCTTTAGAAACGGCTTAAATTCAGCTTCACATTAACATCAACACGGTTATGAAAGTACAGCAAGACGGGCCTCAGTTCATGGTTTCTTCAGTTGGATTTGTACTCCGGTGCTTAAAATTACGATAAAACTGTTAAAAGCAACTGATTGTAGCTTTGACAGATAATTCAAAAACATGTCAAAGCCGTGCGTCCATGCCAACCAATGGCACGATGGTCAGATGACAGCGCTAAATTTAAATATGGGAGAGGGCAAAAATAGTAGGACGATCAAAATGGAAGAAACCTTTTTCTTTGTGTTGTTTTTCACTCTCGTTTTCTCTTATGATTTTCTTACTTTTATTTATCAAATTAACACTTTAAGTCAGTTTAGCCCAAAGACCACATACATATAAATTTTCAGTGTGGAAGCTATTAGAATAATTCACAAAAATGACTGTTATTGGTAAATGCAAAGGTCAGACATACAATTTTTCTACATTTGTCCCTTTGTGACATAGTGTCTTGACAATCTTTAGTGTCCCGACAAAGTTTGTAAATAAACTAAAAGATTGTTGCAGACACAATCCCAAGATCAAACATGATTCTGTATCGAGTACCATTAACTGAATGTGATAACTAGGGGTAGCTGTCTCTTGGAGCTTGCTGATGTGCGTCTTTCCACAGTACATCATAATCAGGAGATGATCATCGTGTAGTTAGTAAGTTTATTGCAAGAAGAAAGCTTTGCCTTCCTCACCACTTGATCCATGTGATCTCATCTAAGGTTGCTCTGAGGTATCGTTCCTCTTCTCTCTATAGTATCCGCCGGTCAAATATTTTGAGTCTTGTCACCACCAAAGGTGAACTTTGAGAAGAGTCCTAAACCATTCTTCAAGCAAGTCCAGCTTCTCCTGATGATCTTACACCCCAAGCAATAAAAGAAATTATAGACAGAAGACGTAATGCAAAGGCACCTGGAAAAGACAAAATGAGCACGAAACTAATAAATACGGCGAAGAAAAATAAAAGGAACTGTACTGATATGAAAAAATCTAGAAGAAGAAAAAATTCCCAAAGAATGGGAGGTTGGCCTAATAATAACTATTCATAAAAAAGATCAGAAGATGTGTAAAAATTACAGAGGAATAACCCTACAGCATAAGATCCTATCATCAATAACCACAAAAAAGACTAAAGGAGAATACAGACACTGTGACAGGAAAGCACCCATTTGGATTTGCAAAAGGAAAATCTACAATAGATGCCACCCATGTGATAAAACAAATGATAGAGGTGTGAACATAAGAGAAATGTGGAATTACTATTTATAGGGTATGTGTACTGCACATCACTAAGGAATTAAAAGTAGCAGCGAAATTAAGAAGAGAATCGGAAGATAACTAAAGGAACGATAAGAATGACGACCTAGTGCTAGTAACAAAATTAAGAAACATAATGGAACAGATGTTAAAGGAAGGTGAAAATGTAGAAATGAAAATACACGAACAAAACAAAACTAATGGAGATACAAAAGGAAATAAAAAACAGAACGCCAAGAGTTGGAAGTAGAAAATTTGAGGAAGTGAGCAACTTTAAATATCTATGAGTTACATTATCCAACAAGGGAGAGAGGTTATGACAATCACAAAGAGAAAAACTAAGAAAGTTAGTAAGACGAATATTAGGGCCAGTTAAAATGAGCGAAAAAAATTTAAAAAGAAATATTACAAGAGCTGAAAGGGGAAGACAATAAAAAATATAGCAACAAAGGGCAAAATAGCTGTGAAACGGTTACAGGAGAAAAAATGATCTAAATAAGACAGGAATAGTTGATGCAGAAAAAGCTGCAATAAATAGAAAGAAATGTTGCAAAAGCGTTAAGTCGATTGCCACAGTCATTGTAATTTCCTAGTCTAAAAGGATCCAAGACATCTCCACCTCTTCTTTGCTTATAAACTTCTTCGGGAGTCTTCTTGAGGTCTTTGCAGAATGTTTCTATTTATTTTTCAGATTGATCTTCTGTTTGAGTATACATTCCAGTCGTGTTAGCCTTATCAATGTTATTTATCTTCAATCTCATTCCGGTACTGATACTGCTGCCGCCCAGCACCATAGAAAGCATGTGCATCCTGCGTTAGTTTTGATTCTTCGAGTAGGAGGTACTTTTCAATTCACCACCTAGAACTATGCCCAGCAGATAAAAATAAGTTGGTCTTTCGGTTATTGCTGACTTGAGTTTTATTGGTCTGGTTAGTCGAAACTTGACAACTTGGAAACCAGAAGGAAAAGGAACTGGATTGGATAGAGCAGGAAAGTAAAAGGTAACCATTACCTGCAGAACATGTCACTAATGAACGATTAATGAAAATTATCAAGCGGCTGTTTAATTCTGGAAATCTATACGACTCACGGTAGCGTCGTTAAAGAAAGATTTAGTGAGCTAAGGACAGGAATGCAAGGATTGCTTTTAAAACTTGGATATTTGCAATATCTATATATAGATATAAATGGCGTGACTTATAGATATATGTGCTTTGTTCCGATTGGTTGATGAAAACCGGTAACAAGAAATTGGTTTCGTTATTTTCTGGTTATACTTTGTATGCTAGATTAGGAGTCCTTTAGTCTATCAACTCGATGAGAAGATGGTGATCAAAGATAGCCCTGCTGCTTTATAGTCCTTTGCCCTGTGGTCGGCCTAGGAAGAGTTGTGAGTTGGAATGACCGTAGTTTAAATTGTTGAGCATTTCAGTTAGGCACATTTGCACTAAATAAAGTTGCATACCTGCACGGATCGGGCCAAAAAATCCAATAATAATTTTCAAAACAAATTATAAATTCTTTCAAATATCAAACAGAAATCTGTATATTGGGTTGCCTACATCACATGATTATTTAAATGGGCGTTATTTATGAGTCAATTTCTTTGTTGTAATTACAAATAAATTACAGTTTTATATTTATTGGAATGTTGCCTTCTAAATAAATCCTATAGCGCCATTGTTTCTCGTCGAGAGCAACAGTAATTTGTTTTTCAGCCTCAATTATTCGTCATATAGCTTGAGTCAGGGGAACGTCGATGACGTAGCCCATTACCCCTAATAAACGATCACTTCCGCTGGGTCTTTTTTGTCTCGGCTCGGACTCGAGATTCATTGGCCACATTTAAAATTGAGAGCGCCAAGACGCGAGGGGTGGCGATGCAAGTCGCAGGACGGAGCGGGACGAAGTCGTCGCAGATAAGGAGGGCCGTAGGTCAACGTCCAGCGGCGCTGGTGCAAGGGTGGGGTCCGCTGCATGTGCATGGCAACAGGGCCGCGCGTGGGGGTGGGGGTGCGCGTCGCTCGGCGAAGAGTGACGTCACGGCTGCCCGGCTCCTGTTGGCGTGCGCTCCGTGCTCCAGCCACTTCCAGTTCTGCACTGGCGTGGTGGTGATCGTCGCAGTCGTGTGCTTGGGAGCGCGTGCTTTGTCACTGTAGTTCAGGTTCAGTGTTTGCGTCCGATCCGCCTGTACCGCGATGGCCACCGAAGCCGAGAACAACGTGCCCGCCGCCGAGACGAAGGAGATCAAGGAGGACGCGCCGGCCGACCTCAAGGGCGAGGAGACGAAGCCCGAGGCCTCGGCCGACGCCCCCGCGGCCGCGAAGGAGCCCGCGCCCCCGAAGGTGCTCGTGCACAAGGCCAACTTCGAGAAGGACGTGGTGTACTTGTACCAATTCTCGCGCACCCCCTTGCTCCCTTCGCTGTCCCCCTACTGTCTCAAGGTGGAGACCTGGCTGCGACTCGCTGGACTCAAATACGAGGTAAGGAGCTTCGCTCTTCCTGCCGCAGCCGGCTCGGGCGGAGGCGGCCGCCGCTCGCCGCTCGGGGTTGTTGCCCTCGCGCGCCGGGTCAGGGTTGCCTCCGCACCGAGCGCGGTCGCCATTTTAAATCGTGCCTTCATCTGTTCAGCTCGCTGCGCCCAAACCTCCCCCTTCGTGACTCACATTGCACTTGCTTCAGCTCTCCACTTTCGTCGTTTGTTTTTATAATTAACTAACAGATACTTTTATTAAACAACAGAATCAATTGTATCTTTTCCAAGATTTATCTGACCACCCCCTCTCCTCCAGCAGATTCCTTTGTTTTATTGAAAGTATAATTATAATGAAACAGCATCATTCAGTGTTAATGAGCACGAAAACAATTGCAAGTGAGTCGGGGTTGTGAACAATGATAGAGCGACAATAATTTATTTCTTATTTTGTTTTCCATTGTTTCTTCAACACCAAATGCTCGAGTTCCTTTAAAATTTGAATACAATTGGCCTCGACAGGAACGACGTTGCCAAAACCATCAAACAAACCGAAAATTAGCCCCGATTGAGGCTAAACCTCATTTAACTGCACCGGTCGGGTCGAAGGGGTCGGGGGGCTTACCCCGCCCTAATCTGCCAATTGTTTTTGGTTCACCTGAAATTAAAAAATGCCCCAAGTAAATTATCTGGTTTTTGCACTTTACTGGTTGGAAACGCAACGACCTTGATCGCGCCGCAGTTCATCTTTGAGCGAACGTTTTAATGAGGCGGATTCCGAGAAATCGCCGGAAATTAATTATCCATTCAATTGCGGCTGGCCACGCCCAGTTAGTCATCCTTTTTATTTATTGATCATATTGCACTCTGCCTTGTGTATTTTTGAGTAGTTTGATTATGGGGCGCCAAATTACATAAACGATCAAGGAAGAGAGTCTTCCTTCTACAAAGGGTATCAGCGAGTTGTTACTTCATCTGAATTTATTGGCAGATAGATTTTGCTGCACTGCCCGATGAGTACGGAATTATATATCATATCCCGACTTTTCAACTTTCTTACTTATTACACTGCTATGGTCCAGTTGTTACACCAACCCGAAAACTCCTTGCCAAAGGAAAGAATTTTAGTCGGTCTAATGAGCGAACCAAGAACGTTTTGATGTTCTGAGAAATTTGGGATTTTTTCAGCCGTAAATGTCTCTCTATGATTGGTGTGGGTACCAACGTGAACAATTAAGACAATGCATAAAATTTGTTTTTTGATTGGTACGTTTCATCATGCGATACTTTCGGTATAGCCGAAGTGATCGTGGAAAGGGCATTTCCACCCGGTAAAATTTTTGTATAAGGTGAAAGGGTTAGCTTGGAGCGTTTATTGCTCTTCCATTCATTTGTTTAAGATGACAGCTAAGTTTGCTAGTGAAGAAAATTTAATTTACTTTCTTGCACCCACATGGGGTTGTAACACAATTGATGTTTTAATGCTAAAAGGGTCTTTTCGGTTAGTGCACGATTGAAATTTGAGAATCCTTTACCTTGAGTACTAAAAACGAACGGCCTTCATTTGATTAATTGAAGAGTCTTTTGCCAGTTCTGTCTTTATTGTTTTTCCAATCATCAATATAGACAATTGAGAGTATTAGTCGGATCTATGAAATGATCTTCCATTCGCGTATGACCTTTGTTTTAGAGAAAAAGTCTACTGGTACGACAAGTAAAGTTTAAACAACTTTTATCATTTTGGTACCGTTTTACAAAACCAAATTGGCCCATAGGTGCAGGCGATAAATGTACATCGGGCACTGATTGAGGAAGGCTTGCCAAGTGAAGGGGATTCTCGTGTTTCATCTCGTTCTCGCTGCTATAGTGCTTGCAGTTTAGTAAATGGAAGGAAATCCAAAATTCGGGTGAACGACCATCTGCTTGCAGACTATTCCAGTCTCGCGACGAAAATAGATCATTCCACTTAAATGTTTCATGCGGTTTGGCAAAATGAATTTCCTCTTATATGGAACTGTACATTTTGAGCAGGTTTTCCCTTTTTGTACGGTATGAGATTCAGAAGTCTGGCGATACCAAAACCGCCAACTTTTTTGAAATTTAGATAAGAAACAGGAGCTCCCATATGGGAATAAAATAAGAATTAAAGAACACGTTGAAATAAAGGGCATAACGATGAGACAGGACGGAGGTTGCATAAAGAAAGTAATAGAATTAAGATCTAGAACAGGAAAAAAGTGTTGTCAAAAAGGTAGGGAGAAAACTTGACACCATGAAGGTGAGAGATGGTTGGAAGAAAAATGAGACAACTTTGCCCAACGATTGTCCCCAAAAGGCAGCACGCATCAAAATTTTTCATCATAAATATAAAAACTAAAAAAGTGTTCTATAGTTAGTTTCAGTATTATAATCATGGGATTACATCATATCCTGGTGTTGAAAATTTAGACTTCGGAAAACACGCTTTTAGACCAAAATAACAACACTCTTTTTGTAAACCACAACAGCTTGTATTTGATGGACTGAAGATTGAAGTAGAAGATTACGTTTTCCTTAAACACTCAATTTTGAGGGAATTTGAGAGGGTATTGTTCTTCATTTTTGAAAACGTTGAGAAATTGAGGATATTCATTTGTTTTAAAGAATAGACTTGGAAATTATGCTTAGGTGTCTTAGTTCTGAAGAGTTTGAAGTTTAGGTAAACAAAAGAGCAAGGTTATAATGTATGTCACAAATATTTTGATACTATAAGCGCTGCCTAAGTGGGGATTTTACTCCATACAACTCCGCCAGCGGTGCAACAGACTACTTCCTTGCTCAGATATATATGTGCAAGATTTGCTTTACTAATAATTTTGACCCCCCCCCCCCTTTCAAAAACGCCCGTTTTTTGCAAATGCCAAACCAAGAGCAGACCAACTATGGTTTTAACCAGATACTTACAGCAATACTCACTACCAAAACTATCTGTACTATACAAGGTGAATATTAACTGTAAGAGACAAACCTTAAGAGTCGATGCCTTATAGGAAAAGGAAAAAATAAGTTTATATGAGCATATGTATGGACTGACTTGTTTCGGCTTATAACTCGATATAGGTAAAATCCAGGAGTGACCAGTCAAACTATGCAAAAGATTTACCTTGTCCGATCCATTTGTTGAGGAAGCCGGTATTGAGATACTGACCGACTTTGGCATTGAAGTGAACAGGAGCTGTCTCTCAGGAATTACAGATACATTGAGACACTGAAGCGTTGTGGAAAAATAACTGGTGACCACCCATAGTCTCATTGTCAGCTCAAACATGCTAAATCGTTGCTGATGATATACTTCAACCATTCTATGGAGGTCTATACCTGGCCTATACCTGGCCCAAAGATAACTTGTGTAGGTCGACTAGCACAGTTTGCTTCAGCTGTGAAGAGTAATGACGACAAAAATCTCATAATGGTAGTGAACAATTGCGAAAAACCACAACAAAAAATTTCTCTTGGAAAAAAATCCATTTCAGTAGTCCCTGTACACTTGCAAGTGATGGGGATGGTAGCGGTTCTTATGTGGTCGCTTTTCAATGTCTCCACCTCGAACTATGCAACATGACTTCCTAGTTTCTTTGTTTGCTCTTCCTATTAAACGACCCCGTCTCACTGCTGCAAAAGTCTGGTGGTTGGGCTGTTGTAGGCGTTGGTACGTTTCTCGGTAGATCACTTGGTAATTAAATTGTTCATACGTGTAAATTATATTTGCTTGCTTCTGATATGAATAATGAGCTATTTTAATAGCATGTTCACTTAGGAACAGATCTGAAAATGAAAAGAAACGTGTAAAGATACAGTAACTAAGATCAGTGTTCCTATCTCGATTTTTATTTTTCTATGTTTGAACGTGGGTCTCACCAAAGTACTTCCACTCTGACCTTTGTCATCGGTCTTCCAACATTTCGCTTACCATGGTATCCAGTTTTTATGTTTTCCTCCATTGTACGTATTTCCAATTTTGCCCGCTGTAACCATTGCAATATCTGGAATTTTGTCTCCTTATCCATTGCTTGGTCTTCTGTCTGTTAATGAACTTCCCAAAATAATTCTTTCCGTTCTCCTTTGGATAATTTAAAACTTTCTCATAACATGTTTGGTAAGCGCCCAGCAACTGTATCGACAATACTTTCACTTCTTGGTATGTGGATAGTTTTCTATTCTTAAATGTATTGTAGATGATCTAAGGTGTGTCCGTTGGATTTCTAAATTAAATTTAAAACTTCTGTTGCACCATGGCGACTAAGCTATATTTTATGACTTTAACTTATTTTCCTTCTGCAAGACGGATAAATAAATACAGATTATGGACGATAGTTACGAACACCTCGCGTTCCCATTCAATATTTATATTAAAAAATTGTCCACGTTATCCTGATTAACAAATGCTGTTTAATATTCAATAGCAAACGCGGCTTAATGATGCTATTATCATAATAAGATTGTAAATTGCATAGTTGCCTTACTTCTTCTCTCTACCTACCTCTTATGTCCGTTGAAGGACGACCTGTTGTTCTATTAATGAGTAAGCAAGTGTTTTATTGCTTCTAACATCATCATTCAGTAGGTGAGCGCCTTTTTAGTTCGTCTTTATCCTTAAGCTTCGCTTTCATTATATTACTAAGCGATCTAATTGATTTGAGTTTCAGCGAATCGTCGAGAATTTTTAAGAAAAATAATTTTGATTGGAAAAGTTTGCGATAGCACTGGGCCAATATTGAAGACTAAGAATGGGGTCATTAAACGCAGGATGTCATTGGAGTTCGTCTTGCAAACTTGATCGTGATCTTTTTTTGCTAAAGTATCAATCGAAGAACGAGAAATACTTTACTATGATTACGTGACATTTTGAAACGCAATCCGAGCGGGGTCATAATGACCCCCCATGCTGTAAAAAATCTTTGATTAACTCGCTATATGAAGTAAAACCCCAAAAGTATAACACATTTTTTAACTTATTGGAAAAGCCTTTAAGATGAAAAATGGCTGAAAAAAATAATAGTGCAAAATAGACCAAGATATTGAGTGGTAGTTAGTCATTGTCAGTTATTAAAAATAAATTGATTACACTTAGAGTCCTTTTTGGTAGCTTCCTGGTTTCATAGCAGGTCCAACGGGGTCTTCTCAATCTTTGCCATTTTGGACGGCTATAAGTAGCTTTAATAATATTATATTATTTCTAACTCGTCCAAAAATAGGCATCTCTTGAACGATTTACCTCGCTCGTAATTTTCAACTGTCCTCATAAACACTGTTGACTGCTGACAAACCAAGAGTAGAAAAATAAGGTTTAGTGTTACGTGAATACATATATTCTGCTACCTTACGATCCAAACTGCCCGCGGCCCCTTCGCACTTATTGTAGTGAAGTATTGCTTTGAGCTTGAACTAATACGATTCATTCGATACAGTTAAGTCGAGATGCTGTGTTGATCGTAGTACCATCTGTTGTTATTAGGCAGATAGGAAGCCATCTTAATATTTGGACGACATTCTTTTCAAACGGATCTCTTCGGTTGAGTTTCATAGTACCAGTTAGTGTCTATTAGTATTTTAGTAATTTTTGAGCGAAAACGAGATGTGAAAACGTTGTCTATGGTGGTACCATGATCTGAAGACCATTCAGGAACCATGTCGAATACAACTCTTTTTCCTTTTCCCTTTTCAGGCAAGTGATTTACCAGTATCTGCAAGTTTTAGCACGTTTCTGAAGCGGTTCCTACAAGTAATAATCCTACAGTAGGAATAGGGACACCATGCAGTATTTAAAGAAATGGTACCGTTAGAGGTCAAATGGGATTAATTGACCCCAATTGAAAAATTATTTTTGGGGATAAAAATTTCAATCTCCGGGGAAGCACGGCGTTGGGAGCGATTTGACCCTCCAATCCTTGCAAACTGTCGTACAAGTGTAATTTTATTGTTCTATTTTCTTTGCGTTAATACAGGCTATACTGTGTATTAGTATCCTTACATTATTCATACTTTTGTTTATCCTAGTTCACATGTCTTCGTGGTGTAATGGTAATTTTGACTATTTCTCACTGATGGGCTCTTCTTCCCAGTTAGGTGTTCTGGTCGCCTGGAAAGGTATCGGCATGGCAGGCGTACCATCGTAGACGCGGGGTTCAGTGGGTTCAAGCAAACAAAACAAGGACTTACGTAAGGAAGCGATATTTATAGAAGCGCGGAAGGATCGGTCGGCCGACTCATTCAATATTCATAAGTCGGCTCGGAGTCGAATTTGTAAATGTGGCACAAAACGAAGCGCGGCTCGCACGTTTGCGGAAAGGGTGCCGCACGTGAGGCTTAACGGTGCATTCCAGTTTGTAGATCCGAACTGCCGCTGTTCTATAAATTGTCTTCTACATGCGTGCTGAAGGCATTCTGTCACTGAAGTGTCATTTTGTTGTTTTTGAAGAAAAATAAAGTTCACTTTTTCTCATGTTTGAGGTCATTGGATGGAGTGTCTTCGTTTTTTTTTAAATTATTTGGTGTCCTTGTTAGATGTATCTTATTGAACTTTTCCTTTTTGTTTTGTCATGTTGTTTTTTTTTCATTGAAACGTTCGGGCAGATTATTGGTTTTGTTGATCTTATTCACATTTGTTTCGACTTGGTTATGTTGTATTATTTTTCCCGATGTTTCTATTATTTTTTATTCCATTCTTCATTTATCTTATCACATTTTTATCTTCTATGGTTTTGATATTGAATTTCTCTTTTTAGTTTTTTGGTCAAAATATACTTTTGACCATTAATCTACTTCTATATTTAAATTAAGATTAGGATCTGGACTATGAGTCAAGTCTTTATGAACTAAGTCTTTTTATTTCATCCGTTCTCATTTGGCTTCTCAGTTCAGTCTAGCAGAGTGAGAACGTTTGTCTTTTGGTATTGCCGTTTTCCCGTTTAAATCGCAGTAATAATTATTTGTAAGGTCTTCTCGTGCATGTTTGATCAATTTATTTGATTATTATTCTTTTGGGACGCCCCCAAGTAGGCTTTGAGATGATTTGAAATGCTATACAAGTCTTGGTATGGCAATGTTTCTTCACTACCGGCGCTAGGTATATCTTGGTTTTGATTCACGTCACCATAGTGTTGATTTTGAGAATTTTTACGGCTCGATGTTTTTTTTCTCAACGTTAGAAGCTACAATATCTCTTTGGACCTCGAACACTTTGTGTAATGCTCTACTACACTGACATATAAATTATAGACATATTTTAAGTATTTAAATAGTGCAACATCAGCTTCGTGTTGTTGATCTTGAATTCTCGAAGAACTTGTGGTATGGTCGAAAAAATAAGATTTTGACATGCTAATTCTGCGTAAGTTTCATGGGCAGTGAGCGCTTCTCAAGTTTATTATTTTGAGGGTACTCCGTACGTGTCGGCATGTACGCTGCTCCCGTTTTTTGCGCTCGGCAGTGCGAGCACTGAACAGTTGCATTCACTCGAGTCCCACGACCTCTTAATCCCGCTCGTTTATCGTAGTAACGTTTCACAGAGATTGCCACAGATGTTTTTCAGATCCACTTGTGTGACACACAAGCGGTGCTCTTAAACGGTGCTTATTGGCCAGCTAGGCTGAACTGTGCGTCTTTGTGCGTTTTAAAGCCTGCCGGGTCCACGTGGTGGTACGCGGTACCATATTACCCGCAAACAGTAGTGCAATATTTTTATAAACGAGGCTCGGCTATTGAGTAACGAAATATAATAATTTTTCCATTTCACGTTGCATTTTTTTCAAAAAAAAAGCCATTTCTGCACTGTGTAAGTTCTTTTGAGGTTTCTGGACAAAAACTTGCAGACTAAACCTGAAAGACTAAAGCTAATAACACAATTACATTAGAATCTGGTAGCACATCTTATTAGACACCTTTTGCTAATGGGTTGAGTCATGAAGGAGATTCACTGCCAGATTTTTGGAGTTTTTGACGCGAACTAGCACGGGTTCATTATGATAGCTAATATTTTGGAATCGTTCCAGGTTATCTATAGTAGAGTTGGTAGCCGTGCTCTATTATTGAATGTCATAGCCTAAACTGATTTGATTATGGTTTTATATACTAGGAGTTTAGTTTGTAAAGATAGTATGGACTTACGCCCGAGAGCCAGTACTTTTTGAGTATCCATAGTTCTTTCCATTTAGTAAAAAGGTGCTTACGCCATGTGAGTCGTCTATCAAAGTATTTTACTTCTTCTTCTTGGGGAAGTTGTCTGTTGTTTAGATGAATTACACAAGTCACTTAATTGCACTTAGACTAGTTTTTAATTTCTGTGGAGTATTATCAGGATCATTAGCAGTGTCGTCAGCAAAAGGATGTATAATGACCTGAGGTACTCCGGCATTTATTGGAAAGAATTTGGCATACTTAGTGTCATTTTAACAGGAAATGTCTATTGAGTAAGTAGTGTTTAACAAAGATGTAATGGTTTAGACGGAGGAGTTCAGTATGTCACACCCTGTCAAACGTGGCGTCAAAAATGCTGATTAGCACCACTGCTGGCTTTCAAAGGCTTCTTTAATCATTTGTACGACCCTCTGTCTGAAGCCAGATATTCACTAATTATCCTCAATACTTGGAAATAGTATTTTGAATGGGAAATGAGTTTCGCTTAGTGGTATTTGGTAATCGTTTACTCTCTAGCGTTCTCAGTCTTTGCCATTGCCTTCGACGCCTTCGTTTTCCCGGTTTTTCTCCTCAACTATTACAGGAAAGTCAAACTGTGGCAGTCTCTGCTTGTGTTGATGTTGCATTTTAGCTCTCCTTTTTATGTTATTGAATTGTTTGCCTCAACATCTTCACTTACGAGGGAGATAATTTAAAGTTAGTTTCTCATTCACTAGTGGTTTGAGCCGATCTATTTTAGGGCGTGGTTATTTCTTTCTGATTTGAGCTATAGTAGTTAATATAATTAAGAATGGGGAGTGATCTCAAGGCAGTTCAAAGCATGATCTCACCATAACGAAGAGTTGGGGCACGTACGGATTTGCTAGTCTCTCATAGATATGGATGTTACTGGTATTCAGGGTGGATCAAAACTAGTTCAAGGTGCACGGGCTCCCTCTGGTAGTCCACAGCAGCAGTATCAGAAATGGAATGAGACTAAGATAATTGATACCAACAAGGCAACAAGACCAGAGATGCACAGACAGAGTTATACTGACAAAAGGGCTCACGTCACTGTACATGAAAGCCAACGGATAACCACCACCATGTAGTCATTCTTCCTATCAAACTCTAAGGTGGCTAAATTAAATGACAGTTTAGGCCTCGGTTCTCGGTAGTCTTTAAATTATCAGAGGCTGCTAAGAATCCCAGGATGGCCAGTTAAAATTTGCACTTCGTATGTTGCCGAAACAATTTACAATAGAGAAAACTGTCTATCGATATGGACATGAAATTATATTGATGTTGGTTATGCACACTTCATTGTTATCAGACATCCAATTGACTTTATTATGATCAACAAAAGATATCGTACGATTCGGCAACTTCAGTGAAAACCGATATCATGGGAAGTTGCAAGCTATGGCTCGAAGCAGCCAAGTAACGAAGAAATAAGGCTTGAAGCACAGAAACATAAAGGACAAAATGAAGGTCAACGGGAAAAGACTTGCGGTTCAAGGGGAGCTGTAAGAGTTAACGTTGAATCCTTGACAAATATCTGCATCGGTAATCTGTAGGTAAAAATTATGGTCATGATGAAGGTCGGTCAAAATACGGGTGAACAAAGATATAACTACATTGATAAACAAATAAAAAGAACGATCAGAAGGACCGAAAAGAAGATATTGGAGGATGAGTATGATGAAATAGGAGCCCTAGAATGTAAATATGATTTATTTAGTGTATAAAATAATGACGAAGGCAGGGGAACTGTACAGATCTAAGGATTTCGGACAATGACTATAGCAACTCTATAGTGGGTATAGAACAGAGAAACTATTTGAAGAAATATGTAGAAGATATATTCCATGATACAAAAGGCAACTTTCTAAATGAAGTTTTTGACATGGGACCTCCAATTACAAGTCTGCACAAGCTGAGGAAATGCTTTGCCATTTCCAATGTCTGAAACAAATAGGTACTTCAGAAGAAGAAAGTCTTGGGAACACCTTTTTTCATACAGAAGTAGCTGCTTTTCTGTAGATAAATGTTTAAAGTTGTTTTTTCTAGAGTTTTAGTAATTCTCGCCCTGCAGGGGTTGTAAGTTTTGATCGATTACCAGTCAGTATGTTGTAATTGTAGTCCCTTCCATAGTTCTGTAGGGAACCAAAGTATTCTCCAAATTGCTTTGGCTTGACTGCACGGTTAGGAGGGAGATAAACAGCTGAAATAATTAAGGGGTCAACCGAATTCTTTATAAAGCACATCGTTTCTTGGAGGAAGTCTTTACTATAGGCGTTCGTTTCGAAATGCCTAAATGAGCTTTTTTTAGATCATAATAGCAGATCCACCTCGAGCAGTTCCAGGAGGATGGTTAGTACTATAAAT
Source organism: Sinelater perroti (assembly GCA_036346155.1). Taxonomy (NCBI): domain Eukaryota; kingdom Metazoa; phylum Arthropoda; class Insecta; order Coleoptera; family Elateridae; genus Sinelater; species Sinelater perroti. The sequence goes on from JARFIY010000037.1 coordinate 180,843, forward strand.
TGGACAGTTGGGTATTTTTTACATAGCTTTTTTCAGTGAAGTGAGTTTCAGAGACTTATAATACGTAGCTATTATGACCGAATATAAAAAGTTGATATCTTCGAGTTGGTATTGTTGAGGAATTTGAGGGTATAACAGTCCCGGTTGCATTTGGTCAGGAGGAGTGAGTATATTGTTTCGCTCTAAACGATGGGAATTTTTTCTTTATAGGCTGTTGTTTTTTTCACTCAGGACATGTCGAATACTCTTTATTCTCGAGTTACTGACTTTCTGTCACTTTTAAAAAGACAACATTGTTAAAAAAAATTGATAGTGAAGGCATTCATAGCTTTTTTGATATACTTAACACACTCTCAAGGCCAAGCGGTCCTAGTCCTAATATTAATTGGTTGCACCTCGTAAGCGCAGCCATTTAAAGGCTTATGGCGTCACAGGAGGGTAAGATTACAGGTAATAGATAACGAAATCCTCTTTGGACCAAAATAGCATTCCCAGACAGCTTAAACGCGCCTCCCTTCTTTGCTTTCAACGGGGTTGTAAAGCTCCTAGTTGCGTGCCCAAAACCGTTCTTGTTAGAACACGATTTTAAGTAAATTCTTGTTCGCTCTACCTGAATCCGCAGCTTGGTTTTAAATTTGTTTGGTGTCTTACAGTTGCTTAAATGATCAAGTTGAATTGATTTTTAAACGTAATATTGTTTTATACTCCCCATATGTACAAGGCTTGATCGTTAAATAACGGGACGAACAAAATTGAATGAACGAATTGGTAGTGTATGTGGAGTTCGAGGGAAAATTGGCCCCTGAATTTTATACTAAGCTCGAAGGTGATACTGGAAATGAAACCAAAGCAACCAACAGCACCGGCCTCGCTACCTAATAGCTGCGCCCCGTATTCTCATTTTTGCGTTTCTGACAGCTTGATGATGGTCCTTGGATCTTCAACAGGCCGTTCTGATTCATCTGACCTCGAATTATCGCAACTTGAGCACACTGTGACGCACATACTCGTGCAAAGATTGAGGAAGTCGGTTATCCGCGCTGCAGGCCGAGATTGACGGCTCCGTATTAGTTTTTCCTGTGATTTATACGCTGCAGTCGCGGGAAAAGCTATTGCGTGCTCGCCCAGGAAAATATGCGTTGCTTAATTACTTATATATTTGGATGAGTGAAACGCAAGGTTATCTGTTGTGGAGCAAGATACACTTTTTGCTAAAACTATTACATCACTTAGTTGTTGACTAATAAACCCTAAGGAAATGTTTGGGTCTTCCATGGCTGCGGTTTTTTGAAATTTGCATACTGTTATAGATACGAAAGAAATTGCTTTTTTCGCTATAGAGAACACTTGGTCCAATTGAATGATCTTTATAGAAATTTAGGTGAATGTATTTATAAACTTATTTTAACAATGCAGTTGATCGTTATTACACAAAAAAGTTTTGTAAAATACATCATAGAGTCACATACAGGATGCTCCAACGGGTACGATTAGTGACACTATTTAAATATTTACTTAGTAAATTGCTTTTTTAAGATCTGCTACTGACCGAATTTTTTTCTGTACGCGTTGTCCTTTAAATATGCCCACAAGAAGTAGTCACAGGGATTTAGATCCGATGAGTACCATGTCCGTTGTACTTCGCAGAATCTAACGTGATGATCTGTTCACCTAAGCACTCCTCCGGATCAAAGATTTTTTCAGTGCGATGTGGTCGCGCACCGTCCTGCATAGACCAATTAGCGTTAACCTTTCCCAAACCCACCAAGTGCGAAAAAACTTTTTCCTTGAATATTTCAAGATAGCGCACACCAAAGAGTTACCCGCTTCAAATATAAGAGCTGTGCTGAAGATAAGTGTGGATTTTCGCTTCCCCATATCCCCCATTTATGTTTGTTTGCATAACCTTTAAATAAAAGTAGGCTATGACTGTAAACCAAAACTTCTTATGGCCTATTAATTCTTTTTATATTAAATCCATAATTAAATTAGCTCTTCTAAGCTGCGTTTTCGCCAATTAGCTGGTTTATTTGTCTTTCTTTCCTTCCTCCCCTTTTACGAACTCTTCAACTTTGAATGTTTTCACTGGTTCAAACTGTTCTTTTCCTTGTCTTCATTCCTTCAATATCGTCCAGAAGTCCAAAAAATTTTCGTTCGAGATAATCAAAACAAGATGAACTCACTTAACAGTTTTACCTTACCTCATAGCAGTCATATTGTCCAAAAAATGGTAGTTACCAATCTTCTTAAATTGACGAACCGTTTCAGCCGAGACTGGTTAACATGGTGCGCCAGAAGAATGAAGGTTTTGTGTTCTATGGTATTTTTTGAAATCTAACCAAATGGCACTAGCAGTAAAACAAAATTAACTTTTAAGGGAGCATAGTTAATTACAAACTTCTCTGTCTTTGATTTCACAAGACTTTTTATCGTCGTTAGGGGCTTAGAGACAACCATTTAAAATGAAAATACCATCTAGCGTACCGATTGGGCCACCCTGTACATTCATTTCCGGTTGCCAATTTTATATGGCTACACACATAGCAAAATAGAAAATTGTTTACAGAAATGTATCTCTTTAAAGAAACAAAGATTAAGGGCCAGTACCGTTTAGTTGTCTTTTTTTTATCAGAATAGTTAAGGATTTATATACATTGGTTCTAAAGGGTGGCCAAAATTGAACGCCAGATTTGTGCTTCACGTCTTTCTTGTTTTGCGATCGGCAACTCTAGACTGACAAACTCATGAAAACCAAATGTACTTACGAGTTCTTCTTTGGCGTGGATTTTGAGTGGGTGGTTGGCCCATATTTCTTCGAAGACTATGCTGGAAACGCTGAAACTGAATGGCAACTATTACTGTTACACAGCAACCCAGTTGTTTGGCATGAACTGGAACAGTTGCGGTTCTAGCCACTTGCCATGAAGCTCGAATAACAGTAGACTATCTTTGGATGAGTTTTAAGTGGTATATCATACAAGAAAACTGCATTGGCCTTAAGGCCTACAGAACGAGCTGTCGAAAACTGATGATTTAGTCGTCGATCTTGTCTTGTTTGAGTCAAAGAAACTCGTTAATAACATAACTGAAAGAGCAACTTGAACAGTACCGTATTTTATAGTCTAAATTGTTTATTCTTAGTGGTAATCAGATGATTATTTTCTGCTTGGATGCACTGTTGCTCAAAGGCTCATTGTACTTCTGTGAAGTGAATATCTTTTTATGGTGCGGTATTTCATATAATTGGTAAGTTTCTGAATGAAAGTAGACATCTTTGCTATGAGTATTATTTCTTAATGGTATAAAGTGTGTGTCACACTTGGTCACATCGAGCTAGGTATAGATCCAACAGATACAGAGTTGGACAAAACTCCTCCCCTAGTTTCAAAGGAAGATTATGAGGCGAAGGGTATTCTATGGGTGGGCGACGTAATTTAATTAGAAAATTTCACTTAAATGGACAAACATCGATGCAGTCTCCGAGGTGATCTGCGCGCAAACATGCCGTTGCTTTTTACTTGTGAGAGGTCAGTGTGTTATTATCCCTTCCAATCGATATGCGGAAATTATTAGACATTTTTTCATACTGAATTTCGATCCTCCAACTGAAAAACGTTTGGTTCTAACCGGATGGAGACAGGCCATAGCAGGAGCTTCGCTTAAGTATTGCGTGGGTGTTTCCTGGGCGTCTGATGCCTTTCTTCCATCTCACTCACTACAAAATACATTAAAAATCAATAAAATAAAAATTAAAAATTAAAAATTCCTTAGTATATATTAGAAAGAGTAATGAACTTCAGAGTACGACTACCACCAACGCATTGGTATAGTGTTATCCTAAAGTAAATTTTGTGGATTTTCTATCGAGTTTTCTTCATTCAACCTAAAAAAAGGGGAGAGTTTTGTCCCGCCCCCTACAGAATAAGAATCAATCTAATAGCGATAACCACACGAGCTCCCTTTAAAAAGAGGACAGATCAAGTATAAGTTGGTGCCATCAAGTGCATTGGTTATTGCCCAAACTGAAACGCAAACCTGTTTGTGATCAAACCGTGGAGTACGTTCTGTCGTCTGCGATTCAGTGTTGACCCAATGTTCGCACAATGGCACCAAAGAAACATTTGGCCGCACTGGCACCGTTACAGCATCGCCAGAGGCACTTCTTTTTGTCTCCCAACGAGTCTGCCCACGGGATGTAAATCGGCGAATACAATAACAGCCCGTGGGCTTGCGACAGGCACGTGAGCCCACGACGAGGATTTGCAGGTGATTGCATTTGGCGCAGTAGGTTTAACGAACTGCAGAGCGCGCCCCTCGCGCCGGCCTGCCAAGGAGCTGGTGAAGTCGATGCCCGCTAATCAACGCGGCCCGGCAGCGGAGAGGTTGCTCTTCTGCCCGACAGTCCAAGTGAAAGTGGAATTCGGATTGGTTAAAAATCGCCTGCCGCGAGTGTAATGCGAGGCAGCAAGGCTGCAGAACCACAAGACCGTTTTGTTTGATCTGTGCAGAGGAAATCTTACACTTATTAATAACCTATGAATCACAGCAGCTCTTGTGATCTGGAGATGTCTATAAAAATTCTGCTGCGGCAGTTCTGGCCAGACCGACCATCCGCTCTGGATTCTGGACGGAAATAGGCCCGGGGATTGTAGCAATCGATTTGGGTTAAGTTGTATTTGGATTTAGCCTGCCGATTCGAGAAGTTCGCTGAGGTCTGATGAATCATTAGCTGGATAAAACAAATGTCAAATCTGGAATAGAGAACCATGCATATTGAAGTGATAGAAATCATGAGTTTTAGTATTATCAATGATCACTTTTTGACGATAGAAATAGTATAGGAACCCCGATGTTTTGGTAACTCTTTCTAGGTATGATTAGACTAGCATCAGAATCACAGATATATTGAAAATAATTGGATGTACTTTAGTTACATTATGAACCAATTCATCAATTGATGGCAGTAGAATATATGTACTTTGAAGATCCCACTGTATTAATGTATGTGGAAATAAAAATATGTATACCTCATGTTATTTTTTTGTTTCAGGTAAGATTGCATCGACAGCTTTGGTCGACAAGAAGTAAGTCAAAATAAAATTACGCCCCATTTCTTCTAAATGTTGAAAAAGCTTCTAGATATAAATACATTTGAAGTTATTCTTATAGCTTTATATGTCAAAAACCTTAATGATCACATTTTACGTACGCACTATCCCTAGTTCAATACGTCATAAACCGATCAACTGGATAAATGATCCGTTTTGTTAGTTCGACCTTTAAAATTAACGGGACGAATTGAGAGTAAGGTATATTTTCCTAGTTTTGGATTTTTACGATTAACCTTGATGGAAGGAACATCATCTTGTTGAAAGACTACTACATTCAAGGTATCAAATATAGAACAGCATATGATTTAAGAAACCTTAAAGAAACAGCCCTTATTGGAAGAAGTGAAAGAGAGATCACTTATTCAGTTTACAACTAGCTGAAGTTGTCTGTTAGTCACGAAACATTTTTGTAATAGTTCAAGAGGAAGAATTCCGAGCAGACACTTGCACTATATAGGCGCATACACCTCTTTCTTTATAGAGGCTTCAGCGGGGGATCGCGCCAGCGATATATCGATACGCTGGAAGCACCTCGAAGTGTCCGCTCTCAATAGCAGGAAGGCCCGGGGCGATCGGCGATAAAATTTGAATAGAACGCGGAACGCTGCGCCGCGGCGAGCTGGGGAACAAAAGGGGCACGAACTCGAGCCACTTGAACTTCGGCCACGTCTTGCACGGCTGCTCCGCTGCCTGATCTCCGAAGAGCAGGATCGTGGTAGCTCCGCCGTCGCTGACCTCGGCCTTCGCATGCCAGCACCCAACAGGGATCGCCTCGGGCCTTCGAGGCGGCTGCTACACATGTAATTTCATCTCCCCTGCGTTTTTCACAGCGCCGAGGAGCACATCGCTCATGGCTTGGATGTGTAATTGCAGTAGATCTCTCCAGTAATTGCATACTTGATCTACGCGTATTAAATCTAAGTTGGATGAGCTGATTTGGAAGATATGGCTTTCTAGTATAGAAAAGGATAGGGTCATCAATTACGTAACAATTTTTGTCCATTGAAATTGGCAAGTACAGATTGAGAGCCAGTATTTAGATCAAGACTATCAAAATAGTAATCCATCTGTGACTATGAAAAAATAAGTTAGAAAATCTTTTTAGATTTAGATTTTCTCCAAAATTGGATATACTTGTGTAGTCTTTGAATTGTAGAAGTCTTTTAAGAATCATCCTCAAATCGTGTCTTATTATCATCTCATTAGATATTTGTACATTTTCTCAAAGTGTAAAGAAATTTTTCTAAAAAGAAATAGACAGTTACAAAGTTTCATACCAATTTGGAAGTGGAATATAGTATTAAGATTCTTCAGACAGTTGATTTGTGAAAAAATGGAAGGAAAGATTCAAAGTAGATGTATGGGATAAACCAAAATTTATAAAAATATTAAGGTTCTACAATTGTATCAAAAAAAGGTATGGCGTATGCATGCCAAGACTATAGAGGAAAAAGTTTTGAAGTGGGCAATTGTAATTTCAACCTTTTGGGTTGTATCAGAAACTGCAAAGATCTTTTCAATTGGTCACTAGAGAGTTCTCTTGTTCTAGCTCATTTGAAGGAGTTTGTTTTTGATTTTTTCCACAACCTTCACTGTTAGCTCCATGTTTTTGGCCCTCCATGCCGCTATATTTCTGGTTTAGAATGCAGGTGTCGATTCCTCATTACTGACTTTTCATAATGATGATGAATAGTGTGAATTTGGATGGATGTAAGCTCTAAATTTTAATAGATAAAGTTGATTATTTTTCCTTTATGATAAAAACTTCTTCGAAAAGATTCTTGTGGCACGTTTTTAATGTTGGAGTTAAAGTCAAAAAAGAGAAGGTACGGAGTCAATTACAACCTCACATTATTGACATTTGGGATGTTTGCTCTCTTTTGAGGTGCGTATATCCTTGATATTATACTCTGTTTCTGATAGCAGTTAGTGGCGTTTGTGTTTCCTTTTATTGAAGCTTTCGTTTTCTAGATTATCTTCTTTCGATCTCTTTCTTAAGGAAGTCGTCTTCTTGCTAAATGTTTTTAATTTCTGGTTTTGTCCCATTAGTCCTGCACCTACAAAGAAATACAAGTGTTAACGTGCAAGCTTTTTCGTTGAGTGGAGTGAGGTATAACAGAGTGGAATGTTATGGGACTAACTTCATAGTTAAAATTGTGTATATCGTAGTTGGTCTAAAACTTTGGTTAAGAGGAACAACATAAATGAAGATAACGTTGTGCAATGAGTGACGACAACCAAGATAGTAATTGATGATTTAGAAAATATTTTTTTAATTTACTAAAGCTTCTAAAATATACCAAGACAATTTAAATAAAGAAAATAATTGGTTGTGTTTTTGAAACTCATGTTCTCGAATACAAATATAAAAAGTGCTGGTTCAGACACCTCATATAGGTTTCTTTCCACATTTACCGCACAATGGCCGTCCAGCCAGCCGCGGCGCTCCTTAGCAAGTCTATTTCGAGATGCTTTATGCAGAGCATTGAGAGCAATCGGCGTCGACTTCACTAGCCGCGCAAGAAACCACAGACAGACAAGGTCGCCGTGGGAGCAGTGCGTGAGCCAGGTAAAGGGGGGTGGATCACAGGTGTCCTCGCCTGCCAGACGCAGAAACCATAAAAATGCGGCGCAATCCGGCCAGGTAGGCTCGGAATTCGCCCATTGTTGAAAGGGTTCGCTTTCAGAAATTACGCGCCGGCCGCACAGGAAGTTGCGCAGGATGTAAGCAACGCTGAGCAACGGGCGTGCTGTCAACGCGAAAATGGCGGCCGGGGAGCGCGTGGACCAGCGGCTGTCTGGTGGTGCAGGATCGGGCTTCGGCCAGGTTTCTATCGATCAAAAGACCACCCAAGTCGCGTTTTTAGGTCGACAACGTTTTATTAGTAGGAAGCCGCCCTGGCAACAAATCGAAGGAATTTTGATTGTAGCTGGAGTGATTCCATGTGTTTTAAGTAGTCAGATGGAACACAGCAGTGGTAACATTATCTGGGATTTCATTACGATAATAAATTTTGAGTTTGGGGATCGTGGGACTGATTCAAAGGCTTGAATGTTCTGTTCTAGAAAACCACTTTCGAAGAATTTTTATATGACAGTTATCAAATGGAGCAATCGGAAAAGATCTGACATGCTGTATGGGATTTGGGGTTTTCAATAAAAAGGGGTCCTGATAACGACATTCCCATAGTTCAAAACGTAATCAAATTCGTCTACCAAGTTCATCTTCAATGAATAAAAAGTTCAAAAGCTATTGTCTATTATAATTTTTCTTGAATCATGGTTTCTAGGAATGTTGGAGAAGATGGGCCAAATAGAGGTTCTCGTTGTAGCCCTATTCACACTAAAATTACCTACCCTCATATTCTCCAAATGCCCTCAAAGTCCTCTAAATATCCATGTTAAGGTACTGCTAGGGCATTTGGGCGCAAAAGAGAAGTTTTTATCGTCAGCCTTGGGAGGCTTAATTTCGGGCCGCTCTACCTTTTCCCGAAGTGAGAAAAATGTATGTTACAGAGGCAACAATTCTTACAGGATACAAGGAACATTGCTGAGAAACATTTTTTAAGAGGCATTTTTCTGAAAGATCAATTTTTGCTCGATATATTTGTTATATCTGATGTGTGTGCAGGTGTTCTAGTAAGACACTGTTCTATTTGCTTTTTAGGACTACCGTCAACGGCACCCTTCACAGCCCATCTACGGATTTTCAGAGAGCTCAAGTTCAAAAAAACAGACTCACATCATACTCGCCCAAAACAGCAAAATCTTCGCGAAAACATATACCGATCCGATTTCTTGCACATAAGCTTTGGAATGATTCTCTAATTATCCTTGTAAACTAGGTATTTTAGAAAAATCGACCGCTGGGCTGTGAAGCCATAGTAAAGAGTGTCCATGTTGTTAGACCCAAAAAAGAAAATGAACCAGCTACTATTGGAGAATGGCCAGTGACCTCACTAGGACACTTGCACACATATCAGATATATAGAATGAATCGAATCTGCAGAGAAAAATGTTTTTCGGCAACGCTGCATTTCTGCCTTGATTGTTGGTCTTTGAGAGTCTCTCTAACATATATTTTTTTCGCTCCGGGAAAAAGATAGAACGCCTTGAATTTAGACCTTTGTGCAAGGTTGGCGATGAAAAATTCTCTTTCCACGCCCAAATGTCATCAGTATCTCAACATGGGTATTTTGAGAGTGATTCTCTGACACATCCAAAAATTAGAGCGGTAGCTGATCCGAGTTATGGACATGTATATAAATTTTCAGACTTTTGACTGATACTGTCGGTATCTGATCTCTTTAATGACAACCAAAAGATAAAGGAAGGCCAGAAAGGTTTGTCTTGATCAATGAAGACTGATACGAAGTTAATATTTATCTTGATGTGTCTTTGAAATTAGACTTGGATCTTCTGAAATTGTTACTTCATCCATGTGTTTGACAAGGTTTCATATCTCCAACTGGTCTGTGTCTTAGATCATAATATATTTTTCAAAAGTATAATTTTTTTGTTTATTTGATCATTGTAGCGTGAATTTTCAAAGCACCACAGTTGCATGTTTTAATTTTTTAAAATTTTTGTGAATTGACAGTCTTTTTTGTTAGTAGTTAGATCAGATAATTAAACATAATGCTGGTCCTGCGCGCCTTTCACATTTTCTACCGTTAGCGATGGGCCGCCAGTCGCCCGCTAGCCAAAGGCTCATTAAGAAACGTCCGTTGTGACAGGAACTGGCTTGTCGCTGCACCGCCGGATGCGGCACAATCGGCGCGTTTTGAAACTAATTCTTGCCATTTAAAACCGGTAAATTCGCGCCGGCACACTTGGCCGAGAAGCGCAGTGAGATTAGCCGCGAGTGCTTGCTCAGTGAGTCACCACCTCGCCCGATGGTATCTGCTGCTTCCTGCGATGGCTGCCGCAGCAGCCGAAACTGCGACCCAGATAACCAGGCCGCACTTTCGAGCTGCTCTGCACGATTTCTGCAAGAGCGCTTCTCCAAGGCGTTTGAGCCACGCTTTCTTTCACTGCGCCTCTTCTGCTCCGAAATCTGCTATTAAGTCAATTAACTGGAGTAAACATTTTTTCACTGCCCTCAATAGATTAAAACAAATATTTTGTATGGCTATTCTCACAGATATTTTTTAAACAGCCAATCTCTTGTTTGCTCTTTAAATGAGTAAAAAATACGTCTAAAATGTTCTCTTATTGTAGTAATTTATCAAAGAGATTATTTGATATTTCCTCATACAGTGATTTGGTTCGAAGGACCAAGTGTTATGGTTCCCTAATTTTTAATCGACTGTTCTTTTATATGCCATATCGTTTACAAGTAATAGTTTTAATCATCGTTCAAACTCGCACACAAATGATATTGTCTCTTCCAGTGCACTCTACATGTGTTGGCTTTTTACTTTTTGTTATAGTTCTTTGTTTAGACTTCTTTCGCTTTTTTGGTCTTTTGTTATCCCAATAACGTATGTAGAGTATAACTAGCCACAAAAATTCTTTCCATGGAGAGAGAGAAAAGAGAGGTCCAAGTATACGCAGCCAAAAGAAATGACGGCTTTATAATGCCACACAGAATATATCTTAACACTATTATTACTGGAAGAAGACAGTTTTTGAAGAAAGAGTGACGTAGAGATGGACTACTTCGATGCGATTAATAAGGAAAAAGGAAATGTTAGTGAATGTAACAAAGCGTTTTTTACTATAGAGCAAAAGTTATCAGAAAGTTTTCCTTAACACGGCCATTTAGCAATTATGAAAACGGAAGGAAACTGCTTTTAAGAGAGTCTTTTTTTGAGACTCAATGGTAACCCAGTTAAGAAAAAGCGTCTTAACCTAGAAATACCGGTAATTTTCATTGTATAATGCGTGAAATAATCTTTGTATATCTGCTGATGATCTGGGCTGATTAAGGGATGTACTACTTCCTGTATGTTACGTAGATTTTTATCACTGTGGAACAATTTTAGAAAAAGAAGACTATTGAACATCATTGGCACAGTTATAGCTTCATACGTGCTCGGTTCTGTAGTCGCATTGTTTCTTAATGTATTACGTGCTCGAGAATGATCTTCACCAATTACTCGAAGAAATTTCTGACTATCCCTATCATCTGTTTTGATGCAGACTTTGAATTTCAAAGAGAGGATATTGGGGAAGCATCGGGTAAAAAGGTACTCCCAAGGGTTTTTTTAATCCGATAACCAGGAGGAGCTATCGGAACAGCCTAGAAGGACAAGCTGGAAATTGTAGACGTGGCCTCCCGACCCACTTACCCATCGAAGGAGTAGTAGCGTCTACACCATTATGAATACATTTGAGGACTTCACTAAGCACTACCAACAGTGATGCCTAGATGACAAGATGGTTTTTGTAAGGTTCATCATTTTGGAGTGGCGGGACCAGTCTTATAAAATTTTAGAAAAAGTTCACTTTAAAGTATTTACTTTGCCTCCATATCTTTATTTACATTCTCTGGATAATTCGTATAACTAATAAACCAAAGGAAGATTGTCTGGGGGCACTAACAATCAAAGGTAACAAGGTTTTCGTCACGAAATAGGACGCTTGCGCAGAAAATCTAGATCAAATAACCAGATCAACAATCAGTAGATGAGGACTGGGTCCAAGAACAACATACACTCAAAGAGGAGCTAACCGTGGCAAAATCTGCATATTGGGGGAGGCGAGGTTACGTAGAGCAGAGTTTGATAACGAGGAAAAACACCCATGTGATCTGCAATTATGGATAGAATTATTAAGCTAAACATAGGAGCGGGACGTTCTCAGCACGAGCCTGCTCTAACAATTCAACTCTATTCTTCTTAAAATTTATATAAAATATCCAATAGATGATCACGTAAGTGCTGGAGGAATGAGAAAAGTATCTAGCCAAGTGTATAATAATAAAACTGATAAGAGCTGGTTACGATATGAAATTATAGATAAGAAAGAAATGATTGCTTTCAATTGCGGATATTTTGCTCGCCATAACTGAATATTAGTACATCCCCATATAATTATAGATGGAGTTGTAGCAACGTGTTGCGAAAGCGAGGAATAAATCTGGCGAGATTTCTCATAATTCGGCATGCGTGATGGTTCTCTAGGTCAGCTAGTCATCAGCTCTATCTGCAGCAGTCACGCTGGCTGGCGCTCCGGCGCTCTGCAGAGGAAGCTGGCCGCTTTGATGAGCACGAGTGTTAGGTAAGAGCTGGAAAAGGAAAACTGGCCAAGTTCCGCGTTATTCGTTTGCTCTGCCGCGTCGCCTTGGCCCGCGCCGCTACCTATCGCGGCAAACATTCTCACGTGTGGCTCCTTGACAATGACTCATTTGATCTGACATTGACTTTGAGAGTGCGGAATGTGTCTCAAGTAGCGAGCGGCCGATAAAAGTGCTTTAAATAAATGCGCGCTCGCCCGCTGCTTCGACGAGCTGTGCCAGAACAATATTCGAAAGTTTGATTTATGGGCTATATCCTAGCAGTTGAATGTCTATACTTCAGTCGTGGTAGTATTGCATTGGTACACTTATTTTTATAACAAACTGTTTTATGCTTATTATTTGATGCGAATAAGTCTTTTTCAAAATTAATAGTTCGAAGTAACCTTTCTGTTGTCTAAAACTTCACAATGAAACCAAAAATGTTTACTCCTAAGAGACTTAATATACTTCCAGTGAGCTATTGGTAGAGATACCTTTACAATTGATAACTTTATTGAAGAATTGAATTCTGTATCCTTCAATCTCTAGCCTGCTCGCTGATCAAGAGATCTTGCAATTCTAAAAATTATCTAGGTAACAGAGCAACAATCCCCTTTTACCACCAGTGGTAGATAATAAATAAATTCTAAGTTCATTTTAGTTGGGATAATACTTCAGCGATTTTTCCCCCAGAGAGAAAAAGGGAAAATAGTACTGAAGATGGATTATCTGACTCAATAGTCTCTTGGTCTTATCGAAGAGACAAGACCTAGATTTTTTATGCAGTTATATGTAGGGTATTATCAAGATCAGTTGCTTTTTTATTATCTATATTATTTAAACAATGAATATATAAGTCGAAAAATAATTACATAGATGACTCTGTGTCATGTTAAGCCATTTGATCATATCTACCGAATGAGACTATATTGAGGGATGAAATTTATTTACTAATTTTATGAGAAATAGGGGGTTAATTATTTAAAGCTATATTTGAAGTATAAATAGTACTCGATGAAAGTTAGACCCCTATGCAGCCACATTATACTGCGATAGAACACATTCAAACAGCGCACACGTTAATGGAAAGATTATTTGATTTGGTAGAGCTTTGCGCAATTTTAAATTTAAGGTTTAAACACCGATGATCGGTACCTCAGTTACCTTCGTTTCGCTGACCATATGGTTCTGATCAATACCAAACCCGAACTACCCCAACTAAAAGAAATCTTGAACGAACATAGAACAGCATGCGAAAATCAAGCCTCTACATGAATATAGCAAAGATAAAAGTTATGCTTCCAGAAAACATGATACTCAAGAGTTTGTAATGTCTGAAAAATGTGTAACAGTACATCTATTTAGGTCACACAATAAAACTTGGCAAAGAATATCAAACTGCCTAAATAAACGGATGGATTAGAATGACATGGGCAATAACTGGTAAACCAGGATTCATATTTTAAGACTCGAAAAACCAATCAGATTCTGGTGTTGACGCTAACTATAAAATCAGCGAAAAACGAAGAGCTAGTTAACAGGCAATAGAACATGTCATAAGCCTAAGAAATAGAATTCTAGACGAAGTAGAGTAAAAGAGTTCGTATGAGGAACTTCAAAGTCTAAATGGAGATGGACAGACAGCAAGGAACAAAGTGGGCAAAACACATTTTTAAATGGAGACCAAGAGCAGAAAGGTAACGAGGGAAGCCACCCATAATATGGCTAGACAGTAGTAAAGAGAAAACTAGGAAGAACGGCTGCAGGTAACACAAAATAGAACGAAGTGAAAGAAAAAGTAGACTTGCGTTGAGGGGTGAACAATTGAATGCCGAAGAAAAAGAAATAGTTGTAGTTGGCTTTCTAAATTTTTTAGAAGAAATTAAAAATAAGAACAAAAATATCTTTGCCATGGTAGCAAAAGAATGAATAGATGAAGTCACTTTTTCAACATCTGCTAGAGCAAAAAGTGTCACAAATTGATCTTAAAGTTTTCTCTCTCGCAAGATTTTTTATCGTTTCACATCAAACGCATTCAGTCATCTACTGGGCAACTTGTGAAGGTTTTGAAAGAAATTGAATTTTAACTTTGAAAGCATTATGTCTGGTGAATATGGTACAGTACGCACCACATAGAGAGAAGATAGAGGTTGTAGTGTAACTTTCTCGTTTGATTGTAGTCTTCTTCTTCTACTTCTTTTATGTATGGGCTATTAGCCTGTTTCTAAGCACACATTTTGTGTGGTACTATGAGCCATGTTGGGCGTACGCCGGGCAGGTGGCTAATCCAACAACATGTATTTCACGATCACCAAAGGCGCTTGTGTGACGGCCGGAGAGCATGTGGAGTTTGTCATTGTTACTGATCCAGGAGTCGAATCCAGGACCGCCGCGCGCCGTTGTGACAGGCCAAGGCCTTTGATTTTAGTATTTTATACAACTTCTGATTTCTAATAGTTGCAGTTGGGGTTGTTGCGATAGATGGGAGTAAAAACAGCGTTTGTCAATTTAGAAAAATTGCAAGCGTCGTCTCTGTTCCTTTATTTTTGCTTTGCAGATGATAAATGTAATAATTGATATTCCTTGGAAAATCGGAATAGTATATACGTCAAAAGATGAAATCGAAAATTGTCCAAGAGCACCAAGTCCTCAAGAGCTTCATTAAGAACTGGAGACTACCAGTAAAACATGTTTTAGAAGAGCTAACCATTGCAAAAAAAGTACGCTACTGCATAGTTCAAAATGAATTATAACCCGAAAGGGCCATGTCTAGTAAATATGAGATAGTCTGCAGCAGCTAGAAGGAAGGAATTCCAATTCAAATAGTGCCTGTGAATTGTTCTTTCTCATCTGACTTTAATATTTCATAATATACCATCTTTTCATATTTACTAGATGCAGACCAAAATCTTGGTGGTATAGATACGGACATTGTAGTTCGGGTTCATCCAACATTTTTTATCTTGAGGTCATTGTTCTTTGTCTTCGCTGAGTCATTCCTTTTTTCGAGTCTCTTCAGGGGTAGTTGCAAATCAAAGCGCAAATTCAATTTGCACGTTTTATAGTCTGAAATGGTGGTCCACTCCATCATGAGCTTTATGTGCAGCTGCAAGTCTCCAATAAAGGGAAATTGCCCATAAAAGTCCCTATCGGGGGATTGTTTTGAAGGTTCGAGCACGTCTCGAATTAAACCCAGGGCGACGAAAGGGTGGCGGCGCCGTTGCGCAACGCGCGCCTGCAATTTATCGAGTCCGTTATTAACCGGGCGATTTATTGCAGCGCGTTCGGTCATTATTCATGGCAGAATGAAAACGCAGGACTTTTCTGCGGACGAGCTGTGCTCGCTATCTGATTTAATTGCATGGCGCGGACATATCTTCCACTTCACGCACCAACGAGCCCTACTTCAGACTACAGAGCACTGTAAATGTGGGATGCGGGATTTATTAAGGAATAAATGCAAGTTTTGTTTTGTACCCTTTGCACTTCTCAAAATGTCGTACTAGTAAAAAGGTTTTTTTTTTTTGCTTCTTGATGATTAATCAGAACTACCAGAGCGTAAAATAGTTTCTATCATCAAAACTGCTACTAGCCCATCTGAATTAGAAAAGGCTTTTAGGCTTTTCAAGTAGATAGTTGGGCACATCTGAAGTGAAATGGACAGCAGCGCTGGATCCAGGTCAACCGGCGGTCGTTTGTGCCGCAAAAGCGCTCAGACAGCCGCAATGAATAAAAGCCGGGTTGTACAGTTAGGCTTCGGGTGACCCTCTCTCCGACGATGGTATTGTACGGGATAGACTAACCGAACGGATATTGTTCGTCTGCTGAGCTATGAGAAGCTCCAACAAGCGCCGCTACAGTTCGATGCAAAGTGGCTCATATGTTGCTTGAATGTAAATATAGAATTTTTCGTTCAATGACGGCTAGAATTTAAAAATCGCGAGTTTTATTACTTCTACCTGTTTTTATTTGTCCCATTTTCTTCATGCTTAGTAGGAAGTGATCCGGGTCAGCATCTGCTCTTTGATATGGCTTGTATATTTATCTTCTGTGAACATATGATCTATTTGATTTAATGTATTACTGCCTAGAATTACCCAGGTTCCGTTATAGATTTCTCGGCTTTGGAAGTATGTTAATACTATTTTTAGAATCTCCCCACCGCAAATTCAATCAGCATCTTGTCATTCTCACTAGTTAGATCAGGCTCTTGCTCCACTATTTTTATGCCATTTTTTGGTACAACTGTTCTACCTTTCCATGGTACTCGTTTTTAACTTCTTTTTTTCCTCTGAAATAGTGCATGCATATTTGCTAGACTGATGAAATTTTATTATTACATTTACAGACAATGTCCTTAAAACAAACCTGCTGTTCAATACTACATACTTCTCTAATTCTATCATATCGCTTCCTCTTTGTTGTAGAGCAATGAAATTTTCTTCAAGTCCAGCTCCTTTCTGTTTTCCTTTCCTAGCGATTAACTTTGAAAAGTCCATCCTCACATCCGCTATCTAGTCTTTGTGTGCACCTTCTAATATATTTATTTTGTAGTTGTGTCCCGATCCCATTCTTCTCCATTTTTTGATAACGTACTTTGGCTGATTCTGCTGTTAGCTCATTATCAATGTAGATATCTTGGCCTTTAGCTTCTTTTTTAGCACTATTTTTCATAGTTATTTGTGAGGTTGGTCTCTCTTTGTTTCTGTGGTTTTAAGTTTGTTGGTTAGAATTTTGTTTTTTTTTCTTTCCGTACATAGAATTCCATAGAATTATCTCTTCTTTCCTTCTTATTCTACAACACATAACTTTTTCTTTTAATTCTTTATTTTCCTGTTTCTACTCTGAAATCTTCCTTCCACGCCTTTTGATTTTTCCTTATTTTAGTTATTCTGGAGTTCCTTTATCATCATTTTTGATTCTTCAACGCCCATAATGGTTTTGTCTGTTAGCTCTCTTTCTTACTTTTAAATTTCATTCATCCAACCTTCTAAATTATACGTCTTTATTCGTTGGCGTTGTCACACAGGTACAAAAAGAACAAACTGAATGATTAGAGAATTATACAAGGACATAGAAGTCTTGACCAAGAAGTTATGCAAAGACACGAGGTATTAAAAGACAATGGAACAAGATAAAACATCTAAAGTAACAGAGCTGTAGAAAATATAAATAATCAGAAGAAAAACTAAGCAGACATGTATAACCAAAAAGAGAAGACACAGAACAAGAAGTACAGAGAATAGCAGACAGTTTTGTATCTAAAGGATTGGAGAAGTCTAAAAAAAGAAAGGGATTACAAATTTAGACATATGCTTCACAAAAGCAAGGAAGAAAGGATAGCGGGGGGAGTTAATAAAAATCCTGAAAGATGGACTTATTAGACAATAAATAATACAAAAAGAGAAGGATGTTGCGCAGCCGAAAGGAGAGATAGGAGTGCTCTGGAGGGAGAACTGAACTTGGAAGAGTTAGTAATGTTCTTCGTTAACACGAGCGTTGGAGAGAACAGAATAGTGAGGATAAAACTACGAGTTGGTTTGGGTACGAGGTACAGGAGGAAAAAGAAGGAAGACAACACCAAAGAATAGATGAATAAATGCGGTGAAGAAAGGCAGAAATTAAATGGAGGGATAGCAGATAGACGAGAGATGATGGAAAGCTACAACAAAAGAAGTCTTTGACCTACATGGCTTGTAATGCTTATTATTCTTATCGATTTATATTAAGGCTCTTTGCACCTGGAGCACACTATGGAAATTATCAAATTCATAATATTCAAAACTGATCTTGAACAAGAATATTTTATATTTGTACGTATGTTAATTGGATAACTAATTAGGATTCTATTAGTCGCTCAAAGGAATTTCATTTCATCCCATTGTTAGATTTCAAAAAAAAAAATTGGGGCTTAATGGATTTTTTGGAATTGCAACGCGAATCTGTTTCTTGTGCATTTCTTATATTTATGAACATTGTTATGTTGTGACCATATTTTTACTTTCATCATTTTTAATTTCTAAGCTAAATATGCTGTTTCTTTTTTATCTTTTAGACTTCTTATTTGAAATAATGGTAACTTATTTTAAGTCCTATTCAATATCCATAGTTGCCTTCTACGTGACTGAAATTTTGATCTTATAATTTCTATTCGTCCTTTTTCATGGTTTCAGAAGTGACTACATGTTCTTCCATTTTTGATCGTTTTATCGTTGTTGGGACTATAAACTGCAATTTAGCACATTTTCAAGTTGCCTTCCGCGAAACCTTAGGATAAATTGTAGATGAAGAAAAAAGAATGAACGAAATATAGTATTTCAAAAGTTAAAAGAAATCCAATAAAGAAAAAAATAAAAAGACTGTGAAAAAGGAGTTTTCATGATCCCCTCCAAATAGTCGAAATTGGAGAAAACTAAAGAAAAATAACATGAAATTAAAGAAAAAGTGTTTTGCCCCACTTTTTGTAAAATGAAACCCTCCAAGCATCGCAGCAAGAGCCAGAGCTATTATATAACTTGCATATGGAGGATATACTTACGAATAAATGGAAAATGAGCAATGTCGCGACAAGATTGAAGAGCAGCAGAAGTGCGAACAATGAGGAAAAGGACTAGAAAATTCAAAGTAAGAAGTGGAGAACATCAGGTTATAATACAAATTCAGCATGAAAATTCATTGAATTTTCTTAGAAATTTCGAGCTTTTGGTCAATTTTTTGAATTCTTTCTTTTTTTTGGTTTGGTTTTAAAGAAATTTTTTAAGTTTTCCTTCAATGGAAAACAAAGTTTGGTATAATGTTGCAAGCTCTTAAATAGGTGGTAATCTGATGGAAGTTTTTTGTGAAAAAGGGGGATGGGTCATTTTTTCCATCAATTTTTTTGTGGTGCAAGCTGTGATTTCTTCCTAGCAACGCAAAGTGATTTAAACTTTGAAATTCCACGAAACGCTTAACTTTTTACTTTAGCTTTAGACTAAGATATCTCGTTATCTTTGTGGCTGAACTATTGCTGTCAAAGCTTGATGTTTTTATATTGTATCCAGTTTTTCTCTTCATGAAGAATTTGTTCCAGGCATGAAGCTCTGAAAGTACGAGAATGTAGTAATAGGTGCACATCATGATGTTGAAATTGTGTCAGCGATAGGTCATGGGGGGGGGCACTCATTTTCTCAACTTCATCACTTTCCCAGGTTGTGCCACGAATTTTTGAATGGTCATATGACATATCTAGTTCTCCTAAACTCATAAACTGTAGTCATTTTTAAGCCTCTCTTACATCACTTCTGGACTCGCCTTCAATATTTCCAATGGCTACACTTACGCCTCTTCCTTTTTGTGTTTATAAACTATAATTTTCGAGTGCGTTCTTTGATCACTTCATTCTTAGATGCAATAAAAAGGATCGTAGGGCAATGTTCATCTTTAGAAGATTCCAAGTTGACCATTATGGCCACAAGCACTAAAATGCCTTCACCCGTGTATACCAGTACTTATCGGTGGCAAGGTTATAACAAAAGGTTAAATTAAGATGCTATAGTTACAGGAAAATCACGCACGATTTTCTCGTTACCTAAGCGTTTCTGTACAGTGGAATTTTGCCTTGTTTTCTTGCTTTAGGAGGCGATTAGGATCTTTATCGAGCGACACAAACGAGCAAATGTCCCAACGCAATTAAGTTATTTGGGAAATAAAATTTTGCGGCAAAGCTGCCAAGGCACGTTCTGTAAATGAGGTTCGCCAAAGCTAAAAGCACGTTTTGCAATTTCGTCGCAAATGATCCTGCAATCACGAGCCGAAGTAGGAAACCAGAAAATTAAATTTCATTTGTAGTAGGTATGGGTTGAAATGGCTAACGTTGTATACTAAAAATAACAAATGGAAGACTGCAAGTCACTAAAGAGCAGTTTCACGATTTTCTTTTTTTGAGTGAAATGTTTTTTTTTTCTTTTTTCATCATCCTTTGGTTTCTCCCCTTTTCTTTCACTTGGATACCTTCCTTTTATTTGCCATACCGCACTTAAAACCAAAGGGAACTCTTTGGAATCATTGTATTCACAACGGCCAATTCTATCAGGAATTCGGTCTATTTCAAAGTGATCGAATTGAGGCGTCCGCCATGTCGCAATTTCACCTTGAAGTCGAATTTTTAGTCTTCATCCATCAAAACGACGATAGCTTTCTTCACCGCGGCAGCTCATTAATGGAGGGTTGGGCAGGTTAACAACCGGTTGCTCAAACCTGCAGCCTGCTGCAGGTGCGCCTTCTGCAAATCCAAACGACCTTGCGTCCTGAGACTGATTTTAACCTTGCTGTCAACGGTGGCCACTATTTACCAGCGCATTGCCGCCAGCCAGGCCTAATTAGAGGCGATGAAGTCCATGGTCTGCTGCACGACGTGGAAATCCTTCAGCATTGTGAGATTTATTTTCTAGTACAACACTAATTTTTTTGTTCCAGCGGATTTATATCATTTATCGAGTAATTGCTATGCAGATGCGTAATCCAACCGTGAAGTACAAAGAAAATTCGTTCCACTAATAATTTGTAGGACAAGCCCAACCAATGAAATATTCCAAGGGTCTCCTCAAGTCAGGCTATTGACTTAACTAAACCAATAATCTTTATCTCTTCTTGTAAACGTGCTGTGTTCAGGATAGCGTTACTCTGATAAGGACTGCTGTCAATTTAGTACTTAATTATATAGCGTCTCGGCGATAAGCGTTCTCCGTTGTTTACATTTTCATGCGTAATTTGAAACTAAATGTCGGAAATCACGGCATTCCAAAATTTATACGAGCAATTTATCTTTATGGCATTAATTAATTGTAGTGCATGATTTACATGATATTTGAACAATTATATAATCACAGATTAGACGAATCATTTAAATTCAGTGGACTGTTTTTCAGTTTACGTCACATATTGATGCTTTTCTCAAAATCGATCAATTGGGATGAAGTTCGTCGTTGTTATTCTGCTAGGAGAGATATAGTTGTTTGAGTGTTATGTTCGGAGAGAAGTGTAATCTTCGTTCAATATTTAGCAGCCTTATCACTCCTAACTTATTATTTATTTTTGTTGGAAAGTTAATTGGTTATGTGAGGATTCAACTAAATTAGCATTTTGGACTAGGAGCATCATACAAACAACATGCGACAGATAGGAGATGTTTGAAGCAAGGTTAAACATTTGGTCAAAAAGGAATCAAGAGATGAAGTATTTCCAAATAGCCAACAGGTGGATGAAATGGCTAAACAAAATTCATATTGTTAGTGTCCCAAATTGGTAGAACTATTAAGGTTTGTTTGCATAATCCTATCAGAATTATATTGAAAAATTGTAACATGATGGATGTAATATGCATATGATGGTGTCGACGGTTAAACAATTTCTCTATTTCAATTACGTTTTTTGAGTCTTTTCTAAGGGTAAAACTTATATTAACCATGTAATTTACTTTAAAATGTTTAATTCCTTGATTTGCACACTAAGCTTTGGCAATTAGACCTCTCGTTTTATTTAATTTTTTATACGACTTATTGTCGATAATTTTAAAAATTGTTAGTCTGATATATAATAGTGCCTTTGCTTAAACAAAGGGATAGAAAATAGTGCAAGAACTGTAAAGGAATTACGTTACTGAGTACACTGGGCAAAATATGTTTAAGGATTTTAGAATCCAGAATTTAGAGGATGCAATAGAAGACACAGCATGAGGATTCAGAGCAGAGGAGCATGGGATCAGATATTTAGAAAGAGGCAACTAAGTAAAATAGTTGTTGAGAAAGAAGGAAAATACATATCTATTCTATAGACCTGCAGGTGGCTCTCAGTAAAATTCAAAGAGAACAAGTGTAATCGCATTTAAGTCTTCCTATAAGGAAAGCATAAATATAGTGAGATCAAGAAAGAGAAATCAAAAGAGCTCAGAACAACAATAGGGAACTGGAGAGTTGAAATGATTGGTGAGTGACAAACTATTAGTTGCTGATATATAACGCAGAATTGAACAAATAGAACAGAAGTTATCAGACTTACTAGGTTTCTTTATGACCGGAAAAAATGTCACCCGGTTTTTGGATCTAGAGGAAAACGTTGATGTAAGTTCAGCTCGTTCAACAATTACATTAACACCAAATGAGAAGAACTTCAGAAGCACATTTCTTTACTAATATTATCGAGAAAGCAAATTTGCTCAACTATTCTTCATACGTTGCAAAAGCGTTTGATAAGGTCTGATGAGCTTGCTTATTAAATAATTTTCTACAAAAACTCGAATAAGCTATTTCCTATAAAACAATGCAAATCTTGTGGTCGTCAAATATTTGTGGATTGCCCTACAAAGGGAAGTCGCATGGTATTATATACTTAAGACCTTACTGGACAGTTGACAGAAAATTGGTGCAACAAATCAACTATTGCTCAAGCTGTATGGCAGGTGGCGCCGTCCTGCTGGAACCACATTTGTTCCAGATTTGTGTTGCCTAGTTGATCGCCATTCACAGCATCATATCCAAAGAAGTATCGCCCACCTGTCCAAAATACATACCAAACAATGATTCGTTTGGGGTGCATTATTTTTCATCAGTTACATGAGGGTTTTGATTTTTTGATTGTTTACGAAGATGATTTTCCGACTAAACTAGAAATCTACTTTATGGTGCTCTAAAAACCAAATGACAAATTGTCAGCGATGAGAATGGTCAGCAAGCTTAAGCTTAAGTGGATCAGTTGGATTTTGTTCGCACGAATGGGTTTCTCGAAATGTTCAGTTATTGTCGATAGTTTCGGATTTGTAGCAACACCTTAACTATTACGAAATTCTCACAAGATCTTACCACACGCTAATACCCAAGAGGTCTTGCACCCATGACGTTCTCAGGGACGCATTTTTTCACTAACCAAGTTTTCATATTTGGAAACAGGATGAAGTCATTCGGACTTAAATTTGGAGAACGAGATGAGGGATTAGTTCAAACCATAACTCGTTTCATTCTGCCATTACGATGGTACATTTGAACGACGACGCAATGTCTTGGTGGAAGAGCACTTTTCCAGGTAGTTGATCAGAATTACCTCATGTTTTGACAGATATTACATCTCTGGTATATAGTAGTAGATTTATGTTCCATCTGTGGTAACGAATAATCACAAGAAATTTTTCAGAATGCGATAAACATTGTCAAACAGTACGTTTTTGATCGATGCTAAGGAGTTGCGACACTCATCTTGACGCAGTTTTTCATGTACAATTTTCATGCAGAATATGATGAATTGTCAGCAAACTTTTAATGCCGGTCTTTCATAAATTCATATTTCATATTCGAAGAACTAGAGGCCTATCACGCCATCTTCCCAAAATCCACACCAAACAATGGCTCATTGAGGGTTCTAAACCCCAATTTGCTTTATTTACGAATTTTATCGATCTTCTGCCAATTGATTCATTTGGTGCATTGCTTCGACTAAAAATGCTACGGGATCTCAGCAAAATCATCAAATTTTATGCATTGTATCAATAATAACTCGTTGTTCTTTCTTACCGGGTTCTATACCTATTAATCGGAAGAATCCTAGATGGCATCTGCTAAAATATCAGGAGTTGCTGATCGCAAAGCAAAAAAGGCGCCAAATTTAAACCCGGCGTTCAATTTGGACCACCTTTTATTATCAGACCCTAAAACAAATCTGAATCTATAGCCTATAACTGTGAAGTGGTACCATACCGTGTTATGCTAATAGCAAACAAAAATTCCAGAACAAGGTGCTCCGTAACAGTGTTGATGTATGTAACTTGAACAAAGCTTGAAAAGCTGTGATGAATAGAAAAAAGCGAAATGGTTATCTTCTTCGTTCATATCATGCCGCCCCGCCCCTGCAGTTCATGCATTTCGTCGCTGCGCTCTCTTATCGAAAATGACAGCCGCGGAGAAAACGCGTTTATGGTCTCACTGACCCGTGCCACTTGACCCGGACGTCTGTCTACAGGGCTCAGGAATGCGGAGCGGCACCCTCTGGATGTCGCTTAATTAATGGGTTCATTGCTTACTATCTCGGCCACTACTTTTGAGCAGCTTGCTAGTGAGCCGCTGGGTTTTGAAAAACCGAGCAAGGATATAGAATAAGTAGAACAGGTTGATCATGAGAATTTTTTTGAAATATTTGGGTATGATCTTCCATCCATAACCCTGTCTATGATTTCACACTTTATTTTGTTGCACATGATTTTTTGAAATGCCAATCACCCCTAATCATTTTTGTGCAGTCTAAAGAATTTCCCATTTCTTTTGTTCACATCCACCTCCCCCAGAGGACTTGGTGTGGCAGTCTTCGAAATTGCAGATGCAGTTTCTTCCCGCTTCGCTGTGTTTGTTGCCATTCTTTAAAGAAGGAAGTGAAGTTATTGTGTTGACAGGCTGGCGTACAAATTTAGCCGTTCGCGCCCGAAACAACCCAACACAAACAACTCGACGGGCACTATAAATAAATTGACCTGTCGTGAATGCAAGAATTTGATCCTTGACTTCCAAACGAATCGTGCTATCTCTACGAGTCCGCTGCAGCGCGTTTGCGGCAGATAAAGCAATGCCGTTTACAATGATCTGACGTACTTTAGTTGACGGTTTGTTGGTGTTTTATCTTGCCTTTATTCAAATCGTATTTTTGCCAAAAATTTGGTAGAAATTGATCCTGGTAGCTTGGTTATAAATGTATGACATTCAATATAGGTGAAGATTCTTGGAATTGATTTGGGATGCGGCAGTAGTATTTATCGATGATTTTTGTACCATCAAATGGTCTTCTTTAAATTGAGCGGTATATTCCTTTCATTGATTCTACTAGGAATTCCGTTTTCAGTTTAGTAATGAACGCCAGAACGCGGCCCCGTTTATGCCAAACCGGCCCCGCGTCGAGCGGAAAACGTGCGGAGCAGATGTTGCCTGGAATGCCGTTTTTTGCCCCCATATTTTTGTAAGCTTGCTGCCTCCTGATATGCGGTTGGGCGGCATAATTCCAGCGCGCTGCGTTAAAAATAAAATCGCTCTGTGTAAAGTAGATAACCCAATCGAGTAAGCTTACAATCCGTCTCGTTAACAAAGACGGGGAATTGTCGTGCCGTTGTTATTAATTAGCCAACATAAATATTGACGATAAACGGAATTAGTAGGCCATTTCGATAAGGCTGGCAAACAGTTCTATTAAGTAAGCAGCGAGCGGAAATGTTTTTTCTTAATTTTTCCCAAGAACACAAAATTGAATGTTTCTATTTTGAACTGCAGAAACAGTATAGGGGATAGATAAAGAAACCATTTGCTCTGGTCTCTTATGTCCGTTATTTTTAATCATTTAGTTGGACATACGGCCTGATAGGAAGATATGGTGAAGAGGAAACAATAAACAATTATACAAGAGAAAACCGTACAATTATGTATGGAAAATCTACTGGTGATGAGACATATGCTCACAAATGTCTCTTTTCTAAATTGTTGAACTGAGTTTTCCTTTCAGCGTGGGCTAGTTAGATTCGCGACTTATAAGGGATTAGGAAGTATTAAAAGTATAATAGACTATAACCAAAAGACGTAAGCGTATATAACGGAATAGTTAGGTAGGGACCATAAACTTTTGTTAAAAAATTTACCTTTAGAAAACCTAGAAAAGAAGTATTAAGACCGATCGAAGAGATGAATCTCAAAAAACCGAATAACGCAGAGGATCAGAAGAGGACTGATAACAAAGAAACTGAAACGAGAGAAGGCAGAGGAAGAATCAAACATAAATTGGGAAATGTTAAATGATAGTGAAAACCGTAGAAGCAAACTATACGCGCATTAAGAAAGATAATTGTGGAATGAAACAGTGAAATCAATGGAAACGTGAGGATATGAGAAACTAAAGAAACTAGAAAGAAAATTACAAAATAAAGGCTACCAAGCCAGAAACCAAAAAACGGCACGAGGTTTTGGAGTAGAAGCAAAACGAAGCCATAAAGGAAATCAAAAATAATTCTGAACCATAGTAAAGAGAAGAGAAGTAAAAGGAATAATGAATAAATAGTTAGTATATGGAGGAAACATTATGAAGAAAAGTTTCAGGACGATACACTTTCAAGAGAAATAATTCAAAGAACTAAATAAACACGCGACGAATAACAGGAAAATATGACTACTGGAATAACAAAAGAAGAAGTAAAATGAGACATTGATAGTTAAAAAAACGGATAAAAAATAACTTCAGGATTAATAAAGTTAGATGGAGAAGTAAGAGAACGGATAAAAAATTTGAAATAAAGCATGTAAAGATAAAGTGATCCCGAAGGAAAGGGAATAGGGCACAATAAAAAAAAGGAAAGCGGAAGTGAACGTGAAAATTATAAAGCCTCACGAAAAGTATAGGACAAAAAGTATATACAAAAATTAGAGGTTAACATAAGAATAAGTGGGGAAATGTAAAAAACCATTTGGGAATAGAAAACAAAGTATATAAAGCAAACCTATGATTATGCATTAACACCTTGGTAGGAAACACAGAAATATGTAATGAAACAAAATTGAGAATATTTAAAATGGCGTACCTCCCAACTTCAATGCACCGGACGAAGCACAAATCGACAATAATAATAACATAAGTGAAATATCTGAGATGAGTGGTTACACACAATCGGATTGTGCACGAAATAGAACAGTAACGAAGAGACTAACACAGGAATCAGTAGTAATAAAGATAGAAGAGTGGAAATGAAAATAAATATGGAGAATGGAAACCAAGAGGAAAGTTGAGAACAAAATAGAAAGGAAACTACAAGACCTTCGGCGGTAAAACAATCGCAAAAGTGGAAGAATTGTCATATAAACACCCTAAGGGAAAGGAAGTGGGAATAGATGGTCTTTTTGAAGTTTCGTTAACGTGTCTTGCTCTTCCTCAATGTTCAAGTTCAGTCAGATAATTTGGTTTTGCTTCTCTTGTGTCGACTGTTTCTTTTTAATTTTTTTAAACTATCAATGGACTTGATCTATGGTCGAGAGTTTTGCGATTGCTAGATCTGCTCACCACTTTTCTTGAAGCTACTTCAAAATTTGTTGTCTTGTCTAATATTTTACTGCAAATGGCGTCTTTTAGCAATTATTGTAATCATGTTTTATCACCAATTGGTTGCTTTAGTGCTCCATCATTTAAAATTTGAATTTGAGTATTTTGTTTTTTATTATACAGGGTGAGCAATATATAACAGACTGATTTATTTGTCAGATATCTTTTGTTTAAAATAAAACATTAATACTTTTATGCTTAATGTTTATTTAATGTCTGAATTTTTATGGAAGAGGGGGGGGGGGGCAGCTTATATATATTCATAACCTTAACTCTACGAACAAAAAATCAAAGTGATCTGGGGAGCCAAACCACATCACTAAAACGAGAAATTAAACTGCCTCTCTCTCGCTATGTGGTATGTGGCACCATCTCGTTGAAACTACGTGTTCCTCAAGATCTTCAAATTGAGGGACCAAATGTTACATCATTAAAGTGATGCTTACCCTTGTTGTAGTGAAGTTAGGGCAAGATCGAGGTTCTTAGAAGATAATCGTGTATTATTTTGAACCTTCTCGGTAGATGTGTTGATTACGGAATTGTAGTTTAATGTATCTGTGACGCAAAATAAGCCAATACGATGCAGTGCGTCCGGAGGGCTTGCGGTTTGTTATCTTCAACGCTCCGTCGGCTTTCAACGTCGACTTCGCGGTGTCTGAACCCAGTCGCAATCTTCGAATTAAGCGCGCAAAAATAGCCCGGCAATTTATTCGCAGAAACTAGAGCTGGCTTAATGCGATGATGGCCGTCTCTGATTTCTCCTGCAGCAACAGCTTAATCGCGAAATTGCACGGGGAAATTCCTGCATGCGAATGCACCGCGGAGTTGCGGCTACGCGTCGTCGTGCGTTCAGCGTCGCCGCGCCGTGAATCATTTGTTTATAGAGAGCTGATAGCAACTATAAATAGCCGCACGCCGGGCCTTTTGCATAATGCTTGCGCGGCTTTCCGTTTCCTGGCCGAAATTAGTAATCCGCACATGCGGGAATTTAAGGAAAAATCCCCATGAAAAACTAAGAGTGAAGGGTGACGTGGGAGATTCGGGATGTTAACGTAGAATGTTCGTAGTATACCCAACCTGACTACACCAAACAGGTTGAGCCAGATCCAGCAAATTTGGCTTTAAAAATTCTTTGTATATTCTTTATGACCCTAGAAATCCTCCTTCCAACTAGTCTACAACTTCTGGACTCCTTACAGCTCTTGAATGTTTTTGTACATTTGCAAGTTACTTTACATCATTCTGCGCCCTCAGTTGCTTATGATACTCTTCCAAAACCCTTCTGGGAAAAGCGCTAGCGCGTTCTGCTAATCGGGAGGTTAGAAAGGTGATAACATAGAGTGGAGAAATTCAATTTTTCCATAAATTAACTGCTTCAGAAAAGTAAAACAAGAAAACAGGGTTCTACGAAATTCTGAGAAAGAAGTGACGCATCAGAAGCCAACACTGGTAACAATCATTTGTAATGCAGAAGTATCTTTGGCGACTCAAATTTCTTCATTGAAGAGGTCATAAATTGTCTTTCTCTCTATTAACTTTTGGTTTGTAGAATGATGATAACTTATCGGTGATGTTGAAGGTATTGGTAGATGTTTGATACTACATATAGGAAGAATGAAATTTATTGGGTTCTAGAACAGCGTTTGGTGGAAAAGTGAAGAAGTTAGTAACGAAACAGCGTCCAAGTTTGTACGGCTTTAGAAAGTAGTGCAAATAGCTCGTATATCAATGACGGCGTGAATTAACATAGCACGTTTTGTTCGATGCATCTGGCGCGTCCCCGGATTAAAATGCAGACCAATATATCATCCGGTAATCGTCTGAAGCTCATTACGCCGAGATGGAATCCGCATCGCTCTGTTTATTCTTCATCTCGGCTCGAGCAATTTGCGCTGTCACAATAAGTCTTTGTTTAGAGCGTGTTCCATTAACCCGCCGTGGCTGCTGCTGGCTGCAGCGTGGGCCTGCGGCCAGGGCGCCCTGCAGGTCCGTCTTCAGCTTTCGCGCGAATTGCTAATGCAGCTGATGAATCGGCGAGCTGCGCCTAGAATTAATGGCCGATTTCCGAGTTCATGGTCAGTGGCCTGGAAGCGGCATCTGTGTCCCACATTCTTTTTCTTTCCGCTTGCAGTTTTGCAGGCTCGCTGAATTTGATCTGCCCATGTGTGCATTGCTGTGGCCTGATTCACCGTCTTGAGGACGAGCTCGAACAAATGGTTTCAAAGGCGAAAGATGGAGGTGCTGATGTTATTGTGCACCAAGATCTCCAACTTCTTTTAGGAGCTATTGGGTGGCAAAATCAGTTAATTTTTTGGAAGATCTAGTTTCCCATCCATCTTTCAATACTCTTCACAATTTCTTCGAAATGTATCATCTGTTGAAAAGACCAAAGAAGTGTATGATAATGCATCTTTGATCCTTAATATAGAGAAGTCTATCCTTTACGACAAGTTCTATTGTTAACTTTCTTCTCTTGAAGTTCAATCATTTTTAACCTCTTTGCAGGCAACTTGTCTATAACATTACTTAATGAGTTTACTCCGTTTTGGAATGGAAGAAGAAAGTTTAGATCATTTGTCCTGTGTAATGGTGTTCTCGAATCAATTTGTTCACAATAGTTAAATTTTGCGTTGCACCAAGAAGGAAGACTACGACTGTGCTGTGTTGCCGCTCTATATCGGAAGCCATCGGAATCGAACTTCACCACCAAGCGCCTGGCGAACTCGACAGATGAAAGTTCAGCTTGCGCTGGACGCCAGCCGCATCACGTAGCGATAGCTGTATTTAAGATTGC
The DNA here is from genome assembly GCA_036346155.1 of Sinelater perroti. Lineage (NCBI taxonomy): Eukaryota > Metazoa > Arthropoda > Insecta > Coleoptera > Elateridae > Sinelater > Sinelater perroti. Next base: position 211,057 of record JARFIY010000037.1, read on the forward strand.
GTGGTTCGATCTCCGGATTGTTGATTCTGTCTGGACAAACATCAAGCGGACCTCAAGTTTGAAGAAGATAACCAGCTGGGCTCTCGGCTGCCCGCAATGGCGGCACACCGTGCTCGGGGGCAATGCGTGCTTGATTGTTTTATCGCTTCGAACCAGTTAGAGGTAGCCCATTTGCGCCGGAGGCAGGAGGGAATAATGATGCGGCATTAGGCGTAATTGATAGAGGTTGCAAACTGCTATAAAGGGGAACTTGGCCATCATCTGTGAATTGCTATCGATTAGGTTGTTAGAGCGCCCGCTCCGGCTCTCAACTCGCCCCCAGTGAATTTATAGCGTCGAGCTTCTGGGTAGGTCCGGCGTAAATAAAGTTCCAAGGATAAGTCGAACTTTCGAACTCCGCTTGAAATTGAAAGTTAGTGGAATTCGGCGCGCGATGGCAGATCGAAAAGTTTTCGCAACACAGAAATACTGAAACCCGAGTTTGGTTTCTTGCGAGGCAATTTAATTTCTATTCTTTAGGAACAGTAGTTTGCTGCACCATTGTGTTATTAATAACACGATGCCATCGTGTACACTTTAGCATGAAAGCGAACCGAGTTATCCATTCAGTTGTAATGATGAAATTGCATGCCTCGCAGAATTACAACCGCGCGTTAATGGTGAAAAGTCGTCGCGACAACGCGTGAAGCGTACACGCGGCGATGGTACAACTTTTGAAAGTAACCAAATGGATTTATATCCGCGAGTTAAATTGCATCCTCATTGTTTTGACGCCATTAACGCCGCAAAGTGAAACGGGGATAAAATAGTGTTTCCGAATCAACTTTTCACATCTTCGTTATCGTGAAGGTGAAAGGGGGATGACTAAAATTCTAAAGTACATGTGGAGGGAGATATCCAAGTTCTTTTAGAGTTGCGAAGCTGAAGGGGTGGCAGTCTGTTTTAAATCTACTTTCCGTCTTGTAACCAATATGTGAATCGAAATGTTCTCTCTCTGTGAGAGCGGGTTCAGTGCACGTCTTGGCTGTGTTATCGTCGTTAAGTCTGTCTATTGAAAATTACGTTATTCCTCTTTTTAACCAACAACTCATCAATTTTCTTCCATTTCGATCGGTCGCTGGCATCTCTTTTCCTATATTGTACATTGAGCTTTTGAAGGTTTTGGTAAATATTGTCGCATTGTTATAGATTGGCTATTAAATACACTCTGTCTTGTGTTATTTGGTTACTTTAATGATACCTGGTTCTTTGTAGAGTGTGCTCAGTTCTGCCTTCATTCTTCACCATCTCGCCCTGGTCGGAAAAGAGTAATGTTTTCTTTCAAATACTTTTCGTCCCTCTTCCCTTTTTACTATAGTCCATGATTATAGCCTTATATAGCCCCAGTTTGGTTTTTCTTAGTATTAGTTATTAGAAATCATCTAAGGCTTGTTTTATATATTTTGTTTTTTCTTCTATATGTCTTAAGTCTTTCTAACACTTGTAACAAAGGCTTATATGTTGCGCTGAGAAGATAGATTCCTCTATAATTGAAGCTTACTGTTTTATTCCCCTTTTCATGTATAGGACATATAACCCTTACACTCCAGATTCCTAACATTTTTATTCTTCCAAGTTATTAAAATTAAATTCTATGTGGTTTTCCATAAATCCGTTTCTCCAGCTGGTAGAGATTCGACTAGTGACGTATGCTTTTCTATTTCGTTGTGTGTTGGCTGTTTTTCTAATTCGCTTTGTTCATCTTTATTCCTTCTGAGCCTTTGTTTTTCCAGTTACTCAGTTTCTTCTTGGTCTAATCTTAATAGTTCGGCAAAATATTCTCTCCATGTACTAATTATGCCTTTCTCATGTACCACTGTTTTCCCTCCTTTGTTTTTGCACGTACTTTTTCTAGATTTAAAGCCCAATTTTTTGTATGTCTTTCTGGTTTAGTTATTATCCATTGTTTTTCTCGTTTTTGTTTTACCCATTTACTCTTTTTCAATTTCGGGCTTCTTCGAAGTGTATTTTATGTTAGCTTAGTAAGCTCTCTTGTCACTTTTATCTTTGACTAATTCGTACTCGTCATAGCATTGCATTCTTTGTGGCTTAGGGGTTCTCATAATTTCTTTAATCTGTTTTTTAACAGTTTATTATGTATTGTTAGGCCTGGTATATGGACACTATCGGAGTCGGCACCCTTCATTGTTCTGACGTCTATTATATTTGTGAGGTTTGTTAAATTGTTTAGCACATGTTCTATTTGACTGTTATTCCATCATTTGACATCCTTGTGGATATCTTTATGCAGAAAAGTGGTGTTGCTTATTATCAATATTTTGCTTACTGCTGTTTTTATCAGTCTTAAACCATTATCGTTACTTTCATAGTGTATATTGCAATTTCCAATCATTGGCTTCTTCCCTGCCAACTGATGCAATAAGCACAATGGATCTTCAACAAGCTGTCTATTGTTTTCTTTAAGGACTCAAAACTCTTACTTCTCTTTTTTCTACCACGTCAGTAGGGGCGTGTGCGTTTGTAATTGTTATGTTAAATATCCTCCCTTTAAGTTTTATCAAACAAATTCTATGGCTCACTGAAGTCATCCTTTTTTTTTATTTGTTAGCATTATTTCTTCTTCCAATTCCACGTTTGCTCTTTTCCCTTATCCAAAAAGCTCGATCCTCTCTTACCGTAGGCCTTCTAGCAAATAATTAGAAATTAGAGGCTCGTGTCAACGTGGTTAAGCAACAAGTATGGATTACAATGGTGGCGATTTCAATTATGCTTCCACGTGGATGTGGAAATGGCAGGAAATGTCGCGTCGAACGTGTAGGAATTCGCAATTTCTTGCGGTAAAAACACGCTGCTCACTAAAAACTTCGAACCTGCTAATACAAGAAAGAGCCTGTGGATGACTTAACTGAAACTGTCGTTGGAAGATTATAACGAAGCCACTCAAAATGAAATTTTCCATTGTAGTGCTTACCATTTTAGAGAAGAATTGTTACAACATACGCACGCTTTCAATTGCGACCATTATGGATACGTAATCCATAAGTTCGTCATTTCACATTCCGATCATTAAGCGAACGCGCAGGAATCGCGTGCGACTGAGCCGAATGCAAACTCAGTTACAGTTTCTTCATCACCCCGATATGGGGAGCGAACTCAGGGACGTGAAGGAACGAGTGGCGCAAATTGCTCGAATTAGAGGCTAGGAAGCGGCCGCGGAGCCCTGCATTATTGATGGCGACACTCCGAGCATTTCGGAATTGGTGGACAAAAGTGCAGGTGCTGGCGCACAATTACTAGGGCGATCCGATGCCCGACGCATAAAATATTTAGAGGAGCAGCGAAGCAACGAGGCCAATTATCCTCCAAGGTTAAGCCGTGCCTGGAATTAACGCGTACCGCATTCCTTTTGTCTAAGCCGTGTCTGTGCGTCGCACCGCTCACGATTTGATGCGCCACGGGGTTTTTCATTGAGCACCTCTTTTGGGCGCACGTAACGCAACGTTACCGTAAGCAACCGCGGATGCCTGCGCGCTCCTGCCTGGCCAAAAGCGACATTTCCTGTTAATCCCACATCTATGTGGAAGCACAATTGAAATTGTCCCTAGAGTTTCTGCGATTTTGAGCGTTCTGATGCCATTCTTTTTTGCTAAACTGTCACTGGTGATGTTTGCCCAAATGTGCTGTAGGAATCTGTTGGTCCACGCATCGAGGAGTTATTTGATAATAAAGATACTTATTCTCAGCTAAATGGAGCACCTTTCCATTATTACCATGATATAAGGGCTTGTCTTCATGCGATACCTACCAAACAGATTGATTGGTTGTAAAATTGATGTTGAATTATTTGCCGTTTTCAGACCTCACTGCGATGGATTTGTTTTTAGGGAGATAGTTTACTGGGTAAAATCAGCAACAATCTGTGATTTAGAGTGTATATGGGATTTTGAAAATACCAGAAAATACAAAAAATAACTTTGACCAATACATCTATTGGAACAAAAATTGATTTTCTTCTTCTTGGAGCGCCCATCTATTTCGAATGTTATCAAGGAAAACCATTTCTTCAAAATGTCCAACCAGGATATTCTTCTTTTTGCTAAAACTGAAAACTTTGCTAGATGTTTAAGGCACTCCAGGTTCGCAAGGATCTGTCATTTTTTGTTAATTCTCAGTAAGACCTGGTTATTGTTAATATGATCCGCCCAGGATTCTCTTAACGTGCATCATGTTTCGAAGACTTTTTCAAAAACCCCTTTTAACATTCAGGATTCCACCCCATAAAGGAGAAATGTATAAACATAGCGGAATCAACAAATCTTGTTCTCAATATTCAATTCTTATTTTCTTTATTCTTTGCTTTATCTCGATTAGTCCCATTGACTTGGACTGGTGTTCAACTAACGCTTGCGAATGACTGTTGGTTGAGCTTCAGTTGTCAAGTGGTAGCGGATCTTAATAATGTCCATGTGTTTAGTTTTTGTGATGTTGAATTCTAGCCTATAACATATTATCAAGCCACTCCCTGTTTACAAATAGATATTATGGACGAATAAGATTTTGTAATCCAATTATCTCAGTTAACATCCCCATATCGTTGAAAAAGAACTTGAGTTATAAAAAGCATCTTCCTAGTTCTCAGAGTATCTTGGGTGGAGTCATGAAAGTGGACTTTAGCCAACTTTGTGGTTAATGTAAGTTATTTTTTCTCCGTCTCTTCTTATCGTTCGTAACGACCTTTTCCACATATTTCTTATATTTTTCCCTTCTGTGTCCAGTATAAGGTCACTGTAGTCATCTACCGATCATTCGGAACGCTTAGATTTACGCAGTCCCGTTATCGTCCTAATTTTTTTTATTAATATCAAACGAATCGTGTACATTCTAAAGCTACTATTTCGTTACACTCATCCCCCGACATCTTGTTTATGGATCGCTCTTTTTATTTATTTATTCACATTGAGCCACATTCTTGGCCCTTCTTCGTTTCCCTATCACGTCCACAATTTCTTCACTATAGATTCTCATCGAGAATATTTCCATGTTGAATTCCTCTTGAACTTCAACTCAAGTTATCAAATTACGATATCTTATGTTGAACTTAATATAGCCAATCTTGTGGTAATTACCATGCATATAAACGTATAGGTGGTAATTTGAGGAAGATATTTGTGACTACTAACTGCTTCTGTGTTGCAAAAGTGTTCTGTCATTCTAGACTCCTAGTCCTAAGGAATCTACAATTTCCCAAGACCAAGTATTATCTCCTATCTTTTTGATGTTATTGTAATTATTGTAATGTTGGTCTTAGCAGGAGATGCGTCAATACAGTAGTCTGTCGAAACAAAGTTGAGAACATATTAACTAATAAATCTGATCAATATATGTCCGACCTCCATTGGTATTTCCGAAATGATAATTTCTAACAAGTCAGAGCTGGGAATGTGTCCAATTTTACTTCTACCTATAATATCAATAGTCATTTTACGTCTTTAATGGCATTGTGAGTTTTTCCAGTTCCGTACGAAGTTCCAACGTTTCCACGCAAGTTAAAACTTGCCACCTGGCGATTCTTAGCACCATTCGACCATTTAAAGGCTTCCAAGGACTGAAACCCAAACTTTTATTCCATTTAGTTATGAGATTTCACCAAAAATGATTACATGGTGACATTCTGTTGCCTTTGATGTTGGTACAACTCTGCCTATCCATTTCTGGCCATTAGCGTGGCTGATGTCATTTTATCTTCGGCTTCAGTCCGGCTGCTGAGTACCAAATGAAGCCTGTGCACCCTGTGTTAGTTTTGGCCCACGTCGAGTACTTTATTTTCCGGATCATCTATATTTAGAAGACATTCGATTATACACCACCCGTGGAGGTGCACGATGGAGAATTAGAGAAATATAATGAAACTCGAAAAAGTCTATTAGCCACCATACAATACATTTATGTAACGCAAATTTAAATGTAGATATATTAGTACAAAACAAATATATTATTTTTATATTTATTATAAATAACCGATGATTAGATGATTTGAATTTTTTGGCTTTCGGTGAATAAATCATTTGGAGAGCTAAAGCAAATCTACGTGAAAGTAATGAAGTCCTCAAAAGAAATAGATTGAGGATAATAATAACAAGGGCAAAGAATACGATAAATAGAAACAAAGAGCGGATAAAAATATTGTGATTATAGCAAGACTACAAAAAAAGCTCTTGGGTGAAGGAACGTCCGAGAAAAATAGATGATACTAAAAAAGTAAAACCAGTGTACACCGTAAAACATGCTGAAAGAGTCTACGGCAATAAATAGGTAATAAATGTATGAAAAAAGAACACCTTGGAAGCAATTGAGTAAACATTATATGGCGGAAGAAAGTGAAATATCTGTCTACCACAAAATGGACGAATTGATAAGATTCAAGTTTATCAAAAAAGAGAATGAACATTGATGAATTAAGTAAGCAAAATAGCGCAAATGAAAAATATAAAGAAGAAAGAGAGGATATGTAACATTTGAGAGAAAAAGCAAAATTAAGATGATGACCTAAGTAACTATTTCTGTTGTGTTTTCATCCATCATCGAATCATAGATGTTTGTATTCGTTTGACTATTTATATTGATCAAAAGGTCATTTGCAGTTTAGAGTGGGTTGGTATTTTGTTACTAATTAGAGAATTATTTATTTATATAGCTACAGCTAATGTCTTTTACAATTGCGCAGGACTTTATGGATATTTTATAAGGTTATTCGACTAATGGCTAGTTATATCAGCATAATCTTATTGATTTATTGTAAACTGCGTATAATTATCAGAGTAGTCTTGTATGTTTTAAGCATTACATGTCTAGGACATTTTTGCTTTTTCCAAATTTTACTTTTACTTAAACGCAAGTTCTGAGAAGCTTCTTTAATTTATTTATAAAAACCTATGTACACTAATTATACTAACAAGTATTATTGTATCTGCGGTACTTCCTTATCCAATTTTCTACATGTCAAATTAACTATTTTAGGCTTCAGATTGTTTACTTCTTTATAAGGCCTTGTTCACATATTCCGCAGCTGATAAGACGCTGATTAGGCACATATGTGAGCAAATTTGTATGACTCATTCGCATTTGTGCAATATTAACAATGAAAGCAGCGAAACAAAGACAGAGAAAACGCTTGGGTGCCTTCTACTATTGCTATCACTTCCAAGATTCATTATCGCACCGAGCAGGTCGAGAAGCGTGATCCACATGGATTAATAAGCTTTAGTTACACTTTTGATAGCTGAGCGATGTTTAACCAATACTCCATATTCAGCCACATTTCTCACCTGTTTTATTACCAGTGGAATATGTGAACGCACCCTTATGCCACATAAGTATGCCTTAATGGTGTCGGTTTTGTGATTTTGTATTGTGCGGCGTGTTGTATGGTGGAACGACATCATGAGTACAAACGAGAGACAATCCTGCATTACCATGATAAATTGTTTACTCGCCATGTCCAGCCGCGAGTGGGCGACCCGTGCCGCCTCGAAAACGAACTGCATCTCCGCGCGTTTGCACACCATTTAAACGAGATGCCCGGACGTGCCATTAATGCAATCAGTACGTGATATCTAATCCTCCGCGCGCCCACCAGGTGAATTAACAACGCCAACGCATTTGTATGTCACTTGGAGGTGAAGAAAGTCGCGATTTTCTCCGGCCGGCCGCTGTAGCTCGAGAAGCCGCGACAAAACTTGGTTTTGCGTACGTGCGAATGCGGGAACTCTACCTGGCCTGTCTGGTTTTAAATTAATTAAAAAGCAATGAGCGACCGGCTCATTAAGGCCTGAATAATGAGTCGCGCGCGCATTTTTGGCGTTCTTTTCTGGCTCTGCGACATTTTGCTCTTCAAGTTTTGGACCATCCCAGTAATATTAATATTGAAATTGTTTATTAATTCTAAATTGCGATATTTGGACAGCACTACGTGGGGGGAAAATAATGAAAATAGAATCCCGCAGTACGGGTCACTTGCAAACAAAATGGAAAAAGAAGGAATTTAATGTTGAAGGAAGGGGACTGCAGGATTGAGAAATTGAAGCTCTTCTCTGATTGAGGGAAAAAGCAAAAAGGTGGGAGAGGTATGGTAACCATTTCAAAGGCTTCAAAAGTGTTGATTAAGAAATATATTGAACTGGATAATTGAAGATAGTCAGAAAAAATGGTACATTTAGAAATGCACGGAGGAGAGAAAAATGAAGTATGATGATTAAACAATAAAATAGAAGATACAACTAGTTGATGAAAAAATGAAATAGAATTAATAAGGTATAAGGATTTTAGTTTTTGATTTTTTCAACTTTTGATATAATAAATTTTCTCAAATTCTTCACTCTTCATCGGTAGTTGATTAAAACACAAAGTTCTAATGACTGTTATTTTGAGTTTTCTCTTAACGTTGCTCACTAAAAAGAATCTTTGACTTATGGGCGGTGGCACCTTTTTGTTGAAAACTTGAGCGAAACTGTATTGATCTAAACCAATCAGCAAGGATGAACGATATGGGCTTGAAGACTTAGTACACGGGAAAAGTTAATCATTAAGATCAACTCGGTGAAACAGCACCAACTCGATCCATCGCGCAATGCGAGCCGGTCTGTGGAAAACGGCGGAGGAAAACGATCGGCCGAATTCGTTGCAATCCAAGCTGCGGCCGTTCTCACGTTGCGTTCGCGCGTTTCTCCATTCCCAGACATTCGTCAATTGGGCGCAGTTAAAATTAACTCGGAATATAATACCCACATGAAACTTAATGAGGCTGTGTGAAGCCGAAGAAGTGCCCGTCGCTCTTCGGCGCGTTTGGCTGACTAATTGGGCAAGAATGCGCGCAAGGAAGGCATTAGCATAATTTCGACCAAACGAAGTCATTCAAAGCAAGCCGATACGGCCGTTCCGTTTGTTGGGCTAAGTGGCTGTTAGCAACGCATTACCCGGATTTTGAAAATGATTTAAACATTTCCAGCTCGTGCTTCAGTGCTTCTTTGAAATTGTTCGATTAAAAATGTTATTATTGAATTTGACTCTTGGAGTTAGAGGTAAAAAAAATAAGAACCCGAAAAAAGCATTAGAGAAATTTTTGGGCAGAAAAGTATTTGGTAAGCTTACCTCAAATGCACCGGACGCAATTTTTGGCAGGAATACGAATTGGTTTAGTCTCCAATGCTGGACTACATTCGTTTGCTTGTCATCATTTATGTTTGTTCCTCGTATGAATAACGGCCCGCTTTAACAGCACTTCACAACGCACCTTCACTTAGGAGCAGACTTATAATTGAAAAGGAACATAAACATACCGTAACTGAGTTGGGTGCTCTTGCGGCGAACTAACATCATATTGTCATTATTCATTGAAGCGTTTTCTAGTAGGAATCGCTTCCCGATTGTTCCCTATAGTCAATATTTACCCTATATAGTGGGTTACAGAAAAATTCTATTTGATTTGCATGGTTTCCAATAGATATAGGTGAACTTGTGATGTGAATAATTGAAAATTCAAATTATTTCAAAAATTTTCAGGTTATTCCTATCTGATCTTGTTCCAATAAGCTTATAGACTTAGTCAGTTGGTGATGAAGCGGTTAAGGTACTTAGTTTTGGTGGAGACAGACTTGGGACACTAAAAATAATTGAATACGAACGTTTAATTCGAACAAAAGGGTAATAACATGGGGCCATGACTCCATGCTGGTCATATCGCCCCATATCGTGAGGACGAACATAGAAGCTTTGAACTTGCAGTATCCAGGGCATACCCCCCATAGTGCCTATCCATACCATTATTATTATTATTAACGTTATACATTCTGATTACTTTTCTTCATAAAGAAAAAAAATAGCTGTAATATGATAACGAAATTCTTAAAACTTTAAAGGCAGTAAGTTGAGTCATATTATGCGAAACGCCAATAGATATCAGCTTCTACAGAAAGATATTTGGAAGAAGGGTCCCGGGCAGAAGGAGGCCACCATAGTTTTAAAAAAATAGTACACAACAGAATTATTCCGAGCCGTAATCAACTAAGTATTAGTGGCCAGGATGATTACTAATATCCGGACCGGATAGGAACCTTAAGAAGAAGAAGAAGTAAGTTGGGTCAGTTTAGAATGGTTCGAAGAATCATTTGGTGATCTTTCGTATTTAACAAAAAGTACAACTTACCTGTTTATCTTTTTCTCTCACTGTTCTTTTTTTATTCTCTCTTAACAGCGTTGCACAATTGTAGTTATTCAGATATTTGTATTCTTGTTGTTGAGATTGTCTAATAAGTACTTGTTCTTTTTTTTGGTCTGTTTAGTCTGTTGTATTAACAATGGATGTATTTTAGTAGGTGCATTATTTCTAATATTGGTTTTTTATTGCTTTTTTATATTTAATTGGTCGACGTCTATAATTTGGAAAATTATCTCCTTCTTTTCCCCCCTCTTCTCCCTTCTCTTCTCTTACTTTCACTTCCCTCTTCTCCCTTTTCCTTCCTTATCCCTCTCCCACTTGCTTCTTCCTTTTTCTATGTATCTCAGTTGGCTTTAAGTAGTTGACTACAGAATAAACTTTACAAGGTAATTCCTAATAGGAAAGTAATCATAAGTCTTCTATTGTAACGAACTCGGTTTAGGGGCTTTTTAAATTATCATACCATCTATACCTCACTGCAAGTCTCTGCATCTCCTCTTTGCCATTCTTCGCACACGCTTCAATACCTCTGAACTTGGTTCTAGAAGTCTCTCGGCTCCGTGTTGATAGGCGGGCGCAGTTACGGGAACTTTCCTTTAGTGCCACGCTTTGCTCTGGAGAGTCATGTTTGTCCGCAACCCTTTCAGGGAAGTTCGGTTTACTAGGGTCGACCTTTACTATATGAACATTATTAAATTGCACGATACTGTCATAAATTTCTGACAACTTTAAGAAAGGTGTTTAGGAGTATCCTCCACAAATTGCAGATACATTGGACAATTAGGTGGTCACTAATGATCCTCCAATGCTTATGATGAACTTCTACCATTCATAATGATTGTCACGTAGCTGAATGAAGCCATCCCTACGAAAAATTACTTCATCTGTGAAGAGAATTGTGTGTTGCAAAAATAAACGTCGAAACCTTTCTCTTGGAAGAAAATCCATTCGGGATAGTCTCTTGTAGGATACTTAATACAGTTGCTGACCATTTGCCTGAAGTTTGTATTCTCAATGTGTTCACCCATACCACCAAGAAATAATACATTTGCTTTTCCGTATGTGTAAATCATCTTTGGTTGTTCCTGATATGAAAGCGAGTCATTTTGACAACACTGCGAATGAAAAACGTATAAAAAGATTTTAACTGAGATAAGTGGCTTCACATGGGACTAACGTCATGAAGAACACTACCGCCATCCATCACGGAACACATGCATTTTCGGACATGTGCAAATAGACTCGTTTGTTCCTTTTCCCATCAAGAATCACCTCCTAGGTTTCTATCTATAGTTAACATTTAGCCTAAATAGTTGCCTTTTATATTGATCAAGGAATCTTATATAATTGTCATGAGGGCTAGCCGTTTTTCCTTCGTATGGTTTAAAAACGTAACAGAATATCACTATACATACAGAAAGTGAGTGTGCCAAAAGAGTTTATGATTTGAGAATTACCAAATGTAACTCCACCGGCATGTAGAGGTATGATAATGTAAGAGCAGTGAACTTGGGATAAGGTAAAATACAGCGAGGTGGGGGTGGGGACAAGTAAAACGATAAGTAAGTGGATTCATTTATACTGAAAGTAGATATTGCTTCATGGGCGTGTCAAATAATAAAAGACTGAAATTGGAGGAAGAAGCGATGAGGACAGCTTTATCAACTGCTGAGAATGCTCACACTTCGACCGTATAGCGGCGTCTCCATTCAGCTGCTCCTAAATGGCTTGATAAATCTTGCGGGCCCGAATACACGTGCTATATATGGCAGTGTGCTGCCTCGGAGCCAAAGACCTTGCGCCGTTGCCAGGCAACGCGTCCGCGCCCGGAGTGGCCTCTCCATGGCAACGGTCCGGATCCGGGCTCCGGGCAGGCGTCCTGCTTATTATTGATATTTATTCGCCGCATTAAAAATGAAAAACAGTCGCGAGATTGGACTTGGGCTTGCATGCGCTCCCAAAACGCATTAGGAGAGCGGGCCCGGGCCGAAGCGAGCGGCGAGGCTTCCGGGTTTGACAGCTCCGCGCCCGCCACCCCGGAGGGACAACCCTGTTACCGGCGAATTTGGGGCAAATTCGATTTAAAGTTCGCGGCGCCGAGAACTTTACCTCGTTTGGGGGCGAGGTGTTTCGGAGAAAGCGTCTTTGTTGGGTTTTAATGGATAGTAGGCTTAAAGGGCCCTCGGATGGAATGGGATACAAAGGCATGATTTCGTATAGATAGAAAAATGGTAGATAAGTTATAAAGTGGATTAGAAGGATTTTGAAAGATAGTACTAACGAAGGGAGGGTTCAAATGGGGTCTCTGGACCTTTATATAAATATTCCATTGCCCAGTTAACATTATTAGCCACGTCTTTGGTCGACCTTCTTTTCTTTCACCTCAACCTATTTGTCTATGTCTTGATATAGTTCTTCTAGTTCCCTACTGGTTCTTTTACACCATTCCGCTCTTCTTTTATTCCTCCAATGTTTCACCTAAATATCTTTCTTTCCCATGTAATCAATTTATCCTTACCTGTTATGGTTTTGTGGTTCATCTTGTATGTTTGTTTGCGTTTCGTTATTGTGATTTTGTTCAGAAAGCGATCAAACCCGATTTCTGCACTTCTACACGACCTTACGTTTTCTACTTTTTTTTGATAGCAATACATGGTTATGTGGATTCTGCATTTTGGATCTGGGGCACACCAAGCACTTTTGATTACGAAATTTGTCTTTTTGTCCTTTTTCTATATAAATAATAAATTTAAGAAGATACATGAAGAGGTGTTTCTACATCATCTTAAAAGCTCTTAAATGGATATTGCAGCGGTAGCGTGTTATTTGTACAAATCCGATTTCGTGTGAAAGTGTATAAAGCGATACTAAGAAACAATTGATGTGACAGACTTAAAACTCGCCATAAAGGACCTAAAAAGTAAGATCCATGATTATCAAACGACGATCTTAGTGAAAACGGCATTCGCGAGCAGAAGAAAATTTAGAGAGCGAGAAACTGGGGTACCGTCGTATTGACTGCAAGGCCTCTTTTTGGGTTTTACTTCCTCTGAAGCAGCCTCAGTCTGTATCTGTGTAAAAATATTTCCAGCGCCTTTATTAAACATCCTTTTAAGATGAGGGGTTTAGGGTTTAGAACGTTGTAGCTCTTTACAGAAAAAATGGCTAAAAGGGTTGGGGCGTAAGACAAGGGATGATACCACCAAATGTCGAATGATTCAAGGAATTGTGTATCAACAACACAAGATGGCGCCGTGACGTTCTGTAATTGCACAAAGATCAATGTTGAATAAGTTGTCAATCAACCGCCGTGCAGGAGTATGGATGTGACCCGAATAGAACAGCGTTCGCAAATCAAAATGGGCATTCTCTGTGACAGAAGCGCCAGAGAATGCCACAGAGAGTTGGTAGAAGCGGCCGAGAATAATGTTCTTCCATACCGAACAGTCGCGAGGTGGGTAGCAGAGTTTCAGCGAGGACGCGAAGCAACCAGCGACCTGGTTTGATGTATCTTCCATTAAAATTTCAGTTTCGCAGACTTTTCAATGCTTTTTCCGACAAGGAAAAACAGACAAAACCTCGGCGAGCCGCAACTCGCCGTTGAGATGGATTTACGGTCTGCTGGTTATTAATGCGCATTTCAGCGGGGAGAGGCGATGTAGAAGGCTCTATTTTCAGCCCGCGTACATTTCCCAGCGCGCGCTTTCGCTTTCGGCGCGCCCGCCCGCATTACGCATTCACGAGGCCCAACCCGATTTCCTTACATGCCAGTTTTCCGCGACGATCGCGATTCAGCGAGCGGCGCCCCCTTCCTGTTTTGCGCTTAAGGCCCGTTTGTATGCCAGCCGCGCTAATTTGCCTTTTGTTTCAGGTAAGCGGAAGGAATGGCGGAGGCGCCTGAAAGCGGTGAGTGCCGGGTCGCGCGGAAATTCCAACAGATAGCGGATGTTTCCCGGATAGGCTAAAAATAAGTGCGTCTAATTGGCCTGATCGGCGCTGAATGCCTAATCAGCGGGCTTTCAGCGGAATTTCCGGAAGTCCCAGTTCTGCTTTCGTGTTTAACCATTTCAATTTGTCATTTCGAACACTTCTTAACTATCACGCCGTTTCATCAAATATAGTACAGGAAGCTAGCAGATAGCTGCTTAAATATTGGGGCGAAGATTTAGATGGCTCCATAACTTAATTTCTTAAATAAACGTTCACGACTACACCAAAGAAACTATGCTGCGGAGTAAATATGAGCACCAAATTGGAATTTACAGGTCCATTCGTCGGAGAAGCGAGATTTATGCGGCCACTAAATTCTAAAGCAAGTTTTGAGCTCCTGAAAATTGAAACTCCTGCAAATTGCCGCTTTTCACATTTACGTGACTGTTATTGCAGATAGGTACATCGAATTATGTGGCCCGAGGAAACATAAAGTCTGGAAGAGCTTTACCGGCATTTCTTGGCATATTCCTTTCTAGGCACGTACTGAGGGGGTTAGAAGTCAGTGCAAAGGTTTCGCAATTTTCCGCCTCTTTATTGTATTTTCTGTCAACCAAGCATCTATTGTGCAGTTTGCTTAAAGTGAAAACTGCTTTTAGACAGTTGGGTTTCTATCTTATAGAGTTCACAGAGACGAATGAATCTTTATCAAATGCTACTCCAAATGTTTGCTTACAAATGTGTCATTCGATGACTTTTTCAGCCGATAAAGAGTAAGAGTATAGAAGAAAATGCAGGAATGTATGAAAATGTTGGAAAACATTTTTTTAGAGGAAGGAACGAAATATTTGAATTAAAAGAGTTGTAAAACTTAAGAACAAACAGAGACTTACAATCATTAAAGATATTGATCAAGCTTACAGAATTTTGAAAACCTTCCAACAGCCTTGTACTGAAGCCAAGATCTCATGTTCGTCCATAGTAAATCTCGCAGTGATGGTAGCACAACAGAACAAATAGCTCCAAAAAGCAGTGCAGGTTCAAAGTTGACGAAGATGAAATAGTAGCGATACGGGATTATACGAACGTAAAAAAGAAGGTAAAGTTGAACGGAAAGATTTGAAGTTGAAGTGATGCAAGGGGAAACTCAGTACAAAGGGAAGTTCGCAACGCAAGGGAAAACGACTCGTTCAAACAACTTTCAGCGGTACGCATCTCGGCAATTTCCCGACAAAGCTTCCCGGCCAATTCCGAAAGGGAAAGGGCGCCCGAAGAGCAGCGCCCCAATTAACCAGCTCACAACTCGCCGTTGTTATCGTTTTCTCGGTTTTGCCCTCGTTATTGGAAAATTGGCTCACTCGACTGCAGTCCGCAAATGTCAAGAGCAGATGTTGCGGCGCGGCGATTCGTTGTCGCTAATTGGAACAGGGCTCATTAAGGCCCTGGCGTTGGATCGGAGTGGAAACCTTTGGCGACTCTAATGGCGGAATTTACTTTTTCAATCGCTCTCGCGCTTCGCTTTTTGCTGTTTAGCTTTGCAGCTGTTACTTTCCGCCATTTTGTTTTTGAGTAATTAGTGCTACATTCACTCGTCCTCAAGACATTTGTTTTGATTGCTTGATGAAGCTTGAAGGGAGATTTTTATCCATGAGATTATTCTTCCTTTAGTTGCTTTTTCTTTTTAAAGATGTACTAAATTACGTCCGGTGCTTTTGCTATTTCCGTGAAAGCATTTGAGAGTGTTCAAATTAATTTCCACAGTTGTGGGCTATTCCACTGCCTATACACAGACACGAACAATTGGGCTGAATAAAAAACAAGTAAACGTGCTAAGAAAAGCGACAGAAGCTTCATGAAGGAAGAACTGCGACGACATTGAAAGTACGCTCACGTTGAAGTAAAATAAAGGAAAATTAGGCCTACTTAATCCTGATGGGGAGAGACTCTTGAAATTTTGCTGAAAACACGTTTCCCAGAAATTGTAATTGCGACAAGTTACAACACTTATGACTCGAGCATGAAGAGAAGACTGGAGATTAGCGGACAAGTTAATCAACACAAGACTTGCACAGACAATCAACTCTTTAAACTGTACAAGTCTACGAACGGCATCTTTCCTGCACTTGCTTCACCACCATGTGCTCTCTTTAAGACAAGTCTAGCACTTGAATGCGCATCTGTTTCTTGCCAAAACCAGAGCGTAATTTCTATGTACAGGTTTTCAACACTAACGTCATTTCTTAATATCTTGAAAAAAGTAATTGACAGGTACATTACGGATGATATTTGACAAGGATTTTCCTCTGTATCGTAACTAATTTGTTTATCAAACTGGTAAATCTTGAGAGATAGCAGCCTTACACGAACTAAGTACAAGACCACAAGGTGCAATTAACAACCGAAAGATTGCTCCAGAAGTGCTTCTAGACATAGAAAGTGTCTTCGACAATATCTACTTCTATCAAATAAGAACTTTGGATGAGCGTGGCGCACATGGTGGATCAAGGCCGCGTTAAAAAACAGGGACATAATAATATCGTCACCAAGGGATCTCCTTAGGAGGGTGTACTTTCGTCCCTCTTCTAAAGCCTAGCAATTGACGGTTTTCTCGCTTAGTTGAATTCGAGATGGGTTTATACGTAAGGATAAGCAAGGATATTCATAAATGGGAAGCTAGGGGGAGTTATATCAAATTTGACGCAAACAAGCTTTGAAAATAGTGTACTTTCGGCTACTTCGAACAAGATTTCGTCATTGAAGAAACTTTCATATTTTGATCAGTCACTAACTTCGGTAAAAGAATTCCAATGGAAAAGATTACTAACAAAGCCCCAACGAGCTTGTAGAAGAACAGTTAGCAAAACTTGGGATCTGAAACTAATTATAAATTTTCTCCCACTTCATTTAGTGATGGAATCATAGGAATAGGAAATAAGTGATTATAGAAAAGTGTACCCCGGAACAGGACCCAACGGCGAGATCTTCAACATACAGGGGGGAAATTGCTTACTTCACATGCCATAAATTTAACACCGTTTAAGATTGCAAAAAACCTTTCAGGGTACTAATATTCAAAAGGAGTAACGAACAACGAAAACAGGAGCTCCTTTAAAGACAAGGATGTGTATAGTATACAGAACACGGCTCTGGGGCAAGAACAGGGGGTGAAATTAGTGTAAACCTGAGTCAACTCACTTCAGTCTTCCAGCCGAAGAGGTATGGTGGAGAAGGGTTTTAAAAATAAGCAAATATCCATCGTAATCGACGCCCACGCAGCGTCAAAGGCTGTGCGTCCAAAGCTGTGCTCAATTGTACAGAAACACTGGTGATTTGTTTAGAATTGGTCCCAAGACGTCAAGGTTATGAGGGGATCACTTTTTGAAGAAAAGTTAATGGTCTCCTTCCATATCTAACTGCAAAAGGAATTATCGGAGTTCTACTGAAAGGAAAATAAAATTACTGGGACAAATACAGGGACACGGGCACTTTAAAGTACTACCGATGTCGCCGTTCAGTGAGAGAGCAAAGGAAACGCGAAAACTAAGCAGGAAACACCGAAGGGAGTATAGCAGGACACTGTAGCCTTAGAAAGCAACATAAATTATTAATGATCCAATTTGGGGAGTGTGTGAAGAAGAAGAGGCAGCACTGCATGTCCAGCCCTCAGTTCTCAAACATTCAAGCACTTCTGAGCTTAATGTATAGAACCGAATGAAATGGCGGTTGCACCCATTAATTATGTCCTAAACTTCTTTTCTAGATCTGTTATAGATTTTTTCGATCTTCAGTATTTTGTAATATATGCAACTTCAGTAACTTTAGTTCGGAAAGTTGGTGAAAAACAGGACGAAACGTAAGAACACCTAACAGTGTTTTACAGTCCAGTTGTCTTTGGGTGAGAACCAAAACAAAAAGAATTTAAAAACAATTTTCAGTTTTCAACTGAAGATTAAGGAAAAGGCAAAGTGTGATTTTCAGTTTCGCCACTTTGTACAGAGATAATATGCGTTTGAGGGGACAAAAATGAAATATAGTTAGTTTGTGGGATAGGAGTGGACATGATATGCTTAGCTAGGTGAAAAGTACTGTATAAACTTTTGGGGTGGGGGTGTAGGAAGAAGATTCTAAAAAAAAGATGACGATAGCAGAACACGAGGTAAGAACTGGAAGAGAGAGAGAGAGAGAGAGAGATATGTACAAAAACGTGACTAGGATCTAGGAGAAGGATGGGAACATTGGCAATAAACGGAACTGAATGGAAGAATATTATTAGAACCTTTTGTGGTGTCTATATACAAATGGTCTACAGATGTAAACAGTAAAAAAAAAACATATGATGTGATGTAAGCTCAAGAACCAGTTCTTCCACAAGTGTAGTAGTCACCACATAGAGTTATATGGATAATAACTTCTCATTTGAAGGAAATTAGAACGGAAGACCATTTTAGATTCAAAACTGGTTTATCCTAAATTGTAGTGTGGATTGGAACAAAGTCGTGCTGTAATATCTATATAAAATGATACAAGACTATAGCAACTTTTTCAAATTTTTATACCCTGACGATCCCTGACACAAACGAACATCAGAACTTCACTTAATTTTGAATTTTTCTTGGTATTTCTGTGGTGTAGCTGCGTTAATTTCGAAGTGGATTATTCTACGTTTCAATTCAGTGCTTGACGCTTGTAAGAACGAGTACATTAGCTTTCTACGGAATAATTCAAGCAGCTGCGCATCTTCCGCTCCGAGTCTATAGTGATTATTAACCTTGACAGATGTTTATGAAATCATGTTAAATATACTCCCGCGAATTGGCGGCACCGCCAGGTGAAGAAAGCAAATAACCAAGCCGATTGCCGTACTTCACCGCCGTTTATTTGCCCGTCGAAGACAACGGCCGTTTTCATCCTTGGAAATGAACGTTTGTTTGTTTAGGAGTGTATAGCGCTCAATAATATTTGCATGGCTAATTTTTGTGCCGCTTCCATGGACTTGACCTCTCATCTGGCACACTAATTGGCCATTTAAGGCTTTAAAGATGCCGTTGCGCTTAAAAATCGCTTCTGCGCGCTCTTCCGGGGTGTAGGTGAGCCTAATAAAGGGGGTTAACCTAATAAGAAGGCTAATTTCCCGCCTCGTTATTGCCCCGGCGCCCGCATGTGGAGCGGCGCTTGTTCGGCTCAAATTGAGCCGTTAATTAAAATCGAGCGCCTCTTGGAGGCGCCTCAGGGCTCTGAACAGGTAACGGAGCGGTTTTGTAGTAAGTAAACTGGAGGGTAATGGCCAATTAGGGAAGGCAAGCGGACGAGAGAACAAAAAAGAGCTGGCGCGATTCGCGAAGCTTGATTGAGTGGCTCCGGTGACAATGGGAGGAAGGAAGTGCGATTAATTGGAAGGAATGGAGAGATTGGAAGCGTAACATTTTAATCTGTGGCCAAAAGGTTTTTCCACACTTAATCCTCTCACCAAATAAGTTGTTTACTATCTAGTACAATATAGCGAAGTGTAAGTACTAATAAAATCTATAAAATTCATGATTCCCTAGTGTAGAAAACAATCAAAAAATGCACATCCTATTGTCAAACGTGGATGTTCTAGAGGAAAAAGAGAAATATGTACAGTTGTAATTACTATAGTCAAGGAAACAAAAGCTTAAGAAAGACAAAAAGGGAAGGGTTGAGTAACTCACCAGGTGAGTAACAAGAACTTTGAACATACAGTTGAGTGATGATTGTAGACCATGCAAATAGAAGACGTCACATACATAGAAAGAATTCAGCTTTGTATACCATTAAGTGATAATGTTCCCGTCATTATAGTTCAACAAAAAATTGTGGTGTTGAATTTTGGATATATTTGGACATATTGGACCTCTTTGTTCCTTTTTTGTTAACTTCAAAATAGAAGAAATATTTTAAGGGAAAGATTTATGTCGGCAATACTACTAGAACTTCTGAAGAAGTCTGACCAATTTCATTAACCCCCATCTTTCAAAAAATGGTGCTATCAGCAATTTAACCATTGTAATAACTCAGACCTGATCCTTAAAGAAAATTGAGACAAATAGAATGGTAGTTTGGAAGTAGAAGATAACCATTGGCATCTGGATTGCGATGATAATTTGGGCGGAGGTGAGGATAAAATATTTGCTACCATACGGTTTATCAATACCGCCATACAAACTGAGTATCGATTTCTAGTAGTCTTATTGATCCTAAGTATGGAACTGACAACTCGTTTAAATATCTAAAGAAACTTTGAAGGAAATCATGAGTCTGCATCTTGATGTGATGATTCATTTGCGATTTGAGAAAATCGAACTTTTGGGCTTAGAATATATTTAGTTATGATTACAATAAATTGAAATATACTCTTCTTGTAACTACTATACATGTAATTCAGATTGTTTGTATGAGGAAACGTTCAAATTAACTTTAATACACTCTATAGTGTTGATCAGACACTTTTCTATACGAAATTTTGCACTCATATGAATGCTCGAAATAGTTGAGAAGAAAGACCCAGCAAAGAAATATATAAAATTTAAGATGTCACAGTTTTTTGTACCTTGCAACATTTAGAAGATGTGAAGACAACCCTAGACATTTTTATATTCCTGTTTGTGATCATTTTGCTAATCTAGAAGGTGTTTCAACTTCTAAATAATGATATGGTTATCTTTTATTATAAGTGAGTTGCTGTTACTAGAAACACCAAAGACCCAAAATAGTGACTTTGAACGTGTAGGTACATTCCCTTTAAATTGAAATCTGTTCTTCAGCGTCACCTTGATCGAGCAGCGAGCTGCAGACCTGCTAAGTACCATTTTTGATCGAGAACGAGACAAACTGGTCACGAGCTGCGTATCCAGTTTTGCTAGCGCCGGGCACCTGCTTCCTTTTTATAGCGTGCCATTTGGCAACAACCGTGCCTCGATTGTCATCTACGATGCGTTCCTAAGCTCGCGAACTGCCGATGCGCAGGTTGTAGGTTAACGCGATTTGCTGCCCGTTGGATTCTTTTGAGGAAACCGTTAATCAGATTCTGGTGTGGTGCGGAATTTGACGTGAGCAATGAAGCGCATCGGACACGCAAGAGCCGCTTTGTCTGCTGAGTGGCCCGACCGGTTTTGCGTTAGTACACTTATTAATTTAAATTGGTCGAGGATGACAGCTTTGGGGTGTTGGTTGCATGTTTAACAGGTCGTGCAACTCTTCACTATTGTCTTATCGTGGCTATGTCAGTAGAAGAATACCTGAATAGCAAGACATTAATGGGACACTAATAAATAAAGAACTCCTTTATTACAACCGAAGGAACTTTTATAATGTTAAGATTAAGATGAAAGGAAGAAGCATATTGGTGTGGGAAAAATGTCTGTGGTGAATATCTGGACGGATATAGTTCTTCTGGATGGTATTTGCCGGCGAGGGCTGCCCCGTAGCATTGGTCACGTACGTTGGCGGAAGGAAACGCTCGGATGGTGTCCCAACTGCATACTTATCAGCAAACTCGGTTTCTCTGTTACCTCTCGCGTCCGATGCTTATCGGCCTGGGAATGGAGACTGCGACAGCGCGACTGGATTGTAACGGTTCGGCGGCAATCAAATCGCTCGGCGAACGGAATAAATGCTCCATCTCGGCATTTATTGAGCACGACTCTGAATGTCCTGGGTGCCGCACCAAATCGTTATTTATAACGGGAGTGATTCAGTCGCATTTCAAGTGCGCACACACGTGTTTGACAAACACTTCGGCTTAACAAGCCGGCGAGCACGCAGGCGCTTTGTCCTCTCTATTTATAAGTGCCTATGAATAGAAACAATCGCGAAGAATTAATGAAGGTGCTGCTGCGTGGGCCTGCCATTTCGTTTATGGAAAGCCAGCATTTCTCGTCTGGTAACATTGCAAATTCAAGACTACTGTTTTGCAAAATGTTGTTCAACCTTCCTATTTTAATGATATGAAAGAAACATGATCAGATTCCTACAAAACCTTTGAAGTGGAAGTAGCTTGAGAAAGTAGGTTAAAAGGTACTGGGAATTTCGGTATCAAATGTTTCATATTTAAAATAAAGCCTCTATCTAAATCATGACAGTCTATTGTGGTTAGTAGTGTCGTTGAAAGTCTGCTTATCTCCTTCCTGTCTAGGAAACGAAAGTCTTTAAAAGAATCTTGAATTAGAACTCCTCATGGAATAGCAAATGTGAAGCGTTCTTTTACTTTTCCTGTTACTAAACAACGACGTTACTTTTATATAGTTCTTATAATGTAGTCTTCGCATTTATCACATTGTACTGGATTTGGTTGAAACTATTTCACATTTTAGTTCACAAATGAGATAGTTTGGAGACTTGGTCGTCCAATATTTAATGAGCAACTTGGTGTCGGATGGACCTAATTTCCTTTAGTTAATCAAGGTGTTTGCGCCCACCTCCTTCATTAATTTTATATCTAGGCTGATGTCTTCTCAAAGTGTTACACCTTGAAATTATCGCCCCGTCGCTTAGTTTGTAGCACTGCCACTGCTCGGTGAAGGCCAAACTTATTTGCTCTATAAATGAGCTCGACTAGTTTCCAGATCGAACTAACAACCACGTTGAGGACTTCTATTTAGCTCTTTGAGCTCTCTCGGTGGTAGTTTTGACTTCAACAGCTGCTTTTGTTAATAATTCGGGTGCAAAAATCGTTACATGCTATTGCACCCAACCCTTTCTCGAACTTTTAAGAAACAAGAGGTCTCTTCTTTTTCCAATACCATCATGCTTGGTGGAGAATCATCAGAATTGCTACAAACTCTTGACACCACTGATACTGTTTGAAGCCCAGTTTACCTCTAGAAATGTGGGTTATACGCACTTCTCCCACGAATCTTCTGTTCCTGAATCAAGTCCTCACTAAAAGTTGCCAGTAGTCTTCATATCACTATTCGAAAGGACTTCAACAGAAATTCTGGCTAGTAACTCATGTCCCAAAGTTGATGAGCAGGATCTTCCTAGAAATTGTTTCTGGTGGTCCATCTGTACTTCGTAGTCTCCTGTTTTCATTTCAAATGGTTGAGCAAGCAAACCTTTGAAGTACGGCGAGGGGGGTGTAGTGCCTTTGTTTTTGCCCTTCAACAATGTAAAAACTTCTTTTCCAAACAAGGATACATTCCTTGCTAGAAGCAACAGACTTACACTCACAGCCGCTCTTCAACAGTTCATTCCAACATCGCTGCTCTTCTGGAAATTTCAATTTTTCAGAGAGAACTTTTGTGAACAGCATCAATTCTCTTCCTATTGCTTCACCGCGCTATCAAAGATCAGGTCAATTGCTTTCCTGTTCTACGAGCCTTGTGGTAGGAAGGAATGGTAAAACTCATCGGCTTAAAAAGCTTTAGAAGATCATTACAAAATTAATTTTTATTGATGATAGTGAAGAATTTAACAAAATTGTTGTGCTAGAAGTTACGTCTCTCCATATATAATACATACAAAGACATTATACCTCTTGGCTTAATGCGCTTAGATACATCTTTCCTCAAGAAAAGAAGACAGTACCTAGGCTTTTCAGTATCTTCTGGAGTGATCTGTCTGGACTAAGGATCAGAAGTATGAAGATGGCGGTAATACAGTGACAATTTTGATAACCAAAAACTTGTTGCAGGATGTAATGTATTAACTTGAGAATGTGACCGACTGATATCATGGATGATAGAAGCAAACTATCTTGAGGTTCTGTTACCCTCCCCCCTCCCTTAATTATAAATTAAGACTCTTTGTCGCTTGGGCGTTACATAGAAGGCTCATGCATTGTGGTTTGATTGTCATAAACTTACATCTGACTACAAAAATTCATATTAGGTATTCAAGAGTAATTAAACCAGGGCCGCCAAAGTTGAAACAATCCCCATTTCTCAAAATATTCCGTCAGTCCAAAACTCAACAGGCCCAAAACGGGCCTTTCGGTTTTAAATAGCTTACAATATTTGCGACTATTATAAGATGTCCAATGCACAATCCTGAGTTGAAATGGGCAGCAGCCTTGATTTTTAAGAGAATAAGGAATAAATATTTATGAAATTTGAAACTTTGTATAAAGTACATATTTTTATGAACCAGAAACTTGTAACAGTGAAGTGGTGTTAGGAAGGGTTGAGAAGGAATAACATTTTTTGAGGTCCTGGTATAGGAGTTGTAAATAGTCGAAGGGCCTTATCGCAAAAGTTCACTATAGAGGATTTTTTTACACGCCTCGCTCGTGTCGAAGAAGTATCTAAAATTATGAATAGAAAAGTTTCAGTTTCTTAAAATAATTGCTGAAATTATCCATGAGATATGAAGATGAATTCGCTGTTAAGGCGACCTCATCAAGATTGAAGGAAACCATCATAAGCTAGCCTAGATAGACACAAGGAAGCGCATTTTCACGTGATGGATGGCTGGCCCGGCTGCCTGCAATAATCGCTCGAATAATAGCAAATTGCCTCTAACAGATGGATTTTTCAGAATTACTTCGATTGCCTCTCCTAACGACTTCCATTCGCGATCATTAGCTTTGCATTCCGTTACGTAGACGAAGCTGAACGTTAATCGAGTTGAAGTCTTATTTTGCCGCTCCACATTTGCAGCTTAGATCCAGATTGCGCTGGCACATGCCGGCTTTAAGCGGAATCGCGATAATTTAGAGATTTTGAAATTGATATAAATATTTAGCGGCCGTCTTTCCCGCTCCCAGTTAATGGATCAAGCATAGTTGCGGAAAAATGAACTATAAATAAAACGGGAAGCCCGGAAAGGTGTTTAGTTTAAATTGCGAAAGCTTAACAGGTTTCCATTTGCTACAAATGTGTTTTTGTTTTAGTCTAGATATTCAAAAATTTTAAAGCACTGCCTTTTTATGATAGTAGTCGTATCTTGCACTGTGCTCATCATATAACAAAATTTGTCCTTTTTGACTTTTGTCTTTTATTGAACGTATACTCCATATAAGCGAATTTTGTCGTCTTATTTTATGCGTATAGGGTGTTTGACATAATAATAATGGTTAAGGCTCTAACGACCGCATGAGAGCACGGCATGTGAACGGAGAGGTTGAGGCTCTTATATGTCGGCCACTGTGCCCGGTCGTCGCGCACCATCTCTGATGCGGGGCGATGTGGCAAGCACCGCGCCTAAGACGACCACCATTATTACCCCTTGTTCGAATGAATGCAGGTACTCGATTATTTTTAGTGACTGAGTAGGCCACCCGCCAGGCATCAGAGAGTTGCGGAATAAACTTCTAACCACGGGACCATGCTGGCGACATCCCAGGTCAAAGTAACACATATAGTAGAGGAGCTTAAACAGTGTATTTTGAGATAGAAAACTAATCAATAGTAGCTTAATTTTGAAGCTACTGCAACTTCGGGACTGATAATGGGACGGTACTTAATTTTCTAATGGAACGATCAGGAAATCTAATGCTTAGGGACATTAACATCGAAATGGGCAGATGCTCCGTTTTGTTGTTCTTCTGCGGACAACGAGGAGTATGGTGCGTGAAATTTTGCCGCATTCTCAAAGATTCTCATTTGATTGTGAGGGATTTGGCAATTGCAGTGGATTTCCAATGGAATGAATGATCAGGGAAACTGGTATCCAAATGGTTGCGGACATCAACATCGAAATGTACGGGTGGACCATCTTGTTAAAACCACGCCCTTCTACAGATAACAAGGGCTATGGCAGCTAGCGACCAACTTCTTGT
Source organism: Sinelater perroti (assembly GCA_036346155.1). Lineage (NCBI taxonomy): Eukaryota > Metazoa > Arthropoda > Insecta > Coleoptera > Elateridae > Sinelater > Sinelater perroti. The sequence continues at coordinate 236,934 of JARFIY010000037.1, forward strand.
TACATGCATTTCAGTGGGGCATGAAATTTGGCTGTTCTTTCTTAAATATTCTTAGAGTCATTCGTATAACGCTACAGGCAATTGGGCTCCTAGCAAACAGTTTTTACTAGAAGTTCATGCACCGTAAATTTTATTATTAATGAGATTCGTCAACCATCTTGCTACAGTACGACACTTCTTTTTCTAATGGAATGATTAGGGAATTTGGTATTTAGATGCTTGCGGAAATCAAACCGAAATTGGAACGTCCACCATATTTTTCTGCGGACAAGAAGAAGTATGGCGCCCAAGAATTCTGGCCGCTCTCTCAAAGGTCCTTAGCATTAGTTATATAATATCACAAGCAAGTGGGTCTTTAGCAAGCAGTTTTTTTTGGGATTTCATACACCATTGACTTGATTGTAAGATTCGGCAATGCACTGGCTACGGAACGGTACTTTTTATAATGGATCAATTAGGGAATCTATCATCCTAAAGACAATGAAGGGTATGGTGTCAAGAACGACGGATAGTGACCACCATTCTCACTACATGCACATGAAATTTTTGTCGCACTCTCTCAAACATTCCTACAGTTGTACATCACAGACAACTGAGTCCCTAGCAAACAGTTTTCCCTTTTTCTACAGGGATTTCATCCATTCTCGCTTTGATTATGAGTGTGAGCTTCTAACAGCACAATCAGGGAATCTGGTATCCAGTTGCCTGCAGACCTCAACATCGGAATGGGTAGGCACATCGTTCTACGGATAAGGGGTATGATGTTCAAGAACTTTGACGAGTTAACGATTACCATTCTCTTTATATGTATTGCAATAATGTATGAAATTTTGCCGTACTCTCAAAGATTCCTAATATCAGATGTATAACATCCAGATTCATTAGCAAGCAGTTTTTCCGTTATTTTGGATTTTGTGCATCCTCAATTTGATTGTGAGATTCGGCAGTACTTCTTCTAATTGAACGATTAGTTGGGAATCTGCTTGTAAACAAGAATCGGATTAACGGGTACATCCTATTGTTGAAACGCATCCTCTTATTGAATGGGCTATGATATACATCTAGATTGAATTTTTTCTTGCTTTATTGGACCAAGCGTAGGTAACATGGCAGTAAAAGTTGATAGAGAATCGAATCGATTACCATTGCTCTAGACAGGGCATTATTGCAGCTGTTAAAATACCATCACTGGTGAAACAGGCGTTGGTTAAAATCATTTGATTCCATTGCTTACAACTGTAGTGGGCCATAGAGGATATAAGGTTACCATGGGGCGATCAGTACGTGGGCCTCGAATTAGGTCCGAGGAATTACGGACATTTGGCCCTAGCGACTTTAAGCCGCATGTATCTGAAAATACTCGGAATTGTCTTTGTGGCCGTTTGTTATAGATCCAAGATTTGTGAAATGAAAAGAATTTGATTACGTAATGCGATTCCCAGTATTCTTTAAACAATAACTTTGTAATTCAAGAGTTTAGTATATTCGGCTGTTTTCTTGAATTAATCGATTTTTTCTAACTGTTTCTTCGTTTTTTCTTCCTTGTTGATCAGACCCTTCAATTTTCATTGTTTTATTTTTTATAAGATTTTGGTAACTGGACTAATGCTACAACCTTCTTCTCCCCACTACTATTAGACTAGGTCAAGCAAAGCTGAGTTGATTTTTCTCTATATAAAAACAAATTGTAACTTGAAAATGGTAGCTCAAATATACAGAAGGCATCTACAACTGTATGTAGGTTTAGTAAGACCATTGTACTCCTTTTTTGAAGAAATGAATTTATCAAACATTGAAGAACAATTTAAAAATAGAGTTTTAAATAGAAATTGAACTAAATCTCACTAAAGGCAAGAATCACATTTGAAGGCTGAGTTGTAAAATACCTTCACAACTAAAGGAAGTCTGAAAGCAAGGTCAATGGAAAATATGAAGGCAGTTCATTTCTAGCGTTCTTTGTCTTGGTTTCAAAACGGCATATACCAAAGTGAAGTTCTAAATTAGGGGTGGGCTATGATATACATCTAGATTGAATTTTTTTCTTGCTTTATTAGCCAACGGCTTTAAAACGAGCAATAAAAGAGCCTTACGCAGGGAACGCAAAATCGATTATTCAGTTGTGGCTTTGAGGGCATTTCATTTGTGCGGCGGCACTAACGCCTATTCGCTTCATCACGAAAACCTGCACGGCGGGAATATTTATCAGGCAAGTGGGCCAAGGGGTTTATGAGGCGATTACACAGTGAGGGCGCGAATGGACGTGGGGCGCCCCGACGGCGCCGCCTGCGGGCACGTCGGTCATTGTCATGCCCTAGCGACTTTAGCACGCACTGTAATTGAAATCGTGGCGGAATGGCCTTTGTGGCTCCGTTTGGAGTGAAAGACTCGATTTTCCTGAAATGAAAAGAATTTGAGTTCCGTTCATGAATGTTCTAGCCTTACAACAATTAATTTAACTTACCAAAAGAGTTAGGTATATACCCGCGTGGTCCCGTGGTTGAGACGCGGGCTGTAGTGCGGACGGACCCGGATTAATTCCCGGAGCTTTCTGATGCCTGGCAGGTGGCCTACTCAGTTACTAAAAATTTATGAGAGCCTTAACATCTCAGTTCGCAGGCCGTGCTCCCACGGGGGGCGTTAGAGCCGTACCAATAGGGTTAGGTGAATTTCTATTATTCTATATAGGCATTTTAGTAATTCTGATAAAGTAAGAGTGATTAAAGATACTTAATTAAATTAAAAATTGGAAAATTCAGACTTACGAGGATCGGTTGGCGGTGAGTTAGAAAATTGCAGGTAATAAAGATAAGTGCAGGTTTCGCTTAGCATCCGGGTGTAAGAGCCAATTTCGGGAATTTATAATGGCCGGTTGTAATAGTGCAACATTTAGCCCGCGGCGTTTCCAGATTTTCGGCTTGCACTGGAACCACAATCGCCGCAGAAGCGGAAAATTAGTTTCGTGCTCGTTCGACCCACTCCGCCCGACTTTCCGGTAAAAGTCCGCCGCAGGACAGCTGGCGGGCCGCCAGGAAAAGTTTCCGGGCAGCGTCGCCTTAAATTATTCATCCAGGAAATAAGCAATTGAGCGACGCTGTCGCGCTGTCAGCGGGATTCCCATCTGCCGCGATTTTTCGCGTTCTGCTTGAAGCGGCGCTTCGATCAATTATATGAAGGCCGCGTCCCGCCGGACGCAGTTTTCCTGCAGGGAAATATCGCAATAATTGCTGATAGGGCGTTTGAGGCGCGTTCACGGCCGAATTTCGCGTTCCCGGCCAACTGGGGGTTGATGCTGACATCAGAAGGGAGCGGTGCAGCACCTGCTAATTCAAAACGAAATTGATATTTCAGTTCTAATTAGCGGACGAGGAAAATTTTAAAGCATTGTAATTGCCAGAAATTAATTTTTGTTTTGGCGAGAGCTTAAAAATATAGTTTTTTTCTATTCGAAATTAAGATTTCCATCTTCTCGACTGTACAACAACAAAACAAATTGGGAGACCTACCACCAGATAATTCATGATAACACAGACCTCTCCACAACACTAAAAGATCTAGACTATATAGTAATAGAAGTCAATAAAATCAAAGAAAAACCTCAAGCTACTTGCTCCACTTGCTACACCTCCAGTTTCGTGGTCAATATGTGATAAATAGAAAGCGAACCTATTTTTCCGACATTTTGCTGAACTGTTCTCTTCCCACAATAACGATTGAGGACAAGAAGTAGAAGAGCAATTATCCACGCCGTTCTAAAAGAACGACCAAGGACAAAGGAAATGCAAGAAACAATTAAAATCTTAAACTTGAAAAAGGCTCTTGGTGTATGCTACAAGAACATCCCAAAAAGGACATGATAATAACTGTTCAGCAGTGTATACAACGAGCTTTCGATAAGATGTGGCATTCAGGTATTTTATTCAAGATCAAAAGAACACTTCCAACACTTTATCTCAAATCCTGTCTGAACGACCATTACTTCGAAACCAGGGTCAATAACAGTCAGGAGTACCACAAGGGACCATCCTGGGCCCACTAGTGTACGTACTTTAAACAGCCAAAGAAATAACAGTAGGTACATTCGCAAACGATATGGCTATTTTTATGACACATGAAGATTCTATCGTAGCTTTAGCCAAACTCTTGTAGAATAAAACTTTGGGCTTGCATAAGTAATTCCAATGAACTATAGACATATTGTAGACGCACAAATTCAAGATTCCTTACGCGAATGAAGTCATCCAAGAACGCATCACCAAGCTATTAGACTTGACAGTTATCCCAATTCATCACTGTCACCCCTACTACAACCCACAGACTACAGAAGATTGAAAAGATGGTGGCCTCTTCATATGAGGTGACATCATTGCATGTTTACTTCTTTATGTATTGTATAAGTCATAAAATTAGCTCGCAGATTGTATACATTCTGACTGCCAATAAGTTGAAGAAAAAAAGATTCCTATCTTTAAAGAAACCTGAATAGGTAGCAGAACATCACATCTCAGCCTAAAACTTGCGATAATTACGGCGCTAACTGAAGACCAAGAAAATAGTTATCAAAAAAGTGAACTTACGAGGGTGATTTGACAATAAGGTAAAAAAAGTTAAATGCCGTTATGGAGAGGGGGGGATAATCAATTTTGTTTCAACATAATCTCTACTGAGAGCAATTTAAACTTAGTCTAATAAGTAGGAAGAATATTTTTGCTCAAAGTATGCATTTTTCCACTAACCAAGTTTTCTGATTTGTGAACAGGGCGAAGTCATTCGCAGCTAAATTGAACAATGGAAGGGATGACCGTTACGGTGGTTGATCGAGGTGACCTCATGAAAAACCTAAAATGTGTTTCCGTCACCTTCACATCTCATAAATAGGTATTTGCCTTCTTTGGTGTACGTGCACTTTTCATTGCTCTTGGTTTTGACTTCCACTTCACCTTTGGCATGCAATGATCCATATTCCGTCTATGGTAATAAATAGCCACAAGAAATCCCCCAGAATGCGGTTAAATAGCGAAACACTACGTTTTTCACGTAAAATTTGTTTAAGTTGGATGTCTGCACTCATTAAGTTGATTTGTCTACCATGTCAGCTAGTTCGAGAACTTCTATTGCCAGTTCTGTGGACTTCCACTGGTCGACCTTTGGTGCAATTTATCCATAACTTCACGTCTATGGCTAATAAATAGCACAGAAATCCAACTCAAGTAGTGTCTATATCAAACTACAAAATAAAATCAAGTCGTTGCTTTACGTAAACTGCCTTGTTTCAAGTTGGATGTCCACTCAATTGTTGGGGCTATTTCAGTATTACCATGTCTATATTCGAGACACTTCTATTCGCCGAGTTTCTTTGGACTCCTGGAGAGCAGTGCGACCTATCTTCAGGTGAAGACTTACTTTGACTTTTCAGAAGCAAGATTCACTCAAATTTAACGCTATCCATAATTTCAGAAAGGTCTTCAACATCAATGTAGTAGTCTATCATCAAACTCAATAACCTTAATATCAAGTTCCAGGTAATAATTTGTTTGGCCTTTTGTTTTAAATTTCCCATTATTTTGTGGTTTCCCCTCCTTTTCTTGCCTCCCGGGCCATCTTCACTCGTCTTTTATCGTCCATTCTTATCATGTGCCCTGTTCACTTTAACTTATTTCTAGCTATTTTTTCTTTTCGAGGAAACTTTCTCTAATAAGCATATGATACAATATTTCTTAAAAAGACTTACACCAGGTTTTTACCTTTTCTATTTTTTGATGTTGAGCAGTATATTGTTCCACATGGTCATAGTTCAACTCTCAAAGTGACGACTAAAAGGTAACATCTGAAAGTAAAGGGTGATCCAAATTGAACTTTGGATTTAAATTTTAGATAAAAACGATTTGATTTTTATTGAATATGGAAAATTGTGTCTGACGAATGGTTCTTTTCACAAAATTTAATTTTATTTTTCCACGTGACTGATTAATTTAATCAGGTCATCAACTGGTCGTGAGTTGCTGGTGTAGATTTTAGATTTCACGTAATTCCACAGGAATAAGTCGCATGGTGTTCAATCAGAAGATCTTGCCGGCCAGTTGATGATGGCATTTTAAGGAATTACGCCACCAGAAAATTGTTGGTGCAATTAATCGATTGTTGCTTGAGCTTATAGCAGGTGGCGCCATCCTGCTGGAACCACACCTATTTCAGATTCATGTTAGCCAGTTGGCGTTAAAAAAAACTGGTTTTATTTCCGTGCGCTCTTCGAAGATGTACAATATCACGCCACCTGCCCAAAATCCACACCGAACACTGACTCATTGAGGGAGCATTTGGTTTTTTATGAGTTAACTCCCTGCTATTTCTTATAATATTCCATATCTACTAGTAGGAAAAATTGTAGAGGACATCTTTCAAAGGATCAGGTTTGTCTGTCGTAAATCAAAAAAAGGTGCGTAGTTTAAACCTATAGTTTCGAATACAAAAATGGTCAAACACTAAGAGCAAAGTTGTAGTTTGGACTTTGGCATTATAATGGGATGGTAATAGGTTACAGATTATTTTGCTTCTGTTCTGTTAAATTATGTCTTTCTTGGTTTTTTGAAAGTTAAAAACCAATTATAGAAAATGGTCTTCCTCATATGAATTAGCGAAAATGATCAATTTTGACCTTGGACGGTTTCAAAAGTGATCTTCATGGCTATTGACTATAGAAACTTTAAATTTACTGAAGATCAGGAAAGTTTTCGGCAGAAGATCAATATTGATATAGAAGAGGAAAACCATTTTCATCTTTCCAGTTTTTACCTCTCTGATCAAGTTTCTATTTCTTTATACCGCGATTTTTTCACCCTTCTATCCATTTATTGTCTGAAACGGCCGAAGAAATTGTTAAATTGTTTTTGGAATCTAGAAAAAACAAGACTGCAGCTTGATAATCATCGATCATTATACTTCACCGTTCCAGTTTACGGCGATTGTTGAAAATTTAATTTTTCAGTCAACCGCGTCTTTAATGACTTCCTTTACAACATTGCAGTCCATTAGGATTTTTTATTTGCTTTAATAATTAGCGACAAATTATGTCCGCACAAAATTTATGCACGGCGGCGGAGCGGAAAAGTGCTTCGCCACGCCGTTTAGCCAAGGACGGACAGTTTTGTTTTCCTGCCAAATTGTAATTGCCGCCACCCGCCCGGGCGTCCTCCCGGCCTGGCGGCCTGAAATAGCGCTCCCTAGTATTTCTCCCCTATTGCCGCCGCCGCTTTATTGACATTTCGACACCCCAAAGTGCGACGTGCAGATAGAGCGCGCCCCGAACGCCCGCGCGAGGTGTATTTCACCCAGGCGCGGTTATGAGCTCCTGAAAATCCACGCACGAAAGCGCTGAATTGACAGATATTGCAGTTCCGCCTTTTCCCGTCGATGTTAGGCAGCGTCGATTTGACATGTATTTGGTCTCACGTATTTGAGATTAATAAAATAGATTAAGATTTACCCTTACTGCGTGTAAGCTCTCTGTTTATTCTTTGTGTAGATACGGATAGGAAATGAGCAACGATGCAGTGTAAGGGGGAGATTTATATAATTCACTAACAATTGAAGTGGCTCGGAGCTCTTTTATGTAATTTTGCGGGGAAGGAAGATAAATGTTGAACAGTTACCCTCTATAATTGTGGAAGGGTTCTTTATCTTGTCACACAGTTCTAGCCTCATTCTTATTCTAAAACCTGATTTATTGAGTTTGGTACACGAAAAAGATCGAAATTACTCAGATTGGTTGGGTAAACTTACAAATGGAGGATGGATGGAGGTGTGACCAAGCTTTAAGTAAAGCTTTTTGAGAGAATAAGCTCAGTCGTATTGTGGACTAATGAAACTAATAGAGCAGACCAGCATAATAAAAGAAGAGAAGAAAACTTCAAAACATCATGATCGAGAACATGTGGAGTTTTTACGTTTAAAGGGTTGCTAAAGAACAAAGGAGTAAGATGGTCGAATAATATATTTTGGGAAGTAAAATTAATGTATGTGCATAATAGGGCAAATATAAAAGCTTTTGCCGAAAACCAGTTTATTGCTGGATGTGGGTAGTTTGTTCATAAATCCACGAGGCAGAATATCCAACAGAAGGATTGCAACTTGCCTTGCAATAATCTAGAGCCGCTGCTGCAGCGACTGCAATTAGTCGCGAGCAAATCGTACGAGCGCAGCTCTCCCAGCTGCAATTTATTTTAATCAGCGCGGGCGAATCACAATAAAACCCCCGCGTTTGGGTTTTGCCGCAAATTCTGTCCATTCCGCGGTTGTTACTCCCCGACCTACTCGCCGTCTTGTGCAACCGTAAGAACGTTCTCTTGCGCGGAAGGGCGGGAGCATTGTAATTGTTTATTTATTACACGCCTTGTTAGCGCCTAGTGGATTTATTTATGGCTTTGAGCTAACGGAAAATATGGTGATGGGGCAACAATGAAATTGATGAAAAGGGGTATGGAATCTATAACAAATCAAAGTAGTAAAAAACTAACTTTGGGGGTTGTATCATAATTATTTCATATTTAGAAAAAAATGATGCTCTTAGTAGCAATACACTATTCCCCCAACGGGGTTTCAGTATAGAAATGCTACGAGGGAGAAGCTAGCTTTGTAGTAATATAAAAAATCTGTAACGGCATGAATCACAGACTCCTCATGAGCGATCCGTTTGGTGAATACGAGGGGCGAGGGAGGACTTGGTTAAGCTTACGGTAGTACTCGTCAGTTATGTTTGCTTGGTCACGCTCCAACACGTTACAATGCGCTATAGACTTGCTAACGTACACAAAGAGCAGAACCTTCTGTTGATGCAAGTCTGATTTGGACAATTGTCCCCTGTATTGAATCACTGTACTGTTGCCTTTTTGTTGTTACAAAGTACCTATTTTTTATCAACCGTAAGGTGTCCATTTATTGAGGACGTCATTATTCTTCTACTTCATCTCTTAACTGTACTATGTTACATACATTCAGACGATCGGCTCCTGCCTTGTGGTTGATCTTAACATTATCTCAATGGAACTTTGAAATCAGTCTATGGGCAATTGTGCCACTCATGGTATCTACCTTCCCATTACGTAGTTGCTTTGTATTTAATTAGCACTGCATAGAAAGTGCAAATGGTTGATACATATCGTAATAAATTTTCATTGGTTGTATGGAAAAGATAAAGAAAATCAAAATTTAAGTTTAGTGAAGTCGAAGTATGTAATGGTGTTTATGAATGGTTTCATAATGTATATGATAATCAAATAAATTCCTTTAAAAGGAAAAATAATGGTAAGATAGAATCTTCACTAACATACATTAAAAGAGAATGGGACTGCTAAATTACCAAGATAATAAAGTGTATATAAAAAGGTCAGCATGCTCTTCTAAATCAACAAGGTGGTAAAGAGGAAAAAATGAAGAACAGTTTGCACTGCTTTTTACGAAGCTGAGTCTCAGTAGTGATATTTTTATGAATTTAGACGTACGTTTAATTCGGAAAATTTTTGATAATTTTATCGAACAGAGAAGAACAGGTGAAGAACCCTACGAATGCAAATCAAAAAGACAAGAACTACGTTAATGGGACATATCTTACTCCTTAGAGGAATCTTAAAGATTATTATAGAAGGAAGAATACCAATATGACTTCCATTTATCGTGCACGAACTGATATCTAAAGAAGTTTAACGAGAAGAAAAGTAATGGAAAACGATGCATCGTGTTGTTGATTCTCTGGTTGTTCTAAATGCAGACCACGCCCTAACAACCCGAGAACCAACAACATGATGCTTCAAAACACCGGCCGTGAAAGCCTTCGTATTTATTTAACGGAATTTTCTAAGAAAAGAAGGAAGTGCAAAAAATGATTTAAGGGAAAAGTACTTATTATTCTTTCAAAGACGGAAGTATTTAGAAGTTCTTTCATATGTACCATTACGTAGTAAAAATAGACTTTAGTTACCATATTCCTTTGAATGTTCAGCACATTATCGCCAATGAAATAAAAAGTAAGGACAATAGAAGATAATATAACAGAAGCAATAGGAAAGAGAATGCTGAAATGAATTGGGCAATTCCAACGTATGCTCATATCACAAGTTTTAAAATCCAAAAGGAAGAAACTTCCAGAAGAGTTGAATAAATATGCACATAATATTAATTAAAAAGAAATGGATGAACAGTATATAAAAGTGGGAAGAACTGAATGATCATTTACTGAAAATTAGCATGGAAATACATGGGTATCTGCCATAAATGTCGATATGCAAGCAAACGAAAAGACCTGGACAAACAATTAGAAAAGAACCATAAGCAAAATGAACTTATTATATTAGAAGACCTAAACAGTAGAGTGGGACGCAAAAAGAGAAAGAAAACTATGAAAAGATTTGGAGAAAAGACGGTGTTTGGTAATGGGAGATTATGAAATATCTGCGGGGAGTATAGATTGATATTTTCTTCAAATATAAAGATGCCCACCAGTACACAGTCGCATCAATGCGAGGGATTGGTTAAAAAGACACCAAAAGATGAAAATCAAATACCACATTCGCTTCAACGTGCGCCACATTATCGCCAACGAAATAAAAAGTAAAAGGAACATACGGTATTATAATAGAACAAATAGAAAAGAGAATACTGAAATTATTTGAGCAATTTTCCAACAAAACTATTGAAAAGTTTTAAAATCCAAAAAAGGTGAAACATTCAGAAGAGTTGAATAAGCTTGCACAACATAAAGATGGAAGTTAACGGCCGTTTATTGAAAATTAGAATAGAAGCACACGGACAAGGTTTGACAATTAAAAACTAAAAATGAACAAGCAGTTGTTATAATAGGAGGCCCAACTAGTAGATTGGGACGAACAAAGAGAAACAAAATGGTAAAAGATTTGGAGAGAGACAGCGAATGATAATGGAAAAAGTCATGATTTTATATATTAAGGAAATTAAAAGATGGGCATGACAAGTGGGACTACAAAATTTAAGAAGACAATGTATATTATTGAAAAGTAACAGATAACTTACATAGAGAAGTAAAAGTTCTAAAGCTATTGGGATTTAATAATATCAAGTACAGGAAAAATTGAGGAGGACGTACAAGATCAAATAACGAAAGGGATAGAGCTACCAGAGCATTCCACGGTATAATATGGAATTACAATCTTATAAAAAAAGACGAGAATCTTCAGCACAATTTCCAAAACATAACAACTATGGAACATGGAAGTAACAACATGAATTACGAGAAGACTAGAATAGAGAAGGGGTGGCCTAAAGTAAAGGTGAATTAGTCTCCTAGGGAAAGAAGAAAAAGACAACCGGTGTTGAAATGGAGAAAAATGGTCCAAAACATAATGATAGAAAATGGACTAATAGAAGACGTTTGGGAAGATCGTTGGACGTTGAGAATGGCAAACCTGTAATGGGAAGAAGTAAAAGAAGAATGATAATGATACCTAAATCTTGTTTTTTTTTAAGTTTTGGGTCGTCTTGCTCAGGCTTACCTATTTTTAGCCTAGAAGAGTCTTCATTTTTATTTAAAGATTATAAAAAGTTTTTTTATATTTACGTTGTCACTGGTTGGGGATAATAAAATATTAGTGTGAATGTGGAATTTAGTGTTTAACGTCCTTAATGTTTTTCCCCTCAATACTATTGTACGATTGGTGTGGTTGAAGATATTACTTTGACTTGCTGTTTTTAGGGGGACGTTCGCTGAATATCCGCAGCCATTTTTGGGTGGTATTTTGTAGCTTGTCGGCAGTGACTGTTTTTCTCTTAACCAGAGGTGATGTGCTAAAAATCCATGTCCAACATCAGCACTTTATATTGATGTTCTTTTGGTGGAGGAAGCTCTTTTGTGTCTGGTTACAGTGGGGACATACGTTTATCTTTGGTCGGTTGCATATAAAAACCTGTTCTTCTTTGGACCTTGGAGTGTATTCTTGAAGATCAACTTGTCACTGATTTTCCCAATCTTGGTTCTGTTAATTTCTGCAGCATTTTGCGGGTTGTCCTACAAGCTCTTATTTTTCAGCGCTGGGCCATACCTTCTGGCCTTCCCAAACGGGTTGTATGTCGTCTTTTTGAAATTTTGAGTCATTTTTCGATCGCCAATTGATTTCACAAGCTTCTGCTCCGTTGTCACAGCGTTGTAGCACAGGAGGGTCTAAAGTTAATAAGAGCACGTTGCTTTTAATCATTGTTTGAATCAATCAAGTGTTGTTCGGCATCTATTTTTGAGCACATGTAAATAACTCATCTGCAAAGCAGCCAAGGCCTCACACTTTGTAAACCAGAAGATGCCTTACTTTAAATAAAACTCGTCTTCCGTTTTGCTCCGACAGCCCATAATTACAGATGTGAAATTTTTTCTGGCAAGGCTACTGAACTTTTAAGGTGCAGATTTTAGTTTTGTTGAAATATAATTCCAGTTTTTCGTCGCTCTTTTTTTTCCTTTGCCTAAGTAGACTTGGTTTACCTTAAATGAGTGAACCATATACTGGTTCTGCGTAAGCTTTTCAAAAATTTTTGGGTTTCAGAAGAAACGGTTAATTTTAAATCGAATATTCATTTTAATTAAAAATGAATATTTTTAAAATTTTTATACCAATCCCCCCCCCCATTCTGAATGTTTGTACACCAAGCGGGTAAGTTTCCGATCCGAAGTGTTTGGAACAGAGATGCGCCAAGGCCCATGTTTCTCTCGTCACGTTGGGCGTTTTATTTAACCTCGCGTATTGGCGGCAACAAACGGCCCCTTCTTCTAGCGCCCAAAAACGCGCCGTCCCCGTCTGGTTAGTTTCCACAATGGGCTTCTTGCGCGCCCCCTGTTTACAGTTTGCGCCGCGCGCTTTATAATTAGTTTTTCGGCTGCGGGCGCTGGATATTAGAAAAAGCGTTGGAATTCCAGCGGCCTGCGATAAATAACGCTGAAAATAGACGCCTTATGCACTTTTTATGAACGCCAGTTCGAACAGCTCATGTGTCTGGATCTTGGTTCACTCAGGTTTTTTTTTGTTGCAGGTAAGGGCGAACGCTGGGAGATGACCATTTTTGCGCAGCTGCCGTAAGTAACTTGGAAGTGCACTAAAATTGATATGGTCTCAAACGATCAATTTGAACGAAGAATTTGAAACTTGATGGTGTCATTTCAGTAGACTTCAGTGGACTTAATGTTTGACCATTTGTTTCAACTTTGATAAACTTACCAAGTGGGAGAAATTATTTTCCCCTCGTGTGCTTGTAGTTACTACCTGATCTAATTGGCAAAAATTTAATTAGTTTTTTGATTTATAGTACCCCCCCCCCTAAAGTTGTAAGTACTGGTACCAATTTTAGTTTAGTTCCCATTTGTGTCGTGTGATATTAAGTGGTCCCGCTTTTATTTAACTTAAATTTGCTTTTGGTTAAGTAATACAGTTAAGACTCGTATAAGAAGGCTCTTATGGCCTTTCCTCAGCGTCGTAGCGAGATGCAATCAACACAAATACCATCTCAAATGGTTCTGCAAATGCTACTACTGATACTCGACCAAACTCAGATGTTCAATGCTCAGCACTATACTCTTAACCAAAATACCTAATCCACTATGCTTCCCTCCCATAAACGAGCTAGAACGAAGTAGAACGGAAGCCAAACACAGTACAGAAAGTAAATATTGGTATGATTCACCATTCTCCTCTAATCGGTTTTTAATCGTAAAAATGAAGTTCATAACAACCAACAAACCTGAAAATAGGTAAGGTTCAATAAACTTCCACCTCTCGTGCAGCTACTCGATGAGATAGCTAAAGAGCGACATGAGATTAAAGCTCTTACAGATAAGCAGATAAAGGTTTAACCAAAAATAGCCGAGTTTTATGGGATAACCACAAAGGCCTTGGATGACAAAAAAACTGAAAGAGAGAAGTTATAAAGTTAATCTATTGGGAGGAAATTAAAGCAGAAATTTAAAAATTAGTGCCCCTTGTATTCTTTGCTAAATTAAAACCAGCACTTAATAATGAAGACATTTATAATTCAGAGTATTTACAGCAGTACAGAACCACCAAGGTACAAAAGAGAAATTGTGCAATGTACAAGGTGCCAAAGATGGGCACACCAAAAATTTTGCTACCAAAGTGTCGGCGACCACACTTCTTATGATAGTTTAAGATCAAATCAAATGTTTCCAACAAATTAACTGACTCCGCAATAGCCCATGAGCAAAAGCAATAAATTTACCTTTCCACCAACAGTTCAGTAATGTGCAAAAGTTAAAAAAATGTGATTCGGCTCCTCTTTGAGCAAATGGCTTTTTAAAACATGCAGAGGAATTTGCCTTAAATTTGTCTTAACTACTTAGATTGTATTTTAGAAATCATCCAGATAACACTGCTAGAACCGTTATTATAATTAAACATCGTCAATTGGACAGTTGCTGTACGAACTTCCTACAAGCCAATAAAATGGCCACAGAAGAGTCCATCGGTCTCTTAACCATTTCGGTCGTCCATTTTCCTTTCAAATATACTGTAAGACAAGAAGATTATGAAGATTTCTACAACATCTTGGAACAACTGTCCATTGATGGAGTGGAGTGCAATGCAAACTATACTATTTGGCTTATTCCAACCCTAAAGGAGGCGAATCACTTCAAGCGTCCAAAAGAAACAATTTAAAATACTCATAGGTAACCTGCCTGACTTGATAGACTTCTGCATTACAAAATGTATCTTGTACGATTTTGCTGTCGCCACCTCTTCAAATCATGCGCCAAATTATCAACAGAAGTGATTAAGATTTACAAAAATTAAGCCTGAGCACCGAACATACAAACAGATGAATTTCGACAACTAAAGAATGACAAACTAATCCTAAGAGTTTGCCTTAGAAGGCAGTTCTTTAACGATATAAAACAATGGGCAAACTTTCAGAACTTTCAATTGTTCTGCACTGATTAAATGAAACATTCTGGAAAAAAGAAGAGTTTGTAGCCAATGGTACAAGTGAAGAACCCGGCAAGTAAATGCAGCAACTAATAACGAATAAATTAAATGATATTTGACCAGCAACAAAAATGAATTTATACAAACGTTTTATACCTACTAAAGCCACCAATTGTTCGCTTTGGAGAAGACTAAAAAATTACATTACGAAAAAAGCGTTGAGATAGGACCAACTTACAGGAAAAGTATGTTATACAGACCTTCAATGCTATTTTGCAATAGGATACTTCCCAGCTGAATGGAAGGTGACCCAAATTGTTCTAATTTCAAATCAGGGAAATTTCCGAACGGTGTGAAATCCATCGACCAATAGACCTTCTGCTTATAGTGTTGAAAGGTGTTTGAAAAGCTATTGCTGTCCAGACTTCTACCAATTATTGAGAACAAATCAATTTGGTTTCAGCAGATGCATTCCATAAGGGGACAAGATCGTATCGTTCAAAAATTAACGATCGATTATGAAAACGAGCAATACTGCTCTGCATCACTTCTTGGTCAAGCTTGAGAACTCTACTTCATAAACATTGGAGAATCCCAAGGTAGCCTCCTAGGACCACTACTATATCTGTTATACCCTGCAGATCGTCCTACAACTCAAATGTTGTAGCAATAACCTTTTCAAATGATACCGCAATACTAGCATTTGCTATATCAACTTAACTGAGATACAAGCATGGCAAAAACTGGAGAATAAAAGCAAAGGAAAGGTCTATCGATGTGACGTTTTTACACGAAGAGGAACCTCCCCTCTGGCCTGTAAAAATAATCAACGGTTGTCCCAGCAAGAAAAAGTTAAATATCCTAAGCTACATCTTGATAGGAGGCGAAAACACACATTTGCAAACAGTTGGGACTAATCCTCTCCAGAATGCACTGATTGCTCTGGTACAAGTCCAAACTCACAACTGAGAACAAGCTTCTGATCTATCTACAAAGCGATAATCAAAGCAATTTGTTCCTACGGCGTTCAATTTTGGGGAGCAGCATTTACCTGTGATATTGAAAGTAAACGCGCCTTGGTTTGTATCCAACACAATTATTCGAAGTTCTACGCTTTAGTGTACAGTATGGTGCTTAACTTAATGTATATCCTAATGATTTAAAGTGAACTTTCAGAAACAACCCATAACCAACAGGGGGTTGCAAATATACCTACCCATAGATCCACTTATCTTTTGATGAATGTTCTTTGTATAGATTGCAAATAATGGGATATTAAAACAATCCCCCCATCTCGTAGCTCATACTAGACTGCCCCATTATAAGTTATGAATTTCCAAGTGTGCATTTTGCAGTTTTTCCGTCTGCAGCGCGAGGCTGGGTTTTCAGCCTCGAAAGTGAAGCTCGTTATCGGCGAAGTCACGCAGCTCGGCGGCTGCATTCGTGCCGTCTCGCCTGCGATATGCAAATCGCGCATTAGCAACGCAAATCCGATAAAAATTAATAACAAAGCCGCATTCAGGCCCTTTGTTGCATCTGTGCCGTCGCCTTTCCCAGTTCCCGTCTGATGGATCCGTGCAAATTCTTTACGCGCGCGACCTTATTCCAGTGGCTCAGAGAAGCGCCATTACCATTCAATTGAATTGCGAGCTTCTGCACATCCTTGAGAACTTTTTGCGTAACCGCGCGCTGCGCTGGCACACATCGAGGATGTTTGGCTTTTGCTGCGCAAAATCTGGGACGTTTTTTAGCCGCTGGGCGTCGCGGTGGGAACACTGAACTGTTAAGTTTATTGTTTTGTTTAGAGGTTATGTCACTGGCTCGCAGATGACCTTATTAAAGGAATTCACCAACAAAGCAGAAGTATAATCAGCTGCACTGAATAGTTTCATGGTGCTCAATTTTGGACTGGGTTTTGGTTGTAACATTTTGAACTTTTTAGGCATCACAAATGGTCTGAAAGGTACTGTTACCAAGTATGGGGTTACCTGAGATTATTTTTGAGTCTATAAACTTCACTGCTTAATTTCTTAAAATGATATTCTTTACATTGAGTTTCTGCTAACATCATACAATATTTCCTCTATTTGTTTGGCTTGCCAAGAATGTAGGCTTATAGTGGGAGGTGTCTCCAATGAAAAGTATACAAAAATTAAACAGAAGTGTGAAACATTATCAATTGGAAAGCCTACAGAGCCAGACAAAATTACTGACCCCATAGATTTTGTAGTCAGAAACATTTCATTGACTTACTTGCATGTTAGGAAGTATGGGATATGGATTCAGTTCTTTCTCCCGCACCCTTGACAATGCCATTCAGAAATAACTGCCTAGCAGACTTGTCAATAAACTGGCCGATTAGTAGAGCTTCAAATTCACTCTTGAAAACTGGATTGAACTATCAGACCCTCTAAGAACCAAAGACCCAAGAAGAAAACTGTATCAGGCCAGGGTACCTGTAGATAGGACAGCTTAAATTTGGTGAATAGCTAAGTGAACGACAACAAAACTAACCACCGAAAGATTAAAAGGGCCTATACTTCAGAATCAACCAATAAGAAAAGCTAACGAAAGTTGGGCTCGTAACAACTCCAAAAAAGCGCCGCACAGATTTGCAGAGCATTTGGAGATGACAATTCATCCAAATAATGAAGATAATTTCCAGATAATTGAACTTACTTTACCAAAAGAAAGGAAAATTAACATAAATCTGAAAAAAGCTCTTGGTTTTGACCTAATTACCGAAGAAATTATGAAAGAACTAGTAAGGAAAGCTGTTGTAAAACTAACCAACCTCGTCAACGCATCGTTCAGACTTGAGGTCACGGTAATCCTCAAACCAAGAATAGAGGCTTATTTACTACTCGAAATTATGAGAAACTGTTGTTGAGAACACCAATAATAGAAGAGTAAGATTTGATCTCTTTCCCACCAGTTTGGTTTCAGAGAAAGTCACTCGACCAAGGATCACAGGCATCATTGAGAAATGATTGAGAAGAAAAAAATTATTCCACTATCCTTGGTGTAAGCGCAGGTTTTTGCAAAGTATGGCATGAAGGTTTGTTCTGCAAGCTAACTAAGCTGCTACCACCTCAGCGCTTAGAACTTTTGAAATCCTATTTATCAGACAGGTATTTTAGAATAAAAAAAATTAAGACAGGAGCGTCCCAAGAGAGTGTACTAGGTCCTGTACTATATCTGCTGCATAACAATGATATTCCTAACCTTGAGAAAAATATGTTGGCAACACTGCAATATTTGCAGTCAGAAGGAACTATGAAGAAACAGTTAGAAAGCTCTCAAATATCTGTTGACCACATCAACACCTGGACCAAAAGATTTTCTATGCTAACTCAGCAAAGTGTCTGGGTATGATTCTTAATGCTGGACTTCACTGGAAAGACCATGCGAAAAAGAAACGTGCAGATCTTGACATTAGATATTGGTTACTTCGTCGAAGCTCTAAGCTTTGACTTACAACAAAGTGGTTTCATACAAGCAGATGTTGGAGCCCGCATGGACATACGAGCTTCAACTTTGGGGATGTGTTCTGTCGAAACAGTGACATCCATTGGGAGCTCGAAATGGATACTGTTGACAAGACTATTCCAGATTTTTTTCAAAGCCATTAACAAAGGCTACTCTACCATGTGCACATAAAGACCCAGCAGGACCAAGCCTTGTGAGTTGATTTACTGTTGGTTTACGCTAAAAGGACAAAAAGTTACGTGTTGATCAGATTGTAATATATAAAATTAATAAATAAATCTAAAAGATGCTGTCCAAATGAATTGCCTTAAACAGCAAAAATTTGACATTGAAACGTAACTAATGCATCAATCATTTTCAATAATTCTGTGGAAATCAAATCTTTAATGGTATATTTATGGTTTCTATTTTATGGGGCGTAACCAGACGCGTTGTATTACTTCAACATTTCTAAACACTTTAAGGATATCTTCCAAGAATCCAAAACCATCCTCTAAAAAAGAGGAGGTATTTGACTATCACACCACAATTAAAAATGTCTGTGCTATCAATTTCTTTGTCACTAGTCAGCATTCTATTTCGGGTAACCAAATGCTTACAATTACATTGGCGTTATCTCTAAATAAGATAGCGGAGGAAGCGATAGATTGGATTTCTTGTAACCTAACACCGCGCTTGGCACATTCAAGTAGACAACGCGGATGACTAATGTGAATGATATTTCGAGATAGCGGGCGTTTAATATAAACGCTGCGTGTTGTCTTCCATTAGAGGAAATTGTTGGACGTAATTGTCTGGAATTTCTGAGAATTCCTGCCGGTTGCGCACGAGTAAATAGCACTTCTGCCGTTTGAAAGATCGTTTACAAATGCGAATGAGGATGCAGATTAGGAAACCGCAGAAGAATTTTGTACAATTACTTCCTCATGCTTGACGAGTCAGTTGAGTGAATGTTTTAATCCGAAAAGAATTAGACCATTTTTTATATACATTTCCGTGACTCTAAAGTACGTAGGTCTTTTTACGCTTCTAAGTATTACGAGCAGGGGGGCTTGAGGACCTCTACAATCCCCTCCCTACTCCAAAGTTCTTCTGTTTTTTCAGTCAGTATCACAAGGTCAGAGGAAGAAGTATCCCTCACTACAGAAGGTATAGAACCATCCGAAATTTTGTGACTACCGAGAGCACAGTTCGGAGGCAACACTCTTAAGAAGACTTTAAGGGCACTCGTGGTATAGACAATTTTTGAGGAGACAGTTAAAAATGGCCGCCTTCATCGCTCAGTTATCAATGTGACTGATGTGACTAATGGTTGCTGAAATTGCTTCTGAAGTTATATGCAATGGCAGTATTCGGATAATCCGATACGTTATCCTGCTTCACGTCAATATCCAGCCCCATGGATTATTTGAAATACCCTCTCTATAGTCCAGACTTATCATACATTATCATTTGTTGCGACCACTAGAGAAGCACCTGAAGGAGAGATTTGGGTAGTGTCACAACCATCTTCATCTTACTATAGCTGATAATTCAGTTGCTCTTTTATTTGCTTTAATTCCTTCCATTGTTTGCTTTTTCATTTACTTCAACCGTTTTTTTTGTTTTATAGTCTTTGTTTATATCTCGGATTGTCTTAGATTATTTCGTTTCTTTTAATTACCACGATCATGTTAGATTTGCCCTTTTTCTTCATCTTGACGTACCTGATCAAAGAGTTTTACAACAGATCTTTGATTGACTTCAAGTTTAGCACGTTTTCAAAGCATATCTTTGACAATTCTGCTTGCAGATGGCAAATCGGGCTATCCTTATGTAGATTGCCTTCCTAAGTGACACAGAGGGTTTCTTGGAATGGTCTAGCGATCATTGCAAGTCATCTTCAAAGCAAAATTCCTAAAAATAAAAGAGCAATGGATTGTACGCCTTTGAAAATGAAAATAGGAGGGCGAAAACAAGGGCAAAGGTCTGAAAGCAGGGCACAATGCTGTTTTAACGTCTGGAGTCAGTCTGTAACTTTTTTTTTGTAAGGTTATTGTTGCTTAGTTGGTTGGTCTATAAAAATATGGTACATGATGATGTTTGGCCTGTTGTGTTCTTTTTCAGGAACATTTTCCATAGTCTTTAACGCATAGCCCAAGTCAATTCTAAAGATGCCTGTTATCAATTTGTTTTAGTCTGAACCTTTCTCTTTTTGCAACCTCAGGGATAGCATAGGCCTTCTTTTGTGAAGAGTCTTTTTTGCTAATTTTTATGATGATGATAATCGTGAGGCTGTGGTGCCTCGCGTAGGAGCATGGCCTGCAGGTTGAGAGGTTAAGGTTTCTCCATATTTTCTCCCTCATTGCCCGCTCGTCGCGCCTTATATTATCGTAAGTACTCAATCACCTTTAAGGATTAGATTAGGCCGCAATGCAACTAACCGTCTCAACCGCTTGGCCACATTGGCTCCGAATCTTCATGATCAACGTGTGTTATTTTAGAACTCTAAACTTTTACTTGGCTGAAATTTCCTTGCAGCATTTCGAGTTTCTACCTTGTAGACCTCTGATTTTCTATCTCATTTTGTGTCTTCACTGTTTTCAATCTTCTTTATACTAGCTGTCTATTTTGAAGATATTTTGTTATGCCGGAAATACTCTTTGCTCGGGCGAAGCTGAGGGAAGAGTCTTTATTTTTGGACTGAGCTTTTCCAATTGTATACGATTTGTTTATCAAGATCTTATTTTTGATGTCTTTGTTCGGAAAGAACAGTTTTCTTATGAGGGGAGAGTTGTAAATTCGTTTGATATGAGGACATCATTACATCTTTTTAATCTTTTAATTTTGATTGCGTTGTGCGATATATGGTCGACTCCGTATGTTTAACCAGTCTGCACAGTATCATCCCCTGTTTTAATTTCCACATTACGTGACGAATGTTTACTTTCTGCACCCCCGTTTCATTATCTGCAATCTCATTACTTTAATGGTGGTGTAAGCTGACACTTGTAATAAAACTGAGGTACATTTACCAGCCCGGCAGATAAAACTTATCAGGTAAGATTAATCGCGCCTGGGGTGGGAGTTAACACATGAGTCACCGCAGTGCGGGGTGTAATTTCAGTCCCAGCAGCATTCTTCGTTATCACTGTATTTGGCCTTTCAGCCGAAAGGAGCCGACCGGCAAAAACTGATCCACGCAAATGCCGGGGATGAAGCCACCTTCATAAATAACCAACGAAGGGCCTTTGAGGCGTTTTGCAAGATCGGATAAGATAGCTCGGCGGAAGTCGTCACGTGGGCTGCAAATGAGAAGCAGCGCGGATGCCGCGGCCGAGCATTATCTCCGATACACTCCAAGAATAGGCGAGAGCGAGCATTGAACCTGCCCCTGCGCAAATTGTCACTCGTTGTGTGCAAATCTGCTGCAGCCGCGGATGAGCTGGCCGTCGGATGCGCCGCTCAAATCGGCGAATGGAGAATGATGATGCTCAAAGGGAACGTGGCGTTACGATCTAAGATGAAGCGTAACCAAAGAATACTTTGGACGAAGTTCGACTTCGTTAGAATCGTCGCCTTTCGGCTGAAAGGCCAAATACAGCGATAACAAAAATGTTGCTGGAACTGAAATTACACCCAGCACACGGAATTTTTCCTGATCCTCTTTCTCTACTAGAAGAAATCTGAAAATGACACCATAAATTATAAGGATATAAAGAAAATGATTTTGAAAAGTTTCAGTTAATTGTTTGTTTTCAAGATAGAGACGAGAAAGTAGAAATCGAAGAGAACAATAGAAATGATTTACATTGATATGAGAGCTAAGAATGGACCATACCATTATCTCAATATCGAAGATCATACTCCTAAAAGCACCAGAAGTGAACTTCACTTTGATAAAAACAATTGTTAAGAGTGTACATGTCAGTTAACACATCCATGGTCATCACAAGTCATTATGTCACCATCGATTCAAATTGGAAGTTGTGGTTTATTTCAAGACCATGGAAAATTTTAGTTGTTCTCAAAGGAGGTTATTTGAGGTGGTCATCAGATATCAGCATGATATCAACTTGAATTGGAAGTCATTTTTCGCCATCGGTGACGAGTTGAACTTTACACGTGCTGATGAGGGTATAAAAGGCGACGACGCGTTCATGCGAAGTTCTATCATAACCTATTTAGCTTCAGTTGGGGACTGGACCTCAAATAGGCTTCCCACGATTCAGAAGTTCACCTTCTACAATGCTCAAAAGTTTATAAGAGCATACAAAATCAGTTACAATTGCGAGACTGATAGACGTTCATAACAAGCGCCCAAACATCTTGATTCCTCCATGAGGCGGTCTATACGGCCATCCACCATCCAACAAAAGTCAGCAGTACTTTTTTGGGTTCAACTCGATATAAATATACTAAGATCGAGCCTTGGCCAGACTTTATCTGGTCGCCAGTTTTTCTTTAATTTTTCTCAGCTATTGGTGTATCTCTATATGAAATTAATAGAAATAACCAATTCCATTGTTCCTAATTTGTAATTTAGCTCTGTGGTATTCTAAAAGAGTATCTCTTCAAGCAATAGTTTCTGTATTTCAAATTTGTAGGCCATAGAAATGAGCTTTAGGTTGAAAATTTTTACTTCCATCTTCGTAGAGATAGTTGAACGACATTTTCATTTCAGCCTTGACATTATGTTGCGTACCACCAGTCATGGTCACGACACTACCAAGCAATCTAAAGAAAACTTAACTTTGCTGTAGAAATTGTACTAATCGTAGGGGGTGAAATTTAGTAGGTTCAATCAGCCCATAAGTCTATTGCGCGGCGTGAAACCAAAACGTTAAGTTATTAAATCGAGTGTGGACTGTCATTTAAAGACGCCCCAAAGAGTGTTTATCTGAAGATGTCGATTAGGAACACTAATTGAAAAAGTGGGTCGAATATTTGGCAAAAATCCAAATATGACCTCTATAATGTTGGTAAATGAGTTGGGAGTGTTCAAAGATTCCGTCCAAATAATTTTACGCGATTATTTGAACAAACGCAAGGTTTGTTTTCTTATTGTTCCGCACTTGCTCACCAAACACAAGTGTACGTTCAGCACGCTCAAAACATCACAAGAACGGTTTGCTGATACTCAAATTTTCTCAGCATCGAGTCAGAGGCGATGAGACGTGGTGCTGTGCGGATGTCATCAGACCAAATAGGGCCTTGAGGCCAAGCTCGTCTATTTTTGACTTCATGGATATCGTGTGGAAGGAATTCGCCCCGAATAGGCAGAAGATGGCCGCGGAATCATCTTCGTATAAGACCACCTTTGCGGGTCAATTTTTAGCTCAAAAAGGTATTGTTACTCTTGATCATCTACCCTATTCGCTGGGTTTTGAAACTAAATGTAATTAAAAAAGTGGCGTGGGAGATGCCAAAAGCAGGAACTAGAAAGGGTTTGTTATATCAAAAGAAATTTGTACAATCAAATATGTTTTTGGTGTAGATTTTTGGTTATATAATTGGATATAGAAAAAGAACGAATACTGGAAAGGAACTTAATGATATGTTGCTTCTGGTGGTATACTGTAGGTTTATCTAATTTGAAGTATTTTCGACATTATTCATTTGGGAGGTTGTTGGGGTTTGTTGTATTTTTTCTAATAATCGTCTTCGTTCCTCTATTGCTATATCTTGCGCTTTGATCCAACCCTTATCCTTATAATATTGGAGATATCCTGCCTTGATGTGATTGGAAGCTTTTTATATATCGATAAAATTTTGCTCTTCGATCTTCCGTTTTATTAATTGTTTTATTATGAATAGGTCGTCTGCTGCTCCTCTTCCTGCTCTGAAGACATTCTGTGTTTTTTAGATCATTTTGTATTTTTATTTTTAGTCGTTAATCTCTATAATGCTTGTATTTGTTGTTTTTCCCTAAAGATTGGCAGATTGGTAAAAGGTTTGTAGAATTCTGCATGAAGAGTGCATTAAATTTTAGTAATACCAAATGGAAACAAAAACATTCACAAATATACAATAGAGTTAAAAAGTAGTAAAGCGACAAAATCACCAACAGAAAAAATAAAAGAGTCAAACGAGTTCTTGAAGGAGGAAGTGGCCATTGCTGACCTGGTAGACACAAAAAGGGAAAACCAGATAAACCACAATGCAAAATTCGAATATAAAAGTTAAGAAAAAGTGAAATACAAGAAAAAGAACGATGAATTGGAAGTAAAACTAAAGAGATTACTTTGTATCTGAATTATCCAATGCATTTAAAAACAACCTTCTGGAAAATGCGAAGGAAGTTGGTTGGACAACAGTCCTACTGGTAGAAAAGAAACAAATTGGTGGCCAGACGAAATAAAGTGAGTTGTAAAAAGAAAATGGAGAGCATCTAAAAGAACAAAATCAAAATGCCTACGAAGAATATAAAAAATATAAAGAGGGTGAAAAACGAATAGTTATCAGGACAAAATAAACAGCATGGGAGAGATTTGGTCAAAAAAATGGAGGAAAACTTTAATGGAACTAAATAGTGCTTAGAAAATGGATAAAAGTAGACAATACAGAATGAGCTACTAACAAAAGAACAAGAAGTGTTGGAAGGATGGGAGAAAATTTTGAAGAATTGGATATTAGAAAAGAAGAAAACGATGAAATTAAAGATCTAATAAATGAAACGGAAGAAGAGAATGTTGAAGAAGAAATTATAAAAGTTTCAGGACATGTTAGTATAACCACCAAAATGGAAAAAGTTATGGGCATTGCATGAAGAAAGATTCTACTGGAATTTATAAAAAAAAAGAAATACCATGGATTTAGAATAGATACTCTTACTTTCAGAGTTTTTTCTTTCTATGGTTGAATAATTACATCCAAATTCTTTTTTATGTTGAAATCGTAAGATTCGTTGCTTTCTGTTGTTTTTGGTCTACCCCAAAATACAAACGTTTCAAGATGTGAAAATGATTTTCTGGAAAACTGTAGTTTCTAAAAGACTTCGAAGCACACATCCACAAACAATTTGAAGTTCGAGTACACGCAATATCGTACTTTTGCACGGCTAAGCTAATAAGGGCTGGGCGCTCTTAACGAAATTTGACCGCGCCGGCTAATCGAAAAATTATGTGAACGCAAAGGGGTCGCTGGACGTTTGGCCGAACAGCACGATCCATTAAGCTTCAGCCGGGGCGGCCTAGCGTCGAACACACCCTGAAGTGTACCGGGGGATTACTCGCACCCGTTATCGCGCCCGGGGCAGCGCATCGCGAGGCTCAGCACCAACACCCTCCAGCGCCCGCCATGCGTGAAGGAACAGGGAGCGCCACAAATTGGAGTTCTCCAGTTTGCGTGGCAGTTATTGATGGGCGCGGGCGCGCTTCCCGTTCGATCAGCGACCAAATGGCGGAGCTCCCAAATCTGGACGCGGAGTCAAAATGCGGGCGTCGGGATGGAAAGACCCGCACAGGGAGAAGCGGTTGAATTGGGGGAGTTTTAGGAACATCGGCACACAAATAGGTTTAAGGTGATCGGTACTGAACCTCAAGCCAATTTGATCTTCACATCACTAAACCAATTGATCTGACCACCAAATAGATAATCAAATTATTTAATTTGAGTTTACCACATTGGACTTGACTATCTATCATCTCACTAGAACTACTTGGAGTGAACTTTTTCATTTGTAGCATCTACTGCGATTTCATAACGGACATAAATTTGAGCGAGCCATAAATTTTTTATGGGGGTTGCTCGAAGTCTGCTGGCGTTAGCGCAATCTTAGATCCGACCAGCGGCTTACTAGCGAGCGGGTTTGATGTAAATTGAATTTGTAGCCCATTTGGAAGCGCGCCAGCATAAATGAAGGCTGTAGGAAGTATATTATCGCCATCCGAATCTTATGGGGGCACTGGGAAAAATATTTGATATACGTAGTAAGCCAGGCTAGTTTAAAAACGCCCGATGAGTTGCGTGCGAGCTGCAGCGCTCAGAACGTCTAATTAACTGAAATGATTAATGTATGATTGAGCAAAACAGTAAGCGAACGCCGAGGCCTCCTTGTAGGGTGGAAACTACGACAATGCCATATTGATTGCCTCTCCAGATTCAATTCAAGCGCTTTCTCGGCACACATTCAGATCGTTTGGGGCTATTCAAGGTTTGATTGATGACTTGTTGCGTTTAAAGGGGTTTTGTATTGGGAAATGTTTTCAATGCGGTCATTTTTAAACGTCTACCGTGCGATCAATTTTTGCACATTGCTAAAAGTGGGTTATAAATAACTGGTATGGAGCGAATCAATAACAAAACAGATCAATTGGTGCGTTAGTGTAAACGAAAGATCGTAGAAAATTGTATCTAAAGAGAAAAAAGGTCAAACGTCAAATTGAAAAAGTTGAATTGGGCATTTAGCACAACCATGTTCTCTTTTCCAAGAACTGGTAAATGCGACTTTTTGGATTGGTTAGCGATTTCAAGCAATTCCACTGCTCATTCTAGTTGAATATTTGAATGTATCTAACGTCATTCAGGAACCATGGTGGTAGCTTCAAACCATAAATGTGTCATCAATATACTTCGGCCAAACCACGGGTTTAATGGTGATGTACGAATTGGGCTTAGTGGGGTTCGCATGGCTACCTTGTCTTTCTGTTCACAACATATGGATGTAAAGTATTGTTGCATGAATTGCAAAATCTTGTGGGAAACGTTTGCTTAAGATGATTCAGGGCATCTTGTATTGGAACTTTCATATAAAAGCGACGTTACATAGAAGTTGATCATTAGGTTTCCTCCTATATGAGATTTTATTCTTTTCATAAAGTAATGTTAACCTCTTCAAAGTAGCTTTGGGCACTTGCACCGATGTAGCGTTTCTTCTATTGAATGCCTTTTAACTCGTCTACTCTCTTCCGATTCAAAAAATTAAGACACTCACCCTTCCGAATGAACTTCTGTTCAGCCGCAATGCGCTTTGGAACTTTTGGGCACACTTTCCTGCTGTCCAAATCTGGTCCTAAAACGGACGGCAAACCTGCTCAAATTTAACCCACTACTGATTTTGACATTACAAGAGTTTTCAACTTAGAAGTTGAAGGCTGTTTTGCAGGAAGTTTATTTTCAGTTTCTTCCCAGTCCTCTAATAAGGCTTTGTAACACATGAACACTTGTCCCTTGGGGAGGGAACATTGTCTAAACCCTTTATAACTTTTTATGAGTGGCCAAGCTTTATTTTGATAGCACAACATTGCTCAAATTTTTGCTAATTACTTTCACAGGAAAAATTGCGTAGTAACTGTGAGGCTAGGGCAAGAGTTGTTCTAGTTGGCGTATCCAGGGAGGGAGGAAGGACGGGCAGCAATTTTCACGGTTGACTCATAATTTTTCTATCGAACCTCGTAGTTGAATGTTGCAAGTAACAGACTAGACAAAATTTAACCAATTCGAAGATAGGGTTACCGACGGCACTAACAATGGGCCGTAACGGTTTTTAAATAGTTCAGACACCTCGTGTAGTTCCCCTGTAGTTCTCCTGTAGTGGATGTTGTACTACCTTAATCTTTGATAGGATGATGATGTCGTTCTTGAGAATCTCTCGACAGGTTCCTTTTTGATGTCTCAGTACGGCGTAAAATACATGACGTTTCTATCTGAACTTCTTTTGCGTCATCCGTTGAGGAGTTTCGTTTGTCGGCTTTTATCTTGGTTTTGGTGTCTTAGATAAATTTTGGTGCTACTGTAAACTACAGTGAGATCTTCTCACCGAAGTGTGCGTTCTAAAAGGTTGATTGTAGTGGTTTGGTTGTACTCTTTTTTTGCAAATGCTGGAACATAGAAGTTCAACTTTTTGGGTTTTTCTATAGAATGAAATGTGATGCCTGTGGTCTAAACTGACATGTAACTGCATCGGTTTCAGCGAACAAGGAGCGAGTCTTCCTCGTCGTGTGCATTTGATCTCCGTTAAGTAGGAAGATTTGCGTAAGTGGTGTTTGAATTGGAGATCGGAACTATATTCTGACCTCGGTGACGTAAGAAGACGAGACTTCCTAAGAAGATTATAGAAATGTCCCTCCAAATTGTAAGTGTGCTTCTTATATAGATTTTGGTCTGGTAGGCGGCCCAATTTTGAGCATTCCGTCCACAGGTGAGGCAGATTCTCAAATTGAGCTGCTCTCTCGTACGCTTCAGCAAAGACTATGTCCTTCTTTAGCTAAATCTTGATTTGGCGCTCTAATCCCGAATGCCATGCCTTCGATGAGAAGCAGTTACTTGTAGCAAGCCGAATGACGTGAGCAGTACGCTTAATGACGTCATTAGTGTGCTACCATATATACTCGCTCTTAATTTTAGAATGTCTCCTCTGAAGCTGTCCACCATAGCTATGGCCAATTATCAAGAATCTTTTATGTCTCTTATTTGTCTTTTTCAATCACGTAAAATTTCCTCAGATATAGGACCTATGAGGAATCAAAATATTGAAATTAACAATGAAGATCTATGCATGCAGTCATCTCTTTTGTAGGCTAAAGTGATCGAATTTATATCAGAGACTTAAACATTTTTGAAAAAAGGGATAGAACAAATCTAAGAATTTCTGTAAGTTCATAAATGGGACAGATCGGAAATTATTTAAGGCGCCCAATTGAATTTCTGAGAAACTTCTTCCGCCCTTGTGCACGACTTTGCCCGTCGCACCCAAGTTAATTTGCGCCGCAGCCCGAAACTTCGAACTACTCTTTATTCAATCAGGAACTCTCCGGAGCGCTCCATTTGGTTCAACGCCCTGGATAATTTTCCGGGTGCCGCGTGGCCAGGAACGCCTGATGGATGGCCGACAAGCGGCGGCGAAGCATTTGTGCGCCTCGCTTTGGGCGTGTACAAACGAGTCGCATTAAAGGTCATTAGAATATAGCACTTGCCGTGCAGTGCGCCTAATGCGACCAGTCTGGGATTGAGTGCACTTGCAAAAACAGTTCCTCGTTCGCACCCTTGGCGATGACTCATCAGCGACTTTTCCATTTGGCGGCCAGATTGGGTTTCCTCGGGTCTCCTCTATAACCTGGGAATGTCCTTAGTGCAGATACTTGCTGATGGTAGATCTGTAGATCTTTTTCTTTCTTTTTCTATTTTTGCGCTTGTCTTCCTTTCCTTTCTTTAATTGGCTTACAGGGTTGTTCTCACTAAAACGAGTACTCACTTCTATAATTGGTTGTAGTCGAGTCTATAAAAGGCCACAAGTACAGGATTTGCAAAGCCACACCTGGGTCTTCCTTGCGTTTGTGAACCGGAGCGGCGTCCTGCTGAAATACTTACTTCCTTTCAGTAGCTACCTTTTCTATCCAGGGTTTCAGAACCGTCTCCAGGTTCTCCTTGAAGATATGGGACCTCTTTCGCTTCTTGCTAGCTGTAACACTAGGGTAGAGGCAAAAAATTTGGTATGCATGCTGATTAGTGCTAAACTCATTTTTCTATTTTTGCGCTTGTCTTCTTTTTGTTCCTTCAATTGGTATATAGGGTTCTTTTTACCAAAACGAGTAATCGCTTCTATGATGGGTTGTAGTCGAATCTACAAAAGGCCACAAGTACAGGATTTGTAAAGCCACATCTGGGTCTGAGTTGCGTTTATGAGCCGGCGCGGCGTCCTGCTGAAATACTTACTCCCTTTCAGCAACCGCCTTTTCTACCCAGGGTTTCGGAACTGTTTGGAGGCTCTCCTTGAAGGTGTGGAACTTCTTTTGCTTCTCGCGAGCTGTAATACTATTGTAAAGGCAGAAAATTTGGTATATGGATTGTCCTTACCAAAACGAGTAATAACTTCTATGATGAGTTGCAGTCGAGTCTATAAAAGGCTACAAGTATAGGTTTTGTAAAGCAACACCTGGGCCTTTCTTGTATTTGTGAGCCGGAGCGGAGTCCTGTTGAAATACTTAGAAGTTAGTCAGTTAGGTTCTTTGTAAAACCCTGTAAAAACGTTGGGGTTTATATCGACAATTCTGTACATAACATATCTATGGAATGTTCTGAGTAAATTAATTGAGTACCAGCTCTGCATGTTTGATTCTAGAAAACTCGTGATAAGAAAAAATTAGTTTATCCTAATCCCAAACCTTAATTTTCGATTTAACTTACTTCGCAAAATGGCGGTAAAGCGAAAAACAGCATTTTTAGCCAATACATGCACACAAACTGTGCAGCTTAGCTAAATGGAAAACCCATGCAATTTTTAGCTAATGCGAATCGATCTGCGCTTTGCACCGATGAGCAGATCGCATCAGTTAGGTGTTGCAGCCAGCGAACTGCAAAATTTGCCGTATAGACTTCAATCCCAATATCTGGCGGCCGCCCTCTAAACCTCGAAACCGGCGGATTCCCGCAGTTAAGCCCATATGTGGCGGTCGAACGTTAAGGATTATAAAATAACGGGATTTCGCTAAATTGCGCAGACAAAGCTGCTAATCGAATTAATTGGGTTATGAATGGAATAAAGTGCAGGCACATTAAAAACTGCAGTCGCACTAACCTAGCCAAAGAGTGGGTAAAAGAGCGCAGACTTTCGATTAGGAAAGGGCACGAGTGAGAGGAGAATCCTGTAGTTTCTTTGATAGCTTTTCATCAGGTAAACATTACTTAAAGATAATGATTTAATCATTCTTCTAGAATATAAGAAGTGGGTATACGAAAATAAAATAGGAATTTTGCAGTACGACTACTACAAATCTTAATTCGAAGATCGCTGGAAATGTCGAAAGAAACCAAGAGTAAGAAATGCGGAGAAGGGGGTAAGAACAATGCTGGGGGATCTGAGAAGAGGATTTGAGACATCCTTACGTTGAATCTAGATATCAGAAGAAGTTTATGCATAACTTTTGGTGTTTCAGAAATGGGGTAGTAGGTGGTGTAATTCAACAAAGAAATTGTGCTTTTTAAAGAAAAGATCATACAGACTCTTTCATTTGGGTTGGTTAAAATCAAGCATCCCTCTCTTTGTGGTCTACTTTTGTAGTTCAGAAGAAAAAGAAGGCACAGGTGATTTTTACCCATACCCTCTTGTGTATTTGTCACGCTATAGATATTTGAAGGCATTTTCTTCTTTCTGTGGGAAAACCTGTAAAAACATTTAATTTAAGATTTTTCAACATCAATTAACCCTGAAAAGTTTGAGGGCGAATTTTGCAATTAAAATGCTACTGACCGTATAAAATATTGTAACACAAAACTACAAAGGAACGGAGTTAAATGGAAAATAGATGGAGAGCTACTGATGTAACACGTTTTAATTGAAAGTCTAATTATAGCAGTCGCAACTGTGCTACTTAATTTAAGAATAAGTCGTAAAAGCTGAAGTGGAAAAATGACGTGGTTCTCATTATTTATGAGGTCAGATGGTTTTGAGATATCGCTGGAAAGGAAGATCAAAGTTTGTGATGTCGCGACTAATCATCGAGATCCACCATATCTCTGAATACATGTTCAAGACATTCATTCGGCCTAAGCCGACAATAACGAATACGCGACCCTCGAAGCTTCTAAGAGTGAGGCCCATCTCCATTAGGCCCAACATACATCTAGCGCTCCGTCTCGGGATAAAGGGCGCAGCTGAACCGCAGGGGCGCGAAAGGAAAGCGAAGGGCGGTTGCCATAGCTACACGCCGAACGCCCGCTGGCGCGGGGGCGTCTAGAAGGGATGTTGACCCCCGCCAGTTGTATTGATCTGGGTATCTATGCCAGTGGTAATCAACGGTGGGTCAGTCGGAGTCCTGGGCGATCGAAGCTTCGCCTCCCTGTGCGTGCACGATACATGGAAATCCCATTATTCATCTCCAGCCCGCGCAAATATGGAAAGGGCGCTTCTGTTTGCCCGCTAACAGAGCACACGTGCGCGCATACAATATTTGCCTTCAATTCATTCTGGTAAATATTTGTCCATTACTACCACACTGCGCTCGCAGTAATAAAAGGGTTTGTGAGAACATGCCAGCAGTTTTCTTGTGATTAGGGTCGTTGTATTCGACGCTTGCCACATTTGGATTATATTTTCGTAATATATCTTCGTTTTATGGCTTGGTTTAACATCGTGTTAGTTGTATTATTTATAACACATTTAAATTGCACAGTGTGAGGAGCTGTCGCTCGAAAATTTTAGCCTCTGTTGGTTAAAGATCAGGCGAATAAATGGATGAGGGGGAACTCCATTAATTTTCACAGCTTTGGTCGTGTTACCTGATATCTCGCGTCTATTGACCTGAAATGGGAAAATTGGAGTTGGACTCTTTATTAGACTACCAGTTACCATAACCTTGATTACCAACATCGGTAATATGAAGCTTAAACTGCAAAAACACTTACAGGGGATGCCATGCAATGAATTTTAATTAAACAGAATTGTAGTAACGCATCACTTGCAAGCCGTAGCCTATTATCGGATCGACAGGAGACATCCTTGGATCTTCGGATCACTAGGAGCCTTTATTAAAACTTCCAACAACTTGTAATACCTGAGCTAGACTCTGACCACATCGCGGTGGTAATAACGTTCATCAAGTTCAGCAAGTCCCACAACTTCTAAGACGGCAACTGTGGCTTGTTCCAAAAATTGCCCAATTTTCGACTAGTTACTCCATATCAACTAGCAAGTCAGCAGAATAACGACTCAAGCATATCCCTCCCCCCGCACATCCTACATCTGATCAAACAAAAAGTCGAATCGGGGAAGGATGGTAAAGAATAAAAGGACCATCTGAAAAAACTAATTAAGCAACTGAACGCATCGAATCAGAAAAGAGATAAACAAGTGCAGAATTTACAATTGGAAAGTCTCGAAGAGTATAACTTGACAATCTGAAATTATTCAGACCCCCTAGTTACATTCCTGATAAATAAAAATGCAACTATTTCGTAGATCATCTTCAGAAGACTTTCACACCATCAATCCCAGACAGCAATAGAATATTCTCCCATATAGCAAACATCTACAATTATTTTAATAGACCCACATCAAAAGAACTTGATAAGTTACATAAAAGCTGTCTTAATTTTTTTTAGAAAAATAAAAACCCCTTACAAACAAAAATGGCCATACGAGTTATCGCTATATAAGTCTCCATCGATGTTGTTGGAACGAATAATATCCCACCGGCTTCACATACCCTTAGAAGATCTGAAGGTAATCCCTCTAGTCAATTCGGTTCCAGAAAAGGTCGCTTAACCTTACAATAACTGCAACGAATAGTAGAAATAGCCGAACTGAGATTCGAAAGCAAACAATTTTTTTATACATTACCCAAGTCCTTGATAGATCGGGGTAGAAAAATTAAAATATTGCGCAGCTCTCTATCCCACTATCTGGTAGAAATATTTTCCTTTCTGGAGAATAGAAAAAAATATACATGTAGGAGTCCCTCAAGTTAGTGTTCTCGGACCAGTACTGTTCGTCATATACTTTTATGATGTCCTATTCCTCGCACGAGCGAAGAGATCGTTACAATAACTCAACAAGGTCTTTACATTTATGTTTGAGCTATGAAGGCTTCAGTCAGCAACTTTACACGCTAAGTACGCGATTATGTAAACACCACGTATATAACTAATTTGAATATATAAGAGTCCAGTTGGAGACACGACTTACATGGAAGACAAACTGCTCTATCCACTAATTAACCGAAACGCATTACTACTATTTTAGACAGAACTCTTCCGGCCAATTCTAACGTAAGTTCTAAAACGAATATCAAAAATATAAGTTTTCAGAACAAGGTTAGGAATGTTGGTGAGAAATTGATAAATACATGGAGAACTAGGCATCAGTGGAACAGAAAAAAATTTTGTTTTAAAGGAAATACAGAAAAAGTTGCTCCCGATCTCTATAATAACTGGATCGGAAGAATGTCGATATTTAACTTCAAAGAAAACTTTATCACCAACGCTGTCCTCCACTTTCGCCACTTCCTGAGCCCTTAGTCATGCTTCTCAGACATAGGAAGTTAGGAACCTTCCCCCAGGACTACGGCCGATACGTCTCCTGTCGACTATGAGGAAGCTTATGGACCAGGTGATTCACAAACGTCTGAAAAGAGCTGTCGCAGACCTCCTCTGATTTCGGAAAGGTACTCTCCAGCTCCTTCGGATAGTGAGATATATCACAGATGCCTACACCAAGAAGCAAACCATGGGTGTAGTTTTCTTCGGCGTAGCCAATGCTTTTGACAAGCTGTAACACAATGGCTTCCAAATAATCAGCTTGTCCGTTCCTTTCTTTCCGGAAGAAAGTTTTTTTATCAAGTTTGATGGCATGAGGTCATCGGTATCCAAGTCTCTAAGCTGTCCCTGACGTTATACAACCTCTGCATTCTGGACATTCCGACGACGCCGTTGCTGCGAACATCATTCATGGCGAGCAGGCTGCAGGAGGAACTGGAACCTCTTGGAAGACTGGGGTAGGTGGAGAATAGACATCAATCCTGAGAACTCAGCGAATCTGTCCTCATTAAGATACCGAATTTCAAGATCTTGGAAAGAAGGAGACCACCTACCTTGGGGTGATTTTAGACCGAAAGCTGACTTGGGAAGCTTACATCGATAGAGCGCTCACCAAAACCAAGTCTCACTCGTCTCCCTCGTACATTCTCAGAACCAATCGTCACCTGGATATAAACTGGTCATTTACAAGACAATCGTACACCCTATCATGATGTATGTGACTTCAGTTTTGCGCTGGTCTGCAAAAATCTACTTAAAAACAAGCTCCGAGTCATTCAGAATGGAACGTTAAGGTCCATCTTTGACGTCCCGTAGTTTGTGAGGAACCCTGACCTCAATCGTGATCCTGAAGTTCCCATAATCCAAGAGTTATCTTTCTCAGCGCTCAAGATCTGTACACGTTAATTCCAACGTCCATGGCCTTTACAACTACGAGACCGACAGAGGCGCCCGACGAAAGTGCCGTAAGACGATACGGAGACGGCATATACATACGGCCATCCAACATTTACGCTAGGTCACATCAAGAGAACTGAGGGGTAGGGGCTGAACCCAAAAACTTCAATAACGAAGATGCATTCAATGCGAAGAATTAACCTCCCCCACGCTTAATTAAATTGTGATTGAAGGGCACTCATGTGTAACATCTAACAAAGTATTGATCTGGTAACTCAAATAGTATTAAAAAAAGTATTTTGGTCACTAAAGTCTGTTTTGTATTTTATATTAAATTAGCACATTCTTCAAAAAAAAAGAACATAGCAATGAGTGGAAGAAAAATACCGAAATTAGAGTAGCGCGCGTGCTGTTTTTATCTTCTTTGTTTTGTTGCTGGTCGGCAAATCACTAGTGTTGCTCTTGCTTTCAGAACGTGGACCACAAAATGAAGTTCCGCTCCAAAAAAGGCCAGCTGCCGTTCATCGAGCTGAACGGCGAGGAGATCGCCGACAGCCAGATCATCATCAAGGACCTCACGCAGAAGTTCAACAACGACCTGGACGCGGCGCTGTCCGCCGAGCAGCGCAACATCGCGCACGCCACCATCTCCATGATCGAGAACCACTTGGTGTGGGTGGTCATGTGGTGGCGCACCAAGTTCCCCGACCAGGTGCTCAAGGGCTACAAGGTCAACCTGCAGCACGCGCTCGGCACGCGGATACCCAACGGCATCCTGAACTTCTTCTTCAAGTTCGCGTTCGGCCGCAAGGTAGGCATCCCGTTTTGGGCGCCACGGCAGCGCTCCTCGGCCAGAAACTTAGAGAACGTTAGCTCCCAGCATGTGGAAGCCGGCTCGGCCCGTAGGCATGAGTAGTGTCGCACTATTCCGCTCGAGCCGTTCCCATTCGTTCGTTTCTCACTATCATATGTATGCTTGATGTTCATCTATTATTTTTTTTGTAGCACACACTCCAAAGCACAACAAAGAGAAACTGATTTTTTACTCTACGTTTATAGATCTGGTAAAATAAATCAAAAGGATGGGAGATTCAGGAACGTTTAACTCACTTTGTTTGATTCACTCCATTGTTCTTCAAACTCTTTTATTTGCTCATTATCACTAGTAAAACAGAAGAAGATACGACGAAAAGATTATCAATTACTGAAAAACACCATAAAAGACAAGAAAACTCGATAACATGGAAGAAAAGTTTTATTTGTTTGTAAAACTTCCATCACTAGATAAATGAGTGACTTATATTGGTCACTGAATCTCTTCCCGAAATAAATCTTCTTCACTTGCATGGTGACCGCAAAGCTTTTTTAATAAAGGTTTAATTTTTTTTTTAATTTCACCAGCCAAAAGTAGAGGAAGTAAAACATATAGATAACTTTTAAGTTGTCCACTAACCATTTTGAGCATCGGGAAAGATCAACGTAATTAAACAAAATGATAAAAATGGAAGATCCTCTTCTTTTAAAAGATTTCAAAAATGATGATATCAGGGAAGAATGAAAAAATAATGATGACCTTGAACCAGGCATTTTCTTCCATTCTAACAAAACTCATCAAGCGCGACTACTTGAGGAGGCAACAATAGGAATGGAGAGGTTTAACAGTAAAATGCTTCCATGAGAGTTAATCAGATCTTTGAACAGATGTTCTTAGAGCGGAAAAGAATATAATCAATTGGAATGAAATAAGATAAGAAATCAAGGTAATAAAGAATAGACAGAATTAATTGAAGGTGGGAAAAGAGAATAAGAGAAATGTCTAAACATTTTTAGTGTCTGTTCTCATTTAAAATAGAAGATTCCAACACAATTTGCGATTTTTATTTCTCAAGCAGAATTAACAGAACCGTCCTGCAACACCAAATGAAGTTCCAACTATAAAGTAGCAGAGAAATTTAAAATTTCTGTCGAAAATGGCGTTTTGAATTTTTCCCAGAGCTTGTAGAGGAAACTTGTTCTTTGGATTAAAAATTCGTCCAAAATGTTAAAGTCCGAGTATATTTACACAAAGTGTTTCTCCAGCATTTAGAAGCCAACCACCAACAAAACTTCTGGAACTCTCAAACGGTGGCTGTTTCTTCGTTTCAACGAAAGGAAAAATTGGTGCAGGGGCTGTGTAATATTTAACAGAATAGTAGTAGCAAAGAAGGGAAGGTTCTTTACCGCTGCGATGGTAGCAGAAGATTCTGGCTGGCACATGCAACTTCTTATCGAAGAAATCATCCATTTGATCGGATCAATCTTCTAGCTCTATGTACAGAAATCTGAAGAATTGAAAATATTTTATTTGTAGTTAACTGTAGGTGCTAAGGACATTGGTAATAAGTTTCAACCCAAATTTGGAATTTTAGTTCTAAAATCGTTTATTTCTTGCACAAATCTCTTTGTGTTATTATATTCCCTGCAAAATTCTTGCAAGCTCTTCACCCAAAACATGTTTGAGCTTAAACCAGTTAAATTATATTTCACCAGATGTTTTGTTAATAGAAGCTTTTTTCAATCCCCTTGAAACACCATATAAAACATGTACATTCTTTGCATGTACAATATTAGTGATAACGTATGAGTCGGGTACTGTGAATAGCGAAAAATAGGCGCATAAGCCAGTAGCAGTAAGTTTTTATTGGCGCAGGCCGTTAGCTTCAGTGTCAGACTTCGCACGTTTCCGTTCTGTTGCCGTAGCCTAGAGCAGTAGAGCATGTTTTTTCCAGTGTTGTGTTCTTTTGAGTTCGTTTTTAATGGGGTATTGACGGCTTAGTGGTTCCAGGGCGCCAAGAAAGTCAAGGCGCAGGGCATGGGCGTCCACTCCGCCGAGGAGATCAACGAGTTCGGGCAGGGCGACCTCAAGGTGCTGTCCGACATGCTGGCCGACAAGCCGTTCTTCTTCGGTGACGAGCCCACCAATGTAAGAGCGCCGCGCGCCTTGTTCTGCCGCCGCCAACTGCAAATCGTCTGTTTCAGCTGGACGTGGTCGCGTTCGCCAACCTGGCGCAGATCTACTTCATCGACAAGGAGGTGAGCTACGCCTTGCGCGACTACATGACCGAGCACTGTCCCAACCTCGTGGGGCTGGTCAACCGCATGAAGGAGCGTTGCTTCCCCGACTGGGACGACATCTGCGCGACCTTGGACCTCAACTCGCATCTGCCAAAGCCACCCACCGACGAGGGCAAGGATAAGGAGGGCACCAAGGACGAGAAGGAGGGCGACAAGGAGAAGGAACCTGAAGATAAAGATATTGAGAAGGAAAAGGTGCATATAGAATCGCTTCAGTAGTAATCCCTTTAATTATATGCTGCTCATTTTAGGCCGATGAGAAGGAGAAAGAAAAAGAAAAAGAGAAGGACACAGAGGAAAACAAAGAAAAAGAAGGGAAATGAAGCAGCTAAATCGCACTCAGTCCCACTGCCAAGGCAATTCTGTGTCACACCCCCTGTCCTACATACTCACCAATCCTCTCGTCCTTGTCCCTAGCAAACCAGATATGATTTTATCAAAGTTTGTGCAAATGGTAGTTTTTAAGAGCCGTTTATATATATATATATATATACATATACATATGATTAACCACGTTTTTTATAACATACATATGTATACATACAAAAGTGAAAATAATTGGACAGCGTTCAGGTAATCCCCAGATCAACGATAATTTATGTAGCTTTTTTATGGAAGTGTATCGGACAACATTTTTTATATATTATTATTATTCATTTGTAAGATGACATTTCTTTACCTAGTTAAGGATATTTGTTTGTATAAATAAAGTATAGCTAGAATTTTTTATTGTAAGCATTAATGAATAATAATAACAATAATACTAATGATAATGATGATGATTGTATATCTACAAAGTGGCAGGCGGCACTCCGGCCGCCCACCCAGGGCTGACGCAACGGCATGCCGCTTGTGACTCATTCATGTTAGTGCAGTATCAGTGTATGGATTTGTATCCCCCGTAGCTGTATTCTGTATTCATTGTACTCATTCCACGAAAGCAGCGTCATGAAATTGACTAACATAATAGCTTGAGACAGTAACGACAGTGTATTTGTAGATTTTTTGTATTTTTTTAAAACATAATTTTAAGGTTACGTGCTAAGAGCCCTGAAGCATCACTAAATTATAAATCGGTCAGTCGCCAGCATCTTCGAAAGCTCAAACACGGATAGGTTAATTAGCGTGTTGAAATTTAATTTTAGATAGATTTTATTATTGTATGTTTATTCGACAACTGTGTTGTATGCTATTACAATTTAAATAATAAATATACAGTAATTTTAATAGCTTGTTGTTTGGCTTCGCGTTGAAGGGACTTGATTTGCTCGGATGTTAGTGCAGCCATGTCTGTACATAATTAACTTCATGAGGAGGACTCGAATGGAAATTAGGATTATTTAGTTGTAATTTAACAAATTGAGAGGAGGGTTCTTGATCTTCTTCCTGAGGGAGACGGCAGTTGAACTGTATTTTGCATCTATTTGTGTCTTTCTCACAACAATCTTTTGCTGAAAACGTGTCTGTGGTTTCCTTAGGAGTTTGGGACTTTCTTGTTTTTCTGTGCTCTATCCTGAGCCATATAATCTTATTTATGTTAGCACCAGTTGAATTTTTTATAAAATTTGTTTCTTTGGCGCAACAGCTTCAATAAATATCATCAGAGCCTTCCAAGTGCACAGGTTTTGAGTAGACAGGAATTATATAATCTACTTTAGCTTGTAGTTTCATACGGTCAATGACGGTGCCCCGCACCGTAGGTTTAAAATGGGGTTTAATTAATCTGAACATCAATGCTGATGGCTGCTGAGAAAATGTCAGGCTCATTGTTAAATCTTTAGTTACTTTGCAGTTGAACATTGTCCATAATGCCAAACTTTTGCAAATAATTTTGTATAGATATGCAGAATTTTTTTCTGAACTAACCCCTCCCCTATTACTTCCCAAAAATACTTGAAGAAAATCATTTGGCATCTAGTTTTTTGAGAGCAAATGGGGATGAAAAACAGTGTGACAATCCTATAGAGTCGAATATGCGCAGTGCGCTAGAGCGCTCGTTGGCTGAACGGTTCGCGCACCATTCAAACGCACTAAACTCCGTTACCCAGCGCGCTAAACCCAAGAATATAAAATCCAAGCACATAAATCAACATAAAACTCCAAGCGAGTCAAACTCAAGTAGCCCTGCTGGCTTTCTTTTTTTTTTAATTGTATTTATAAATAAATAAACGATGAGCGAGCAGGCGCTTTAAAAATCCAAGCGAGCCAAAACCAAAACCACACTGATGAGAAATATCTTTCAAAATGCCTTCAAGAAGATTACAATGTGACGGGAAAAATAAATTTATTTTGTATTTTGAAAACTGAAAAGCTTGAAAGGCATTTTAGCAAAGTTGGAATATGGGTTTGTGTGGTCATTTTGTTTCAGTTGGGAATCGTTTTTCAAGGGTTTCTGCGGGTAGAGAAATACAAGGACTTTTGGATTGATGAAGTGGTTTGGTCAATAAATGGACAGACACTACATACCGATGGTGTAGTGCGATAGTATCTTGTTATTTTTAATTGTGTCTGAATCTAATAGCTGACAAGTTGAAGTGCTGCTTGGAGAAAGAAACACGACTTCTACATTATTGAGTTAAATGTCGTCAATAAGAGAGCTTAAATTGTTGAGGAAAAGTAGAATTTT
This sequence comes from Sinelater perroti, assembly GCA_036346155.1. Taxonomy (NCBI): domain Eukaryota; kingdom Metazoa; phylum Arthropoda; class Insecta; order Coleoptera; family Elateridae; genus Sinelater; species Sinelater perroti. The sequence continues at coordinate 277,953 of JARFIY010000037.1, forward strand.
CCTGACATATGAAACCATTCTCCTCTGTTACATTTCCAGTTAACAGGCAGAGTCACCCATTACAAGTAGTTTTTCTTTGCATTGAATCATGTTAACAACTTTCTAGAAGTGATGTAGCGATTTTACCTCCTGAACATTTTCACCTTTTAGTATGCAGAACTTGGTAGAAGAGATCAGTTTCATCTGCATGGTTTATAACCCGTGATTAAAACAGAAACCAGCTACATCAATGTGGTCAAACGACTTCACTAGATGGCATTCAAGGAGTTTATCAAATCTGTTGATGCTTGAAAACTTATATTCCCAAATCATCCGGTATTGTTTTTGGATTTATAATTTGGTTTGCATGGACAAACCAAACTAGAAAGCCATTGCTGTAGTAATTCGTTTCCATTTTTTTTCTCCAATTTTCAGACCTTGCATTACTCGTGCCTGTAGGATCCCAAAATGTGGAGTGTCTTCAGCATCGATGGTAAATTTTGGCCATGCATCTTTCTTGAAAGGAAAAAATGTCATAGTTGATTTAATATCTCTCTTTCACTAATTCTTAGGCTAATTTCTATAAAACGATGGAAATTGGTTTTTGGATTTTTAGTGCAAGAGGTATAAGTTCAAATGGTCCATTTTCATGACTGTCTCATTGAACCTTGATAAATCTTAGTTTGGCTGGTTCTTAAGAGTTACTATTAGTTACACTTAGGTAATATATAAACAATATAAGCTAAGTGTTGGTTTTTCACCACATCATCAAACTCGCCTTTGAATGGTAAAAAATGTGGTTTACACTTCTAGAGTATATGTTTGAGCTTTTTTTCACACAAAGCACAACACCTGGCTGCAATTAAAATTGTACTTCCAAAGAATCATAAAAGAATCTGCTGGGAGATATATCATGGAACTACAATTATTAACATTCACAGGCGTGTTTGACAGTAAAGGAAGGATGAAGAACCAAAGACTAGCAATGCTTTTTTAATCCCAATGTACATAGACAATTACAAGATTGAGTAGCTTCTACTTAAATATGCTTTACAGAAAGAAGCCGTCTCACATGAACCAATGTTTAGGTGGTGCCAAGGAAGTCTTTGAAAGTCAAAATTACAGTTTTGCATATGATTGGCCAGGCTCTGGAAAAGATATTCATTGGTGAAAGGTCAGCGTTGAGGTTCTGCGATTTCTTTTCGTTCTTCTGGCGTTTCAGCACCACATCTCTAAAACATTGATTCTTTTTCTGTCTTGGGTTTTCAGTGCCTAAGACTGTACGTCATATAAGAAGACCAGGAACACTAGCGTTTTTATGACTCTTTGTGTTAGAGGTTAAGTCACTGTCAGCTTATGTCTTTGGCTAATTTATCTATCATCTCACATCTTCGTTTAAATTGAGGGGTACTAGATTACTTGCTTTATATTTGGACTATTTTGTAATCTATGGACGAACATAATTTGTGTGTTTTGATAATTATTGTTTTCTTTCTCTAACAGCGTTAATAGCCGTTCTATTTCTTCTGCTGACTCTGCAAGTATATGTTTTTAGCATTTTGTTAACAATAGTTAGTGAAGTATTACTTGCACGAGGGAGTAATTCAATACGATAGTAGGTAGTTTTTGCACTGTTCCCTAAATTCCTCTTTGTGTATTGGAACGAACATTGACTCCATCCATTTGCTCGTCTATATTTTTTGAAAAATCTTGTGGAAGCTGACCACTCCGCTTTGCTCCACAGCTTTAATTACTTCTAAGGGTGTATTGTTTATACCAGGAGATTTATCAGGGTTGAGCCTTCTCATGGAGAATTTGACTTCTTCTTTTATGACGAGTAGTTCTTGTTCTCCAATTTTCATACTCTCCGCGCGCCTCTCCAATCTTCTAGGAGTCCCTGGATATCTGTTATTTTCCTCAATTTTCTATTTGTTTGCCTATTTAGGCTTTAGTGTTATTGTGCTTGGCATAGTTTTGTGCTTCACCACAGATCGGTTTTTCTATACTGCCGTTATATTTGTTGATTTAGCTGTGCGTCATCTGCTATCTTTGTCCGGTGTGTCAAGATGTACTTCTTAATTGTCGTCGTTGCGGGTAGCGGGTAGGCATTTCCTCTACGATCCCGGTAGAGGATAAGCCTACTTCAGGGAAGCGACCCTGCCCACGCGAGCCTTGGTTCTCTTCCACTTCCCAGTAGAGGAAAAGAACCATGTCCTAACCCATAATCCCACCCTACCACTAATTGTTCTCTCCTATCCAAAATTGGGGAAAGCAACAAGAGCCTACCCCAAATGATCCCAATTTCTCAAGAGAATCCATTGATTCTCCATTGGCTTTACTCAATGCTAAATATTACGGATTTGTCTTCATTGTTTACGGGCTTTATTTTCCGTAATTTTGCTACCAGATTCTGTCTTTATTTAAAAATTTTCATTCGCCAATTTGGATATTAGAGGGCAATTTTAGAGGTACAATTTATTAGGTGTCACTATCCGTAAAATAGTAGAAGATGGAAGCAGATAGTGTGGAGTCAAACCTATCAAGATTGATAATTGAGGGGGGAGTAGAAGGAAACGTTTGTTAGGGTGAGATGGACCCGTGTGCTCATGGTTCCTGCCATGTCAATCGAACACCAGCAATAGCAGAATCCGCCAGCATTCTTTTTGTGTAGAATATTCCTTTTGCTTGTTTCTGATAGTATGCTGTGCTAAAAAATGGTATAATGCTAACTGTTTTTTTCTCAAATCAAAATTCAGGACTGTAATCCAACTTTCTTCTTTAATTGAATGAATAATTTGATATTTGTTTGGCACCTTGACGCACTTCACGATAATATTCTTGAGGAACTCATTCCACCCTCCGTAGCTTGTCTGCAACCCCCGCACTTCTGGTTATAACTCTTTGAAGTTTGGTGTCTTTGAATGCCCTTAACAAGCTTAAGTTGTTAGGTCATGGTAGGAGTTTGGAAAGTTTCGATGTCAAGAGAGCACCAACGAGAAGTGAAGTGGAAAAGATTGCAAAACCGCTTATTTGGAATGGAATTGCGACTTTCTTGTTTTTTTGTACCGAATGTAGAAAGCTATTTTGTGAACTTTCTATTCCCTTCTTCTTTAGTTGTCAATTTTGCTTTCTATGAAGTGTCTTTAAATTTCGTTGCCGGTTTCTAGGGTACTTTCTTGAGTGACCGATGTAAAGCTATTGGAATTGACCACGACCCCTTCATAAGTATCAAATAATAGAAGAGGCAACAAGAACTCTTTAAGTACAACAAAATGTATGGCTATGTTGTTCACTAAGACTTATTTATTGTTCTCTGTGTGTCGTTGTTCATTTATCATTTAGGTTTGCTATGGGTTGCTTGGTTGATCTAACATTGAAATCTCTCCTTACTAACTCGATTATTCAAGTAGCATTCATCAAATTTTACTTTGATATTTTGCTGAGCAGCTTACTAGCAAACTATAAATAGTGCATCTTGTGGTTGGTTCTCGGGTTATAAGGCCATGGTCGGAGTTCAGAAACTCTTGACGTTTCGTCCACAACTGCGGCTAACATCTTCAGAAGAAAATCTTCTAAATATTAAGTGACTGCCCCGTGCGTTTTCGTGTTTATACTTGTGCGAGTATAGTAATGATGCTGTTAGGGGGGGGGACGTTGTTGACGTCACCGGACGTAATCGGGCTAGCTACTGACGTCAATCGGGTCGTTACAGGTAATATTGCGGCATTTTCTGACGTATTCGTATCGCAGTCTGTTTTTTGCCCCTTAAGAGCGATAAACCAAGATTTAAGTAGATTGAACCTGTCATCCCTGTTAAAATTATTTTTATATTTATAAATATAATCTGGGATAATCATTCCTACTATTGGATAAAACTTGAGTTTGCCCGAATTCGTACGGGACAGTCACTTAATTTTTAGAAGATTTTCTCCTGAAGATGTCTTCCGCAATTGTGGAGTTTCCGAACCCCGACCACGGCCTTATAACCCGAGAACGGACCACACGATGCACCATAACACCGGCCGTGAAAGCCTTCGCGTCTATTTAAACCATAAATAAGTAAGAGTGCTAGAGGAGGTTATTATCTTCAAATGATTAAAATTACACTTTGGACATCTTCAGCTGCACTGATCATAGTCTAGTAATTTTATATTGAGGCTGATGTTGCCCCAAAACATTGCGCTCAGCTTGGACACATTCCCAGATATGCCTTCACTACTAAGAGAAGATCTCGGGCTTGTACAACGCAGTATGGATGATTGCGCTCAGAAAAGGTTTTTTTTTGTTAATGTCTGGACTAATCTTCAGGTGAAATTGGAGAGTATGTCCGTAATTTCCGGTTTGTTCTCCCTGACCCTTCTGGGTGATTATTAAGGCGAAAAGCCCCGGTGATTTTCTCAGACCATCTCTTTTTAACTCCCGAGGTGGAGGCTTCTTCGCTTCGAGTGGAATGGATAATGGAGGTGGTGAAGTTTGGACCTCGGAACAGTCTCTCAGGTGGTAATCATTCGCGCAATTAATGCAGTGATTACAAAATTGAGCATAATCAAAGTTTTGACACTTTTGAAATTGTTTAATTCAAATTTGCTTAACTTTGATTGATACACTTTGGTCGTGATAATTATTGCTAATTTTGGGTTAAGAGGTTTCTCTAATTCTTGTCGTTGCCCGAGCCTTTGATACAGTTTGACATGAAAAGCCAGTATACAAATTTTAACATAATATTTATATGATAGGCTTTTTAGAATCGAGGAGGAAGACGAATAATCCTGACCTGAAAGAAATAAGGGCAGGAGGACCTTGAGGAAGTCTTCTTGGTCCTGTTCTCTATTTGTTATATACTCTTATCGGTTGATCAGGATCAACAAAGATCTGCAATAAAACGAACGCAATGAACTCAAATCTATTAAATGACTCCCTGTAAAACGAATGCCAAATATCTCGGGCATGTCACTGGACATAAAGTTGGATAACGCATGTAACGAAGAGGAGAACTGAACTTGGTTTGATATATAAACAATTTTATTGGCTTCTTGGTAGAAAACCCAAGTTGTCAATACACGAGGGCGAATAAAATATAAACGAGACTTTTGATCTCGGGCGCGCAATATTAACGCGCGAGAGTTCTCGCTTCGTCAGGTGTTGGGTAGGGATGTCAGGAGTGGGGGAAGCAGGCGGGCGATTTCGTTCGTTCCTGTCGGTGCCCGTCGCGACAATGTCTGAGCAGGAGGTGCCGTCGTCAATTGCGCAGCGTATTACCATTAAATTTCTCGCCACGGAAGGTGTAAAACCGGCTGAAATCCTGAGGAGATTGACTGCGCAGTTCAAGGAAGAGACACTGTCCGAGCTAGAGTGTTCGCATGGCACAAAAAGTTCGTGGAGGGTCGTGAGAATGTTGAAAATGAGAGCCATGATCGCCGACATCGCACCAGCATCACTACGAAAACATCGTCCGCGTTCAACAATTTATTGAGGGTGACAGGCGTCTCACCATCGATGAGATTGCATCTGAGATTGGAATAAGTTATGGCAGCACTTTTTCGATCATCACAGAGGAGCTAGGGTTTCGTAAGGTGTGCGCAAGGTGGGTGCCTCGCCTTCTGACAACTGAGCAGAAATTGCAAGAGAAAAATTGGAGAAATTGGGCTCGAAGACAGTTGAACACCCTCCCTACAGCCTCGGCCCTCTCAAGGAAGCCATGGGAGGGCATAGATTCGACAGCGATGAGAAGGTTGAGGTCTATGTGCGCAATTGGCTGGAAACGCGACCAACTTCATTCTACAAGGAAGGCATTTCAAAATTAGCTACACGTTGGGAAAATGTGTTTCTAAATCAGGAGATTATGTAGAAAAATAATTGCCATTCTTTTGTTTCAAGTTCAAATAAAATATTTTTTAAAAAGTAAATCTCGTTTATATTTTATTCACCCTCGTACAATAGAATGCTGATTTATAATTAGATCCAGCTCTGGAGCTGCGTCGGCGATAGTAACTTAATTGAATTGGACATTCCAAAAGAAAATGTGGGGTAAGATAGTGGACGCTCCATAACTCAGATTTTCCTTGAGACCTTGGGCTCCCAACCATCTAAGAAGAAATCAAAGGGTTTGCTGGCAAGTACAAAGCCAGGCTCAATCTTTACGTTAATGCAAATGATCTTCGGGTGTAGTGTATGTAGTGTATTGTACGTAAAAGTAATAAAATCTTCCACTTACCTTTTAGACACAAATAGCGTCACTATAATCTTATCCAACACTACTATGATTATGCTCGCTGCGCATAATGTTACACCTTAATGGGCAATATGAAAACTAAAGAGATGCATAGTCTATCCCGAATGCGGCAACTCTCTCGGACTTACTCCGGAGATCGATCTCGTAAAGTCTGTAACATGTCTTGTTTTGTGGAATTAAGACACCTTTCTTGAGTTTGACCAGAAGAATTTCGACTTTCAAAGAAGTTGCTTTCGGTTGGTAGTCCATTAGCGCATTGTAGTCTTTCACTTTCATAGCTGCTTCTACTGCATAATAAAAATGCTGGTGTTTTTTGGTTTTCACTAGTGATATCCGAATAGTTCACCTCAACGCTGCTGCTTTTCTAAGAATTTACAAAGGAGGAATTTCTTGACAAAGAGTAGTATATGTGCTTAATAGAAGCTTAAAAAGCATTTGACGAAGTCACTTATTGAAAACCTACGCAGATATTGGAGAGGGTGGGACTTTGATTTCAAAGACCTACGCATTATTAAAGAACTCTCTTTGAAACAGAATGCCGCCGTTGGAATAAACAATTGGCAAACACGTGTACGACACAATTAAAATATAAGACCAACTGCATTGGATTATTGATGAATTGAAGACTTGCAATATCTCCTCAAGGTCAGTTAGTAATTCATCAGTATTGGTCTAAAGATCAATATAAAGAAAACCAAAGTAATGACAGTGAGCTCTAAACCATAGTCACATTATCTTGGAGAGTAGCAAGTTAGAACAAACTTCAAGCTATAAATGGGACTAAAGACTCAAATAAACAAAAATCAGAATCACAAATAAAGATTAGGAGTTATTTCCACGATAAAGAAAAGAAAGGCGAAATATTTTGGGCATGTCGTAAGGGGAGAAAAATACTAAACACTTTGTCTGATCATTTTGGAGAAAATAGAAGGAACAAGGAGCAATATCATGGTTGGGAAACTTTCGTTTAAGAGTTATTTACAATTGCCCGGTCACAAGAACAATAGGATGAATTGGTCGCTAGCATCGCGAATTTATGATAGCACTCGAAGAAGAAAACTAGCTTTCTTGGACATATGCGATGGTTCTGTGACAGTCAACTCTCTTTGTTTTCTAGAATTTTTCTCTATTCTCAATTCCATTATTAACTTTTTGTTGCAAATAAAAAATCACTGAAGGTAATTTGCTTAAGAAGATTCTTACTGGAAATGTTAATAAGAACTGGTCATCAAGGTGCGTATTTTTCTTGGACTAAGATATGGGTCGAATACTTTCTCAAGAAGAGAAACTATTGTGACAAGCTGAAGGAAAGACTATCGAATAATTCGTACTAATACAGTCATCAGGTATAAAGTGACGTAGAGTCTTTGATTGAGTGATATCATAGAAGATAGTCTTTGAAGAGTCTATGTACCACCCTCCACCAATTGGAAATTAATGTCTTTCAGTTTTCCGGATGGCAGTGAAGAATTAAAATGTTTTTGTTTTGATAATTTTTATTTTTTAGTTGCAAAGCCCTTTAAAACACCAAACAAGTGATAGTACAACAATTTAGTTACATTTAGGTTGCAAAATAGTAATTATTTGTTTAGTTCAACAGCTACGTTGTACTATAATAAAAAAATTCTCGAGATCTTCCTGCAGATGGTGTGTGGTGGAGTGCAAGAGACTCGCATTTTGCAGTCATTAAGGGTATCCAATTGAATGCGACGGTCGAACTGTAGACGATTCCAATCTTTCACTAGTGCGTGCACGTGTGCGGGTAAGGGTTCTCCTTTAAAGGTGGTTGGATAACCAGCAGGAATTTTTGATTCCTTAGCACATCATTCTTCGTTTAATTCCGGGGCGCGAAACTGCATAGCCACCAAAGCGTAAGTCAGTATAGTTCCTGACATCTGCAACAATAAAAGGGATGCTAGCAGAACTTGTTCATTTGATAATTAGAAATTACACAAATTAGTTGTGTTCGCGCCAATCTCCAGTTACTTTTATTTGGATTTTAAATTAGGGCCGGCCGTATTTCGCTCCCTCCTGTATATTTTAGCCGCGGCCGCGATGCGCTCGCCTCTGCTCTCAGCCCGCCTGGCTCTTCGCTCTTTTTCGCTCGCTTCGTTTTGAATTTAGTTGTGATAGTTTAGAAAGCGGGCGACCGGCTTTAAATTTTTCGCAAGCCGAGAGCGTTTTGACCGAGAATTCGCTGGCGCGTCTGATTGGCGGCAGAAGTATTCATTTCCGCGAGGCCGTTTTGTTGAAAGCTAATTTTGTGGCGAAATTCCATATTTTGCCGTCCAGATTAACCCCTTTCCGGAGGTCGTTTTGTTTTCCGATTGCATTTCAGGATTGAAATTTTTCCGGTGGGAAAAAACTCGGTCCAACTTTCCGATCTGACTCGGCAGGAATCAAGAAGGAACCTTTGCACCAGGAAAGACGCTTCCGATCGGCTCCGCTGTGAGGATTGGGATAACTTGTCCTATCTCTTCACCCACACCTTTATTTCCTTTTCCTGGATCCCCCAGGACAACAGCACAGGGAACCGATTTATGCAGGAAACCGCCGTCTTCACAGGTTAGTGCCTTTAGCTTTGGCTTTTGTTTCAAGTCCACTTTTCGGTCGTAACAAGTTGATATTTCAGTATTTTTAAATGTTTTTTGGCAAAAAATGGCTGCGATTAATTGTGACGTTTCTAGAGATGGTCATATGGCTTTCGTAAGAAAAATCATACAATGATTTTGCAAAAACATAAGTGTTGGAGCCCATAACATCAAACCAATAACAAGTTCGTTGGTTACGTGGTTTAAAAAATAAATTTCTATCAGTTAACTAGAGCCAAATCTAGAACGTTATTATCTAGACGTATTAGCTTTGCTTTTGGTTCCTGATAATCCACATGTATTGCCTTTTTTCTTACTTGTGTTCTGGTCTCTTTTACTTCAGTTATAGACAATGCTAAATAAAAACCATTAAAGGCAACTCTACGGAAAGGCATGTTTTAAAAGTTTACTTTATTTTGGTTGTTCACCTATTAATGTGCCTTTTATTGTTGTAGATAGATATCTTTATTATAGGGATTGATAATTAGTGACTGAGTAAAAAAGGGAAATGTAAAAAACATTTGGTTAGGAGGTGGCAGACCTAGTTCTATTAATGTGTGGCAAGAAGATAAAAGAGGGCGATCTGGAAAAACAAAAATAAAAGCAAGGATGAAAGGCAAAGCAAATTTATTTAAGGTTTATTTAGAAAAATGTTTATATACGCGAACAGACTAACAGAACGTTACTCAAAATATGCTTATTTCATTAGGGGTGTTCCCCTCCAAAACCATTATTTGACTGTAATACACCACCAATTGTAGCCAGCCGACTGAAGCTCCTCGTTGGAGGAGGGTCTTTTATTACGTTCTATCTTTTTATTGCGTTAAACAAGGCGAATTGAGTTACTCAGCGCAAGATTTGGCAAGTATGGGGCTTGAGGCAGTACGGTGTACTCGAGTACCTTCAGAGTGACGATGATGTGGCGACCAACATGTGTGCCGCGTATTGTGATGTTGAATTAAGGCGCCGTGCCTTCATTTGCCCCAGCAGCGTTTCTGAATATCTCAGCTGAGCCTCTTTATTGGTAACGTTCTCATGAGAGTACAGCCAATTTATCAGCAGACTCTTTTCCTGATCTCAGAAGACTAATCTATTTGTTCTTGAATAAGCAATCTTACTCAGGGCTTTCTTTTCTGGTGTTTTGTGCAGAACCCTCTCTTGTCTGTTATGACCAGATACTTGAAGAATGTCTTTGGAATCACTCTGTACAGTTTCCACAAGCTTCTACTTCTACTAAGCGGCAAGTACTTACGGGAAACCCATTTTGCAGAAATCTTTGTATTTTCACGTTTTCATGAACAATGGTATGTTGTATCCGCCACTACATTGAATATAATTAAATCGACATACGCTGAATAATATGTGACTTGCGTGCATTTGTTTCTTAGCAGAGTCCTTTTCCACAAATCGCCGCTAACTTTACATAAGTATTCGAAGCAATCACTTCCCTTTTCCAAAAAAAACCTGTCTGCTTCCATAATTTTTTACTTTATTCGCCACTGCACTTGCACCACTGCATGAATAACTTACTATACTGCGTTCAGCGAATGCGTATAGTAATAAAACTGTCAAAAATTCCCGCTCATTTTACATAACAGTCCGCTATTGGCCGGTTTAAAAAAGTGCGGGTATTTCAGTAGTCATGTACACACTGGCCCATTTTTAGGGACTCGTGTGTTAGTGCTGCGGCTAACTTGTTGCGGTTAGAAGTGGCGATTTAATTTGTATCTCACTAGTAATCATAGTGTGTATTGTAAAAATAGGTTTTTAAATTTTGATTCATCTGTTTAACGCAAAGAGGTAAACATAAAAATATTGTTATAAATGCTACATCATAAACCTGGCTTTGGCGCACATCTTTCTGTGTTTCAGGGACGGTGTAGGGGTGTGTTATGATAATTTATTACTATATGTATTCGCTGAACATATAATACCTTTCTTTCGGGTTTTAGCAGCGCTATCTAGCGGTATCACGTGGTACTACAATGTATCTTCACACGCGTACTGGGCACGCATTTGAATCTGCAACACACCTGGCGTTTCAAAAGGGGTGCCAAGTTTCGAACGCCTTAAATAAATGAACCTAACAGTTATGCCCTTGCATAACGGTTTATAATAGTGACAGACTTAATGCGTCAGTAAATAGTATAGAAAATATTTAAAACAATAATTAGTAAGACTTAGTGCAAGTGGTGTAAGGAGGACCGGGGGTAAAAAAGTGATTATAAATTTAGGTAGTGTTATCTCAGCATGGAAACCAGGAGCCAAAGCCTAGAAAAAATACAGGACATGGTGTATGAATAATTTGGATACTTCGCTGGGGAAAAGAGAGGATTTAACTAAGAAAACAAACAGTTGAAAGAATACAAAAAGAGTGAAGAAGAGAAAGAAAAGGAAAACTCGTTGCAAAGGATGGGAATCCTTAAAATGAAAATGGATGTCGATGGAATTGAAAGAATAGGAAAAAATCGATGCTAGTGAAATTAACGTCAAGGTTTAATCTGAGAAAGGACAAATAGGAGAAATTTTAATAATAAATAAAGAAAAGAGTGCATTATAATGAGGTCTACACCAGTGGACTAGAGATTAGCTTTATTTAATAATGACAATTATCAATGCAGGAAATGTGGTGGTGGCTAGCATAAGGTTTCCACATAAAGCAGTGCATCAAAAATGTGGATATCACCAGATAAAGAAAAGAAAATCAAATAGACTAAATTAGATTTGGGCAAAGGAAAGCGTGTGAACGGCAAAAGAAGCCAGTGCATAATTAACGTTTTAATGTAGATAAACTCAGCGAGAATGCGTAATCTAGGCGTAATGTCAAGAAAAAAGAAAAGACAAATATAAAGAAAATAAAAGAAAGTTTGGAGAACATAAAAAGAGACAGTAGAAGAATGTAAAAAGAACAAAGGAATAAATGATATGGTAAAGAATGAGAACAAGTAATAGCTGAAATAAAAGAAGATAAATTAAAAATATTACAAACTACAGAAAACCAAACCATTCAAAATGTAGAAAGAAGAAGACATACAAGAAGCAGAGACAAGCAGGACAAAATAGATAAAAAGTTGGTTTCTAACCTAGAACTGAGTTTTATAGGAAGAGAAAGAACATTATTGGATAGTAAACAAGAAATGATCAGAGGGTGGAAAGAATTCTTTGAAAAATTATTGAATCTACACAGTAGTTGATCCTTTAATTTATCTTGTGCTCATTGTAAGTCCTATAAATCTCTTTGGTACTTCTTCTTACACAATCATCGTTATATTACGAAACCTAACTACCCCTTGGAGGCTTTGCCTCGAGGAATTTTTTTTATTATTTTATAAACCACATTTAATAGTGAAATTCTTCAATAATAGTCACAATTTGTAGTATCTCTTTTCTTATATTTTTAGCATTTATTTATTTTTCGTGTATTATTTGTTTGAAATCTTTTCGTGTGTATGTTACGTTTTATGCCGTTTGTCCCTGGACGTTTATTGTTTTTGAGCTCTTCTATGATTCTATCCATTTATTGTCTTATAGGTTTTTCAATTTCATCACTTTCTTCCGTTTCCACTGTCTGATCTGCGCCCACCTCTTCTTTTTTCCATTAAATATTTAATTTCTCTTTTTGACGAACATTGTACGTTTTGCCTTTGTTTTTTTATCTTTGTATCTTATTCTTCTGATAGTGACTTTCTGCTTCTTCCACTTTTTGTTTTATATACGCTCTCTTGTTCTTTCTGTACAGTTTTGTTTTGCTTTTATTTGTTTATATGTATCTTCGTTTTTTTGTTGTGCATTTTTATTTCTTATTTCTATGTAGAATAGTTTATCTGATGCTGGAACAAACTTCTTAACTTTTTTTTGATTTTCTTTATCAGAATTTCTACTTCCTGTTACCCCCACTTGTGAGTAGTAACTATTTGTTTAACTCTGCCGTTGAAGTTTTTTTTATATGTGTTTTTTGTAGCTCTATCAGATGCTTCTTGTATGTGTGTCTCAATCTTTAAGTTTAATTAGCCTTTTCATATTTTATGTACCTATTCTCGTCTACTACCATCGCATTTTCAGCTTGTTTCTTTCCTATTACTCCTAACATGATTCACTAACTTATGAAAAAGTGAAGATGCTAGAGGTTTGGAGGTTGTCTAAGGAAGAATCAATAAACTTGAACTTTCACACTGACGTGCTGAAATGCGTCAACAATTTGGTGGCGTCGTCCTGATTTATGGGTATTTGGGCGCTGCTGTATCAGTCTAGAAATATCTGGACAGACTCTACCATATCTCCCATATTTACCGGACCTGATTTTTTTGTTTCACTGTGAAAATGTCGCACGAAGATATTGTAGCAATCCAGACGGCTGCGACGGATGTGCTAAGAAGCAGTCCCCATGAAACATTTTTTTCTGTTTGCTCCCATGACTTCCAGAAACGGTGGAGGTTGTGCATAGATACCCGATGGGACTACTTTGACAAGATTTGGGACTTTTTTTTATTTAAGTGTTTTGGTAGTGAGGTTGCGTATGCATGATTTACAATGTCTATTTAACAATATGGCGTATTGTCTCTTTTAGTGAAGACAAGACTAAAATTAGTCTGCAGATCTCCTGCAAGTGTAAACCTATACTGGTGATTGGCCTTGATTCAATTTTTGTCATACCAATAAAGTTTGCATTTTGCAGTACGCACTAATTTAGTGTCTACGTGATAAAGTGAAGTACTAATTAAAAAATAAGTTAAAAGCACTTACGGAAGCTATCAGACTTGTCCGCAGATTGAAAATATTTGATATCCTCAGAACAGGCTTGTAGATAATCAAAGCTTTTATAATCGCTTCCACCTGCAATAAATCACACCAGCATAACTACGAATTATCAAATTCAAGGTAGCGTGCACACCTGCGCAGCCTCCTCTTTATCTAATTTGCTAATTGGGTATTTGAAGATGAATGAAAGAATGTCCTGGTTCTGGAAAATAGAAGCAATTTTTAAGTTGTCAATATAATTAAAATATTCGATTACAGTTTTTTTACTGGTTTTTATTATTTATTGCCAAATTACAACATTACAACAGAAAATTATTGGTGTAGTAGATCGACTGTGGCTCAAGCTGTATGGCAGGTGGCACCGTCTTGCTGGAATATGTTTGTTACAGATTCATATTGTCCAGTTGCTCAGTTTGTGCCAAAAGAAAACAGGTTATCATGTAATGATATTATCAATTCAGTTTCCAGTTCCAAGGAGTTTTAACAATCATAACATACTCACTAATTGGAAGAATTGTTCAAGTTCAAATTAAGTAGTCGTTTATAACAAACCAAAAAAATGGATTTTATGTTAATATTTGAAACTTATTTTACTAATATAACCTACGTACTTCAAAATACCAAAATACACAAACACAAACATTCGAACGGTACTGCGCCTGAAGGTACAGCTGAATTTAACACCATGAACTAAATAAATACAGCACAGAATATTTACCAGCTACTAGTATTGAACTAGAATAACTATCTCTGTGATCTATTTGCCACCAAAACATGCAATAACAAAATAACAATTTGAACAGCACTATAAATTTAACGGGGGAGACTGAAGGTTGATCACAATGATAGATAATAATCTTTCCCACCTGACTTGGTCGATGCAGTAGAATATCTCAATAGAGCTGTCCAAGAAGCCGCATAGCAGGAAATTCCAGAGCAAGATCTGTGCGAAGACCGTGGGAACTGTCCAGTAACAGTCAACATAAAGATTTTCGAGGAGCGCAGGCTTAGAGGGGCATGGCAAAACACCAGAGCCCCAATAGAGAAGCAAAGGTTGAATCGAGCAGCCAGGGATATCAAAGAACTTTTAGAGAAGCTCTTCCTTAAAAGAATGCGACTACTTCTACTGGATGACAACCTAATCTTACATCATCAGTTCGATTTCCGGCAACAACGTGCAACGATTGAACAGGTATACAGAGTAATTATTATCAAACTATCAACATAAACGATAAGCATTTAAAAATAATTAAGCCCAAGCACTAAACATAGAGACTGGGAACTAAACTTAAGAAATGCGCTTAAAAGTGAAGAAGTTATTGAGTCAGCAGTTAAGTTTTTTAATGACAAATACAATGGACGGGCTGGAACCAATGCCAGAACAAATAAAAACTCATAATTGCTCTGTACTCTTTAAGTGACCTCTACCCCACAAACGCTGTAGTATCCCAAGACAGTGTTCTCGGACCTTCTTACGATACCCCCGTGGGTGGTACCTATCGGGCGCCTCTCTGGATGGCAGATAAGACACCCAGTCTATTTCGACAGAGGAATTTGTCCACATACACTGGACAGGGAGGCTATAAATCTGCCACCAGTAGGCTTCAACAACTTAAACCTGTAATATAGCGGTGAGCTTGGGTGGAGTTTGAGCGGCTTAAAACCCGCAACGTGACTAGGGCCAAATTCTTTCAGCGGATTATCCTCAGCTCAGCTGCCGTGGCTAGTTGCTGTCTAACTTAGTTTTGGGTTGCTTGTGTGGGAGGGGAGGGTGGTCTGGGCTTAACTGGCTGGACCAAGGCTCAATAACACCTGAATCTCATGACAGAAGGCCAGGCCAAAGGGATGCGTAGTCGTTTAGTAGATCAATCCTTTCCCTTGGGGTACCGGGCGCACCCTAACCTATAGCTATTAATGTTTAATAATGCAACTACTGGTAGGAACAAGATGAATATAGATGATATTTTACCATTTTGCTAAATTCACCTAACTCAATCGAAGCTGAGAAAACGACCCGTTCTGGCATGGAGGTTGTAATCTAAACTTCCAAAACTGTAACTTAAAGAATTAAGCGGCCATCCGGAGTGTAAAGAAGGGAGGAAGGGGTGCTATTGAAAGGATGAAAGCCTTGGGGGAATTAATACGCCCCAGAAAACAGCGCCCAAAGAAGAAATCTATCGTAGCTGCAGGCTTAGGTAAAACCTCTAGAACATTTCTTGTGAAAGGGCAGAGGTTAGACGGAAATACTTCAACCACAAGTAAAGCCACTATCAAAAAAAACCTGCACTTCTAAAAAGGGCGAAAGAAACCTTTAAGAATGTCCTTAAAGGAACAAAAACCAAGTACTACCCAGAGAGTAAAGTAATAGAGGTAAAAGCTGAGCAAGTTTAGCTAGCATTAATTGGATAGGCACAACCCGGTGAACAGGGTACAGGTCCACAGTTCATCAGCTGCTATTACGATAAAAGAACAGTAATCCCCTCCTGCAAAAACCAGGAAACTAAGTTATGGCTCATATTCATGATGCCTAGACACAAATTTGTGAAATGCGGCTAAAGTGCTTATGTGGTCTCTTAAACCATCTAGCACTAAACTAGAGAAGAAGATCATGGGGCTGTCGAAAACCCAAAGTAAGGAGCTGTGGTTAGAGTGATGAACAATGCATCTGAAGCCAACGATAGGACGTTGATGATGAATATTCTCTATAAACCATAACAAACCTTGACATGAAGCTATGTCTGGGGTTAGGTAGCGCAACTTTTAGATGTCCCATGCAGCCGTCCACTATCCGAGGACTTTGATATAGCCCTAATCCAGGAGACGTGGGTAGGAAGAGGTACAATAGTGGCGTGGATGAGAAAACATGTTCTCGCTGAGCTGATAGTCAAGGGAAAGAATTAATTAAAAAACTTAGCGGGTTAACCCCGTTCACGTAGGGCGTGCACAAATAAGACAGATAGAACACATAACAGGTCACTGCCAGAATGGGTATATACTAGAATTTCGTAAAGAATTGCTGCGATTCCTAGAAAGAACAGGACTTCCCTAAGGGCTTTAGGGAGAGCACAAAAGACAACAGAGTCGAAGTGTTGAGCCGGGCTTACAACTTAGTCACCAACCCCTTTTATAATCCACCAATTAATCAATCTTACTACACCAAATGTTGTATCAGAAATCCTAGCCTTTGGTAATGATTCCAAACCAACTTAACTCTAAGAATGGCGACTAAGAACAAACTAAAGAAGGTCTATCCATGTGACATTTACTGCACGAAGAGGAACCTGTTTTTCTTCCATATAAAAATCAATGGCTGCCCTGGCAAGAAGTTAAATGTCTTGGGCTACATCTTGACAATAAGTTTATCAATAATTACTTCTAATAGAATAATAACTAAAAATTATATAAGTGAAATACAAGGTGGTTTAAATATGACCGGGACTAATTTGAGACCTTGAGAAAGTGGGGTCACTACCTTCACTTCTCTTTTTGTTCGGGTTAGAACCTTTTCATTTTTTGGGAGTTGCTAGAGATTCCCCACAAGCTCCAACAACAGTATGGAAAAGAGCGTCTCTCAAGGATCCGCGTGTTTGAGTGGTGTAAGAGCTTTAGAGAACATCCCTCACCGAGCCAAACATTGATCGTGTAGATGTGCTTATTCGTGAGAATAGGCGCATAACTATCAAGGAACTTGGAGCAATGCTGTCCATCAGCGTTGGTAGTCTAAAAGACATCGTAAAAAACTAGCTGGACCACCACGCATTTTGACGGACGTGAACAAAATGGTGCGCATACAAGATGCCAGTCGTTCCCTAAATAATTTGAAAACGAAGGTGATGCATTTTTTAAGTTTATAGTCACCACCGATTAAACGCGAGTACACTACTTTATTCCCGAGTCATCACGCGAGTGGCAGCATTCAAAACTCAAGCGCAGGGAAAGTGATGGCAACGTTCTTCTGGGAATGGCAGGGTTATCCATAGTTATCCATGTAGACTTTCTAACGGGTGCCAGAACAGTAAATGCAGCTTCTTACCAAGACCTTCTGGAAACAGACGTGAAGGAACAGATCCGATCCGAGCGGAAGACAGGTGGAAAGCGGGTAGCCTTCCTTCAAGACAATTCACGCCCCCATACGACCAAAACAACAATAGAAACCCTCCGGAAATTGAAATTGAATCCAGACTGTTCGGGAGTGAATACGCCGGCAACCAAAAGCCTTTTTTGAAAAGAGCATTGGGATGCTTGCGGAACGTTGGAAAAAATGTGTTGACTCCGGAGGGGAGTATGTTGAAGACTGATATGTGTGTGCCAATTAGATTCTTTTGTAAATCAGTCCCGGTCATATTTGAACCACCTAACAGTTGCTCAAGTGAAGTCACGCACATTAAATTTTACAGTAAAAGTAACAAAAGCACATTCCGTTGTAAAGTTAAACAAGACACAACACAACATAGACATCTTACCGACGTGCTGACTTTCTGGGAGCTGATGAAAAAAATGCACGTTATGAGAAAAGCGACGATGCTCCTGACAACCACCAGTGTATCCTCGAACTCACTGTAATTAGGTGTGTTAGTCACAATATACACGCTGATTATCAGCATTGCGACTGTAGTTAGTACGTATATTATGAAAGAGGGATTTAATAATTCATTAAACTCTGAGTAGTTGTGCATCAAGGACAAATGCAACCTGACCGATTTCTTCAGAAACCTATCGGTAGTAATCTTTTGCGAACCCTCCATGAGCACTTTGTTGCCAGTTTTAGCTCGGATGTTTAGCACATATTCCATTCGTTGGTAGCAGGCTTTGAACATCACCGAGTATAAAACGTTGAAAAAAATATTACTAAACGATACACTCAGCTGTATGAAGGATTCAAAGGTCGATACGGCGCTCGAGCTACCACCGCAGCCCAAACTCTGAGAGGCTATGCATGCAAACACAACTGCACAAATGGTGCCTATACTGCCATAACTGACAAGCGCCAACAGTTTAACTGCTTCTTTATCAAAGAAATGGTGCACCCCAAAGATATGTCTGTTTTGAATTACAGTTACAAGTCCTTTAAGCTCCAAGACCTTCTGTTTCGTCTTTGCTGCGGCGGAGAGAACCACCACAATCGTAGATGCGGATAAGAGAATCTCCGTAGCAAAAGCTGCAGCGCTTGTTGGATTCTTAAACTCGGAGAAGTACAGTTTGCGACTGTAGAATGCAACTTTTGCCACGATAATCAGGCACTTTGCAATGCACGTGAGCAACAACAGCAACGACACCTTGATCTCGATTGAAGAGGTGTATTTGGTCGAGTGTGGGCAGGAAATCAGCAAAGGATAATAACATGCGCTGGTTAAAATTAGCATGGGGCGCACTAAGCAGTTTAGGCAGTTATTTCGATTAACATTCATTTTGAGCTCCGCACACCACTTGGTTCAACTGTACGGTACAACATACATGAGACCTAATGACATCTGCATCTAAGCAGCCTGTTAGTTAAAACAAAACTAATAAACGTGGACTGTATGTACAGTTAAGACAACAATCTAAATGGATCTTCAATCAATAGCAAGTTTTAATAATTTATGTTCATTGTTAAAGGACGTGAAATTGCACGTTTCTTGGTCAGGAGAATTAACTGTTAAACTCTCGCTGATTAAGGTTAATAATTACAAATTTTCGTGGTCAATTTTTGGATTTACAGTGTTCTCTTATTAGTTGTATTATTCCTTAATTATAAACATTCCAGTTCTTATTTGCTTAGATCCGCCATTATGTAATTAATGTTGTATGGGGTCTCATTACTCCAGTGCACGGAGTAGGTTTTATGATAATGACGAACAGATAATTTCCTATTTGCATAGACTCATTACATCTACGAGTTAAATGGAAACCTGGAAATGTCGTTCTTTGCTGCGTCATCTACCATTCCTTGATAGTTTATATTGGGGCTAATTTTGCTAGGACAAAATTGTTGTCAAATATTTCCTACTATCCATTTGACTTTCAAAGAGTAAACACTTGCCTGAACGCTCTGTTATCTCTACACGTGAAAGTGCAAAAGTGATAATAAGCCTACAAGAGATAAGTGTATAAAACAAATGTTAAAATTCTCACTGAATAATATTATTAACAGCGCTACATTAAATTATTTACTTAAAAACCAAGCAATAATATACTTGGTATAAGGTTTAATCCACAAAAATGTTCCCTTCGGGGAACTTAGCAGGGTTTGACAATAATGGTCAACCTGTTTATATACAGGGCCAGTCAACAATAAATAACCAGATCCCTCAATTACAAATAAGCTTACCCCAAAATAACTCACTGCAGAATCACCCTTTAACTAACTTACAAACGAATAATATGCAATTATATCCATCACAACTATTCCAGTCCCCAATATACCCCCCGCAACAACATTCCATTCCATCACATCACACTAGAAACCTGCAACTGCTTGCACCTCCACAAAACAATCAACAAACGTCAGACTCTCTATCCCACACAAGCCAACAATATGACATTGCCTCCTCTTCTGATGAAGATACAGAAATGAATGATGATGCCACTCAAAACAAAAACACAGTACCATGGCAATTAGTAAGAGGAACTAAGCGGAGGAAAACTGTAAATAATCCACCAAAAAATGATGCAAACAACACTGAAATAAAAACCAGCAACAGATATTCCTCATTTTTAAACGAAGGCAATAGCAAAGGCAACCCTACTGAAGAAGAGCAAAACAAAAAAGCCTTAAAACCACCACCTATATTTATCTATGACGTCATAAATTATCCTAAAATGATAGAACAGCTAGAAGAAATAGTTACTAAAGAAAATTACTCCACCAGATCTATGACAAACAACATTATTAAAGTAAATTGCAATTCCTCAGATTCATACAGAAAAATGGTAAAATACTTAAAAGAAAAAAACGTCAAATATCACTCCTACCAATTAAAAAATGAACGAGCTTACAGAGTTGTTATAAAGCATCTCCACCATACAATAGAGTTAAAGGTTATAACAGATGAGTTGACTGCTAAAGGTCATAAAGTAAGGAACATTATCAATGCGAAACATTACCAGACCGAAGAACCTTTAAACATGTTTTTTTGTATACTTAGAACCGGCAGACAATAACAAGGAAATATATAACATAAAAGCCATACAAAACAAAATAATCGTAATAGAACCCCCCGAACAAACCAAAATCCATAATACAATGTACAAGGTGCCAATTGTATGGCCACTCAAAAAGTTACTGCAATAGAAACTATCTTTGTGTAAAATGTGGAGCTCAGCATAACACATCAGACTGCAAAAAAAGCAAAGATACTCCTGCTACATGTGTACTATGCGGTGGACCACATCCAGCAAACTATAAAGGATGTAGCTACTACCATAACCTAACTAAAAACAGAACCATCACACAAAGACCCCAATATATTCAAAACATCAATTCTAATGTATCCCGTACACAAGCAAATATAATACCTCCAACTACAAATAATAATCCAACTTATTCAACTATTACTAACAACAATAAAAACACACAAGACATAACTCTAGTTAAATTTCTAGAAGAATTCAAGCAAATGTTTAATCAACTCATGCAACAAAATACATCAATATTAAACATGCTAACCGTGCTTGTTCATAAATTAAAATAATGGTCAATTTCTTGAGAATATCACTTTGGAACGCAAATGGATTAATACATCACAAAGACGAAGTAACGCTATTTCTTAAAGATCAATATATAGACATTTTACTTGTTAGTGAAACTCACTTCACAGCAGAAAGCCACTTCAATATTTCAGGTTATAAAATATACCATACAAATCACCCAGATGGTACAGCGCATGGGGGTACGCCCATTCTTATAAAACAGACATTGGACTATTTTCAATTACCTAACTACGAAGAAGACTATCTTCAAGGTACTTCTGTCAAGGTTCGAACACTGCACTATGAACTAACTACTTCAGCAGTATATTGCTCACCTAGGCACAACATTAAAAAAAAAAGAATTTAGATCATACTTCGATATTCTTGGACATAAATTTATAGCTGGCGGAGATTACAACAGTAAAAATACATTATGGGGCTCAAGACTCACCACGACCAAGGGAAGAGTACTTGCTAGTCTAATGCAGGATTGTAACTATTCATTTCTATCTACAGGTACCCCAACATATTGGCCAACAGACCCCACAAAAATACCAGACTTATTAGACTTTTACGTAACAAAAGGACTCTCACCAGCTTACATGCATATAACACCTAATTTAGATCTATCTTCCGATCATTCTCCTATCATAGCAACTATTTCCTCGACTATCCTACTAAAACACGAAGGTACAAAACTCCATAATAACAAAACAAACTGGGAAGAATACAGCAGCATAATTACAAATAGTATAAATCTGAATATACAATTGCAAACACCTGAAGATCTGGATATCGCTACAGAAAACCTAATCAAATTACTGCAAGATACTGCTAAACAATCTACTCCACCACAAGACCCACAGAAACTTGCATACAATATTCCTCTTGAAATTAAACAACTGCTACGTCAAAAAAGAAAAGCTAGAGCAACATGGCACCGTACACGCAACCCACTAGACAAAACCAGATATAACCAACTAACTAAGAAATTAAAGACTAAACTTAAACAAATGAGAGAAGAATCATTCGCTGACTATTTAACTAGCCTAAACAGATATGACAATTCGATATGGAAACCTATTAAAAACGCAAGAAAACCCAAAAACTCTATACCATACAGCCGGACCTCGGGCAAAAAGCAACAAAGAAAAAGCTGACCTTTTTGCGGTACATTATTCTAACACTTTTACTCCCCACAACGACGATCCAGATGCTGAAATTGAGTCGAATCTCGCAAGGCCAATTGAAACTGAGCAACAAATAAAACTTGCCACTCCAAGAGAAATTAAAAAGGAGATCAAATATTCGGGTCTTAAAAAAGCACCAGGGTTAGATAAAATAACGCCAAAAATGTTAAAAGAACTTCCACGAAAAGCAATAGTGCTATTAACATATATATTTAATGGAATAACAAGGATACAGTACTGGCCAAAGCAACTTAAATTATCCCAAATAATTACAATAGTCAAACCAGGAAAAGATCCGACAGATACAAATTCCTATCGTCCCATAAGTCTTATTTCAGTAATCTCTAAAGTTTTCGAAAAAATTTTACTACGACGAATACGCAATGACATTCCAGAAGAACAAATCCCTCATCACCAATTTGGGTTTCGTAGTGGCCACTCGACTATACAGCAGGTTCACAGACTAACAGATATAATCAATAAAGCACTCGACAACAAGTGTTACTGTTCCGCGGTATTTCTGGATGTGAGCCAAGCATTCGATCGAGTCTGGCATCTTGGACTATTATTTAAAATCAAACATATCCTTCCCTCTTATTTCACCCTACTGAAATCCTACCTCAGCGATCGACAATTTCAAGTAAAAATAGGAAACGATAAATCTGAACTCTATTCAATAAAAGCAGGAGTACCACAGGGTAGCGTCCTTGGCCCACTACTGTATGTTATTTACACTTCAGACATACCAACCTCCGCTAGTACAACACTTGGAACATTTGCTGACGATACCGCCATTCTATCAGTAAATGCCAATCCTGACAATTCAGTTATGGACCTACAAGATCATCTAAACTCACTACAAAAATGGTTCAAGAAATGGAGAATCAGAATAAATGAGAATAAATCCAGCCACATCACATTTACACTTCGCAAATCCCCAACCCCAGAACTTTACATTAATAATGAAGTAATTCCTAAAAAAGACTAAGTAAAATATCTAGGTATGACTATGGACAGCAAACTAACATGGAAAAATCACATAGTTAAGAAATGAAAACAAATAGACCTTGTTACCAAGCAAGTGCACTGGTTAATAGGCAGAAGATCAAAACTAACCATAGACAACAAACTTTTAATCTATAAAACTATCATTATTCCTATTTGGTCTTACGGTATACAACTTTGGGGATGCACCAGCAAATCCAATGTCTCCATTATCCAACGATGTCAATCCAAACTCCTGAGAACAATTCTAAAGGCACAATGGTTTGTTTCCAATGATACAATACAC
Organism: Sinelater perroti; assembly: GCA_036346155.1. Classification (NCBI taxonomy): domain Eukaryota; kingdom Metazoa; phylum Arthropoda; class Insecta; order Coleoptera; family Elateridae; genus Sinelater; species Sinelater perroti. Next base: position 301,665 of record JARFIY010000037.1, read on the forward strand.
AATGACCTCAAAATAAACGATATTAAAGAAGTCATCCAACAAAAAAGTAGTACTCACCACTCAAGGCTTGAAACACACGAAAATCCCCTACTAGAACCCCTATTGATGCGAGAAGAAAAGAGAAGATTAAAAAGAAACCGGACAATTGACTTGCTGTGAAGTGCTGGAGATTTCTGTCAATGGACAAAATCTCATCATGTCAACCTGTTATTATTACATACTATTAGCTTATAGAATATGTATTCTGATTGCTAATTAGCGAAATAAATAAATAAAAAAAATATTTCCTCTTTGTCTCCTACAATTTATCGTGTACTTTTGCTATTTTCACTATCTTATTCCATTGATTCCTATCAACAGATAGTTTTATATAGTTTCATATCTCTATTGCTCCAAGTCGCTTTTTACTTTCTTCTTCTATCTGTCTTTCGGCCGTTCTCTTGATATTTGTTCTCTTGGAGATAATTTTAGTGGCCCTTTCGTTGCAAGAGATCTCATACCAGTTGGTGCACTTTTAGAGTAGACCCCAACCCAGCCAATTAGCTTATAGAATATTTTTCTCTACTTTCAAGTCGTCCAGTACATAACTAATTTAATGTTGTTTGTTTCTTGTCTTTTATTAGGTGCTTACATTAATTGTTAAACCACGTCTCTTTTTATTATCCTTGTACCCAATTTTTTTCTTATTTCTTCTATCAGTTCTCCTATGTCCCATCTTTTATAATTTGTTCTATTCCTTCCTACCGGACTCTTTTTAATTTTGCTTTTCACTACTAGCATATAGGGGATAGAGTCTGCGATGGCACTTCTGACATCACGCGTATCTTCACTATCTTCGTTATTTGGCAAGATGTGGTCTACTTAAGTTAACGTTTCTCACAAACTCTCACAAACCATGCTGCGTTAAATGCACAGGGGACCATGCTACTGAGTAATGCTCAAGGAAAGAAATTTTCTAAAATAATCCTCTTGCAGGCTACAGGGGCTGTTCAGTATATAAAGATTTAATAAAGAGCAGATACCCGACACTCAGGCAAAAGCAGATAGCAGTAGTGAGACAAGCAAAAGTAGAACAAACTGTGCAATCTAGACTAGACGACTGTTAACAAGCAACAGCATAAGTTTCCACATAACAACATACTATAAACAAAAAATCTTACTCGATTTCGGAATTGTGGATATAAAGTGGAAGGTTACCAAAGTCACGGGCCTATTGTACTACCTCCTCTGCCGCCTCTCCTTGTACACCCACCAATCAAGGTAACCAATCATCTGGTTGAACTTGTGGGTATCCGTCGGGGGGGTAGCGCTGATGCTGGCCATGCTAAACCAGAACTCCCCCAACATGGATCCTTTAATTGGAGCAAAGAACGTGCTCTGCCGTTTTGTCCTCTAAATTGCAGCCTCGGCAGGATGAGTCCGCTACGAGGCCCATTCTGTGCATATGTTTTTTCAGTTTGCAGTGTCCTGATAATATTTCTAGCCATTTTTGTCGTTGAATTTTGAATAGCCAACCTTACATGCTGGCATATCTTCATATTGACCCATCTACCACAATGTTGATTGTGGTTCTCTTGATTTATTAGTGTGCAGAGTGCGGCTGATGATAGTGGGAGTGCTGGGTCAAGACCACAGAATAGTTGTTCCGAGCCTTGCCTTTTTATTATCTGCGTACTCGTTACTATATAAATCAGAATGCCCTTTAACCCGAACGAGTTTTAGGACATTATTTGTCATGATTCCAGATACAATTTTGCAGCTGTTCAATGCGAGTAAAGCAGTTCTGCTATCGCTAGCAATTCTGATTGTTTTGTTCTTAATGTTCCTTTGAAGGATTACATTTGCACCTTGCATTATGGCCAATACTTCCGCTTGAAAGATTGTGGTTAGTTGGCCTAATGCTATGCTTACTTGGAAGTTCAGATCATCTGGATAGATACCTGATTCTGTACCCTCACTCGTTTTAGACTCATCTGTAAAGATGGTTGTATTTGGTTCGGTTGCCTCTTTAGCATTCGGAAAGATTCTGAAGAGCTTCCTAAATTTGTGGATTCGTTGTATGGTCCTCCTTTAAAATCAAATGGTATCTTTTCTTTACTCCTTTGTCGTTGCAAAGTCTCTTTTCTGCTGTCTTAGAGCTCACCTCCTTCACATAGATATCTAGTGGAGGGAGACTCAGCCACGCTTCCATAGCTGCCGTTGGGGTGGAACGCATTGCTCCCGCGATACTCATATATGCCAGTCTTTGAACGTGTAAGATCTTAGTTGCTGCAGTGATCTTTTTGGTTCTAGGCCACCAGACCGGTGCACCATAACGTAGCATAGGTCTAATTATGGCAGTGTGCAGTCATAGAACAGCCCAAGGCACGCCTTTTCGGTTCTAACCACTATGTGCTTTCCCCAATTCAGCCTTTTTGTCAAGCATAACTCATAGATATTTGACTTCATCTGAAAACGCAAGGGATGTTTGGAACAGTTTAGGCAGCCTATAGATTTTGACTTACCTTTTTTCGTAAATAGTATCATTTCTGTTTTGGAGGTGTTGATCGATAATAAGGGTTCTCTACACCACTCCTCAGTCATTCTAAGTACTTGTTTGTACTTGCCGGTAGGCAAGATAGTTATGTCATTGGCATAATCTACCGTGTAGAATCATTCACCGCTAAGTCGCTCAAGAAGGCTGTCTACTAGCAGATTCCATAGTAGGGGTGAGAGTACGCCTCCTTGGGGATAGCCTCTAAATACTGTGCTTCTAATGGTCTTATCTCCCACGGTAATTTTTAGAGCTCTGCTGAAGTTGTAGAATACATTATATGTACCCCTCGTTGCCCAAGGGCAAGGTAGTATTGTTAAAGGCGTCTTCTATAAATACGGCCATGGAGGACATTTTGTTGTCCAGCAATCTTTCTATCCGCCCTACCACCAAGTGTAGTGCAAGCTCCGTAGACCTCCATGGGAAGTATCCACACTGATTAGAGTGTAGTGGACTAGTTACTAGTGCACTATTTCTTATTTCTCTATCACAAAGTCTTTAAAAGAAAAGGCAAGGCGGATTGGACGATAAGATTTGGCCTGAGAAATGTCCTTACGGTCTGGTTTTAGAATAAAGACTACTTTTACTTTCCCCCAATTCTTGGGGATATACCTTAAGGCGATACAGCCTCTAAAGATTTGCAAATGTATGGTAGCAATATATCCAGGCTCCATTGCAAAAGAGCTGGAAAATTTGCCATCCAACCCTGGCGATTAAAAAGGTTGAAAGGACTTAATTGCTCAGATTACTTTATCGTCATCTACCACATGGTGGCTACTTTAGGAGGTTTGCTTCTTATGGGCAGATTTGCGACTTTACAGTCAGGGAAGTGTGTACTCATTGTATTAAAAAGGACTTCAATGACTTTCTCTCCTTCAATTTTTTTAACTTGTTATTGGTGACTTTTATACATCTCCCAATCGACTGTCGATATCGATTTCTTTGCTTTATTGAACAGTTTACCCATTTTAGATTTCAGCTTCACAAGCTCGATGCACCACCAGGGGTGGTACTGCGAATTGAGACTGCCCTCATAGGGCATGTCTGCTGAAAAGACTCTACCATAGAGTTTTGCAGAAGGTTGATATCCTTCTACAGTTGAAACCTTATTAGAGGTTAGTAGCAGCCGTAGTCAAGCCTCCAAATATTCTTCATAAAGCAGTCTGTCGGTTGACCTCGGGCTTCTGTGCTGACGTACTTTAAACTCAATGTTTTCAAGGTAAATTTTATCATTTTATGATCTGATAGGGTTGCTGTATTCAACACCTGTCAGTTCACTATGTACTCAGAAATAGTTAAAGTAGCCAGTGTAATATCAATTGCAGTATGACAACGAGTTGTGACAAAAGTTGGTTCACATCCTCGATTCAATATTTCTAGCTGCTTACTTGAGAGGTATTCTGCTTCTCGGATTAATATCTTCACGTCCCCAAACTAGGCGATGCGCGTTTGAGTCACATCCAATGATTAGATGTTTGTCGTTCTCCTCATAGTAATGGACAACTTTCATTAGCTCAGCAGTGGGAATTGATTCTGGCGAGTCTGCTGGGAGATAGCCGAAACTAAAACAACATCAGTTTTTGTCTCAAAGTAACTCCACTCAGGTGCTTGAATACAAGGCCTAGACTTATTCTGAGTTTTTCCAAAAAAATTGTAACTTTTAGACTACTCAATCCGGAAAGCTTTTAGTTAACAACTCAAGGTTCCTGAATGAGGGGATGTCCGGCTTACTGCTTAAGTTTCTGTATAGAGTAACCGCAGCCGCTCGGCAGTGTTGCAGATTAATTTGTTTACTTTCAAGTCCTGAATCTTTGGACGTAAGGGCGGCATAAGAATTAATTGACCTCTGATCCACTAGATCCAGACTCTAACAGGATGTTATGGTGGTAGGAGTTACTTTCATCATGGAGGGCATCTCTTGCGCGACTGTCGCAGCCATGTTGCGTTGCAGAGACTATTGTTCTTGTAGTGGGAATCCTTTAATTTAAGGGGTATCCAAGGACGCACTCTCCTTCTTTGGCTGTTGTTTCTTTTCCTTGATTTTAATATTTAAGTTCGAGAACTTGTAAAACAGTTTCCCTCTTTTGTTATTAATGTCAGTCACTGCCTCCCCACTTATGCCAAACACTAGGAGTCTACCCATATGTTCCTTCTTTTCATCATTGTGGAAGATGCACCACTCTCGGACCTTCACTGCCGCCTACGATCACCGAGCCATCTTCTTCAGTCTAAGCAGCCGATCCATCCGCACGACGTTTAGAGGACTTTATGCCACGGGGAGAAAAGGTTGGTAACTGCCTCTCTTAGCCACTGTAAAGCATGGTAAAGAAGGTATAGAAGAAACAATATATGAATAAAAACTTGCATTCAACGAGCACTCAAATGTCCAAAGAAAACCAGCAAGCTAAAACACAGTTCAAAAAAAACAAATCAGAATTTTGTTACTTTAAAATAATAAAAAAGCGAAGATATGGCAAAATAAATAGAGAATAGAGAGAGGTAAAGAGTAAGAAAATATAAAGCACAAAATTAGGTGGCCAAAAAAAATTAAAAAACAATTAAAAAAGTGTAGAAACAATAAGGCAAAAGCAGCCACAGTATAATAATCGTAAGCAAATTATAAGTTCTACTGTCTGTATTTTTCATAAACAGAAGATTGTGAAGAAAAGTCAAAAAGATATTTGAAAGTAAAAAGAGAAATGGACAGAAAAAAAAGAGGCAGCAAATAAAAATGTTATAAATAAAAATACTAATAAGATTACTGAGTGCGAAATAAAATACATAAAAAACTAAGAAGAGTATTAAAACACATAAATAAATGTAAAGCTGCTAAAAGGACTTGATACATACAGTTTGAAAAAAGGGCAGTACTGAGCACAGCAACTAAAGTAAGAATGAAAAACTTAGATTAGGAAAGCTCATTATTGTCTATTTAGTGAAAACCTCCTCCACTAAAGTTAGGTGCTTTCTAGAGTTCGTTATAAAATGATTCTTCTGTTTTTAGTAGTAAATCCGTAATGTATGCATTAATGTGACTGCATAGACTGGGATTATTCGTGTTTATTATGCGAAGCAAATATGAGTTATCTGATGTCGAACACGCCATTAAAAATATATTCAGGCCGTCATTTGATGTGAAGCTGCAGGTTGCATACAAGGTACGTCTGAAAAGGAACGGAACTGATTTTCTTGGTCCAAGCAGAAGGGTTGAGGGCGTAGTCTTCGGGCCTGCGGTTGGTTGGAGATGTCAGGTAAACGGACTGATCCCTATAGAGCGCGGATCGCTTGCAAAGTAGACAGATGTTTGACTGTTGTGTCACGGATCAAATCTTTAAACTCGAAAAATATCCAAATGAGAAACCATTGAAAGCACGTGTGTAGAGTATACAATGCGTTCACAGAAAGAAGAAAGGACGTTAAGGATGAGAAACGGCCTCTTTTTGTGGTTTTGGATTACAACCGATGTCGGAGTGTTACGCTGTGAACAGATGAAGTGGGACTTTTAAAGTCTATTGCGAAGGAAATTGCCACGACGAATCGCAGATGCAGGAAATTTGAGCCATGCGTCACTGTTAATGAGGGAGTTCCTGACGAAACAAACTGTATCAACGCTCCCCCAACCTTCGTACAGCACGGATTTGGTCTTACCCTAAAATATATTTCAGTTTCGGACTCTCAGGTGTGTCAGAACACGTGTAGAGATACTCCAGGAAGAATATTATATGTATACAAACACATCTTAAGTTGAATGTACTTTCCTGAATCTGTCTTTTGATACGCCGGCGTACCTTGTAAACGTGAACGTTTCTCAATAAAGGTCATTTGATGCCTTGTGAGTTAATAAATTTAAATTAGAACTTATACAAGTCTGTTGTGTAATACACAGGTCTAAATTATATTTAGGGCTTTTAAAAATGATGAATTCCATTTCTAAACTCTGGTTTCCAGTGCGTGAGTGAATGTGAAAATAGACGATAGTGCCAAATGATGCTACCATGCTACGCATAGAAGGAAAGGTAACGCAGTGTTGCGAGCGCAACTGTGGAACCATATGATTATGGGTAGCGACAGACGGTGAAGGAGACTACTGTAGGTGCTGGAAGTTTAAAGGAAGTAAGGACTGTGCTGCAATATACAAATAATAGTAAATAGGCAAATACAATAGATCTTAAAGATGACAAAGGGTTTCCCATTCTCTCACCACTCAACAAAAGCTTGTGGAAATATTCCAACAGTTGCTTCAGTTGTACAGCGTGAAGACGTAGACGTTATTCAAACATCTGGTTATACTGTGCTGTCCTATGCCGGATCTTACAACGAGTTTCAGCCAGTTGTCCACAAATAATGCTGTGCTACACCAAGCACTTTTATAAAAATTGCTCGAGCAATGACCAAGTGCATCGACATCTTTAATTGTAAAATGTATACTCAGTTTTTCATAATAAAAGATTGGTGACCATCACTTCTCTTCGCGCTCACTTTTCTTCAAATATTGGTCAGGTAATGCATAGCAGCAGTGTATAATTTATTTTGGCCTTTAAGTATTTTTCCTAATTAGTTCTCGAATGGTGTGCAGGGGCGAAAATCTAATGCCCCGACGACTGTTTTTTACCTTAATTTTTAGTGAGTTTAATGTGTGAAGTAGACCATCATCATAAATATTTCTGATATTAACATTTGACAGTTTTGGCCTCTTATGCTCATTTTGCAAGTCTTATAGCACATGTGATTGTTTGGAACTTACACGATAAGAGACCTTGACAATTATAGAACAAATTCTCTAAGCAGTTTTACTTTGAATTTCTTTGACGGAGGCAAAAAAGAATGTTTCCATATTATGGACTACTATGTTCAGTTATCCATAGTGATGCTATTAAAAACAAATTTTCTTTGTTGGTTGCGGCATTTCAAATAACTTGATAGAAATGAAAAACGAAAACAATGGTATTGACAAAGAAAGACACTATTAAAATGTTTTTTTTAAGAAATAGCAAATGCCACACCAACTAAGAAGCTAAGAAAAGTGTGCGGCCAAAAATAAACTAACAAAGTAATCAAAACACAGGTCGTACTACAAGTGCAAGAGAAACAAGAGAAGTTGTTGAAGAATCTTAAAATTTCGAAAGAAGACACAACACTATTGCTTAAAACCAAAAAAATAAAGACGAAATATAAGTTCTAAAACAATAAACCCCAATGGATATTAAGATTGTCAGGGATGTGGATATATGGGCAAACCACGTACACAAATATAAAAAAAGAATACGACGATCGTACGATAAATTTTTAAAATATGAGAAGATAAGTAATAATCAATATATCGGAAGAATGGGAAAGAATTAAAGTTTTTTTTTGCTTACTTACTTACCTACGCCTTATTTTTCTTATTCGCTGCTTCTCCTCGCATTCTGTCTTCTCATGTTATACTGGGTCTATTTTTTAATTTTTTTTATTAACACACGTTTTATACACTTTTTTTGTTACTGTGTCCTTAGATATACAGGACACATGTTCAAATGATTTTAGTTGACCTTGGTTTTAATGTTTCTATAGTTTTTGCTTTTCTTCATTTCATATGTTTTCTTTGTATCTTGTCAAAGGTCTTTTTAATGCCTCTAAACCACATATACATTTTTCTGTCTATTAATAAGTTTTTCGCTGGTGTAACTAATAGCAAATATTAAGTTTTGGATGTTTCTTCCCTTCTTAAAGTCACATTAAGTGTCTTCTATTTTATTCGTTATTATTTCCTCAATTATTCAGGGAAATACTTTTGCGGGTGCGCTTATTAACTGTATATCTTTTCAATTTTTGCAAACTCTTTTATCTCATTTCTTATGCATGAAGAGTACGATTCTTACATTCTGTTCGCTTGGTATTTTCCTAACCTTCATTATTTCTGTAATTGTGTAAATTAAATTATTTTCTCTTTTTCTATACATTCTATCATCTTCAGGAGAGCTGACTTCTGTCAGAAGTAGTATCTCCGGGCTTTGCAGTTGAATATAATGTGTGAAGTTGCTTCGTTCTCTTCTATACATATTCTATAAATTGTTTGCGTAGGTTAGCTTAACTTGCTGCCTGTTTAGTCACAGTACATCTTCTCTTATTACTTTCCTCATCCTATAATAAGGAAAGTAATGTAATCGGCGGAAATTTGACCTACCCAGTTTTTCACATTTCTGGACGAATTATAGCCGCAGGACTCCAAAAAAGTTGGTTTTAGCCATTGGTTCGTGTGTGTGTGTGTGTGTGTGTGTGTCTGTCGGTCTGTCAATAAACAGGATACCTCGAGAACCGTAAGAGCTACAGACTTGAAATTTTGTATGCAAGTTACTTGTAGGTAGGGGACGCAGTGCGAAGCTTTTGGTAAAAATCGGCCGAGCTGTTTGGTCGCAAGGTAGCAAAAGCGGTCGCGAATCTAAACGGTTGAAGATACAAAAAATTTATGAGAATAAAAATGATTTGTTATCATGAGATAAACATGAATTTAAAATAGAAGTTGGTAAAATACGAAGTCGAGCAAAAATTGAAGCTCAGGATTTTTGATATACCGGGTGTTCATAAAATGTTTCGGGAAATTTATATTACCGGATAGATCCTACTGAGACGAACAAAAAATTATGAAATTTTTTGATCCGAGGTCAAATAAATAAGTTATAGCCGATTAAAAATTAATTAAACGGACCAATCACAGCGCGCTCGGAGAGCTACGTGGCCGACTGCGGGAGGACGGGGAGGGGGGAGCGCTTGGCCGCTAGGAGGGAGCACGCAGGCGATAATGGGGAAGGCCGTGCGGCTTCTGTGACGTAGCAAAATTTTAAGTACGAGTCAATTATTGTCTTGTACTGTTTATTTTAATTGGCTTTCGAGTGTTGGACTCGCGCATCGTCTTTTTTTAAATTAACAAATTTTCGACGAGAGCAGCGTAGGGCCGAGACGATGGACTCGCGCCTCGTCCTTTTTTAAAATAACAAGTTCCGGGAGGAGAGCAGCGCAGGGCCGGGACGATGGACCCGGCATAATATATAATAGGATAAGGAAAGTCGTGTGATGTTCACACCAGATTTTTTTTTAAATGAAGTTCAATGATCTCATTAATGTGATATAAATATCTAATTACTTGCGATCTGCGGTTTTGGTTACTCCAACCACTGATTTGGTTCGGTAAAGGTGGTTTTTGATCTTTTTTTGCTAGTGCAGCTTTTCCATTTTGTGATACTCGTATGAAAGTAGGTTTATTCTGCTTGAAAGGATTATAAGATAAATCTGGCAATCGGCTAGACCATTTATTAAAGCAGGGATGTCTTCACTTGATAGTTCCTCTTTATGTTTTCATGTATGGGATTTTTTCCTGGAGGCTAGGGGGAATAGTCAGGTATTCCAACTTTAGTTTCATTTCTGGTTTTGGACCCGTCTCTGTGCCAGATTAGTTTTCTGGTCGATAGTGTCTTTGTAGAAGTTTTTTAATTCTAGTTAAGTCGGAGTCTGAAGCCTTATTAAAGATATTCCTAGCTGGTATTACGTCACCAGTCATTTAAAGCAGTGGGTCTATGGCAAATCCTATTATTCTGGTACGACCAGGAGCTGAGCTGGCTTGCCAGCCTACAGGACTTTAATCTCCGTTTTACCCAGCACTTGCTTTGTACTTATAAGTGTAGTTTTATCTTTGTTACAAGTTTTTGTATTTGCAAATTCTAGCTGAGCTTTGCATCCAAGACTACTCCGATGTACTTAGGCTCTTGGCTAAACAGGAAACCCCGCCTAGGCGCCTCCTGCGATCGCCTCCAAAATCGGTGGACAGGTAGAGCACATCAAGGTGCCCAACAAATATGACTTTTATTCTTGTTAAGAGATATGGCAGTTTTACCTTACCCAATATTCTTCTTCTCTTAAATGGCACCTTTGATGTTTTGAAATTTTCTCAAGGTAATTTCTACCAGATCACTGAGTGTAATATTCTTGCCCATTTAAGTTATTTGGTTTTCACAGCCAGGTCGATAAAATTGCCTTGCAGGCATTCTTAGGCAGCAACTACCTCTATTTTTTACCAGATAGGATTGACTGTATCTTTCAATTGTGCATCATATTGTCTATATATCTGCAGATGTGATTTAATGCCGAGAAAACTGCCCTGATAGTTTAGGAACTTGGAGTTCTTATTACCAGTTAGTAAAGAACGCTCTCATATGACTTTCCTGATTGATAGGAATGTTGATGCGATAAATAACCCTCTTGGCGCTGAGCTTTCTCTAATTAATTAGTTTTTCTAACAAGTCGCTCAACTTTATTATAAAAACTACTGAGCAGAAGATATATCCTCTTGATGGGCTTGCTCTTAGAACACTATAAAGCTTTCATATATTGATAGGTTTTTCTTTCTCTACACACAGTTACAGTCTTGTTAAGACCACCTACTCTGCGTGAAGCAGTCAAGTTTCGTTCAAAATTCGTCGGTCTAACTTGAATGCTCTTATAAGGTATGAAATTAAGCTGAAATTTGTTTGTAGGAGCAGCTGCTTCTCCAACAGGTTCCATTGAGTCCAGAATTTTTTAAAGTTGTCTGCTTCTTTATGCTGCTCTCTTTAAAAGTTTATACGAGGGAGTAATAATATTAATTTCATGTCTTCACAAGAGGCATTAGCTTTCTCCTATCATTTGAACATCATTCATTATCCTCTGGAAAGTCAAATTTCTTTGAGGTTTTGAATTGAACATAGGTAGGGTTTAAAACATGGTTTGCTCAATTTCTTCAGCGAACTCCTCTCAATCGCCGGATTTACAATTGCGCCTTGTTGCTAAGTTCAACAAAAAGTAATTCGTTCGTCACCAAGTCAATATCTGCCGCTTTTAGCGTAGGCAGTAGTGTGGCGAGATGCTTAACCTCTACTAACTCGATGAGAATCGTGACAACCCGATATTGTAACATGTTTAGCCACAGATTCATCTTTCATGATCTCTACTGATGCTCAGGTCTGCTTTGGTCTTTAGTTGTCCCTGATTTGCGATCTGCTTTGGGCTTTTTAAACCTAATGGATTTCGTTATGGTCCTTGCCGACGCTATAGCATGTTCTTGGTATTATTCACCTAGGGTTTCTTCGTACATTCTTCTAAGGTTGATTTGGTTTTGGCTAGCCTATAGTTAAGGGTAATGGCATTGGTCCTTACAAGTTCCACTTGAGTCTACCTCGGTCTCTATCGGAGTGGGTCATTGTTTCTCTCATATGTAAGTAACATGTAGATGTCCCAAGAAGGTTATCAAAAGAAACTAATCTTCTAGGTAGCGGTACTCTCCTGCCCGTAAAACAACCACAGTCAACAGGAGCAAGCATAAGTATGATGACTATACTTGCTTATAGTAGGAGTAAGAACCAGCGTTGTTTTCCTTCATATAGGTTCCGAATCGTGACACGACACTTGGGCTGGATGGTTAGATTGGGGGAGAGGGATATGTAGTTATATTTTTATCCAGATATCCTCAGGCTCTTTCTATCTATATCCGAGGGTTACCGAGCACCCTATAAAATAGCAAAACTAAGACCTTTTAATGATGTCAAACGTGTTGGTGTAGAAGTGCCCTAAAAAATGGTGCGTATGACATCTTGGTAGATTGGAAATCTTGGACTATATTTAAAGACTGTTGGTATACGTAAGCATATATTGCCAACCATGGAAAAATTTCATTTCTAACGATGAATGAATTCTCTTATCGATTTTACATTAATTAATTATTTAATACAAATTGATTTGTCGTGCAAACGTTGTTTTTGTAAAATAATTCTTTCATAAATTTTTAACTTCCGAGGTAATTGGGTTTTGATTGAGTGGGACAGGGAGTGATGCTACAACAATTTTACCGCGCAGTGTTAATTGGCACAAAATGAAGAAGCACGTAACCCCTAATTGTTTCGCTTGCGCAATAGGGATGCTCATGTTCCTTTCTTCGATGTTTGGTGTCCCGTGCATTCGTTTGATATGCGCTCACTCTGACTACGGAAGATGCAAAGTGATTTACATGAAAGTGACTTTCGTGTTAGCCGCTGTTCTTTGCATCTTCTTAGTAGTCACTGCAACGTACTGTAAATTGCTTCGCGATGGCCCTTAAAGAAGAGCTTAATTTAGTATCAACAACCGTGCTGCTCGCGCATTCGCTCTACTGCGTGAAATATTTTATTATCTTGGTGTGCACCTGCCGCTACGCATCACTCGGGAAGCTTGCATTCGATGCGATGATTTCGCTGGCAGCAACCTGGGAGCACCTAAAAGCAGAAACGATTTTGGACAGGAACATGGTCAGAACTTTAAAGACGCGTAGCTTGATATACATAGCGTTAGTAATAATACATTTGACGAGTTCTCAATTATTTAGCTTGTTCCTCAAACGTGTGCCAACATTACTGGAGTTAATTAGGCGATTGACTCTGTCTATGTGCTTTTCCGTCGACCTCACACTCTTGTTGGCTCACGTAACGGTGGCAAATTTGCAGAAAATGATGATCCTAAGACACAGAAAGCGCTTAATACGCATCCTGTCGCCAAAATACTCTTTGCAAAGGCGCTACGGTAAAGAACTGGGCCAGTACAGAAGACTCCATTCTGCACTCATATGGAATTCGTTAGGCTGGAATATTTTCTACAACCCTGCCTTGTTCTATTGGATAACATTTTCAATGATTATTTCAGTTTCCGGTGGGTTCGTGTCCTTAATTATGATCTTTGAGTGGGCGAAGGGAGCGGTAAAATATTACCCCCAAGAATTCGTTGAATTGCAAATTCAGATTAGCATCAGCTTCGTTTTGTGCTTGGCATCTATATACCATATTGACGTGGTAGTGCTTGTGGTAAGTTATTTGAATGTTCATATACATACAGTAGTATTTAACTTAATTTATTTAAACTCCCAAATTATGTCTACGATCTAGACCAACGAGTAATTTTACTTTAGTACAATCTTAAGCTAATCAACTGGTGTTCCAGAGTTCATCTCAATGGCATAAATAAGCGCACTATGCTCTTTTTTGTACCTCATTCAGTACACTAACTGAACAGGTATGGTTATGAAATTTTCTATTTTTACTATTTTGACGTACCAAGGAGCGTCTTCTATGTGCCTTACCACCTTGTCTTAAAAATATTGTATAATTTGTATGGCGTTGCTATTATCACAGTCCCATAGCTGGCAACCATGCATTCACACAGGTTTTAACACAGCAGACTTTTTGTCCATTAGCCAAAACATCTTTTCTTATTTCTCCATTTTGATGTGTTCCTTCCTCCTCTATATTCTTACCCAGATATTTCGCGGGGTTAGCATGGTTGACATGGGCAGATGTAACTTGTTATTGACTTTGAGCTTTTCAATTCTGAATCGCCTGCAAATATAGCGGCAGTTTGAGGTACAGTGCAAGTAAGTACAATATAAGCTCAACACACTGTCAAGTGGTAAACCAGCTTTTATCTATTGCTAACGTAAGATTATTCGATTCCGATTCAAGATGTCACATCTTATTAAATGCCTGGGTTTCTTTCCCTTCAACGACTTTTTGATCGCATTGGTGATTTAATGATTCTGGTCTAAAGATGTATTTCCAAATCCGAATTGATGGTTCGGAATAATCTTTTTTGACAATAATAGGTTTTAATCTCTTCAAAAGCAACTTACCATTCAATTCAGATATAACTGATAGCAGAAAGGGTCTGTACGATTCACTAGTTTTACAAATTTAGAGGCCACAAACGTTTCTGCTATCTTTCAGCATAGTGGTGTGTGCTGAAGCCGGAGTGGAGCGTTGATGAAGTGGCTCAGGACTTTTCAGGAAATTTTCCAGAATCTAGGTCTTGTTTATTCTCCGTTTTTAATTTTAAATTTAATTACAAATTAAAATTTGTATTCAACGCGGTAGTCTCAGCCTTACTTCATTTGGTTCAGAAGTTGTTCGAGATGTTGGAAAACCTACATTTCTCCAGTTTTTCTTAATGGCTGGCCATTCAATCGTCTTCGTGACTCTCCATAATACATAATTAGTGTGTTTTTTGTAGATAAGTTTGTTGAAAGACTAGAAGGTCTTGTTTTTTATTCTTGATTTCACGGCTTAATTGTTGCACGAGCAGGTTTAGCTTGATCGTATTTCTTGGTGCTGTCGTTTGATTCCAACGTAACCTTGACTTTCGTTTTTTAGAAGATTTTTTTGTCTCTGTCGGGTAGTCCACTCCACTTGTTTAGACCATCCCAGTATTGGTCCATGCTGCCTGGTGTACATCGTCAACAAACTTCAGGAGTTGTAAGCCTGATATTCGACTGTATTTTACTGTCCAAATCCAATTTAAAACTGTCCCGGTCTTTAGCTATATCTTGATCGCTCAATATCACAACTACCAATAGCTCTAATCTTTCCCACTCTTAATATGGTTCTAAGAAACCTTAGTAACGAAGAAATTGAGTAGGTCCAGGATCTTCTTAGTATCTATAGTCCTGTAAGTCGGTGCTCTAATGGAGTGAAAGTTATAATTATGCTCTCTTGACGTTGTATATAATTCTCCACCTTTGGGGCAATTAGTTTTGATGTAAGTTTTGCGTTGAGTATAAATCTCTCTCCAAGTTTTCTGGGAGGGCAACAGATGGCCGCAATTTTTCTCTCTTCTTCTCTTCTTCCATCTTATTTGATTTCTGTTTGTAGATTTCTAGCTCTCGTTGCTTTCTGGACGTCTGTTTCGGGGTCTTTCGTACTTTAACTTATTTGTTAATTTTGATAACCCTCTTTCCCCATTCTAGTAATGTGTCTCTACTGCAATTAGCTTGCAGGTCCGTGTTGTCCCAAACTCTAACCTAGAAGACTAGGGCATCTTCCTCTTAGATATGCAATTGAACCCAACTAAGAGACATATCTCCCTATATATAAGGTTGGAATGCATTCACCATTTTCCGCCATTAGAACAGTTTCTTTATTTTTCCCGTAACCCTAGGTAGGGACCTTTACAGGGTGATATCATCCGGGTAGGCTGAAACCTCTTTTTAGGTTGTTACCTTTCACCCCCATTCTTTTTTTCACCGTCGTAATTTTAAGAATAATTAAAGCACAGTTCCGCGTAACATTCTCAAAAGGTGTTCGCGCGGCGAAAACAAATTTTGTAAGGGCAAGCAGCTGTTGAGAATAAGGGCCATTGACGTCGGCTGAGAACCAACGTGACTTGGAAGACGATTCTCATTGTTCGGCGCCTTCTCGATGATGATCGCCCATTAACAGTTGCTGAAATTGCCTCCGATGTTGGAATAAGCTACGGCAGTGCTTAAATAATTCTGAAGATTTGCAGTTTGGATATATCGTCCAGCGATTATCATTTGCGTGGACTTCTAAAAGAGACACTTGGAAGACTGAGGTTTGACGACAATGTTGCTATTGAAGCCTTTACGCTCGATTGGCTGGTGTCATCTTACTACAGCGGGATCAAAGAACTACCTATCCTTTGGGGAAAATGTCAAAAGATTTTGCAGAAAACTAACTTCGTGCTTGTAATTTTGGCTTATATTTGATTTACCCCCCACGAGCCCTTAAAGAAAAGTGTCTTAATCTCTTACGCCAAAGAAGAAAAAAGAAATTTTATAAAAACAAAAAAACACAAAAATTGAATTTTTTCTAGGTGGATTTCGTAAAAGAACAAAGCAAAACTGAAATTAAATTTGGACTACTTCTTATAGTGGGAATTTAATGTATACAGGGCAAAAATATATCTAAAAATCTTTAATATCGTGAATTTAAAAAAAGTTGTACGCAAACAAAGCTTAAGACAAGTGCTTCGGAATTCTAAATTCTAAAAAGGAAAAAATCGTTTTACTATTTCTATTTTGTGGCCAACTTTGTTTGTTTCGGTAAATTCGGCTATTTTTCAGGGCCAAGACACATCGTCGCTTTTGTTTAAATACCCAATCAGCACGTTGTCCCAAGAGGAGGCTAGCCAGGCATGTGCATCGATATGTTCCAACAAGAGCATTAATACGGGTTTTTGTAGGTCGAAATGCTTATCCAAACGTTAGAGCTACAGAAACCTCTCTTTGTAGCTTCGGACGTGTTTGTTGTCGGAGTCAAGCTCCTGGCGTCTGTAAGTATCAATCGGTTGGTCAGTTCTAAAATAGATATCATTAGGCTCTGCAGTTTGATCACAGCTAGATGGGTATTACTTCGAAGTTGTAAGATATGGCTAAAATTGATATTCAAAGTTTATTTCTTTGTTTTTCTTTACCTGTTGGCAGTAAAAAGTTTTATTGAGTTTCTTTGTAAGTTGCGCAATATTCCATATCTGATTTCTATAAAGAACTTACAAGAAAATCCCAAGAAGCTTGTGCCAAATATTTAGCTTACGCGAAAAAAATGTAATTTGTGTGTATATTGCCTCGTTACTTCTAAAGCAGAAAACATCGTCATAAATAGATGATAACTGCGACGTTAAGCACCTGTAAACTTTAAAATTATCATAAACTATAACGCTTGACTAGCGCTAGTTAGTGCCAGTTAGCTAGTGTTAATCAGTCCTCCTAGCTGAGAATAGTCAGTTCACGCTTAGTCCGTAGCTTGAAATAGCGCACACTCGGAGCTCTACAATGAATTGTATGCAATACCTGATTGATCGCCTAGTGGTCAGTAGTAGGCTCGTGGGTAGGGAAGCGGGTTCGAGTTTCGCTTCCTTCGTGGATGTCTGTAGTGTTGTAGCTTTAAATTAGAATTAAGCTTAGTTGTAAGAAGGCTAAAACAAGTCTAATTTAGGATGAAGTTACTGGGCGACTGCCTGTATGTCACTTTGTGTATTCAAGATATAAAATTTACTCGTTGTCCACAAGAACAGACTGTAAATAATCTGGGAGATAAAAAAGTTAGTAGTTAGTAATCAAGGAGTAAGTATAGGTTGCTGCATACGAGGGCCTGTCCAAATGAAATACAAACGTTTCATTTAGACACTTATCTTCTCATCCGGGGTTTAAGTATTTAGTAAGTTAAAGATAAATACGTAGAATTTTCTAGAGAGTTCCTAAACGAACTCAACTACACAGAATTGGAAGAGTTATCAAAAATCTTAAGCTTAAGAAGCTTACGCAAAAGAATATGCTTTTAAAAGAAGTTCAACTTTCTTCAGCGGTTTTCACTTCCAAAATAACTTCTAGGAGCCTTGGATTGTTTGTAATTTTGTCTATTAATTATAAGCCCCACAAATTCTGGCAGAGGCCAGCGTCGACCGAAATTAACCGAACCGTCCAACTGGGCACTTGACCAATTTTTTTCTGTGGTTTGTGTGAAATTCTTACACCGTAGTGGCAGAGTGCTAACTATTCAGGGATTTACCTCCTAGTCTTTGGAGTTAAAGACAAATTCCATTACCATACACAATTACGAATTGTACGAAGTCGTGAAGCTTGGACGCCCGAAAATTCTGATTCCCTCATAAAGCACCTCGGCGGTCACTAAATTAGTCTATTCACACATCCACGCCAGATCATCATAGAAGATTAAGGATTGAATCTTAGAAGTCAATTATAGCCGACGAAGTCAATGGTGTCGTGCATCCTCCGCGAATCTTTAATCTAAAGATTTCTGAGTCTGCGACGTTAAATAAGGCAAATTCACTGCTGCATGATAATAATTCATTAACAAATCGAATATTGATATTCAAAAAGTTTCAAAGCTTGGACATAAAGACATAATGTAATCATTGGTACTTTACAGGATAGTTCAAGACTACGTTTTCTTTTCGAGCAAGTCTTCGTGATCCACATTGTTAAGTATCGTAGTATAATCTTCACTATTTTTGCCTACCTCCGAACGACATTAAACCCAATGTTGGAGGTCTTAAAATTTCTTCGATCATTCCTTGGTCTACAGAACGATATGGAGGACTTTGAGAATCTCCAAGGTTACGCTCTCAACCACGTCCTTCTTTATTTTTTAAAGAGTCAATTTTGCTTCTTGCTTAAATTTATTTTTTACAAACAGCAACCCCCTGTCTTATTAATTTTAATTTATAGTTAACATTTATGTATTAACAGTTTGATTTTGTTTTATTTTTGTTTCGGTCGTCGTAAAGCTATTTGCCATAATGACGACATTGGCTCTTCTTTGTGGTGTGGACAGTATAATATATATCTCATTATTTATTTGCTACTATAAACAACCTTTTAATTGTAAAAATGCATTTTTTTCAACGGCATCACGCTAGTAAGGATATTGTAGTGGTGCAACTTAAGCTAACCTATTATTTTTTTCAGTTGACTGGAACAATAGTGACGTACATCTTAGTAGCCTGGCAATTCTACGCATCCTGGTCTTAAAATCACGCACTCATATAATATATAGCACGAAATACAATTGTATTATCTTACACAAACCACGCAACATCTACTGTTAAACAAAAAAGTGTGCAAGAGTAAAATAATAAATAAATACACAACAATATATTTGTTGCCCAAACATTTTGTGTCGTGAGTATCTTCCAGTGATGCTGGGTCTCCAAAAGCCGTTGGTCTCCAATAAACACCTGGTCAGAAAGAAGAAACTTCCGCACAACTCAAATAACCCATTAATATCAAACTCAAGATTTTCTGCAGTTATCATTGAAGAACCAGAAGAATGCCGACATAGTTCGTTTAGTGCGTTGGGGTCCTTGATATGCTCCCTCTGCTCTTCTCTGCGTCATAGAACTTCTTGTTCTTCTTAGTATCTTGTCGAAGGACTTTTTTCCCTTGTCCAGTATGGTCTTTGGCAAAAACATTAACCTTCTTCGGATACTTTTCTTATGTTTTTCTGCACGTCTGTACAAAGAAGAGTACCGCAACAGTGAATATCTGGCTAGATCTGCTTCTGCTGCTGTGCATACTGCGGATGCTTGGAAGACTGATGATCCTGAATTGGGTGGTGGTTTTACTGGTCTGCGTGTGCTAATTCTGTTGGTGATGTTAATTCTGTTGCTGCTGTTGTTATAGTTGGCTCTTCTGACTACCGCATCTGGTATAATTAATTTAACCCTCATTCAGCCTGTTGCTGTTTAACTGACTTCTGTATTTGAGACTGTTGACATATAGGAAGAAGAAGAATCTGTAGAGGCGACATATTTTGAAGATTGCTTTTGAGTAAGCAGCTCACAAGAGGGTTTTGTATAGAATTGCCCCTTGCATACGTGGAGCGGGGGCTCGCTCATTACAGAGTTTTGTTGCTGACCATGCCGTTACTGCCGAGTCTGTAGCCGTAACAGCCACCCACAGTCAACGGGAAGGACACGTTCGGCATTATAGTTGTAGACTACAGGAAGGTGCTAACCATCTTGTAGATGAAGAGCTGCTGCGTCGCGACCGTTGAATTCACGACGTCGTTTTGTTGCTGCTGCTGTTGAGATGCGAGTTGTTGCTGGTGATGGAAGGCCTGCTTTACGGTAGCGATCGCGCTAGGCCGCCAGAGACCTCCCGCGCGCCCCATGTTTGTGATGATTTTCAATGCAACTGAGGCCAAAAAATGTAAATGATTCCCCAGAACTTTGCACGGTGGAAGTTTAAATTAATATATTTTCTTTAATAGGTACCTTCACACCGTCAGAAAAGATTTTCTAGTCTTTAATCTCTTTTTCAGTAACGGCAACCAAAGCAAATTTATTTGTGCGCAAAGCAAGTGGCCAAGTTTTGATGATTACTGTGGTGTGCAGTACTCTAAATGTTCTAAAAATGGCCCAGGTGGTGATTTTTAATCCTGTATGGACGTATCAGTCTGTGGTCATTTTTAATACAAGAAAGTTTTTTTCTATAAGATGTATATCGGTGTAACAGCAACGAAACTACACCAGGTACGTTTAACACTCAACGTCCTTTGACAGAAACTCTTCAAGATGAAAGAGTGTCTTATCAAAAGAAACGACTTCAATGAATGTGGAGTCACAAATGCAACCTATGGAAGCAATCATCACTTGGTTTTTGTTTCAACCAACCGCAGTTCGCAAGAAAAGAGGAAGAAGCAGATCCAGAGAAGAACTCGACATAACGAAGACGAACCACAACGAAAACCAAAATTAATGAAAGGTAAGGTGTATCGTTTATCCATTCTTTATCATATTACAATTTCACATAGAACCCAACCGCAAGAGAATAAACGCTGAGCAAATATCGGTCTCCAATAGTCAGGTCAGTTATCCAATTTAAATAACATGCAAAGGGCGGTCTAAAGTATTATGACGAGCATCACCGAGTCTAATTTTTTGAAACAACTAAAGTCTTCAATATGGTCAGTGCAGATGTGGTAAAGCTCTACAAACAATGTCTTCTACGATGTCAACTCAATACGTGCAACATCCGCTGATGTTATCAAGCTTTATGTACTTCTCTGAGAAGCATTAACACGAGTCTTTTCTTAATAGTAAATATAACTGGACACAACTCAAGATTTTGTAGTGTCTATAGACAGATATGTAACTTGGAGGCTAAAGGAGTAACGGATCCATAGAAATAGTAGCATGTTGACCGTAAAGTCTTTTTGGAAGCTTCCAGAGACCTGAAATTCCAAGTTTTGCTACTTTTGCTATTATAATATAGATATTGTCTACGCAAATCCTTTCAAGATTTAAAATTTTTCCAACAAAAAGATTTACGTTAAGAGACTGAATACTACTAATAAAGTTGAAGTCATGATTAATATGGTTGTTCGTTCTATCTGTTAGCGGGGTCTTGCTTATAGTTCTTTCCACATTTCCATTACAAATGGTGCTATTGATATGTGGACTTAATGTGGGTAAAATGGGATGCGGATCACCATTTAGATAGCAGAAAGATCTCATTGAGCTAAATATATACACACAGGAGTTCCTCAAGGCACTGTTTCAGGATCAATACTGTTCAATACATTTATCTACGACGTCTTTATTCCGAGAACGAAAGATATTGCACTATTTGTCTATGACATCCTTATAATAACTCATCACTCAGACCTTCATACCTCACCCTTTCAACTACAATCAAGAACTAATATACTAACTATGTGGTTTGACGAGTGGAATATTACTCAAAATCCTAATACCAGTGCAATAAAAATATTTACCCTAAAACGTATGATAAACCACTAAAACATCACGACTGTGGCGGCAGAAATTATGTGGAAGCACAGAACCAATTAAATACCTAGGAGCTGTTACTAAACCTAGGCTATACAAAACTAATTATACTACATCAACTAATTAACCGAAACCACTTTAAAAAGCTTCTTAAAACAAGATTTTATAAATGGCCAACGTACTATAGTTCGTGAGAAATCCCCAAATACACAGAAAACTGGGCATCGACCCAACAAGACAGTTTATTAAAGTTTCTCTCAAATCTCCCTCCAACAGCTGGGCCACAAGAACATCCATATTCGACTTAAAAGAAAACTACCACGGGACCTTCTAAGCTCGAATGAAAACAACGAAGACAATGAATAACGCATTCGGCCCAAGGAACCAAAGCTTCTTCGTATTAATTAAATTATCTTAGGGAACCTTGTAGAGCATTTGCAAAATATTTATCTGGCGACTCGAATGAGAAAATGAAAAACCCCCAATGTGACGTTTTTAATTAATAGAACAGTCTATGACTTCCCGATTCGTTTGTTCTTGATCTTCTCTGCAATTGCTCTTCATCATTTGAAGGTTACCGTTGACTGGCTTCAAGCAAAAGTTTTCAAGGAATTTGAAAGGCTTGCACCTTCTTCAGCATAATCGATTTTTACATCTTCAATAGTATTCTCATTCAGTAGAAGATAAAAACGCCAATAGGCTTATTATAATGGTACAAATAAATGTGTAAAAGACTCACTGCAAGCCAAAAAAATTTGAGAGAAGTAACTGAACCATGTGGTGTAGCCAATACTCTTTCTGGAAAAAGCATTCTAAAAAACAATTGACAACCCAAAGCATTATTGGTATAATAATCATAATCTTCTTCATGAAAAGTTTACAAACACGGATACTTTAGGAGATTCCTTAGTCTGTTTTTTATGGAGCTATTCTAAACAGTGAACTGAAAGTTGTATTAAGAAAACAATTCTCACGTCACCCCGACTCATTTATTTTTTAAACTCCTCAAGAGTTGAGGATGTCATCTTAGTCTGGAAAATATGACGCATTTTCTCAGAATTATCGCCCAATCAGCTTCTACTAGATCTTAGGAAGACATGTGATCTGCAAAACATCATTTGAAGACTTCAACTCGATTGAAAAAAATTACAGAAAAGTTTAACAAAGAATTAAACCATTGCAGAAGCCCTTCTTGACGTAGTCAGTTTTCAAAATAATTTCAGCAACTATCTTGTTGTCACTATTCAACTTATCTGGTTTTCTGAACGCATTCGATAACGTAAAGCCATCAGAAAAACAAAATTCTGGTCCTTTAGTAGATTTTCAACATCTACGTTACTCAAAGATATCATCTATGATGTGTCTTCTCTCCTCCCTCCTTCTTTCCAGATTGCACTTATAATGGACTCCATATAAGTATGTAGGTGCTATTCTGTAGATGGAATGTGTTGTAGTTTCAATAGCTGTTTAGACAATTCTATTAGGAGATTACGGTTATTGTTGTAAGGTGTTCGAAGGAAGTTTTCTTTTAGTAAGGCAGTGCAGTATGCGAATTCTGATTAGTTTTAATGAGTTTACTTTTAATATTTCATTAGCCATTAGACAAAACGGCTCCAAGTTATCTTATGATGTATATTTTACTTGTTCTTTATACATTTTGGTGTTATTAACAAATTGCAATAAATAACAAATACAATAATTCTAGATTTTTTAAATAAAAGAATTTTGTTGCACCCTGTAACATAAACTTTAAATATCCCGCCTAGGACGCCATCACGTGACAACCAAGATTTTGGCATAATCGCCAACTTTACGTGTGTTTGGCTGTAAACAATTCGATTTAACTGATAAATTGTTGGTGTGTACCGTGGCTTCCGCTCACGTCGATTGCTTCTTATATCTTCTATATTGTGTCTGTGGCTGGGCAAATACTCTGATTTGTAATTAAAGTAGGACTGCAGCCAAATGCAGCGGTTCGAGTCGTCTGAAGAAGCAACAAGGGACTACCTCCTCAACGACCTGGGGGAAGCGGAGCTCGCCGAATCCATAAGCTGCTGCAAGCACTACTACCTCAACCCCAGGCACTTAAACGAGGTGCGTCGGGGCGAGCCGCAGGTTGCATTGATAGCACTTTGTGTCGCAGATTGACACAACGTTTCGACGGCAGATCGAGGAGGATGGCC
The DNA here is from genome assembly GCA_036346155.1 of Sinelater perroti. NCBI lineage: Eukaryota > Metazoa > Arthropoda > Insecta > Coleoptera > Elateridae > Sinelater > Sinelater perroti. The sequence goes on from JARFIY010000037.1 coordinate 325,455, forward strand.
AGTTCGAGCTCGTCGAGACGTGTAAAGACGGAACCTCCTTCTTCAAGGCGCTGGCGCTGATCCTCTATGGCTCGATGAAGTACTACATCATGGTCAACTGCCAGATTTTGGATTACCTGGTAAATGCAGGCTTTGTTGCATTCTGCTGTCATAATTATGTGGGTTGTAGGAAGCAAACAAAGAGCGCTTCCGGAAAAGTGTATCGAGGAACTTCGAAGAGTTCTTGGCAGTGAAGCGGACGCGCCGGCCGGATCCATGCTACGTCAGTACAAGGCTGCCGCCGAGTTGTATGGCCGCCCTATCATAGTGTATCAGTACAACGAAGGTAAATTTACTGCTTTTATGATAAACATTGGTTGTAAGAGATAATTTAATGCAGGAAACAGCTTCTTAGTGAACCAACCAGCCCTGAAGCAGATTATCGTCGACTACGAACCAGAAGGCGGGGAGAAAAGTAAGTTGCTTTCTCTTCTCTGTTAAAAGTGCAGGTGGAAATTATAAAAAACTCACGTTTTGCACGGACTTTTCTCCACTGAAGTAGATGAAGTAGGATGCTTTTATGTTAATTTTGGTTTGTAGGCCAAACCATAATAATTCCTTAATGTCTCGTTAACTAGTTGGTTTAATAAAATCGCATTGTAATAAATGTCAAGCCTATGAAGCTTGTTGATGGACGGTTTAAGTGTCACGGCTATTTTGAACTTTTTTGAGCTTCAGTTCAACTTTAATTATGCTTGATTTTCTTCCTCTTGAAAATCAGAATTTTAGAAAAGAAAAACTTAATTTAAGGATCAAATCTTGGACTCAGTATTTTGAATGAATTTGCGCCTCTACTTCAGGTGAGTTTAGGGTTATGCTAAGTTTCTCAAAGAATCACTTTGAGTGCCTGTCAGACCTAACAAACCGCTCAGATCATTTGAATTACTGATAGGTACTGACAACTTTTAACTTAAATTCATTAAGATTTTTGGAGAAGACACTCAAGAGTTGCTTTTTGTTGTCTAATTACAGAAAATACTTCGGGTAAGAATCCAATTATGTTCAAGCATCTTGAAGGTTCTATGGCTGAACGTTTTTAAGTGAAGTTGTGTTATTGCTTACTTCTGCTTGTTCAAACGGTTTGATTGGTATCTGATTATATGTTTGTATTTGTTGTGTGCCCTACATGCAGCTTTTGCTAAGAAAGGAAAGAAGGAGAAGTAATCTTTTCTTTAGTGCAGATAATGGAGCAGAATATCTAAAGTTCTTTGGTATAGTAGGATGTAATCATGTTTCTCAAGGGAAGCACTTTATTGACTCTACAGTCATCATGTATTTGTTTTGAGAACACTCGAGTTTCTGTATTACTATGCTAAATATCTTTTGTTGCTATTTTGAGATAGAAGTTAGTCGTTGGTTACTCAAATTTGGAAATCTCAATGTTTGACAACTAAGGGCAGAGCAGTTTTAACTTTTTTGAAACTTGATTTGAAAATATTGATATTCATTGCTCTATACAGAAAATGTTTAGTAATGATGTGTCATGTTTCTTTCTTCAGTCCAGGAATTGTTAGTTTATCAACATAGTCGTGAAACTTCTCAAAATTTCAAAGAGATAAGTTGCATGACAATGGGAAATTCATATAGCCATTATATAAGATGACAGGAAATTTCGTTTGCAACAACCCATTATTTTCATGAACACCATCTTGTTGAAACTACATAATTGAAGTTATGTAAACACCATTGTATTAGCATATGCCATTTATTTTATCATTGCATGATGATAGAGACATTCTCTCATGAATCTCTTTCTATTAATACAACTTGGACTCATATTGTTAAAATGAATCTTCCTGTCCTCGTTTTGGTTTCATAACGCCCAATTAACAAATACACGACATTGCATAGTGGCTTTTTGGCCAACTCTTCTGTAAGTTTTGGATGAAACTATGATGAGTGCTTTTTGACAATTATAAATTCTGTAGATCATTAGTCAAATTGAAGGTTTTGGTTATTTTGTTTGCTGCAGCAGTGTTTTCAATAGATCAACTAGAGGGAGGGCATCCCACTTTCTCGTTTAAGACCAAATAAGTTTATTCATCTAGACAATAAAGCAATCTTAGGGCAACAGCAGTCGAGGTAGATGACCAAGTTGTTGAATTTGTCGTCTGTAGACCAATTTGGTATATTTTGTTGACCAACAAAATTCTAATGTTGCCGTTGAGACAAGGAACATTTATTTTATAATTAAAGAGGGAGAAGAAGACATCTTTGACGTTTTGAACATGAAATGAGTGGTTGATACAGCTATGTTGTTGAAAGAGGGAGAAAAAGGTTGATTCACCATTTGGATGAAGGATGTTGGGATGAAGGCATTCAGAGGTTGTTCTAGCAAGGGAACAACTTACATAAGTTGGTAAAGGTTTTTAAATCCTTCTGGCAACCTTGTGTATTGTATCTGTATAACGAAGAACAAGAACAATTATGCGTTATGTTCTTCATTCTTGAACAGTTAGGCCGTGGCTGAAGTTTGAAAAGGTCAAGGGTTTCCAACGAACAAAATGATGCATCAAAGCATCAGCCGTGAAAGCCTTTGCATTTATTTGACAAAAATCATGGTTTTATCAACATGATTTCCTCACATACATTTTTGAGTGTCATTGGGAACAAAATTTATTAACAAAACTCAATTTGAAACAAAATGCTAGGACCAGCTGTTTTCTGCAGTTGAATATAAAAAGGGACCTGGCAATCGAATCTTCTGCAGCAATATTCGGTTCAACATGAAAGAAACGAGTGGTTTGCGTAGTGATTCAGCTCTTACTATAATTGTTTTTTATTCTAAAACTTGTCCTCTAAAAGTTTCTACGTTAATTTCTTTCTGTCGTTCATGAGAGCATCGTTTAGGTTCAACTTTTTCTTAACTCTTTTGCACCATTTTCTTTGTTAGGTAGAGGTTGCTCTTGTAGTCTTGTAGTTTAACTTGTCTTGATCTAGTGACTTGTGACATTTGTGACGTTTTACCAAGAAACAAGTGTGCGTGTTGTGAAATGGGAGTGTTTAACATAGCATAGAAGATGGTGAAGGCAAAGAAAAGACTACCTTAATGCTACTCAAATAGGAATGTTACTACCGGATTGCTTTTTTGATTTATTTTTTGTGCAGTTCTAATACCCATCATGCGAGAAGATCTGATCTCCATTCGAAAGAGCCAATTCACATGGCCCAGCACATGACGATGTACTTCAGCGCTTTGCTCCCCAAGCATTGGTGTTTTGAGGCGGTGAGTAGGCCATCGTTGCTATTAACTGTTCTGCACATGAGGTTAGACTAGGAGCGACTTAAAATTTCTTGCACTCGTTTATTAACAATAAAGCAGACCGCAAGTACAGTAAAAAAAGAAACGGAACGAAACTAATATAACGGTGTTTTAATTGTCAGGAAGAGCCGCAGCTGCTGCAGTTTCTTGAGGAGAGTGAGAGGGGGCCCTAATGGAAATGAGCTTGAATATTACAAAACAAAATTTGTGTTATTAAATTTATAAGTTCCTAATACATCAATACAATTTCTATCTGATTTTTAGTTTAAATTAAATGTACATGTAGATATGTTATTTGAGTAAATAAATGTTCAAATAATAAAAAAGTGCATCAAAGCTTTCATTAAGATGATGGTTCAGATTTTCCAAATATTCTGTTAACATGCTTGTTTGCTTCATCTTTCTTCTGATGCTACAAACCTATTTTTTCATTTTGCTTTTTCCATTAGCTTCAAACACATTGTTTTGAGGGGTTTTGAGACTGTTGATGCTTTGCTCCCTTGGTCTTCCAATCTTTCTAATTTCTTCAGATTTTCCTGTATTCACTTCCTTTGGTATCTCTTCTCTGGTTAATTCTCTTTGTGGGCTTTGCCTAATACAAATGTCTGTCACAATATTTGGCTTCTGGTAGAGGTTGATAGAGTTGATATGAATGTAACATATTCCATTCTCTCGAATTGGTCTAAAAATCTGCTTCCTCCCCCAACCCTTTTGGTTGTGCTTCAATTCTCTGCACTTTATCTGATTACTGTTTTTATAACCGTTTGCTAAATTTAAATTTTTGGTTTTTGCCTTGAAGGCTATCAGTATAAGAAATGCCAAAGTAGTCGTGTTGTTCTTGGACTTTTATGCTGGTATCATTTTACTTCATGTCAACCTACTCAAAGGTCTTTCTTTCAATATTGATTGTATCTGTTCTGTGCCTGGTTCCTTGCTGATTGATAAGTCCAATTTTTTGCTCCTACTTTTAGTTGCTTATAGGTCTTGGTCTGGTTTCCATCATTGGACCCACAGTTCAGTGTCAGGAAAATATTTTGTAAAAAAAGAAGCTTCTGAGACTTTTTCTAGGTACAGATTGAAGAAGGGTCAAGAGCATAACTCTTGTGATGGTTCATCCTGTTGGTCAGTCTCTTCAGAGTTGTCTTGACAAGGTTAACTAATTTCTTAGGTATTCCAAACCCTATATTGATTCTTGCAGATGCTTCCATGTGCTTGACTATAGTTAGTAAAATGCTAGAGAATATGGATTATTCTGAAATTTAAAGATGTGACTTATATCTGCATAATCTTTTAGTGTTTCATTTATCTAGAGAGTCAATCTATGGGTGATAATTTTCTTCAACAGCTTATAGATAATACTTAAGAGGAAAAGCTCTTGTCACAAACCAATTTGTCTTATTTGTGGATGGAATATTTCTCATCAGTCTTTAAAGATCTCTTTTTTTGGCAAGAATGTGAGTTTGCAGGTGAAAGCAGTGTCTTCTTCCATCCAGATCATTTAGAATTAGATTTGGTCTTTTCCTAGGTATTCTTTTTTGTATAGAAAACCTTCCAGTAGCTAATTTATTAATGGCATTGCTTTTATGGTCATTAGAGTTTGTAAGCTTCATTACTACATCACTTTATATATTTGCAGCAAAAAATCTGTTTCAGAAGATCTAAGAAGAGTTAGATAAGAACAGACCATCGTAATGGAAGTTGCATAGCGGTTTGAAAGAGTGAATGAAACATATAAATATCATCAATAAATTAGATGGGATTACATAATTATGTGGACAACATAAATGATCAAACATTGATTGAAGAATATAACAAAGAATACTCAAAAGTCTGTTAAGGAACTATCAGTTGGAAAAGTAACCTCACTAAGAACTATCCATAGCAATGACTCATTGATACAGACAAGAAATTCAAACTTCTGAAAATGTTGCGAAGTTCAATAGGGTTATCATTGTGGTGAAAACTTGACTTGGATTTGCCAGAAAAATTCTAATATTAGTCTAGGCAATGGAATTTGAAATCGGAGCTCATGCTACAGTAACTGACCATCCAATTATGGTAATGGTAGTCTGGATTTTCGCAAGGAAATTACTGGCTACAGTTTTAGAATCGTCAATGAAAAAAACTGAAGTCGTCAACTGAGGACTATTAAGGACTTGGACAGTTGAAGTCGAGACCAGTGATGCTTTCTTGTACCTACTAGTGGAATCCAGCTTTCCTGAGAATATTTAAGTCTGCATTTTTTGAAGACGTTGAGCAATAGCTAAAGAAACTTCTGAATGAACTAAAGATTCCTGGCGATAGAAGTTACATGGTTCAAGTGTCTAGGATTTGTTAGAAAGGATCCGGCTATAGAAATTTCCAGAATTGGAACTTGTGGAAGCTATTCGGTTCCAGAAATAACTCCAGGAAGCGCAGAAAGTCCATAAAGTAGTAGGAGATCGATTTAGAAATGAATGTCTTGGATTATTTATTAGCCAGAATTGAACAGTTCGTTTGCAGAAGACAAGCTTGAGCTGGCTCAATCTGCATTGAAATTTAAGATTCATTGATGCACTTTTCAGCAATGAGGTGAAATCCTGGAGTGAACTTACCATCAAAGTTAAAATAAGCTTTCAGGACTAGATAGTGAGTTGCTGAAGTGATTCAGGTGAGAGTATGTAGAGCATAGTCATAGTAATCATCTGAATTGTTAGGTATAAGTTAATAATCTGACATTTGTCTATTACCATTCAAACTTTGTTTAGAACAGACCTTTCCCACAAACTTGCAAATGAACTTAAAGAAAAAGGCGATTCTGAGTATAAATGTTCAAGTTACTTTAGTTAATTATTAGAGACAGATTCCTAAGTGGCAGCTACTCTCAGGAAGAAGTTTAGAAGTTAGAACTATAATGGTGTCAATAGAATACTTGAAAATTGTTTGCTACCACAGATATCGGTACACCTCAATATGTGGTTTCAGCAAGATGGGGTGATGGCTTACATGGTTAGAGACCCAATGAGATATGAGATAGCCATCATCTCGCCGAGTTAACCCTCTCCAGGTTTTTTCTTTGGGGCTAAGTTTTTTTCAGCACACAACTAAAAACATCAAGAATACGGTAGATGTAATAATTCTGGAACCCCAAGAGATGTTAGAAGTGCCGTAAGAGAACATGTTGGAAAACTTAATTAGAATAGAGAAAATGGAAAACAAATCAAGAAGCACAAGAAAAAAGATGTTCATATAAGTAGCAATAAGACAGAAAAAGAGAGAAAAATAAAAGACACAGTAAACATAGAGGAAAAGAGGGAAATTCTGCAAAAGTTGTTATAAAAAACAAATAGAAAAGGACGAAATGAAAATGGAATGAAAAGTAGTTTAAACATATTGAATATGATGATAATACCAAATGATAAGCATTAGAAACCACCTAGTAGATTAACGTCTTGGACGAAGAGGAAGGTTGTGATTACAGAAACATTCAATAACATGCAACGAGTGGATAAAATGGTATTCCAGGAGGTAAAAAATATAATTAATCTTGGAATGTAAGTGGAATTTTTGAAAAATTTGATAAGGGAAATTAATAGATGTAAGATAGACATAGTTGCTTTATAAGAAACACATCTGTAACAAAGAGGCGCGGAGAATGTAGGGGTCATAAAAGTTAAAAATATAAAGTGGGACAAATTAGGTAGTGGGTCAAATTGATTTTCTTGGATTCTCAGAATTCATTTTCTATGTGGGAGAAATAGGCTATCATACTAAGACCCAGAAAAAGTAGGCATAAATTCCACCTCTACAAGGTGACAAGCAACGAAACGTTTTTGGGTCAGTTTTGAAAACTGCCATTTCCATATGCAAACTTTCCATTAAAATTGATGGAACTCGTGTTTTATCATTTTTCAATTTTCACCCAAGAGGGTGAAACTCATAAAAATAATACATTGCTACAGTTAAACTTTAGATTTAGATTTCTGATGCTTCAAAAGGAGTAAAACTCTGAGATTTGAACTTTTCTTAAATATTAAGAGTAACGAATTTCCTACAATTCATCCTTTGAGAGGGGAATATGGATGTGATATAGAAAACCAAAACACTAGGCACGTCCTTGGATAAAAAACAGGATGACCTTTTAATTTCTGTTTTGTTTGTCAGGAGGAATAAAAATCTCAATAGTAAAATAGAAGAAAAGTAGCATTTGACATATTACTGGATAGGAAATGGAATAATATATTTGCTTCCATTGTTCAAACTTTTTTGCTCGATTATCTCCTAAGAGGATGTCGGAGTGAGGTACAGCAACACAGAAACTCAAAGTATATAGCATACCATTGTATAGGGAATGAAACTTACCTTCTATCTTTATCTGGGAGTCATTGTTAGGGTGGTTGAGTTGAGGGTGGAGTATCAAAACCTCTTTGATTGTATAGAAATTGAAAACCAGAGCAAGCAACATATTATTGGATTGAAATTTGAATAATTTCTTTGTTTTAGTATTTAGTCTACCTTTAAAAACTAAGGATATTCCCGAAGAGGGAGAAATTGGAATGTAGATATATAAAGCATGCAACAGATATTTTTATAGGCAGTTTAAGGAGCTTTGAGCTAGATTACTGGACGCTGTTTATGAAGGTTTTTTTTTCTATAGAGAAACGGCTAAGGACTGAGGAAGAGGACGAACAAACAGCTTTCCGCTCAGGGAGAAAACACAAGACAACATTTTCACATTAAGAACTCAAAAAGAATGAATATGGAAAAGCATATAGAATTGAACTCAAAAAAAGAAATTCTGCAAGAGTGGTAGAGGTGTAGTAAGATGTCAAAAAGTAACAAAGAATATGGAAGGGGAAGGAAGAGCTGCAAAGATGGAAGCAATGTTCAGAAGAACTGCTTAACGATGATCTGGAAAGAGAATATTTGGTATAACAACAGAGGTAACGACAAACCAAAAAGAGGAGAAGTAGAAGAAAAAGCAGCAACCTTTGAAAAAGGAAGCAGAAAATGGAAAAGAAAAGTATTGCCAGGAATTCTTAGTGCAGCAAAAATCGGAAGGGTTGGACATCTAAAGAGAATGGAAAAATTTAAAAAAAGCTGGCGTGGCTAAAGCCCCAAGGGCAAAAAAGGAGAGAAGCTGAGCAGAAATCGATTCAAAATGTAAACGTAACAAAGGGCAGACAGAAGTGAAATCATTGATATGGACAGCTTACATATAAATTAGTATTTTCAAAGCAATAATTTTATGCCAGCAAGATAAAAGTATGTCTGTTATAACCCGTCGACGAAATGCCACACCTGCAGCGCAACTGCATAAGGCCCTTATAAAAACACCTGTTGCACACGGCACTACGCCGTTTCTTGCCCGCTGCGAACACTAGAGCGTTAGAGGATAAGTTCAGAAGCTTCGACATCGGAAGTTTGTTGGACGCGCACAGCTGAATTTAGAGCGCTCTTGGGTAAAATTTTACCCGCAACTGCTGCTTAGAACAAATTTGTTATTAAAATGTTTATATTAATTTAGCGACGTATCAAATTTGCCATTAAGAAAAGAACTTATGGATTCGCCAGTATTTTTGTCAACAGACCGCAAGTGGCAAATGTTGGCAGAGCCTAGCCGTTTGAATTCAGTGCCGTGGAGTGTTTAGTGGCGTGTGAAGTGGACCTTAGGCGGACCAATGGGGCCAAATTGAAGGGCAGGAAGACGAGGTTCCACCACCATACTGATGTTCTGCGAAAGGTAGGGTGAATTTTCCTTTTCTTCTCTTGGGGGCGGTTGTGGTATTTTGTTCTCTACTTTTGGTAATGGGAAAAGAAATGAAGGGATGTTGCAATTTGGCTGGAGCTTTCGTAGATGTTTTTTTCGGGGGTGCTAATTTATAAAAAACAAAATGGCTGTTGATCTTTGTTACGCTCTGTGTCGGTCAGACGGCACAGCCGATTTAAAAACGGAAAACGGCATTGTGTTTCTGTACTGGCGGAGAACCCGGGAAAGCTACTTCCGCCAATTTACTATAAATGGCGACCATGCAAGCCTTAAAAGTATTTTTTTCAGTTTTGTATAGTCGAAGAGATAAATCGAAAACGGCGTATTGTAAGCGCTTTTTTGGATATTTTTTTCTAAGAACGTACATAAAACTGATAGAGTTTTTACTATCAAACTTGTCATTCTTTTAGGAAATTGGAGATGATTTATGGGAAAGATCGTTTTTATCCGATAATATAATTATATAATTTTTCCCGCTACTACAAAATATCTATATACGAAAAATTTAAATTTTAAATGTTTCTCAAAGTGGGAATATTGTAGTGTTAGTCGGATACGTGAGGGTTGGCGATTGATATTTTAAATTTTCTACGTAGCTGCTACTGAGAGGAAAGGGAAACTTATTGACTTAAGTTTTGGTCTCCCTTTTATTATTTTATTTTATTTCATCTGAAGTCCATTGTACCGTAGGGTGTTGGACTATATATTTTACATTTTTATTACTTATTTATATCTTGCATATTACACTTTATCCTTGTATGTCCTTGATTTTTTCCCCTGATTCCTGTCCTCATTGTTTTTACTTCGCATCAATGTATTTCTTGATTTTTCGCCACTAGTCTGACTTGTTCTTCTCATCGTATTTGTGGACGTATTACTTTGTTTCTTCCTTGTGTCCTCGATTCACATCCTTGTTTGGCTATTCTGTCTTTTTTCATTCTATGTAGATATCCTAACCAACTCAGTTGTCGTCTTTTCCATTACTTTTTCTATTGGTTTTACATTCAACTCTTTAACTAGCACTGTGTTTTTTATTTTATCCTTTTTAGTAATCCCTTGAATTTTCCTTAGGAACCTTATCTTTGCTGCCTTGATTTGACTTTTATTTCTTATTGTTAAATTCCAGGATTTACTTCCATAAGTTAGGGAGAGTCTTACGACCTTTTGGTATACCTGTGTTTTGATTTCCTTTGGTTTCTCTTTTTTCCCCAAAAACGTATTTCTAAAGGTTATTGTATAACCTACCTTTCTACTTATCCTATTCTCTCTGACAAACAGTTATAGCTTGTAACTTGTTTCTGTGTTTGTTCATTTACTTCTATCTTTTTTTTAGCCATTACCATCGTTTATGTCTTACTTGTTTTTAGTTCCATATTAATTTGTTTTAATTCTTTTTGGTATTATAACATTTCTTGGAGTTGAATTGATTTCAACCAGGTTCTTATTTCCATACTTTACATTTCCCTATGCCTTTGTCCACTACTATTGAAAATAGCAGGGGGCTAAGTACCTGTTTCAGTCCTATCTTTAATGTGAATTCTTTCGATTTGTCGTTGTATGTTCTTACTTTATTTCCGTTGTTGTTATAGAGTGCTTTAACCATTGTTATAATCTCTTCCTCTATTCTTCTTTCTTTTAGGCATTTCCAGACATCACTTCTCCTCATCTTGCCAAAAGCTTTTTTAAGGTCTCTGAATACAATATGTATATCTTTTCCTTTCCTTAATATTCTTTTCCTACTTGTCTTAATACGAATATTAGGTCTTGAGTACTTCTGCCTCTCCTAAACCCATGTGGTGCTTTTCCTATTGTGCCTTCTATTTTTTCTCTCGGTCTGTTTTCGATTATTCTCATAAATATTTTGACTGATATATTTACTTCTTCGTAGTACTTCCATCTGTCCATGATATCTTTCTCTTCTGTTAATACATTTCCTTTTTTATCCTTTGTGTTTAGTAGTTTCGGTGGTTTCTTTTGTCTGATCTGTTTTAGTGTGCCGTAGAATAATTTCTGGTATTCTTTGCTTCCTTGACTATGCATTTGACTTCTTTATTACTTATTTTATATAAGTTATAGTCTTCTTCTTGTTATTTTAAAAACTTTTTTATTTTTTTCTTTATCTTCTGTTGTATTTCTTTATAGGTTATTTGTTTTGACTATTCTACGACTTTTTTTGGCTGCTACCATCATATTCTCCTTAAAATATTTCCATTTATTTTCTATTCTTAGTTTCTTTTTTGGCATCTTCTATATTTAATCTAGTTTGTAGTTTATTTTGGTATATCTTTTTGATTTCTGTAGCTTTTGTTTTTTTTTTGTTCGGCGTGTTTTATTTTCTCTTTTTTCTTTAGAACTTTCATCCTTACCAAATAGTGGTCACTTCTAATTTCTGCATATCGTACTGTTACATCTTTAATCGCTTTCCAATTTTCTCTGCTTGCTATGAAGTAGTCTATTATAGATTTTTCTTTCTTGAGTGAATTTTTGCTGGAAAATTTATGTAGTTCCTTATATTTGAATCTTGTGTTTGTCAGTATTATTTATGTCTCCCATGATCTTATTGTTTTCTGTTCCATTATCTATTATCTTTTTTTCTCGTTGGCATTTGGTCCATAGTACTGTTATGTTTATCATCCCAGTTTAGTTCAATGACTAGGAATCCTTCATTGACATATTTTTCTTTTCTTATATTTTTTATTTTGTCTGGACTTACTATCAGTCCTACATCTCCAGCTCGCCATTCCGTATTTTCTACTCTTAATCAATATGTATAGTATGTATCTCTCTCTTAATTCTTGAATATCCTTATTTTTCCTTTTTGTTTCCGTTATTCCCAGGTAGTCCAATTTTTGGATTTTTATCTCTTCAATTCTTTCGTCGTTTTTACCGTTGATTCCTCTAACGTTCTAGGTCCCTATTTTTATTAGTCTTTATCATTTTCAGTTTTCTTTTTTATTTTCCTTTCTTATTCTTGTATTTGCCATTGTAGTCTTCTTTGAGTGATCGTTTTTATCCGTATCCCATACTGTATTCCATTTAATTGCCATATTCGTCGTCCCAATTTTTAGTCTAATTTCAGTATCTTCTTTATTTAGATTTTTCTCTGGTTGTTTGCGTTATTTTTATTATTTTCTTTTCATAACTTTGCCGTTTAGTGTATCACTGTGTTTTAACTTGTCTGTTCCCAGTTACGGACCATAATGATGGAGACCCGATCTTCGGTGATGTAGGTGGTTTTCGCGCGGCGTTTGAAGTCTATGTTAATTATCTTAAAAAATTTATCAACCCTCGTGCTCTACAATCGAATAAACAAATGTTTCATTTTTACCAAAACCTACAGATGTCGAATAAAAGAAAAGCTTCATGTACCTTTGAAGAATCCTATATATTCAGTAGATTTTTCTGTTGGTAGGTTACATAGTATCTCACTGATAAATAAATCTAAAGTTCTGCTCATATAGTTGGGCGTTTAAACTACCTCTTTTTGCGTCTATTGGTATAAATATGACATTGCCCTCTTTGTAAGTTTTGTAAACATATCACCATTTGTAAACCTATTCTTCAGAGCACGTTTTCCTTATCTCTTCAAATGCAGGAGACTACGAGTTGCTCATCAAAAGTTATTTTTGGCTCACAATTTTCCCCCCGCTTTTCCTCAAATTTTTGCAAGGTGGGAACGTATAAATTTTTAACTGGATCGGGAACGTGGAACAATTTAACTTACAATCGAAGCTCCGCTCGATGGAAGCAAACCAAATGGCCGTGGCAGGCGCGCTTGTTGCGTTCGACAATGCAGCGGCACGATAGCCGCAATCGCCCGGCCTTTCGGCAAGGAACCTCCTCGTGTAAATCAAGAGCCGAGGACCACGCCACGTTTCTTTGTTTACTTTCTGTTCAAATGTATAGATAGATTTGTTTTTGATTCTCACTTTTTGAAGTTGCATTATTCAATTGTGGTTTTACGAAGTCTGGAGAGTATATTTGTAGATACACAGTCAAGGGAGAACGTTTAGTCTTGTGCTGCGTTCTCTGTTTAGGATTGGAATGTTATCGTTAGAGTTCTTGCTTTTCTTGGGCTTGGCATGTTTTTTCCATTGCCCACAGCTTTGTATCCTTTATGGATGTATTATACAGTGGTAGAGATAAACATAGAGGCACTAGGTTTCGTGCCAATTTTATAAGACACCATGTGCTGCTAGATTTCATATCAGTAGTTGCAGTCTTATGCCAATTTGGATGCCTAACAGACTAATTCAGTCGATAAAAGAATTTATTGCCATCAGACCTGAACTCTTTTCAACAATGTGCGTGGGAAAAATTATAAAGGCACCCACTTTAATACATCATAGATCACATATCAGTACTTTGACTTTCCACCATTGTTTGGAAAAACACTAGTTTTTTCTTTTTCTTTTCTGTGATACAAGGTCTCCCAAAAGAAAATTTCTTTTTAAGGTAGTTATAAAAAACATCCATTAAAAAAAAACTTTTGTTATTAAAATAACATTGAGCTAGAGTTCTGGTTTGCTGGAATGTCTTTTCCTTTCTCCTAGCACTTTCCTTTATGTTATCTTCCCATTCTATACAGGGTTGCCGCCGGGTCTTGATCCTTCACTTTTCATGTCGAATAATTTTTTAAGATATCTCTTCTCTCCCGTGCGAACCATATGGTGGTCATACCACTGTAGTTGCTTTCTTTCATGTTTTTCTACTATGGGGTTTTGTTACAGCTTTTCTCTAATGCTTCTGTTCTTCTTTCCCTCTCTTTCTCTTTGACCTCTTCTTCTACCCGACTCCAACTTTTCGATTCCTCCTTCCACTTCTACGTCACGTGCTCTTCACTCTTCTTTGCAAGGGTTGGTCCGACGTATCCGAGCTTCTTTTCATCTCATTATCATATAATAACGACTTACTTTATCTTCTTCTTTTATACCTCACGGTGTTGGGAAATTAAGCCATTTTTTATATTCTCTCCTGTCTCTAGCTAGAGTTCTGATTTGCTAGAGTATTTTTTTTCTCCTAGCGCTTTCCTTTATGTTATCTATACAGGGTCGCCGCCGGGTCCTTCACTTCTCATGTCGAATATTTTTTTAAGATATCTCTTCTCTCCCGTGCGAACCATATGGCCATACCACTGTAGTAGCTTTCTTTCAAGTTCTTCTACTATGGGATCTTTTTCCAGCTCTTCTTTAATGCTTCTGCTTCTTACCCGGTCTCTTATTGTCTTTCCAACTACACATCTCTAATGCTGTGACCTTTGATCTAGATTTGTCGATTACTCCCCAGGGGCCCGCTGCATATAAAATTGTTGAGGTATATATGGTTTTATACATGTGCATTTTTGTTTTCTTGCTTAATTATTTCTTTCCTATTAAAGTGTTGTTAATGTGTTAGTATATTGGGTTGGCTTTATTTATCCTCTTTCCTATTTCCCTATCTATTCCATCTTTACTTATTACTGTTCACTTGTAGGCCTTTACTTGTTCCAACTCCTTTCCGTTTACTCTTATGTCTACTTGCTCATCGTTTTTGTCCTTTGTGGTATGCATTATTTTGCCTTTTTCTTTTTCTATCTTTTCTTGTCCTAGGTTGTCTTTGCAAATGTCTATGTTTGTTTGTAGCTGCTGTGGGTTATTTGCTATTATTAATATGTGAGCTGCTTATAGTAGGTCTTGTTTCACTTTTACATTTTGTGTAGATGTAGTTCATGTAGATTATAAAAAATAGTGGGCTTAGGCTGTCTCTCTGCTTTATCCCCCTTTCCATTCTGAAGACCTCCGAAAATACCTGTTTAGACGCGCTTTTCTTTTTATTTTCTCGTGTAGATTTTCTGGCACTCATCTCATTTTGTGCGGGGCCCGTAGATCTCTGAGTGCATCCCATATATATATTTCCGGGGCACTCGAACGAACGTTGTTTTTAGACCTATAAAGGCCAAGTAGAGTTCTTATTGTGAAAATGTTTTCTTCCTGGGCAGAAAGCTGTCTGTTCGTCGTGTACTCTTTCTTTTCCTCAGTCCTGAATCGTTTCTCTAAAATTCTCTTTGTATATTTTTAACGCGACTGGGGACAGACATATGGCTCTGTAATTGTTGCATCATGCGGAGTCTCTCTTTTTGTATATGTGGATTATTATATTATTCTTCTAGTCTTCTGGTATGTCTTCCTGCATCTATGGAAGTTGAAAGATATTTTTTTTTAACCATTTACTCACTATAGGACCCTCTTTTTTAAACATTCCGGTGTTAGGGTCTCTTTCCTGGTGATTTCCCGCTCCTTACGGTTCTCAAGGCCTCTGTTATCTCGTCCTGCTCCTTTTAAACGAGAAGCAAAATTGCTAAGCGCTGTGCGGCACGTAGTGTCTCCGTAATGGCTACCATTTCTTGACGGTTATTTTCTTTCAATTGAACCAAAACGCGGATTGCTGTTGCATACTCTCGATTTACGATATACCCACAAGAAAAAATTTAAAGCAGATCAGTTTACATCACTTCTTCTGGAAATCAATTTTTGAGGGAAAATTTCACGAAGTCGTGCTAGAGACACGTTAGAAGTGTGTGATGTTGCTCCATCCTGCTGGAACCATGTTCTTTGATTATAGCCAGCAAAAGATTGCCGTTCAGGTGCCAAGAGATTGTTAACGTGCACTCCCTTTCATCTTCTAAGTAGTACGGCGCTGACATTGTAGCCCATACCATTTTTGGTGAATGAAGGGATTTTTCGTAGCGCTCCAGTAACGGCAGTTCTGTTCGTTAACGTGGCCATTGAAGTGAAAATGCGCTTCATCCGAAAACAAAATGTTGAATGAATCGAAATGCTCAGTTACACAGTTAACGAATTGAAGCCTCTGATTGGCTTTAATTTTTGCACCAATTGAATTTTATAGGGGGTGCAGACACTACCTTTTTCTCTCTTCTTTTATTTATATTGTAGCATCTTAATGTATCCGTTCTAGGTCAGTCTTACATTCTTTGTTTGTTTATTTATATATTTGGTTGCTTATGTAACTCGCATCGTTATTTACTTTTCATTTATTTATCTGCGAAAGAGAAACGTTTAGATCATTTTTGTATTTCCTAAAATTAATTTTATTCAAAATTTTATTTCAAAATTCCGAGATTTCTCTTATTGTATTTTTTGTATGTATGTTGCTTTTGTCATATTTATCTCGTATTCCTATTTTTTTATAATTTTCCTTCTTGATTTATCTGCATATTTATTCTGGTAGGTTATGGTCATTTTTTTTCTATTATTTCTTTTATTTTTATCTTTCCAATTAGTTCTAGTTCTATTCTTAATGTACTTGTGCTTGATCTGTTTCACTTTATTAGTTATTCTTTTTCTTTTCGCTATTAGTGAACTCTTTTTTATTAATTTAATGTCTATGTTGCTTTGTTTTGATTTTTGTGTACGACATTTTCCTATTCTGTTTCTTTAAATCTTGCTTTGTTTCACCTCTTGGTTTTGGCTCTCCATCTCTATGATTATTTTCGTTCT
This sequence comes from Sinelater perroti, assembly GCA_036346155.1. Taxonomy (NCBI): domain Eukaryota; kingdom Metazoa; phylum Arthropoda; class Insecta; order Coleoptera; family Elateridae; genus Sinelater; species Sinelater perroti. Next base: position 342,001 of record JARFIY010000037.1, read on the forward strand.
TCTTGTTTGTTCTTTAAATGCATTTTGAAAGCCAGTACACATACGATTGCACAGATCGATGATTATTTTAGACATGATGTTCAGATGCAATGTATGGATAGAATGGTAAAAATACTTATAAATTTAATGGTACAGGAAGAATCATTATTATCCTGTAGATCTTACCGTGCTTATGCTATAGGGCTTTATATATTCTTCGATGGTTGCGATGAAAAATAATAAAAAAATATCACAGGAAAAGGAGGGAGTATTGATCAAGCCACATTGGTTTTTTATTCATAAAAACTGTAAAATTACAGTTATCTTAAACGTTCAGTAGCAGTTATTAAATACCAGATGGCGCTGAAGCAATATATTAATCTAATTATAATTATAGGATTAGTATTATATAAATATTTTATTTTTGCATTTTAAATAACAATAAAATAAAAGTTATGCTTTAAATATATATTTCTGAATTTATTTCACAACTAATTTAGTGTAATTTAAAATTATTTTTATAGATAGCGCATTACGGTTAAACTTTTATAATTAATGTTGTGCAATAATTATTTCTATTTATTTAAATCTTAATTATTTAACAATATAAGAATAAATATATGTTGCTTTGAAAGACCATCTTTATGAACCTTCCATTAAAAAGATAAAATTACAGTTATCTTAAAAATTTCAGTACTAGCTACTGTATACTAGATGGCGCTACTAATATAGTATTTAAAATAAATGATAAATATATAATTTAATATACTAATTTGTATTTCCATTGATATTGCACAATTATTTTAATTGTATTACTATAATTTATTTAAAGTTAACAGTTTTTACTGCCATCTGGATACTGAAAGTTTCAGATAACTGTAATTTTCCAGTTTTAGTAGATAATTAAAACATAGGAGTTTTGGAAATAAGTGTGAATCAATACTTTTTTTCTTTTCCCATAACGCTTTGAAGTTACTGTAACGCGCGGCACCTTACATCTTCAAAGAAGTAGGGGCCGATTATTCCTCGGCGCTGACATTGCAGCCCATAGTGTTACTTTTGGTAAATGAAGGGATTTCTTATGCTTGCATTGTGGATTCGCAGCGCTCCAGCAACGGCAGTTCTGTTTGTTAGTGAGGTGAAAATGCGCTTCATCCGAAAACAAAATGTTGTTTACACAGTTAACGAATTGAAGCTTCTGACTGACATTGTGGAGCTTTAACTCTTCCACCAATTGAATTTTACAGAGACGCAGACAAAACTTTGCACAGAGTGCGGTATAATGGTGATCTAGGCACATTCAAAACACTTGGCCGTTTTCAAACAGATAGGCCAGGAGTCTCGCGAACGGACTTTTTGGTTCGTTGCGTTAAATCGAAATTTTGTTATGGAACACCCAGTATTATACCATACTTGCACACTAGCCTTTTGAGATCAGGAAGAGTGCAATATTGCTGGCATTCTTGTATACAGTGCGGACAATAATTTTGCATACGGTTTAGGTCGGTACTGATGGCAGGCCACTCTACAAATTTTATCTTACCCCGCAAAAGAGTGCACCGCAGGCCGCAAATTCGCTCACCAAAAGACAATAGATGTTCTCCGAGAAGTTGGTGGTAGACCTTTGAGCCCGTTGAGGGCTACACAAAGTTCCACCCAAAGTCACCCCATATCATCACTGAGCCACCACCGAAGTTTAAATTAAATTTATTTTGGTCCTTTTCGATCCACAAGAAATTTAATTCGGGATTCTTTGTGGTGATTCTTGAGTGGTGGTTTGGGTGTCCGTTTTCGCTATTTGAAGGGTTTGAAGTTGTTGATGACTTGTTGATCACTTTTGGATCTCTAGCAGGTGCCATAAGAGGTTCGAGGTTCAACCCCTTCTAAATTTGGCTGCTTGAACTGTTGTTCTTCTGAACTTCGGTCAGAATTCAGCGCTCATCTGTACTTGACAGTTTTTTCGGCCTTCCAGAAATACATTTCTTCCCATATTCGGTGCCCATCTTGGTAAAATTGTCAACTACGATAGGGAAGCGATCAATTTGCCGACTTGTCTTGTTGTCATCTTTGTAGATTTTCGCTTGTTCAAGCTCACTCAACGGTTTTTCTAGTAGCATGGTTTCCAGCCCTGTTTCTTCCATTCAATATATTTTGAGACGAACTTCAGAGGAGAAGAAATGGAAATCCTGGAAAATAAAGCCATTTAGGCTACATTGGAAGGGTTAGAACTTTTTGCTTTTATGATTATTTCTATCCCGAAATTTTTGTGGCTCTATCTACCCGACCTTGCATCTAAATATTAAGTTGGGTGGTAACTTGAAATGGTTGGCCTTGACTTAGGCGGATTTTTGTAGTGCCTTTATATTTACCTTGACCACTGTGGCCTTAATAAGTTTTAGACCATTCTGCCGTCAAGGCATCAAGGCAGGAGTTTTGGAAGTTACACTTTACTTTACTCTCTTCTCATTCTATGGTAGTTTCTAATGTCTCATCTAGAATATTTATCACTTGTTTGATTGCATAGAGAATCTTAGAAAACTCTTTATGACATTCAATAGTGGTTTCAAACTTTTCTTTATTGAAGCCATTTCTCGTATTTAAAACGCCCAAAGTTTTTATCTTGCCAATCTTCATCGGTTAAGTTTTGGCTTTCCATTGTTTTGCCTCAGATGGTTGCCCTATTTTTCTTCGTTCCCAGAGTTTTCAGTCCTGAACTATTTGTGGCCATCTATTTGGTGCCATTCGTCTCATATGGTCATACCACTTTAATCTTTTTTCTAATTTCCTCTATGGCTGTTTTTTCATTTTCATGCTTTTTCTAATGTCCTCATTTCTGGCATGTTCCGATCGGCCTTTGCTACAGCTTCTTCGCAAAAAGTCAATTTCCGCAGCTAAAATTTTTCTTTATTTCTTTTTCCCGTGTTTTCCCACTGTGAGTAAAAATGATTTTGGCAACCGTACTGTATATTCTCTTTGTCTCTTTGTAGATTTGTTGTAACATAGAGTTTAATCTTTGTGTGGCTTGTTTGGCTTGTATTATTCTATGCGTGATCTCTTTTTGACTATTACTTCCATCTGATGTTATTGTACTTAAATATTTATAATATTTAAATGTTTTAATTACGTTTCCATTTATCCGCATATCCCGGGCTTTCCATTTGTCCACACTTTCTCGTTTGTAAACAGTTTTGTAATTGCATCTCTATATATTTTAGGAAGATCGATATTTCTTAGTACCTCAAATAATTTTACAGTGGGTATAATGTCATATGCCTGTTCTAAACCTATGAAAAGGATACGAGTCTCTCTCTATGTCTTGCTGATATTTTCTGTATCTCTTGGTTTAAAGTGAAAATATTGTCTATGGAGGATCTACCAGCCACAAAACTGCATTGTTTTTCTGCAATACCAATTAGACTTTCTATCTTTTGTTTAATTACTCCTCCATACAATCTTTCTATTGATAATGTGACTGTAATACCACTATAACTGTGTCACTGTATTTACCTCTTTATGTATAGGAATAGTGTAACTCAATTTCCATTCTGTGGGTATTTTTTCTTGTTCTATAATGGTCTTATTAAAAAGTTGCTGTAATAATTCAATGAGCCCACTAGCATCTAATGCTTTAATATTTTATTATTCTTTCGATTTCGTGTGTAATATTTGGTGGATCTTGCATAGTTTGTTGTTTTATATGCTCTTGTCTGCTTTCAGTAAGTAGATATTTGTAGTATTTTTTCCATTTATTAATTTGTATCATTTGTGTATTTGTTTTTTTGTCGATTCGCTTGCCTAAGAGTTTTTAATACTTTCCAGGTCTCTCTAGCTATTGTTCTTCCTGTATTTTCCACTTCTTTACATATATTATTTTATTATTTATTTTTGCCTTGATTACATCTTTCTTTACTTGTTTTTTTATTCTTATGCTTTCTTTTCTGTCTTCTTGCTCTTGTACTGTCGCCCACTTTTGATAAGCTTTTGTTTTTTTGGTGATGTTCTCTTCCCAATTAAATTGTTTTTACTTTCGTTCTCATCTCTCCTAACGATTTTAATGCGGCTTTATGTATTGCTTCTTTCGTTTGATTATAACTGTTTTCCACACCGCCCTGTACATCTTCAATTAATTTGTTTGATAGTCTTAATTTATATAAATTGAATTTTGTACTCTTTAATTTATTTTTGTTTGGTACATTTTTCCTTATTTTCAAATATATAATATAAGTAGCATATGATCTGTTACACATTCAGGTCCTCTTAGAAGTTTGTATGTTTCTTGTCTTTTTATTAAGTAATCTATTATAGACTTTATTCTAGGTGTTGGTTGATCTAAATGTTGGATATGACCATTTATAATTTTTAGGTTAATTCTGTTGCATGTTTTCATTAACGTATTCCCATTATCGTTTACTATGTTTTCGCCAAACTTTCCTGTTATTGGATCTTGTTCTTCGCGCATTTAAATCTCCTAAAAGTACAATTTTAGTTCCTTTTCTTTATTGTTCTAGTATAGAAGTTAAGTCGTTCCCAGATTTGTCTTTGCGTTTTTGTTTGCATCATCTGTAAGCCGCCTTTATGCAAATTGTGTGCCCAAATATTTGTAGTTCCATTGTTATTAATCTTTTCTTTACTTCTTTCCAGTGTTTAGTATGCTTTTCATATTTTATTGATGTAGCAATAGCTGCCCCGGCCTTTGCTCTTTTTCCTTTGGACACTCCACTATAAAACCTTATGTAGTTTGCAGACTCTTCATTTCCTTTTCCCTTTTTTTGTCTCTGTAAGTGTGGCTATGTCATTTTATATTAGAAAAGCTGTCCAAAACCTCACCTTTTTTATGTTTATACCCTGGATATTCCATGTGCCAAAATTCAATGTTCTTTTCTGTTTGCTATTTTTCTTGTCATAATTTTCATCCGTAATCAGAGGTTTGCACTTTGATCTTCTAATAGTTTGTTTGGTTTTACAACTCACGAGGAGTTAACCCATGTTCTTAACCCCCAACCTGTAGGATCAGAAACTTTGATTTTGGAGTGTTTTTCCCTATATAGTCTGCTTATCCACCACTCTAGAGAATTATCTTTCCTGTTTGACTCTTCCTCCCCCTTTGCTGACGTTTTTTTAAATTATCTTCTACCTTAGGAACCGTTAGTCGGTTTCTACCCGTAGTCCTAGGTAGAAGCTCTTACATGGTGCTATCAGCAGGGCCAGCTGAACCCTGGTTTCTTTAGGAGGTGTTACGCCTCCATCACTCCCTACTTATCCAGAGTCCAATTCTTGCATTAATTCATTACTTTTTGCCTGTCCCTACTGAAATATTAACCACTTTTCTACCACCAAAGAAATTAATTTGCTCCTCTATCTATTGCTAATTATATTATCTGGCCGCTCCATCACCATAATAAATAACAAATTTCCTGTTTTGAAACTCGACCTGCGCTGATGGCAAAGAGTGGGAAGCCTCCAAAACCGGCAAAAAGGCGCACACTGCACTTAATTACTGCATCTCCGCGCTGCAAAACGCAGATGGGGATAACGGCAGTTTAAGTAAAATTGTTTTTTAGCGGCCGGTGCCGTTAAAAATAGGAGGGCCGGGGACTGCGGGCACGTTTGACCACATTAAATTGCTTTGCGCGATCAGATTTTTTGCGCATCTGCGGAATAGCGCGCCGCGTTCGCAGGAAGCTGATAATTGAGTTGTCCGCTTCGTCCGCGCCGGTGCGGCCGGGAAGCGTCACGTACTTTTATTAATTTCTTGCGGCGAATTCCTCCTCCTGTGATGGACTGGCTATTGAAACTCTGCATTCGAATTACGGCAGCAATTTGAAGCGAAAAAGTAAATTATGGACGTCTATTGTACTTGAAGTCCTGTTCATGTTGTTTGTTTGGTTTCGTCAATAACTGCATCTGTCATATTGTTGTTTTAAAAAATAATACGGCCACCATTCAAAAGAGAAAAGAGGTCTTCGAAGTTGTACAAATGGTGAAGAAAAATGAGAGATCAGAAACGAAGGTTTGGTTATTATTTTATTTTTGAGTAAAATAGGCGAAGCAAAACTTTCAAGAAACTCTTAAAGATTATTCCCCAATGTACACAGAAATTAGTTTTGGATAACGTTAATTAGTAGTGTTGTGAAGTACCATATGACATGGTGGCTGATTAAGCTGAACGATCTGTGGATACCTACCAAAAGCTGTTTAATACATATATAGTTGTCTCCATAGCTTTGTAATTGGATTCTATACTTTTCTGTTCTTCGTTTTCTTCTTTCACTTGTTTACTATATTCTGCTCTTCTAAATCTGCCTGAACTGCTCACCATCTTTTCCGCAGCCTTCTTCTCTTTTTTCTTCCTTCTGGTAGTCTCCAAGCTATTACTGCCGTTTTGTGCTTCTCCAGTCTTTCGAGACGACTAAACCACTGCAACCTTTTTGCTTTTATTACCATACAATTTTTGGTTCTTTATGTATGTCACTGTATCTTCATAGAAATTAAATTAAACGGATATAGTTGAAGTTTATTGTTAGCAATTGAATTGTTTGAAGGAAGCCTTGGATTAAGCGTTGAAAGTTATATTCCATCAAAATGATGCCCGTCTGCATACAGCTAACAGTACCATAGAAAAATTAGGAAAAAATGCTCTTCGGGCCCATTTACGTGAGAAGCTCTCAAAGTATCTTGATGGCAAAAGCTTCACCGCCCCGAAAAACGCTGAAAATGGATTTAAAAATCTTTTTCGAATTCGAAGTAAAAAGTTTTTTAAGAAGAAATCAAAATCTGCCCGAGCGATGTGTTGAGGATTCCATCTTCTTTATCAGACCTTGCTCTATCAAATTACCACATTTTAGGAACTTGCAAAATTGTTCTGATGCCAAAAGCTTTAGCTTTCCCAAAAAATATTGAAAATGTAATTGAAATCTTTTTGAATTTAAAGTAAAAATGTTTTTGAAAGAAGACTCAAGAGGCTGTATGTTAAGGATACCTTGAAGACATTTAATAAGAAAAAATATATCTCTACCTTTCTCATCAGGCTTTAATTTCTCATATTGTCACTTTCTTAAGAGCCCGCAAAATTATCGTAATTTCAAAAGGTTCACCACCCCGAAAAACGTTAAGAATGGAACTGAAATATTTTTGAATTCTAAGTAAAAAGTTTTTGAAGAAGAAATCAAAAATCTGCCGAAGAATAGTTTGAAGACATATCTACTTAGAAGAATATCTTCATGTTTCTCGTCAGACCTTGTTCTCAGCAAATTGCCACTTTTTAAGAGCTTACAAAATTATCTTGATTGCAAAAGCTTTCGGCTCCGAAAAACATTGAAAATGAAATTGAAATATTTTTTGAATCCAAGAAAAAAGCCTTTAATGAGCATCTAGGTAAATCTGTACAGTTGTTGATATAGGAATCACGAGCTAAACAGAATTAGGCAATATCTTCTATCTCGTTATATTATACATCAGTCTAGCTGCAAAAGTCTAGACAATTCGGAAGAGCAAATACCTCAATACATACCACCATGGACAAACCTAAAGCCTTCACCAAGAAGTGCCCTGGTGGTGAGTAGAACACATAGATTTTGTGTCCTTACCGGCGAAAGAGCTGTTAATGGGATTTTTTTGAGGTTAAATCAATTACTTGGCTGACCATTTTCCTTTTTATTCTTCTTTGAAGTCCGCCTAGTCTTTCTTCAAAATTCCTCCACTTTTATCATTTCCTTTTTGACATTTATTTGCCTACAATAGTAATTGGTCTGTAGGTGCTAATGGGAGTAATTAAGAGTCTTCTTCTTAAAACATACGGTAAGAAAGGATGTGAGGTGATTACTCAAAATCTGATTGAACCTTGTCGGAGTTGCATTTTTGAAGACAATAATTTTCTGTTAATGCGGACGTTTTTGCGAAAAACCTCCGCAGAGGATGCAGTAAGGACACTTTACAGCATTAAAGCGTTATCTGCCCTCCTTTGCAAATCTGCAAACTACAAAGCCCCAAAGATAGACAAATTTCCATTCCAACGTGCATAAATTCCAGCTAGAGCGCGCGCTGCCTCTGCAGCAGTTCTTCGGCACGCCCCATTAGTCAGCATTTAAAACATCAACTCGCAACTTTTTCTGTTCTATTTCTCTTAGGCGAGTCATTAACTCACCGTTTAAAAACCATTAGGCGCGATTTAGTGCTCTCACTTTTTAAACGCAGCGCGCTCTGATAACGTATCGCCCGAAACATCGCTCCCACACGTGTTGGGGCTCTCGTTAATTGCGGCGGCGTGTTCTGCCCTTATCGCCGGCTTATCTGCGCATTCGGATAAGAAGGCAATCTTGCCGGGCAATTTGCGCTTGGGACTTCATGCTCGGTTTGCAGATTAAGATACGTAAACATCCTGTGCGCTTTACTTACAAAGTAAGATTGCTGTAAAGTTAACAATTAATTATGGATTTAGTATGGTGGTTAAATTTGTTTACGAAGTGCAATCAACAAATTGGAAAAACTTGGGTTTACACAAGGCACATCAAAATTTTGGTTTTGTATTCCATGTTTCTACTCGGTACATTCAAGTTCGAAAGATCTCAATTTTTTTTCTAAAAACGTACCCAAGAAAGTTAAACTTCTGTTACTTCTCAACGTAAATTCTGCCTAGATTTACACACTTTTTACAACATCGTCGCCATGATTCTATGGCTGCCGAGAACACTTTTTTCGGAGTGTATTTGCCCATTGGAAAATCGCTGATGCAGCAGCGGCTCGATTGGAAAATGAACGGCCACGGAGAGTGTCCTTCATCGTTGAAATTCATGGCGTCATCACGTGTCACCATGTCCTGAGACATTGCCATTCGTGGTCCCCACCTTGAAAAAATTTTCTGCATATATCACGCACACCTAATCGACTGTCTGCCATAACAACTTGCTCCACTCGCGCAATCATGGTTTCGGTTCAAGGCTGCTTCGGTCTACCTTCTTTAAACTTTCGCAGAACGAACGCACATTTTTAACATGTATAACGCCTTCACCCCAATTGGGATTGCATTTTGATGGGCCTTTCACCACGCAAGAGAAGAAAACGGAAGATTACACGTTGTTCTTGAACACTAAACGTCGCCATTTGAAGTATACAAAACAACACTCACTCCAATGGCGGTAATTCCACCGGTGTAAATTGTAAGTTGTTGCCATTTATATTACAAATTTAGGAACATTTCCTGCGTCTTTTAAAATTAATTGCATATTTCTACTTCCTTCTCATTTGGAGACCTTAGAACTTGAACGCACCTTGCAGAAGCATCACGAGCTAAACAATATGATACCGACGTAGTCTCTTCATGTTTGATATTTTAAACTTTTCAGTTCTAAATGCAGTGCCTTTTTTATAGAGACTTGAATCTACTGTTGCAGTGCACTGAAAACAGGGGTTCAAACAACAAATTGATAATCAGACAGAAGAATCAGAAATACCAACATTGTGGGTATAAGCATACATAGATGTAGAGCTTGAAAACATCAAGACATGAAGATTTGGATTTTGACAAAATGATTAGAATGGTCAAAATTTCAAAATGCAATTAAATATAGTTGACTTACTTTAACAGGCAACTTTACCACTGATTTTAGTATTGTGCAAATCAGTGAAATCTATTATCGGTTGCATAAGGTATATTGTTTGTACTTCAAAGTCATATTGGTTAAGAAATAATACTGCGATTCTTTGGAGACATATGGGAAAATAGGAACATCCTACATGGGACTGGGGATTATTTTGACCAATTTTGGTTTCTCTCTTTTTCATTTTTGTGATAACTTTATCGTTTTGCTTTTCTTGCTGACGTGAGCGCTTACTTTAAATTAATTACTATCGATAGAAGCGAAAGCGGTGGAAAGGGAATAATTTGAACTCCACGTATAGACAGTGTGCAATCGTGGTTATAATCTTCAAAAAATACGATAAGATTAACCAACCAACATCTCTTTAATCTTTTTTCTCTTAATCCTTTTGCTCTTTTACTGGGAGTAGGATGTTGACTTCACCTATTTTTTCCATCCCTTCCTGTCTCCCGCACTATCTCTCGTTAATTCCATGGTCTTGCTTCTCCCCATCCCCAATTCTTCAATTCTGTCTCACCAGCTTTTTCTAGGTCTCTCTGCCTTTCTTTTTTCTACCCCTCTTGCTTGTATTGTTTTCTTCACCAGTCTGTCTTTGTTGATTCTCCAAATGTATTCAAACCATTAGTTTATGCCTGCTATAATTGTTATTTCCTTCTGCCCTAATTCTTTCCTAATTTTTTCGTTTCCGATCCTATCCCTGCTATGTCTCTAAAGTGTTTCATTTCCGCTGCTGTTAGTTTTTCTTTTTTTTAATCGGCTAGCATTCACTCGCATATAATAGAGTTAGGGTTACAACTGTATTGTATATGTATAGTTTTGTTTTCATTTTAAGCTCTGGTATTCTATATATGGTTCTATTTAAGACATAGTATAACTTATTTATTTTACTTCTCCTGTTTGCTATCTCCGCATCTATTTTTCCGTCCTCCGTTACTATGCTTCCGAGGTAGTTAAAAATTGGTACTCGTTCTATCCCATTTTTATTATATGTTATCTTAATGCATCATTATCTTCAGATGGTTTGTCGTTATTGCAATCTATCTGTTCCCCCTTTTTTATATTGTTTATAATGTTTCTTTCCCAAACCTTTGGTATTTGTTGTTTCTCCGAAGTTTTGCTACATATCTTCCACAACTATGTAGTGGCCTTATCGCCTCCTTCTACTTTATCATTTTAACTTCTACTATGTATTTGCCGTAGGCTTTTCCTATTTTCATTCTGCTTGGTGCGGCAGAAATAAGTGGACTGTATAAGTAATTTTAAATTTTGAATAAAGGAACTTGAAACAAATCTAAAGTTAAAACACTAACCTGTGGAAACTGCGCTTTCCCGCAGATATTGGCTTCCGGCTGTTGGCCCTGGGGCTTCCAGAAAAACAGGATATAAGGATATGGATAAAAAATAGGACAAGTTACCCCAATCTTCACAGCGAGGCCGAAGGGCAGCGTCTTTCTTGGTGCAAAAGGTTCCTTCGTCGAGCCAGATGAAAGAAAATGGACCGAGTTTTCTACCGGCAAAATTTCAACCCCGAAAATTAGCCTTTAACAAAAGCCTCGCAGAAAATTAAAACTTCTGCTGCCAATTAAAGTCGCCGGCGAACTCTCGGATAAAAATGTTCTCGTCTTACGGAAAATTTCTGTCACAAACTGAATTCAAAGAACGACGCCTGCGAAAACATAGCCAAAAGGCCAAGTGCGAACGAACAAAGGCAAAGGCGTAATGCCGCGCGAAAAGGCGTAGTGCCAAGTGTCAATATATCGCAACGCGTGCTCGGACAAATTCGGCCGATACCACAAATTCCAAATATGTATAAGAGGGAACCAAAATATAGCCGGCCCTAATTTAAAAATTCAAAATTAAAGATAATTTTGAGATTGAAATGCATACATAACTCTAGACTTCACCTAGTAGTATGTACAATTCAATTACCTAGCTCCTGCGTAACTTGTACTGATTCAAATAAGATGAAGACAACCTGGCTTTCATCAGTTTCAAGAATCTATCAATTTAAGGTTGGCGTTTGATTTGTCCACTATCCGAGTTTGACGATGGGACTACCATTTATAGTCTTCAAACAAGTCTCAGTTGAAAACTAGAAATTGGACACGGCATTTGTTCCGTGCGTGCTGTTATGCCGCCTATTTGACGGAGCAATCGACGGATCTTAGCGTGAGCTAGAAGCTGGATTGCCTACTTACAGAAACACTTACTGCATGTTAGAAGAATGTTCGAGAACTCGACAGATAGGTGACATCACCAGATAGAATGTTGGACATTCCTGCACTGAAGTTCATACCATCCAGCATGACCATCTTTAGGGGACAAAACCTGATTTTATTTTTAAAATGTGTTCATTAAAGCTTAAAACAAAGTCTATTTTTGAAATGTATATGACAAGATAGAATTTAGGTTTAGCAAGAAAATAAAAAATTGCACATAACTCTTCCTATAATCTTGCTATGTGAAGTATCTTACGTTCCAATCCATTAATACACCAGTTATTCATTTTATTATTACAAAGGAACACGTGTTAGTTATATTCATAAGCCGTCATAAAGATTTACGCATTCTATGAAAGCAGTAGGCGAACGTTTCGATGCAAGGAATTAAAATATAAATTTGCTTTATTAAATGCGTGAATTTGTAGAGAAATGTCGTGGCGGTTCCAAGACACACAACTATATCGAGAGCGACCTACCCATGGTGGACGCTACCAGGAGAATAAATACCTGGGGATGGACCAAATATCAGGCTGATCAACAGTGCAGCGGTGCATTAGTTATGTTTACCGAAATAGCCTGTCTTGGCAAATTCACTTACATCGGTTAAAGGTTATTATCGAAACCTATGGCATGTTATGTAAATGCGTATTCCGGTACATAGCGATGCGCGGCCGTCATGGGAGATTATTTGCAATTTGTGGAAACTATCTGCGCTTACTTTGTTCTCATAGTTCCTAACTATATCATGGCAACACGAGAAACCCGAATTTGGCCCCTAGTCACGTGGCTAGGTTTTAAAATAACCAAGGGTGCTAAGAATCCCACGTTAAAACAAGATAGGCACCACCGTATGTGGATAAAAACAGAAAAATGCACTAAAATTGGAACATGGAACGTAAGGAGCATTTATATGGCTGGGAAGACACACAACGTAATCCAAGAAATGACTAGATTAAACATAGAAATTCTAGGAATATCAGAAACAAGATGGCCGGGATGTGGAAAAAGTGAAATTGATGACCTGTCATATACTATGCAGGTAACAATGACACAAATCATCCGAATGGTGTTGCGGTTATAGTCATCAAGGTCACAAAACAAATATATAATCAACTGCATACCCTTTTCAGATCCTATAATATTACTACAACTAAAAGCGTCACCAAAGAATATTAACATCTTCCAAATATATGCCCCGACAATGGAAAAATCAGATGCAGAAATAGAACAACTGTACGTGCACATAAATGAACTAAGAAAAAACAGACGAAGTAACTATTATTATGGGCGACTTCAATGCCAAAGTGGGCCAAGGCAAAGTAGAAGACATTGTGGGAAAATTTGGCTTGGGCGAACAAAACGATAGAGGAGAACGACTAATACAATTTTGCCAAGAAGAAAACATGGTCGTCATGAACACGTGGTTCAAGTTACCACCTAGGCGCCTCTATACATCGACGTCTCCACAATACACCCCGGAACACATTATACGAAATCAAATAGATTACCTTCTAATTAACAAGAGATATAGAAATGGACTAACAGGCGTTAAAACATACCCCGGAAGTGATGTGGGCTCAGACCATAATCCTGTTGAAGGAAACATTAACATACGTCTCAAAAAACTACGAAAGCGTAATAGACTTACAGAAACTGAAAGAACCAGTCCACTGCATGCAATTGGCTCATATTCTAAACGAAAATATAAAATAAAGTGGAATACACGAGTTAATAAATAATGTAATTACTGATGTAGACGATACAGACCGCACAGAGATTATCGAGTCTATCTGGAACAAAATGAAACTAGCCATCACAAACACACAAAATACCATAACCGGACAAAATCGTAAAAAATAAGAAACCATGGATGACATCAGAAATATTAACGTTAATGGACAACAGAAGAACATACAAAACAAAAATCAACAACAATATAAACAACTAAATAAACTAATACAAAGGAAGATAAGGTTCCCGAAGGAACTATTGGCTAAATGAGAAATGAATAAATAGAATTAGAAAAGGACACGATACTTTTAACCTACAGAAAAGATCAAAGAAACTATAGGAGGGATAGGAAAATAACTACAACAAAATGTTAAATAACACAACCAACTAATCACAAGCAAAGATCTAAAACAAGTATGGGAAGAGATATAAAACAGACCTTTGAAGATGTGAGAACTGAAACATATAACAACAACGGCATGCCATTCAAAGTGAAACAACAAGCGTAATACGAAATTTTAAAAGCAAAGCAGCTGGACCAGACCAGATTCATAACGAATTTTGAAACTTCTAAATGAAGAAAACATAACATTACTAATCTTTTAATGCAATTATCAAACTGGGAAAATGCCTTCTGATTGGATGACATCGGGTTTATCACTAACCCAAAACCCAACGCAAAAATTGCGAAATTTTGACTCATAAGCCTGATGAGCCACGTTCTCAAGTTATTTCTAAATTTATTTAGGATATATCAGAAATGTGAAATAGATCTGACGACTCCCAATTTGATTTAGAAAAGGGTTTGGTACCAGAGAAGCGCTATTTAGCCTGTCAGTTCTGCTACAAACCGTGACCAACAAAAGATATCTACGTGTGCTTCATCGACTATGAAAGCCTTCAGACCGTAAAGCCGACGAACTATTGACAGTATTGACTGAGAAAGGACTTGATCAAGAAGACTAATAGCTATTAGAAACGAACAAACGGCACAGTGAGAAAGTTGAAAATACGGAAGCTACCTCAATTAAAAGAGGAGTGAGGCAAGGTTGCACCTCTCACACTATTATTTAATATTTATTCAGAGACAGTTTGCTCAAAGCCCTAGAAAACTCCGAAGACGGAATAAATAAACAGAAACTTTTAATAATATAGGTATGCTGACGACACCGCAATAATCTCGGATAGCCTAGAAGGACTACAAGTGATGATGATAAGCCAGAGACCAATAGGGTTAAAATAAATACTAAAAGACAAAATACATGATTTTCAGAAAAACCAATGCCAAACACAACTTATAATATATAATCGACAAATAGAGAAAGTACAAAAATTCAAATACCTGGGAGGCTGGCTGACAGAAAATGGAGACCCAGAAACGGAAATAAAAATAAGAATAGAAGCAGCAAGATAAGCATTCCAAAAACTCAAGAAACTACTTACCAACCGCAGTCTTCATCTTACAACCAGATACAAATTTGTGCAGTGCTACATATACTCAATACTATTATATGGTGCTGAAGCGTGGACCCTCAAGGCTAATACAGAAAAGAGAATACAAGCTTTTGAGTACTGGGTGTTTAGAAGAATGCTAAGTATATCTTGGACGGAGCATATAACAGACGAAGAGGTCCTGAGACGAATGAACAGAAGAAATGAACTCCTATTAACTATTAAAAAAAGAAAAACAGCTTATCTTGGACATTTATATAGGAATGACAAAGGAAGGAAAAGTTGAAGGCACAAGAGGGCGAGGTCGCAGGAGATGCTCCTGGCTTAAGAACATTAGAAATTGGACCCATATGAGTACAGTTGATAAGAGCCACTAAAGATAGACAAAATTTTGCCTCGATTGTTGCCAATATTCAATAATGAATAAGAAGAACTTTAATAAGAAGGTAAGAAAGTCAGTCATTATTTCAACTTCTTGATTCTAATTTGTATGATGACAAATTATAGAATTATAGTTATGATTGTAAGACAAAGACAAATACAAAAACAATGCACATTAACTTTACCACAAAATTTTTGCTAAGGCTGAAGTCACTCTTGAAGGTTCCAAATCCCATAGATACATCCAGCGTTGATTCCCATTCTGAATATTGATGTACCTTACAGGACAAGACAAACCTGCTGGTAAAGTTTTATACCTTCTCACTAAAAGCCGAAACAAAAGCAAATTTTGCGGCACAAATTGTTATGGATACTTACCAGTAATGTGCGAACCGTAAGCGAGCAAAGGAAAATATGAAAGAAAACACAATTTCCGCTTCTTTGATGTAAATGCTGCACATGCGGCGAATTATTAGGAAAATTGAATCGCGGCGGCTTTTGCCCTTACAAAGAACACACGAACAATGTTCTGTGCAGTTAGCGACCGCGTTGTACGCGCGATGATGGACGGCTCTCCCAGAAGAATGGAGATGAATGGCTCGGAAGCGCCAAGATTCTATCCAGGGACGCTGCCATTCTCAGCCGCGCGGGCACTTAGCGTCATTATCGTTTTTTGGCGAAAATGAGTCTCTGTGCCGTGGCAAATTGCCCCACTTCACACAGCGGTTGTTTTTACCTCGCCTGTCGCGATCGTTTACCTTACACTCGCGTGGTAATGGTCCGGTACATAGCGGATGCGGCGGCCGTACTCCCAGTCGGCGTACGATTGTTATTCTCGGAATGTTGTGGGAGAGTAGGCGCGCCATTTAAAGAGGGTGTTTGTGCACTTGCTCATCCACATTTGAGCTTCCTCTACGCTTATTGTTATGAGCCAACTCCTACTGGTAGAATTTACAATTAACCTCTAGCATTACTTCAAGCTGGCGTAGACTGTTTTAGATTGCTGATAAATGTCTACAAAGTGCACCAAAAATAGTTTTCGTTTTTATAAGTACCGCGAGCAGAAATTTTATAAAATATGATTAGAATTAAAATTAGTTTTGGCTAAATGAATAGTAGCCCCATCTTGCTGTTACCACAATTTTTACAATAGAAGGCGCAAAGTATTTGAGTACAATCTAAGAGACACGGGGTTATTATTCTGAAATACTTCCTTAATAGACTCTCGTTTCTGTAAGTTTCAAAACAAGAGCAAGATTGTTGATTTGAAGAAAAAAATTTAATCAAAAATGAACCATTTCTGTATTAGTGCCCATTGTTAGAGAAATTTGATGGTTTAAAGCAAGTGAAATTCCGCCATTTAGAAAAGATGTTTAATTTTGAGGTGGTGAAGTGACTGTTGGCTCACCCTGTACAATTGGTACTAAAGTTGGTAGAAAATAAAATTATCTTAAGAAAGAAAGGGATAGCAAACATCTAAGTTAGTTATCTCTAGCTAAAGGTAATACAGGCAACATGGTCTAGAAGTTTTTCAGTTATATTTTTCTGATTTCTACTAATAAAATTGCAATTAAATTTTTGTTATTAATTGTATTTACTTATTTTGAAATATGGTTTTTATTAATTGGTGATTGGTGATCTTTTTATTCGTATAAGTTGTGTTAAGATTTTGCATTTAGCGTGGTTTAGCTGTTTGAGCATTAATATTTATTTAATAGATGATTATTTTGCGGTTTTCCTTAAAAGTCGGATTAGTATTTAATTCACTTACCGCAGTGTTGCATTGTCTGCTTGTATAACAAGCGCAAATATCAGTTTGAGGTGACCGCCTGGGCTTTCCAGACCAGCAAATAATTTTTATGTTTTTACCTGTCGTGAATGTTTAATTTTACTTTGACATTTAATCCGTAGTCCTTCTAAAGTCCTCAAAATACCTTGGTGTGTTTTTTTTTACTTCTCTCACTATAAGTGTTTCACCAGATGGGCTCATTTTACAATTGGGGACTGTTTTCATCATTATAATTTCTTACAGCACAATATTTGTACGTGTAAATGTAACTTCACCTATTTTTAATAGAATCATCATACGCTATCTTTGTAAAAGAAAAATGGCAGAAATTCTGCTACTCCGAATGGTATAATGAGTTTAATGAGACGGCATCCAGAATAAAGTAAAAAATTTAGGATGTATCATATTTTGCCATCGCTAAATTCAGAAAGTATCGAATGTAAGATAAAATAAGTCAGAGCGATCATAATTAGGGAAAGAACAGCGAATAGAGAATATTTAGGTGGAGACACCAAGACTCTTAAAAGTAAAGGCGTTTTGAAGCTTTTCTGGAAATCCAAAATAGTAGCTTAATATGAATGTCGACATCTTGCAGAAAGATTTTAGACAGCAAGAAAAATGATTAAAGTGACACCGAAATAAGGCCAAAAATATTGCTACCAATGAAGGAAGAATTGTTGAGGAATTTATGGACACAGCAAAAGAGTTAAAACTGTATTTAAAAAAATTACCTTTTTATCTTCGAAATTTCGGAAACTCGCTGAGAAGATACAGAAGTTCACATCATTTTCTTGTAATCATAGAAACTGAAAACCAGTGCTGATAGTTAATATTCTCCGTTTGTATACAATCATGTGCACATTTTAGTAAACAGCAGAAAATTTAAGAAATAGAAGGAAGTAGTCAAAAATTGTTTTTTTTTCTGTTTAAGTTAAGAACTAAATATTACAACGTGTGGTGGGTTCTCAGGTTATTAGGCAGGGGTCGGAAACCCTTGACGTTTTGTCCACAACTGCGGCATCTTCAGAAGAAAATCTTTTAAAATTAAGTGTCTGTTCCGTGCGTTTTCGCTTTTATACTCGTGCGAGTGCAGTAGGGATGGTGTTGGGGGGCCGTTGTTGACGTCACTGGCATGGTAGATAACGTAATCGGGCTAGCTGCTGACGTCAGTTGGGTCGTTCCAGATAATATTTCGGCATTTTCTGACGTCACTCGCTCTTTCATCGTATTTCAGTTTGTTTTTTGCTCGTAAAGAGCGATAAACCAAGATTCAGGTAGATTGGATCCGTCGTCCCTGTTGAAATTATTTTTATATTTACAAATCTCCATTGTCCCCCTGTATAATCTCGGGTAGTAATTCTTACAGTTGGATGAAACTTGTCTTTGCCCGAATTCTATCTCGTAGTCAGGATTTTCCATAGAATGCTGATTTTTCGGGTTGATTAAGACGCAGATGACGTTTGTGTCTTTTACTCTAACAATAAATTGCTCGATAAAAAAAGAGTTCACTTAAATTGTTGCTTTTAGATATTAAAAAGAGCCTTCAAATAGAACAATACACACATCAACATATAAATTCTTTTTATCTAGTCATGGGTGTTAAGAGTTTCTTTAACGACCACTACATACTTTTACTTATTTTACTACCTATTGTGACATTATTTAACAATTCATTTACGATCTCTGGTAATTTTTATATAGGAAGTTTTCTAGGATTTTATTACTTTTGTGAAAAGGGTACTTGCCAGTTCATATTTGTTGGCATTAGTATGAAACAGTCCTCTTCCCAACTTTTACTGGATTAAATGAAGATACTTGTTTATTGTCAAATGATTCCACTGAATTCTCTTTTGAATAATGTGAAATTTGAAATGAATAATAAAACCTGGTTCCATAGGCCCTTTTCTGTTCCTCTCCCTGAGCTTAACTGTCATTAATGTTGTCTGTCGAGGAACAAAAATGTAAATAATATATTGGCGCTTTTGATAATAGTATTATGACTTTTTTATTGCGAAGGACAAGGTATCAGTAACTTCGCATTCAAACCAGAAATTGTCGCACGAAGTTATGTAAGTTAGTAACAGAACTCGCATAAATTTGTCTCGGTAATTTATTGTCACCATGTAGATGACTGCTATTATGTTGTCTTCCGTAGATAACAAATAGGCACCTATAATGCGAACTGTTCCGGTGTGCAACCACATAAATGAAACTACATAGTTTCCTTGGCTTCCTTCAATCTGCGACTTCGAACGGTAGAAAGTGGTCAAGGCTAATAAAAGCAAATGATGTTTCTTGTTTTGTTATTTGCATTCGAGTAGCACCGATATGAAATTTGCTTTGCATTTCCCATTTAAATCACCCTCTAGCTGCTTTCTCATCGGCAGATTTGAGGTCAAAAATCTAATCACGTTAATGATCTATATTATGATATTTATTTTGATTATATGATGATATATGCAATAATATAAATAAAACTCTTATTTTTAAACTCCTTATTTACTTTATTTAAAGAAATTAGATTATTTAATAATATTTGACAACTCTGTGGGGTTGAGGTCCGGACTCTGTGGTGGTTATGTCATTATTTGGCCATTTTTTGTTCTTGGTTTGCTAGATGAATCTTACAAAGTTTTGAAGTATGTTTAGGATCGTTGTCTTGCATCATCACGACTCCCTTACCGATTAATCGCAACCCAGTTGGTGTGGTTTTCCGTTAAATTTTTGTAATGCCATAACTTGTACTAAGTCTCCTATACATGCGAAAGAGAAGCACCCCTGCAATGAACCGACCCACCTCTCTGCTTGACAGTTGGAACGATACACTCTTGGATCAACTTTTCGATCTTAGACCGACGCACGAAGATTCTCCGTTTCTGACTGAAAATTTCAAATTTGAATTCGTCGGTCTATAATATGTTTGGTCACTGTTCAGTGGTCCAGAAAGGATGCCTTATTACCACGCCATAACAATGGATTTTTGGTCGCGACACGACCATGATAATTACCCTCCTGATGGCGCCGTTTTATTGTGCTGACTGATGTTTTATCACTCCCCGGTTAAACTTTGCAGCAATATCTAGTCTGATGAATTGATCCTTTGCATCGGATGTTAGTCACGATGGCCCAGGGCGATTGTGATCTCTAAGACTTCCTGTCTCTGTAGCGATGTAATGTAAGATTCATCGTCGAAGCGCAAACCCTTACTGTTTTCGCGACGTTGCGCACTGATAGCCTTTCTCGATGCAAAGTGAGAATGGCTGAATGCGTTTCTATGGAGAGAGGCTTACCACGTTCCATAGAATGCAAAAATTTAAAACGAGACCTGAAACCCCAACTACACAAAGTCTTATGATAAGTTGGCAAGCTCGAAAGTCGGAGCTCCGGATGGTGCACAGTTCTTTTAATGTAAACAAACATCTAAACCAAGGGATAGGGACAGAAATATTGAAAGTATGAGTGACAGTTCAAGGACGTAAAAGCATTATGATTTTTTATTCCAGTTTTCGACTCAACAAATGCTTATTAAAAATCAAGTGCCTAATTACAATCACAAAACAATGTTGTTTAAGGATATGGTAAATGGTTAAACAAAACAAAATGTATTACAAAAAATATAGTTATTTACTCTATAATTGAATTTTAATAAGGTGTCCATACTTTCATGACCAGTAGTGTAGGTACTTTAAAAGAGTTGTGTTCACTAATATAAAATTGAATTATATAAATTTCTTTATGTACCAAATAATTTATCTTGCACAACAACTGTTTGTTTTTGTATACTCGATTGCAAAATCTTTTATTCCCTATGTGAGCATTCTAATCTCTATTTTTTTTTAGAGGTGTTACTTCTCTATTACTCCCCCATTTATCCTGACTTGTGACAGGATTATATAGAAAATAAAAGAGACACGGAGCAATGGGAGCCCATGGAATGCGGGGAGAAACAGATGAGAATAGAGAGAGGGTGTTAGACTTTCTTATCTTAAATCAGATGCTAATAGAAAATACTTGGTTGCCACATAAAAACATACATAAGATTACCTACGAAGCAGAGGAACTAAGACATAAGACCATGCTAGACTTAATAACATACCCCAGAAGCACGAGATACGCAGTTAACGACGTTAAGGTTATAAGAGGCGCAGAACTAAATACGAGCCATAAACTATTGATAGCAAAAATCAACATACGAAAACCAACTTTAGGCCAACCATACTAGAATAAACTTAGAAGTCCTAGAAAACCCACAAATACGAAACACAAATAAATTAACCACAAAGCAATAGGAAGAAACAAGAATTGGAACTGCTTCAAAGAAACAATGCTACAGTCGGCAAGAGAAGTATGTGACACTAAAGTAGTAGTAACACAAAGCTCAAACCAAAAAAGGAGCAAAAACGAGGAGGTAAAAAGAAAAATGAAAGAGAAGAAAGAAGCTTGGTACAGATACATATGAAATAAGGCAGCAGAGAGCAAAAGAACGTATATAACAAAACGCAATGAAGCAGTAGAAGTGGCAAAACAACAAAGAATAGAATGCGAGAAGAATTTGGAAGAAAAATTGAGAATAGTTACATTGAAAACCAAAAAGAATTTTGGAATGTGGTCAAGAGCTTAAAGGGAAATCCGGGGCAAAAAGGAGAAAATATATAGGACGAGAGAGGAGAATTGCAAATTAAAACTCTGGAAATATTGGAAGTATGGAAGGAACACTACTCACAAAAATTCTAAGAAAAGAAATCAAAAGAAATGCTCCTAGAACAAGAAGGGAACAGCCGTATGTCAACATTTTTACAATAAGAACCATAATATAAAAAATTATAAGCAAAGGCAAGCAACTATACCTGGCCTTTCTAGATTTAAAAGCTGCGTTTATTTTTAATATATGGGCTGCACTCAGAAAATTACAGGTCTCACCCAAAATGTACAAAATCTACACGAGAACATAAAAGGAAAAGTGCGTCTAAACGGGCATTTTTCGGAGGTATTCAAATGGAAAGGGGGATAAAACAGGGAGACAGCTTAAGCCTACTACTGTTTATAATCTATACGGACTACATCTACACATAGTGCAAAAATTAAATTAAAAAATAAGACTAAGATATCTGATTTTAAGCCCAATAAGAACTCGAGACTTATTAATAATACCAAATATTCCACAACAGCTACAAACAAACATAGATATTTGGAAAGACAACCTAGAACAAGAAGGGATAGAAATAAACATAGAAAAAAGTAAAGTAACGCATACAACAAAGGGCGAGAGCGGATGAACAAATAGACATAAGAATAAACGGAAAGTAGTTGGAACAAGTAGAAACCTACGAATATTTAGGAACAGTAATAAACAAAGATGGAAGAATAGATAGAGAACTACGAAACAGGATAAATAAAGTCAATCGGATATATTACCGAACAGGAAAGAGAGAATTAAGCAAAACAAACAACAAAAATGCACTGCATAAAACTATGTATACCCCAACAATTCTATATATAGAAGAATTCTGGGCAGTAACCGGCACGCAGATCAAAGGTCACAGCAGGAGAGATACGATACTTGAAACACACAGCTGGAAAGACAAGAAGAGACTAGGTAAGAAACAGAAACATTAGGGAATAGCTGGAACAAGACCCCATAATAGAAGAACTAGAAAGGAAGCAACTACAGTGATATGGCCATATTGTTTCACATGGAGGAGGAGAAATATAAAAAAAAACATTCGTCATGAGAAGTGAAGGACGAAGACCCAAGGGACGACCCGGTATAGAATGGGAAGATAACTTAAATGAAAGCGCCAGGAGAAAAGGAAAGAAACTCCAGCAAATCAAAGCCCTAGCTAGAGGTAGGAGAGAGTATGTGATTCAATTCGCCAACACCCTGAGGTATAAAGGGAGAAGATAAAGTATCTCAAAATCTTCTAATGTCTCTGGACAGCATCATTTTTCTAAGTAAATTATTCAGGTTTCAATTACATTACTAGTACCAGCTAGACTCTCTTGTAAACCGTTTAGGTTTAGGTTTTGGCTTCTGGTTTTTGTTGAATCATCAACATTTCTTGTTCCTTGAGCATATACTTTTGTTAAAACTCTTTTATGCATGTTAACATCACCTTCAATATTTCTCCAATTCTCAATATATCAAATGTCTAAAGAAATCGGTGATTGAAGCTTCTGAATCTTTCAGTCGCAATCTTTTATGACGCTCTTCTCTCGGGGAAATAGAAAAAAGTTTGCAGGCGACAGATTACGAAAGAATGAATGGATTCTGGCCATACGTGGTCAGAAAATCTTCAGAGGCCTTCACCCCTCTTGGTTTTTAATAGTCTGTTAGATGTCCTTGCTAATGAGTGATTCCTTCGCCATCAATCGTAGAGCCAGTGTTAGTATTTGTCGTGGTTGCTTTATCTTGTCATTCGAACGTATGTCATTATCAGTCGAAAGCGGTTTAACCAGTCGTAAACACATTTTTGCTCACAATTTTTGTATGGTAGACTTGTACCAATATTTTGTGTCTCGTCGCGAACCTGCTGTTCTCTTGTTGCCCATTTTGTGCCAACAGTTGTCATGCTTACTCAAACATGTCTGTGGTTTGCTTGTCGAAGATTTATCCAAATGTGTCTCATACTTTCACCACCATTTTTCCTAATTTGTAGCAGAACTTGATATTTACTCCTTCCTCTATGACACTGTGACCCCACCTTTCACATGGAAAGTACATAGAGCTGTTGGTCTTCACTATTGCAAATAATTGGAGCAAAATATCGCTTGATTTAATTTTTATCAAAAATTTTTATCAGTCGAGCTAGAAAAATACCAATTCTACCTACTTGAAGCTATTTACATATATTGCAACATAATTATCATATTTATGGTTCCTAAAAAACCTGATTTCAATTTTCCACTAAAATTTTACCATTCATGCTATTATTGATGATTTTCATAAGGAAACGATATACAAGGCCTTCATTATGTGATACAAACGATAAAAAATTCATTATAAAAAACTACCCAAGGTAAAATTCCGAGTTTTTTTTATTATGATGGATAAATGCATTTCATTTCAACCCTTCACCCGAAACTCTCAATTGCGGCTTTTCAGCAGAAATGTCCAGAACCTCTTCTGTGATGCGATTCTCGAGTTCGTTTGATGGACTGGGGTTGTTCCCATAAACTTTATCCTTAAGGTAACCCCATAAGAAAAAATCACGTGGGTTTAACTTGGGGGAATTTTAGGGGCCACTAGATGTCACCTTCTATCTTACCCTGAGTTCCGTTGGGCGGTGGCTCCATCTTGCTGAGTTAAGTATTGGTTGACTTATCTTTCTGTCTCTTACATTGCAATGAATTTCTCGAGAACTTCCATTCGATAAATTTCTTCATTCACATGTTTTGTGAGAAACAGTGGCTCGACAGTTCCATAGTGGAAAATTGCACACCATATACCAACTTTCTCTGAGTGCAATCGACCAACTAAGGTCAAATGTGGGTTTTTGGTACCCCAATATCGGCATGGCGTAATTTATATTCAACTTTTTGGTCCGAACCATTTCCATGATCACTTCTGCGAAAGTGATTCTTGACCTCGGTTAGAGGCGTTTGCAATTTTCATGGCTTTGATGTTCTTGGTTAGAGAAGTTTATGGTCTATTGAAAGCTTGTGCCCCAGTAACCAATACATTTTTGATAAAGTGAATTTCTTTATCTGTACTAGAGGACAAGTCCATTTGAGCAGTCAGTTTTGATTCTCCATCTTTTTGACTATTTTTCAATAGCAGATAAACTGATTTGTAGTTTCAGTGAGGCTATGGCTGGATCACTATCAGAGTGCCATCAGCTAACGTTCCTGCTGTGACATTCTGCGTAGTTTGTAGATCTGCATCGTATAAGAGGTTTAGTAGTGCCTTAAGGCACTTCGGAATTTATTAAAAACATACTTTTGTACTATGTTTTGTATTTTGCTAGGAAATTCCGTAGAATTTTAAGATAACGGGGTAAAATTTTGACTTATTGTTTGTGCGACTATAGATTTGTTCTATTGTGGAGTGCATCTCTCTAAACCCAAATTGATGAGCTGGTATTAACTCTTTGTTGGCAATAATTGGAATGATTCTTTTTAATGGGAGCTTTTCGAAAACTTTAACAACAGTAAGTAAAAGTCTTATTGGCCGGTACAATTTTGGTTTATTGAAAGCTTTTAAGATAGTAGTAGAAGGTAGTTTTTTGAGAATTTTACCAGTTATCAGATTGTATCATGGTGCTTTTTAAAGATGTGTGCCATTAATAACTCCTCTAAGATCAGTAGCTTAGAAAGGTTGCGGAGGCAATCCAAGTTGGTACGGGAGCTCTAATATTTGAGCGAGGTTGTCTTCCTCATGGGTTCACTGCTTGAAGGATGTGGATGAAGATATTTTATTAGTATTTTGCAAAAATACATGTTCTTGTCTAATTTTCGATGAGTCCCAACAGACGGGTATGTTTTCTTGACCTGTTTTAGCTTCTTCGTTGTCTTCCAGGGGGAGTAGTCCGTAGTTTCGGTAGGTGTTGAATCTTTTAGAAATGTTCCAATGTATTATTCTTATTTTTATCGGATAGTTCTTACCAGCTCTTGTATTGCTGTATCTGAATAGTCCTTTGTTGCAGGCATGCATTGTCTTTCACATTTTTCAAAGTCTTCTTTTACCTTGGATCCTTGTTTGATAGGTCAGTCGCTGTCGTTTTATAACATTGTATTCTAGTCTGGTCGCTGTACTTCAGTCGCTAGAATAATTTGACAGCAGCTTTTCAAAGTCTTCTGAATATTTTAGTGAAATATTTAAGGTTAGTTTTTCATTGACGAAATTCAATAAGGTGTATCAGTTTGTGTGTTTCTCTTTTTTATAAGCTTTAGTGATAGGAGTAATGAAGATTAGAGAATGGATTGATGATAATCTGAAGCATGATGTTATAATGATGTCAAGCCTGGCAGTTTATTTGGGTTTGATGGACTCTGCTGTGAAAAGATGTTTTAAGTTGCCGTTACAATTGGGCACCTCCAATCAGTGTGTATAGTATTATAGTTTCAGCAAGAAAGCGTTGTCTTGAGGCTCTAAAGTAGTTTGGAAAGTGTTGAAGAGGGAAATACGCTGCTGAAAGCATGAGCGGATGTATGCAGTCCTCTATCTGCAGGACATCAATATTACGACAAAAAATAAATACGCCCTTGGTAAGCTGCAAAAATGTATCCATTAAGTTTCGTGAATACGATTGTTAGTAGGTTTAACATTTAGTTTTTATTTGTTCGAGTAGATTTTTGATCATATTTTTGAATTCATGGATAGCTAATGGAGCTGACTTGTGTTTGACGGTTGAGCACGACCACGGCGGACTAAATTGGATTGGTTGATATCGCCTAGTTTGTGTAGGAGACGAGTACTGTCTCTGCCTGGGGTCTAAAAAGTGTTTTTTGGGTAATTGTCTATATATTGCACATTCCTTATAATTCCCGGGATGATTTTCGCCTCACAAACTGCATCGAACGTCATGGAATCTTTTTTTTCTTTGGCATTGTTGCTTTAGTTGATTTCCTGCGCATTTCATACATCTTAGACCCAGTTGACGAAAGCTTTTGGTGTGTTCAGACCTTTAACTTACACATGTTTTGAACTTGTTCGAATTTAATATTTGTTTTTCATTAAAAGCATCTTTAGTGTCGGGTTTTAATGCAACAAAGAACATTGGAAGAGCCTACTTGGTTCTATGCTGTTTGATGTTCCAGATGTTTGTGACCTGATTTTCTAGTTTCTCAAGTTCTGCTTTGACTTCGTAAGTATCGGTGGAGTCATGTATGTTTTGTAATACTACTTTTGCAGCTTTTTTTTAATTTGTGAGTGTAAAATTTAGTTTTTTTTGCCAGGAAAAGTTTTAGACTATACTTTTACCTAGATATTAGCAAGGGCTTTGATCTCACATTGCTGTTTGGCTGTTTGTTCCAAAAGTCGTATCAGAGGTGAAATATATTTTTATCTTCTACCAAAATTGGCGGGAGGTTTTGTAAATTTGTCCTGGATGCTGTTGGTTGTTTCTTTTTGTTCACCATCCTTCTCACTCTTTAGTATTCTCTTTAGAGTGTTTGTTTTAGTTCTGCCTCTTTTATGGGTAACTTTGGTCCAGTTATTGTTAGTTTCAAACGATAGGGGAGGCATAGCGGTATAAATATAGAATTGGGTAAAGTGTTTGCTGTGGCTGTAAGGGAAAATTATCTGATGTTTGTCAAGACTGATTATTGTACATCTGAATTTGATCAGGTGTCAATGTTGTTGGTTTTAAGGCTATTAAAGTTGGCATTTGCATCCCTCCATATGCTGGGAAGAACGCCATAATAGCCTACTCGAGGAAGTTAAATCTCTCAGTCCGGCTATTTTAAGATAATTTAATTACATAAAAAAAATAAATAATTCATAACAAGTTGCGTTATCGAGCGGTTAGGAAAAATCTGGAAAGTCATTTGTGTTCGTCAAAAATATTTTAAAAAAGTAACGGGGAGATTCATAAAAACTATACAAACATTTTAAGGTTTTATTGACAATTCTATACCGTTGCTTTAACAATTATAATATGGTATAAAATGTCAATATTGGATATCATAAAACAATTTGTCACCAAAGTGTCAGCGCTGATGTTTACTTAAACAAGCTGCATGCAGTCCGTCTGTCTACGTCTACGTCGAAGAATTATTCGTCGAAAAAGACATTTACTTTTAGCAAGATGGGGCACCTCTTTATTTCCATCTTGATGTAGGGGCTTATCTCAAGGCAACTTATCTAAATAAATAGAATGGGAAACGACGTGGTGTTGGAAAAGGCAAAAATTTCTCGTAAATAAACTGTTGTAACTTATAAACTATTTTATATATCATACTGAAATTAGGAACGAATATTACTGAAGGCTGTCCCACTATAAAAACGTTTTTTGAGCTGCGATTTTCGCGAGCTTCAAATTAAATTTTGAATAGCGTAGTATAATAAAATGGCGATTTTATTTTTATCTCAAAATAAATCGGCGCACCTTTACTTAACAAAATAAATTTAAAAGCTCTGTATTTCTGAGAATGTCTTACGGTACAAAAAGATGAGGACGGCGATTTTCTGCAAAAATCCGCCCTCGCTAAACTGAAGCGGAAAATTGCCTAAATCGTCAATAGAACGACGGTAAAAGGGGACAACGACGTACTGTAGGCTGAGCTTGTTTGTAGCTCGGAAAATTTATCTTTGAAAAATAAAAATACGGGGATCACCTACACCGAATTTATCGCAGGAAACGTTTTAAGAACTCCGAGGAAGCAATCTGTAATAGGCTAATTCTGTAGTGTAATTCGGGATTGTAACATAATAACCAAAATGCTTTAGTTTAATTTACTTTATGCGTCTATATTTAGCATTCTCAGGCGTGCTGCTTCATGAATATCTGTCCAATTATTCATGCAGTCGTTACAGATCGAGTCCTAAGCTTTTCGTTTATTCATAGGCAGCAGCGCAGAAACTAGAAGGAATCTTGTATTCAATTTGCAGTTGCGTTTATTTCTGCCCGCGCTGTTCTAACTGTTATATGTAGGTCAGGGTACAATTTATCTTCTAACTAGTCTCCCCAAAAGAAACGATTGGAATAGATAACTATATTTGAGAGACTCTGAAAATTAGATTAAATCGCATTGTTTTTAAATGATATGAACACCATTATAAACAAATATATGTTAGATGCAGGCCATAAAGGACAAAAAAGAGTTGGAGTGCAAAAAATAACTATTCAGTAACAAATGTTGAATATAAAGTTAAAAGGCAAAATAAAGGAAGGCAAAGATTAGAGAAAAACAAAGTTAATAGTTGTTAAAGACATGTAGAATCTCTAAAATAGAGATAGCCTGGTTATACCATCAGGCAGAACGACGAACGATGGAATAAGTAAATACAACAATGGAGACCATGGACTGGTAGAAGTGTGGGCCGCCCGCAAATCAGATGGAAGGATGGCTTGAAGATGACAGCAGGTTTAGCATAGATAAGGGTAGCTCAAAACAGAGACCTGTGGAAATATAAAGGGCAGGCCTATGTCCAACATTGGACAACAACAGGTTAATGAAGAAGAAGAACATGTCAGAAACTTTTCTTCCTACGAACATGATGGGTACACGTTATAGAGCGCCACCGATAAATTCAAATTCCAATCCAATTCCACTAATTCGTAAAGATGAAAAAGCAGAGCTGTTCGCATATCACTTACCCATCCCTCGGCTGGTACACCTACAGAAGAAAGTGAGAGACTCATCCACCTGCAGGCTTCTTCTCAACTGAGGTTTTCCATTCAGCCCTTTACACCTGCCGAAATAATAAACGTAATTGAGATTCTTAATAACGCTGAAACTCAGGGTGTGACCTCATAACTATATCCTTCTCCTTTCTAAGATTTTATTTATCTATTTCTGTTTTGTTTACCTTTTCGTAGCGTATTTAATTTTCTATAGGACAACTTTTGGTTGCCTTTTCTATTTCGTTCCATTTTTTCTTCAAACTTCTCTCAGGCTTGTTGTTTCACTTCTTTTACTATCTCTTTGACTTTTAACCATTGTACCGTATATTTGTTATTTGATTTGTTTTTCATGATTTTGTTCTTTTTCACTTCGCTGCCCAATTCTATAGTGCACGTTTTAGTTCCTGCTTTCTTTACTGCTTTTGGGTTAACGCCTATTTTCAGTTGGTTGTTTAAGAAACTTTTAATTTCTTCTTTTAGTTCTAAGGTCTCGTTTGGATCTATAACTAAGCTATACATTACGACATTATTTTTCTTTCCCTCTTTTTCTATTGTTTCCGGCGTATTTTCCACTTTTTGTAATTTGTCTTTTATTTTCTTGTTTTTTTTATCTCCCGGTTTTTTTCCTTCAAGCAGTCATTTTCCAGTTTTAGTTTTAGGAGTTCATCGTTAAATTCTCTTTGTTGCGTTTTCATTTCTTTAACTTCTTTTTTAATTTTTTCTGTCCTATCTTCATATCCTAATATTTGGTCCAATTTTTCTTCGGTTGCCTTTTTTGTTTTTTTTCTGGATGATCTTGTTTTTGCAGATCTTCTAAATATCTCCTCAAGATTTTCCACACTTTTATTAATTTTACCCTCGTCCGTTGTTTACTCATCGCTATCCCGTTCTGCCATTACAGTTTACTAATTGTTTTTTAATAATTCAATTCCGGCTCTGTTCTGTTATCGATATTATTAAAGATATTTTTGTTTTATCACTCTGCATAAGAAGTCGCGCCCAGTCAACCTGTCGGACTCTTCCTTCTAACTATGAAATTTCTTCTAAATGCAACTAATTAATTTTTCCTTGTCTTTTTTTACTTATTTGGAACGGCGTTCGATGATCGCGTGAACGTTTTGAATCAGTTTAGATCAACTTTGTCTATCATTTTGCATTTTTGCATAGATTCTTTTGTGGTAGCTTAATGTTTGTTTGGTTGTTTGTAACACTTAAAACGAGTTCTCTTTCAAGAGTGGTAGCAAATTATCTTTCCAGATTCACTTAATCAAGGACTGTAAAGTCTTTAGCAGACCACAGTAAAAATATTTTGATTTTTGATAAATGGAAGTATTCTAATCGTGCCGTACAAAATTAAATTTAATTAATAGAAATTACAATTTTCCATCCAAGCATAGATCTATGGAGTTCGAACACTATCCAATCTTGAGAATCTTGGTTCTATTTTGTCCTTTAATTGCAATATTTCTTTTTTCCTTTTTTATGTTTGTATGTTTGTTTGTGTGCTTCTTACCATTTGGGTGATGGTGGAATTTATTATTTTAGTTACTGGTTTTATCATTAACTTGAAGAGTTTGTTTGTGCTTTGTTTTCTTAACTCTCTCGGAATATTTTCTGGTCCAGGAAGCTCTCTCGTTTGTTAATGTTTTGCTGCCTTTCTTATTTCTTCTCCTGTTATATCTATATACACATCTTATTATAGCTGTGTTTTTCCTCTTCTTGAAATTATGACATATTTTTGGCAAAAAGTCTTTGGTAGTGCTTTTCCTATTGTTGTATACATATTAATGGTAAGTTATATCCATTTACTTTTTAGAAATCGCCATATTTTGCTGATCTTATTCTCCCATATGACTTTCCAATTCGTTGCATCTCTTCTCCAAAGTTTTCTTTTTTTTTATCATAGTTTTCATTTGTTTGTTTTAAATCATTTTAGGTAGAGTTTTTTATATTTCACTTTATCTACTATTTCGTTATTGTTCTAAGAATTGTTTTCATATTTTTTATTGGTCCTTTATGTGACTATCCTTCGAATTTTCTAAATCGCGGTAGCGACGAGCTTTCTCCAATTCTAATGCGGTCGCGCACGATGAGGGTAAACTCTAAGCGGGTAACAGATTGTAAAGTTATAAATAAACTTAAGAAAATTATGACGGCAATGAGCATGTAGAAGTAATCCGGAACAAAGAAGTTTAATCATTATTAATGTTGTATTTTTCTTAATTTATACGATTCTAAGTTGCTTTATATTGTTGACTTTTATTACATTGTGTTTTATTATATAACTTGCATTTTACTTTGTTGTCTGTATTTTATATTGAAGCAAATCAAGGTTGTCTTATACATTTATTTCGTTATAAAAAGAGAAAGTAAACCGTACAAGCTATATAATTTTTAGCGCGTTGTTAAATCTCTTAATTTAGTTTATTGCCTGTCTGACGACTGTTGTCTTAATTCGTCGCGAAACTAATTGGCGGCGCCCGGACTCGCGCGGGCGAGCGATCGCCGCTCCGCAAACATTTGACGGCAGCCTGGAAGCTTTCGCGATATTGGCTGCAAAAACTAATCTCATTAATATCGAAAAGCAGGCGTGCGTGCCAATAAAACTGATGGTTCGCTCGCAAACATGAAACTAATAACTTTCCGATGACTAGAGTTCCCGTTAATGGAAAACGAAATGTCAACGCGGAAATGAATTAATATCAATCCGACGGAGGCAATCAAACGTCCGTAAAGGGCTTGCCCGTGCCTCCTGCGGCTCGAAGGACGACAAAGTGACATTTCGACTAGCCGACAGGGTTCGATTAAGGACCTAATTTCAATCAGTCACCAGAACATCAATTCAATTTGTGGAAAAGTTCGTAATGACTTATTTGCTTTGCCCTTCTTTGTTTGTTCGCTTGTAATCAAAACTTTTATTAAGATACTGGAGGCGTTCGGAAATGAGGGATTTGTTTGTTCTTGATTGATCTATTGTTAGGAAAGAGTAAGTATATATTTTATTAGAGACATTTCCAGGCAATGTCTAGACAATTTGCCATCGCTCCGTTTGCTTAAAGTTGCTGGATGGTAGCATGGCATCATTTGTGGGCAGCCGACTTAAGCTTGACGTTTTTACCGCGCACTACCTCTTTCGTTGCAACCAACAGAACGTATTCATTTAAGATTTAGAGAATATGAAGTGTGAGCGCATTATCACATTGAAACAACGCGCCGCGTTTCCACTTCCGGTGGTAGTGTTACTGAATACGTAATACTGCTTATAATAATGTCTTTACAATACATCAGCAGAATTCTTTCCTGATCCCAAAAGACAATTGTTATTTGGTTTTGAATCAACAAATCTTCCCGTGGCTTTCTGGGATGGGAGCTTCCACCAATTGGCAATATGGTGGCCCAAAATCTTTTGTATACAAATCGTTGTTATCTTCAAGATGGTATGCAAGTTTAAAGTGAGATCAAATTGGATTAGTTTGTTTGTCATGGTTAAATCAGACACACGATGGAGAATATGCGGCTTGCGCGCATTTGGCGGGCGCTCGCTGCTTTTGTCTTTCTCAGCACGATCCTTACCGTATTTAAGGTCTGATATCCAGCAAGTTTATTAAATCGGCGCTGCTATTAATCCTGTATGGATGTTCGAAACTGTAATTTTCTCGTGATTGTCTGCTTCTACAGTTTTCAGCTTTGTTCACAACTGAACTTGCAGCATTGCATAAATGATTCACAACTTTTCCTTCTTTATGTTCCGCAACGCTATCTGGTGGTATTACGTAACATAGAATATTTTTTTCAAAAAGAAGAAAAGGAACCGGAAGATTCAAAGTAAGTACCAATAAGGAAACACACGCATATAAGTTATTCTCTAAAGAGGAATAATGGAGAAGAAGAAGAAGAAAACTTCAAAGAGACAATATTATAAACAGCTAAAGAACTATGAGGAACAACGACAGCAAGCAAGCTTCAAACTTGAAAAGAACAAAATGGTGGAATAATGAAGTAAAATACTAAATTATAGTCCAGAAAGAAGAATGTACACTTATATAAAGCACAGGACAGATGACAATATAAGGAATTATATAATAAAACGGAACGAAGATAAAAAAGTGAAAGCAGTAAAGAAAAACTGGGGAGATTTTATTACAAACAACTAAAAAATTATGAGGAACAAAGGCTTCAAGGCAAGCCTCAAAGCAAGCCTCAAAGCTTAAAAGAACATAATGGCGGAACAATGAACTGAAACTCAAAAAAGACAGAACAAATGACAACAAAGGGAATTATATAACAGAACGGAACGAATTTTGGACAGAGGATACAAGAAAATTTCATGGGCAATTGGAAAGAATTTACAAATTTGGTAAGGAGGGTAGAAGGAAACCCAGCACCAAAAGTGAAGAATGTGAAAAATTGAGGAAAATCGCAAACAAATACAAATGCAGTCCTGAAAGTATGGAGAGAATTCTACACAAATGAATTCTAAGGAAACGCCGATACAATCTTACCCGACGAACAAGAAGTATCAGACAAGGCAAACAAAGCAGCAGTAATAACGAAATGATTAATAAAAAATAAAGATCCACAGCTAGCCAGCCTTTTTGAACCTAAAATTTTCTTTTAATTTAGTGCATCGAGAACATATGTGGGATGCAGTTACAGAACTTCAGGTGATCCCTAAATTGAGAAAATCCACACAACAAGGCAATACTAAATGGACACAAAATAGAAAATTTTCAAATAGCTAGAGGAATAAAGCAATCAGGCCATTTAAGCCCCTTACTATTCGTTATACACAAACATATCTACGAGAACTGCAAAAACGAGTTAAGGAGAGTAGCTACGGGACATTACAACCTAAACCTATATTTACAACTGTTAATATCAAGAAATTGCGAAGTGCCTAACGTGAAAACCCCATCTGGAACAAAAAGGATATAGAGAAAAATAAATCATGCACATATCAAAAATGGGGACAAAGGACAGACACATATCAAGAACAAGTAGATTACTACAAACCTTCAGAAACTTGGTAAAGGCGGACGAATAGATAAAGCAATAACAAATAGAATTATCAAGACCAATAAAGTTTACTACATTTATTCATTTATATGAGACCATCTGCATCCCATATTATTATATGCAAGAGAGTCATGTGGAATAACTGACCAACATTGGATTGAAAGAAGGAAACCATTTGGATGTGTCACTTTGGAGCACCTGTTTATATGACCCCAACATCTACATCTTTAAATGTACATAGCAGTTGATAAAAGGATGTTGAGAAGTGTGTGTTGCAGTTCTCTGAGGAAACTTTAAACATCTTTCTATGATTGTATTTATTCTTTTTTATGTGTTGACATTTCACTATACTTTAGTTACTCTTTTCTCAGTTTACTATTATGGCGTTGGGGTATTGAGCCAATTCTTATATTCTTGTCTATTCTTGGAAAGGATCCGGATTTGTTCTACGAGTTTTTCCTTTTTCTTTTCCTGTAAGGGATGTGTTATTCTATGTATCAAATCATTTATTTTTTTATTTAACACCTCTTGTCGTCTCTTGATCCGTCCATGTCCGAGGCTTGATACATTACTTAGAGTCATGATACCTTCGTGGGTGATCTGGCCGACGAGAAGGGTCCCATTAGCTAGGGATAACTGGTAATACCCCCCGATACAGGGTCGCCAGAGCCTCGTTTGTGATCTAGCAAAGGGGTACCACGTGCAGGTGAAGTTGACATTCGGATGGGTAAATATTAGCGCTATTCTTTACCCTTCTTGATATTTCACGTTTCTATAAAATTGAAAATTTATTTAAACATTAAGAGATTGCCATGTGTCATTAAGGTTCGAGAATTCTTTACAAAAATACTCTTTCTCACGCTCACACTTTTGTATCATGTTTTCTCCTTCGTACTTCTGTAAAAAATGCCATCTCTTAGATAGTTGTTACCATCAGAAAGGCCTGGTATTAAGTACACTATTCTGATTCTAACTCGGTAGTGGAGAGTGTGGATCGCGCTCTCGAGAAGTCGTGTTTTGGTGACGCGTCACGGACTCGACATGCAGCGTATGTTAGAGCAACGATATGCGATAAAGTTTTGGGTCAAACTAAAAAAATCCGGCATCTAGATTTTGAACCTGATAAGAGAAGTCTACAGGATGGAAGCCGGGTCAAAAACGAGGATTTATGAATGGCACAAGATCTTTCGTGAGGGAAGAGAAGCCGTGGAAGACGAAGAAGGCAAAACGCGTCCGTCAACGAGCCGTAGCGATGGAAATTTGGTGAAACTCAAAAAATTTTTGGCCCCTGATTGGCGTTCAAGTGCTCGATTGATAGCATAGCAGTTGAATTTATCAAAAACCGTAGTGCATAAAACTTTGCAAATGAGAAAAATTTGTGCAAAGTTGGTTCCGAAGGTTTGATCCCAAAACAAAAGGATTTGCGTATTTTGATCTGCCGAGAACTGTTGGAATGTATTGTGTCTAACCCTGACTTCTTTCTATTTCCAGGACTTAAATAAAACCTGAAAGGAACCTTTTTGGATTGGTGGAGAGGTCCAAACCACCAAACCAAGGCTACAAACAGAATTTCAGCTTCTACTTTTTAACAAGCCTTCAAAGCATGGCAGGCACTCTGCAAACGTTGCGTAGGTGTAACAGGAAACTATTTTGAAGAATTTTAAAGAGATAAACGGTTACCTGCAATAATTTTGCTTTTATTGAATTATTCCCGATACTTTCTGGACAAACCCTATATAACTCTATTACTACTTTTTCTATGGCCAATTATTATGGCAAACTTTAGAAAATAAGACAAGAAATTATTGCATTGCAAAGTACTTTTGTAGCACGTGCAGTTTGTTCTATGATTCAAAGGTTTTTTTGGCAAATTTTCAACAAATCCATAAGCAAAGTTGATTTGCTCTTTCTATAGTAAAAGTTTAGGAAAAGTTAAAAAGTTTGGGATATTTAGGGCAAATAAAAAGAGACCAATTCGTATCAAGTTTTTATAATCGCGAAAGAGATAGATAAGAACCTGAAAGGAACTAACATATGGGTAAATGATGATTTCACAAAAAAAGGTACTAGAGGACAGGAAGCATATAAAAAAGGCAAGAATAGATGGAAGGAATGTCTACCTCAAGAATGATAAAACCAACAGTAGATGGATACGTTTATGATCGTTGCAGCTTGGAAGGAGTGAAAGGTAAAATAGAAGAAAATAAAGGGAAAAGTATTGAAAGATCCCTAGATACAAGTGATAAACTGAAACAATTAAAGAAAATAACAAGAACGGCAAGAAAAAACTACTAGAGGAAGATAAAACTGGATTGGAAAACGATGACGAAAATGGCAATAGAAAGGGTATGATTAATGTCAAAAGTAATGGCAGTAAAAGGAGCATGAAAACAAGGAAAGTAATAAGAAATAATCCAAACTAATTAAACTATATAAGAAGAAGGAATAGTAAGAAAAAAATTAGAACTGAAAATCTGCACATGGAATGTGAGGGTTTTGGGGGAAATGAGAACAATAAACGAAGAAAAAATAAATCTAGAAAGATATAGGATAAATATTGCGGCTCTACAAGAAGTGAGATGGAAAAAAAGAAAGAATAGACAAAAAAGATTTTATAATATATTCAGGAAAATCTAAGGGAGGCCACTGTGGAGTAGCCTTCATGATATTAGGAAAAATCAAAGACAAAATAATAGAAACTAAAAAAAGTAAGTAAAGCGGTAATTTGCATAAGAATAGAGTTGAAAGCCAACTTAGCCATGTTAAGCATTTACGCACCCACGGAGACAGCGCCGAAAGAAAGATAATTTTAACGAATTGGTGGAGCCAGAAATAGGAAAAATGCACAAGTGCTGGGTGATTGCAACCCACAAATTGGAAAAGAAGGAAGGAATAAAAATATTCCAAAGAAATGGGATATTGAAAAATTAAGTAGTGCACACATAAGGAGAGAATATGCAGGCAAGGTATTCAGGTGAGATGAGTAAAGAAAATACAAATTGAAGAAAAATGGAACATTAATACAAAATTAATTGAACAGACAGAGAACAGAGCAACAGCAAAAATACCAAATGAATGGCTTAATGAAATATGCAAAAAAGCTAGGAAAGATAAACAGAAAGCAAGGCTAGACTGGATTAAACCAAAGAGCAATGAAGACAAAGCGAGATATGAATACAAAAGATAAGAGTGTAATGGTAAGTAAAAGTGAAAGCAATAATGTTAAGAAATTTTATAAAAAATTAAAGGAACAAAGCAAAATTCATAACGGCAAAAAGAAAAGAAGGGTAGGTAATAGAGGCAGAACAACAATTTAATGCAGTCTGGCAAGAATATATCAAGAAATTATTAACTGACAGTCGATCATAGGAAGAGTTAATAGTAGATGGTACTGATAGACAACTTAGGAAGAAATAAAAGAAATTATAGTAAATAGCGGCGATGGAAAAGTACATGAGAAGAATGGAATCAACATAGAACTAATAGAACATGGAGGAGAAGAACTGGAAAGTGTCATATATGCGCTCATATTAAAGGTATGGAAATAAGAAAAGATACCCAGTGAGTGAATTTATAAGACATCAATTAGACGAGTAAGACACAGAAAGATGAAGATGAACTAAAAATAGTCGAGAAGAGAATATTGCGAACAATACAGATTGAGAAATAATCAAGAAATATTGGAAATTAGGAATCAAAGACAGGTAGACTTAGAAGAAATAGTAAACATAGTAATAGCACAAGAACCAGGGACAAGAAGAAAAAAAGGAAGACTAAAGTCAAAATGAATTACGGAGGTGAAGAACAGAAAGATAATATCAAGAGACAGGAAGTATGCAAACAAGATTGGGGTGATATTTTCGATAAAATGGATATAGAAAGTTTTAGAAAGAAGCGGCGCTACCCCCACATGATAACTAGGTCGTGAGGTTATACGAACTTTTAATTGTTTCTAGAAGATCATTCCATTACTCTTTAGTCTCTTTCACATTATTTTTCTGTTAACTCTATCGAAAGATTTTTTTCATGTTGATGAAACCAAGAAAAATCGTTTCGTTCTGAACTCAGTTTGCGTATCTGCTAGTTCCGTTTATATCACCTCTTTAAGTTTCTTTTCTATTATTATTTCGTATAATTTTAATACTATGCACAGCAAGGATATTCCTTGTGTTGCTATCTTTATGTATGGATAATATGACAGTTGCTTTTCCATTTCTTAACTTACTGCTTTTATAAATCTTTCTTCGCTCGCCTCGTCCTCTCCTTTTATGCTTTCGGATTCTACCTTGTTTTTTTGCTCATTATTTAACAATTCATTAAAGTTTTGTTCCATTTTGGTCCTTTATTTGCAGTATTTGTATATGTTTCTTGTTTCTCGTGTACTTTTGTATTTTATAGAATAGTTTTTGGTTGTCTTTACTACTTTCTTGTAATTTATCTGCGATTCTTCGATCTTTCCCCAAGATTTTGAATCTTTTACCATCACTTTGACATTGCTCCTTTGATCTTTATAAGTAGTAGATTAATTTCCACCTTTCTTTCTTCTTCTTTACTTCTTCCTTGATGTATTCATTTCACCAATCTGTTTATTTTTTGCACTGATTTATTTTAAAACATCTGCAATTGTAGAATGCTATTGCACGCAATTGTTGACACAGCCACACCCCTGCTTCGTTTTCTTTGTTGATCAAAAGTAAAAGTTAGATTCAAGAAAGAAGACACGGTAGAGAAAATTAAAGAGATATCCAAGGTTTTGAACAAGAAAAATCCACTGTTGGTAATGTTTTCGGGTATTAAAAATTACATTAGGGGCAATTTTTGTTATAGATGACATGGTTTCATGGCTTTAGTGAGCACTTTATAATCGTAGAGGTTTGCCAGACTGAGTAGACTATTGCCAAAATCAACGAATATTAGTATTACCCAAAAAACATATTTTGGTGACATTTATGAAACTTTTTGATACATGAACGGTCGCTCCGTCTTGTTGAAATGACGCGTAAGTAATAAATGATATATAAAATACATTTTGAGGCTCCTCTGTATTATTTTGTTGCAATGTGCGACTAATTAAATTTGGAAAAATTCGCGACAAGCCTGCAAGACGGAAAGAATAACAAAGCACGCAGCAGCTGCGGCAGACAGCAACTATGTCACCAGGTAATACTGATGACGACACCAAGGTGTTTACCAGATGACTTTGGACAGACGGGCGGCGTCAGTGCCAGAATCGTTCCTGCGTGGAGAGCAGCGAGACGGCGAGAGTCCGCGAGTGGACCCGCGGCTTTCTCCGGCGATCGCGAGACCTGGTGCGAAATTCCGAGGCGTCGTCCGCGACGATCCGTTCGAGTGGTCAGTCCGTCGTCTCCGTCGGGCGGCGGGATCAATAAGGCGCGCGCGGCGCGGCGAGGCGCGGTTCGTAGGAGTTCGCGAGCCGCGTGCACGACCGAGCGCACCGCGTGCTCGTCGACCTTACATAAGGGCCGGCCTCGGTGAGCAAATTTAGTTGCTCGCGCGCTAGTGGTGAAGTTTATTCTCGCGACACCGGGCCCGTGAAGCACGCACTGTCGAAGTCGCGATCGCTCGCTGAGGATGATGTGCAGGTGCCGGTGCCGGGGTGCATGACGGAAGGGCATGGCACTGACTAGCCTCGCCATGTCCTCCCTGCGGCGGCGCAACTGCTTCCTGGTGCTCGCCTTCGTCGTCTTCATCCCCTTCTGCGCCTTCGTCGTCCTCTCTGTCCCAGGTGGGCCCCGCTTTTACCTTACAGAAATCAAAGTTTGCTCGCCGCAGCTGCAGCGCATGACGCCGAACTACACGTTGCGATAGCACGCTCTTCATTTTCAATGATAACGACGGCATTTTATAAAACTTGATAACTGGCTTTGCATTGCTCTGGATATTGTGCTCGGGATTTATACGAGAATCTATCAAAAGATAAAATTTGTATAATAAAACAAAAGCACGCTTAATGTTAGTAGCACTGCACATCTACGAGTTTTCTTTTTAAAGGTCGGTATAATCGACCTACCAACGAAGTTCTTATTGTATGATTTAAGTTTGGAATTGTAAGATTGGCTGAATCAGAAATTTTCGTTTTACAGGGTTATCCAAATTGTACTTCGGGAGGTCTTTCTTGAAGAAAACACAAAATGTTGGAATGTCGTCCAAATTCCCCCCACGACTTCCTTGACATACGACTATTCTGTTAGGAAGTTTCCCATGGTCTATGGAGCCCTGGAATCGTAGCAGATTTCTTGACCTTAACCTTCAAATAGCCCCAGAGAAAGAAGTCTACTGTGGTTAGGTCGCAAGACCGCTATGGCCAATCGATGTCGCCCCTTCATGAGATGACACGACCAGGAAGTTTGGTTAGAAGTGGAGTGTTTCACTCGATGTGACAAGTAGCTGCATCATGTTGAAACTACAGTTGTTTAGCGTCTCCTGATAGCATACTCCATTGATAGTAATAGCGTCACTAGCTTCCTCCTCAAAAATGATTTTTCGTGAATAGAGAATTTTGATGATTCACAAAACCATTTAAAAAAAGAAGCGCTCCATCTCTACCATGTATTTAGATACCAACCGTACAAATACAAACTTCCAACGTTTTAAGAACGCAAACGGCTCGCAATCAAGTCCTATAGTTCATTTTGGATCACCCTACGTTAATGCAGCTTAAAATTTCGATTTCTCTTTGTTTGTCGGTAATTCTTATGATACAAAAAGTCCTCTTTTTAATTTAATAGTTTATTTTGGGCCATACTCACTAGCATATATGTACTCAATTATGATCAACATCAAATTGATATCAGAAGACCTTCTATAAAGTTATTAATGTTTCCTCTACAACAACCCCCTCTATCCCCAGCCATCCACGTAGAGGATGAACGATTACTTACTGTTTTAGATATTGAATCTTTCGCATAGGTTTAATTTAAGAACACTCTAAAGGAATAATTTGCAGGTTGGTATATTTAATGAAGTTGGCGGTCAAGGATTTCTAGATTCACTGACCTTTATGTTTTTCTTCGCCTCAAAAAGTAGGATAAACAGGTCGTGCGGTAGACCAACAACAAACAACTGCGGTTTTCTACAAATTGCGTTGGTTATTATATTACTAAGGTTATTTACTTTGTAACGATTTGGTTTAGAATCATTGCTTATTTATGGATGGATCATAAAACCACCCAGTATTAATTATGGCCATTTAATGTTGGTGACATTTCCAAAAATATCACAAAAACTTTTCTTTATAAATGGTCTAATACCACTCGATTTTAAAGGTGGGGTTGGTGGGGCTTAAATGCTACAATCGAAAACAAGGATCACAAAAAAGATGACACAGTTGATTGTCGTAGTGAAATCATCATGTTAATGTCTTCATCACAGGCAGAACGTAGCTCGCTTTTAAACTTTTATTATCAAAAGCGTCAGTATACTAATGATGGCTCTATACTCGCATCGTTAAGATACAAAAATTCATATGGCCTGTTCTTTTCTGATCTTTTAAACCAACAATAGAAACGTTAAATCGGGTGAGTGAGTTGGACAATGAATTTTTTAAATAATATACCGTTGGACTCTGTTCAAGAAATTTTTATTGGTCCAGTCATACGAAAACCTCAAGAAACACTTCTAGTTGCTTAAAAAACTCAACATACGGCATGAGGGCATCCTGTAACAGTCGCTTTATGGTTCTCGCTAAAAGGATCACGTCATACAAAACAATAAAATACGATAAAAAAAATCTTTATATTTTTGGACAAAGTTGTAAAAGGTATAAGGAACGTTGTACGCAGCTTCAAATTTTGTAATTTTCCACAAGTCTTCGGATGTGGCGACCCAGAAGACTTTTATTAGAACGATTGAGCCTTCCTCCCCAAATGACCTTTTTGAAGAAATGTGATTGATTTGCGGCAGTCGAAGGCAAGTTATTAACAATTGTAGCACGAAATTTGTATTAATTGAGGTTAGTATGCCTTCAACATCTTCCGGTGTTCTGATCTTCGCTTTCAACAGATTCCTGGTCATCTCTAAATAGTTGATACCATGCGTACTCGTGCTTTTGAATCTCCTGAATAGTCTTGGTGGACGAATGTTTCAACTTCGTGCAAACACCGGCATTTAACTGCCAATTGTCTCGACCAGTGAAGTTGCCCCCGTTTACGCATGCGCATTGTAGCCCGCTATCATAATCATTGAATGAAACAGGATAGTTTAGCTTTCTCTTTATTGTCTGCTCCACGTTGTTATGCAAGCTTTTAGTTTCTGTATTTGACACATACGTAGCTTGCCTCAAAAGTATAGAGCCAATTTTAATATAATAATGAAAACAGTGCACACTAGCTGTGATGTAACTTGACAGCCCATGAGAGTGGACTGTAATGCGCATGCGTTAATGAGCACGACTTCACTGACTGAGTAAGTTGATGAAAAGAAATTCTAGACTCTAGACGAGACTAAAGCCGACAAGGCTTATTTCCAACACATGTATTTCGAGAATGTTTTCAACATTGGACGCGACGTTGACAGAAGAGGGCAATTTTTTAAGGTGCTTTATTATTTTTACTGAATATATAGGTTTTGTTGTTATTATAAATTTTGTATCATATGGTCGACACTTTTAGGGTAGACTACGTATGGTAATTTATTAACAATCGGAATTTTATTTGATGTGTTTGCCTGTTTATTCGTCCATTTGAAAATACATGTTGTAACATTCGAATTTGTTATGATTTTGCATACTGATTGTTACAAATCAATTTACCAGTGTTAAAAGGGATTAAATCTCTTTTTTTTTCTTTCACTCAACGGGTAGGCCACAAGACTTTTGCCATTGCTTTCTCAATTTACCCAGATCTATTTTATCACCAGGGCATTTGTATAACATCTGTGATAGTCGGTGGTCTTCTATCCTTTTAACGTGTAGTTTCCAGTCTTGTTTGTTGGCTTCAATTGTTGATATAGCAAGACAAGTGTTGCTAAAGTTTTATAAACATTTTTTGTTCCTTTTCTAGCTTTGTTACGGAGAATACTGAACTGTGTGTTTCAGTTTCTATATTAATGTTTATATCGTATTCTCCGTCACATCCCAGATAGTTGAAGTAATTAACTTATTCGTCTGGTTGGTCGTTTATGGAGACCTTTGTCGAGACTGATGGTCAGATCGTATTCTTTGCATATCAAGTAAAGTTGGTGACAAGCTTTTTAAAGGTCATCTTTATTGCCTTGGATTATTGCTAAGTCGTCAGCGAAAAATGGACCGTTGATGTTTTACGTACATTATGGTTTACCGTTATTTTCTACATACTTATTAGAAAGGTTTTTCATTCCATAGCCAACTGGAGTCGAAGATACTTCCTCAGTATTTTAAAGCATCTACCTGCTCTTTGTTTTTCTTTTTTTCTTACAAGATTTTAATTTTTTAATAATTTCTATTTATTGTATTGGTTATTTATAATATATAAAGTGTTGGTGCTTAAAACGACTGATCGAGTTAATTTTTATTTCATTATTTTAGACCATTACACGTATACATATTTTCTGTTTAGTATACATTGATATGCGCTTTTGGTTTCTTTACTTTTGTTTTATATCTTGTTTTTATAGTTTTTATGGTATTATTCTTTAGATATTTATCAGTCCAAACCCCTCAATGCCGAATTGTCTTAAAATTCTTGTAGTATTCGGAAAAGGTGTGCAAAAACTATATTTTTGCTATTCTTTTCGTTTTTAACTTTTATAGGTTTGTGTTGTAAAAATTTAACCTTTTTAAGCAATTGATTTCCACAACGCGTTTAGTATTCAAACCATTCTGACTTACTGGCTGACTAATAGTTGATTTCAAAACAATTTGATTTTTTTCACCTCTAACAGTTTCAAGGTTGCAAACTGATGATCGCAAATATTTATTTCAGTTGGTTTTCCATCTGTCTGTTAGGATTTTTTCCAATAATTCGTAGTT
This sequence comes from Sinelater perroti, assembly GCA_036346155.1. Lineage (NCBI taxonomy): Eukaryota > Metazoa > Arthropoda > Insecta > Coleoptera > Elateridae > Sinelater > Sinelater perroti. Next base: position 386,418 of record JARFIY010000037.1, read on the forward strand.
TTCAAAGGTGGTATCCCAAAATTCGAATTCTTTCCTTTATTCGAATTATCTTAATGTCCAAGTTTTGTAATGATTTCCATAACAAATACTGCAATTGTTAGTCTTCTATTTGTGTATAAGAATTATTTCAACTATTTTGGGTATTCTAATCTTTGTATTAATCAAATTACACGTTTGTTAGTCGTTATCTGTTCTAATAAAAAAATAGCCCTACTATCTGCTTGTTTGCTATTTGCGCGTGTACAGGAAGATCGATAAAATCGCAAGGGGTTGATAAGATTTGATAAATAGTTCAAATATAGAAAAGGTGACATGGGCATTATCTTTGCTACATTATGTGCTATTATTTTTTAAATGCTGGCATGTTGTCAGGGTATTTTCTAAATTTCTTCGTTAGTTGTTTTCATGTTATATAACTTTATTTAGTTTGTTATTATTGGGCGTAGAACTCAATTCTTGGCTTTTGTTATAATTTTGTACGAACACTGCTTTGAGGCGATAAATTAGGGTGTTGTGGGCATCTGAACAAATTATAGAGCGAAAGCCAGATCTGGGGAACGTCTTGATGAAGAACTTTCTAACCTAACATATAGGGGGTGTCTCGTTTTGGCTTTATCATACAATAATATCACTTGTTTCGAATCTTGGTCAGTTTTGTAAGTGGATATTGCTTGTTGGTTTACCCCCCAAGAGTCTGACAGAGTTTTTCTCCAACAGTCGTCAACATTCACTATTTTAAACTTTTTTTAGTTGTTCAGAACTTTAAGCATCTGCGAAATGTTCTTTTTGGGAAACTTTGGAATCACTCTTTGCATATACTGTAGGGTACGATATTTCTGACACTGCGCACATCATCTCTTTAGCTTTGGTAGTGTTTTCGGAATGCAAAAAGTATGCAATACTTGGCATGGTGCGTAGTTTGGTCAAGGTGATAGTGAAAATGTATTTAGTTTTATTGAAATTAGTGTCACAGGTGACTTTTACAACCAAGAGTTAATGATATACAGCAATCTGTTGAAAATTAACATTATTCCACGATTACAAATTTTATACCAGGTATTTAAATTGTTTGTGGTTTATTTTGTTGATCTAGACAATATTTGATTAATAAGCACGCGACTAATTATTGACTTCCAGTTCGTCTGCCTTCTAGAGAATGTTCCCAGTTCCAAACTATTTGGGGGCATCTATTCTTCTCATATGGCCATACCACTTTGATCATTTTCTCCCAATTTCCTTAAGACTGTTTTTCCATTATCATACGTTCTCTAATGTCCTCACTTCTGACATGTTTAAATCGAATTTTCCTACAGCTTTTTCGCAAACAGTACATTTTCGTAACTAATTTTTTCACCGTAGGTAAGGATGTTCTTGACAACTGTATTTTATAATTTCTTTTTCGTCTCTTTGTAGATTTGTTGTGACCATAATATTGAGTTTAATTTTCATGTGGTTTGTTTGGCTTGTATTATTCTATGTGTGATCTCTTTTTGACTATTACTTTTATCTGATGTTATTGCACTTAAATATTTATAATATTTACATGTTTTAATTACACTTTCATCTATCTGCATGTCCTGGGCTTTTTCATTTGTCACCATATATTTGGTTTTGTTAAAATTCATTGTCATTCCCCACTTTTTATAGATTAATATGACCTTCATCAGCTGCCAGGACTATTTGATCGTTTGCAAAAAGGAGCGTGTGCAAATAATTTCCATCGATCTCTATTCTCATTCTCCTGCATTTCAAATGGTATTATTTTAACACTTCATTTATATGTACTTTAAAAAGTGTATGTGATAAACACCCCTGTCGTAATCATTTGATGCTTTTTGTTGTCAAAATTGAATGTTCTTTTCCGTTTGGTTTTTCTGTCGTCATAACTTCCATCTGTAATCCGACGCTTGCGTTTTGACCTTTTAACGGTTTGTTTGCTACAAGTCACGAAGAGTTAGCCCATGTCCTCAACTCCTAACTTGGAGGATCAAAAGCTTTTATTATGGAGTGTTCTTTCCTTAGATAGTCTGTTTCTTGACCTCTCTAGAGAACTATCTTCCCTGTTTGACTCTTCCGCCTCCTTTGCTGTTGGCATTTTCTTTAATCCTCTTCCACCTCGGGAACCGTTGGCCGGTTTATAGGGTGCTATTAGCAGAACCAACTGAAACCTAGTTTATTTAGAAGGTGTTACTCTCTCATCACTCTCTATTTATCTTGGCTTGTGACAGGCAGAGCCCGAGTCCAATTCTTAGACCAGGGTGGCTGGATAATTGAAAGTACGCTGAGGAATTCAATGTAAACCATGTAAAAATAATTGTAAAAAATAATGGAGTCCAGGCAAGAAAACTTGTATAACTTTAAAAAACGACAAATATTCTTCTGCCAAACATATTGAGAAGTCGTCTTCTGGTATAAATGTTTGTTGGAATACTTGCAAAAAAGATTTTGTTCTTACCAAGTCAAATTATTGGAAAAACGGCACTAGTTGTCGTTTTTTTGAAGTTATGAGTGCGGAACACCTTTGGTACACTTTTGTTCTGTTACAATTAAAAATTACAATTGGTTTGTCAGTTCTGGCTTCTACCTCTTGCACGTTTTTTCGTGACATGAGCTACCAACATCATGTCGTATTGAAAGTTAAAAATACTGGAACTAACTTGATGAGGTTTATCATGTATTCGCATTTAACCCTCAAGTTTTATTTATTTGTGGAATTGGTTCTGTTCTACTGTTTTTATTGTCATTTACTTATTTCTCCTTGTATTTCAACAGAAATTAGCATTTTTATAATCTTGAAGAAGAAATTGTGTTGTTTAATGCTTGGACACCCCCCCCCCCCTAAAAAACATATACGAGAACATCTATAAAACGCTGTTCAGCTACTACAGTTGAATATGAAATCAAAGAAATATTGAGGATGAGAATTCGAATTGAATCTCCAAGAGGACCTAAATTAATACCACGGTGCAAGAAAAGTCAATTATACGGATACATCCAAAAGTTCTGTAATAGACAGCTAAGGTGTGTAAAGTGTGCTGGTAAACATATCACTAAAACACTAGAGGAAAAACCAAAATGTGCAAACTGCAACCTAGAACACCCTGCGAACTATAGAGGCTGTGAAGTAGCAAAAATATTGCAGACTCTAAGAGATAAAATTACACAAACAGAACCCATACATAAAGCATGAATATAGCAACTCAGACGGCACCACAGATGATTTTACAAATAGTAACACAGATAGCAGAAAAATATACCAACGAGCTACTACTATTAATAGCTAGGATGAATTCGTTTTTTGAAAGGCTACAAAATCGTAGACCAACAACATCAAATAATCCAAATGGTCAGAGAAGAAATTAGAATAGCCACGTAGAATGCCAATGGGATCATAAAAAAAACAATCTGATATCCAGAAAATTGATATTGTCTCATCTCAGAGACTCATCTAACACGACAATCTTGTATCAAATTTAGAGCACATAACTTTTATCACGCCATCCACCCATCAAACGCAGTAAAAGGAAGTAGTGTTGTAATAGTTAAAACAACATATCTTACTATAAAGCATAAAATATACTGTCCTCAGAAACGAGGGAGTTATCTTAATGTTCTAAATCGCTGAGGTAATAAATTTATATTGGCGGTGATTATAATGCCAAGAAAACCTTGTGGAGATCTTGGCTATCTACTACCGAAAGAGCTATATGAAGCAGCCGCACAGCTTGGATGTTGTTATCAGTCAACAGGAAAACCCTCGTATTGACCTACCGATCCAGAAAAGATCTCCGACCTGTTGGGTTTCCCTAGAAAAATCAGTCCAAGTTACATAGCAATTGAAAAGAACTTCGATCTGGATTCTGACCACACCAGGTAATCTTAACATTAAGCGAAATCGTCATCAAGAATGAACGTAATTCAATTTTAGTGAACGAACAGCTGATTGGGAAGGATTCCAGAGGACTTGTCTAACACTACGCGGTTGAATATTCTATGGAAGACATAAAATCAGCTAAACCAAGAAGTCGAAAAGTTTGTAATGAAGATACAACAGGCCGCTCGAAAGAATACCCCTGAAAAGATTAACGGTTGGTAATAACTACCCTATGAAAATCAGAAAATTAGTAGCCGAAAAAAGAAAACTGAGAAAAAAGTGGCAAAGAACAAGAGCACCAGACGATAAAACTAGATTAAACCGTGCTACTCAAACATTAAGAAGAGAAATCATAGATCTAAAAAATGAATCTATAAATAAATATTTGGTAAAACTAACATATGAAATTGAAAAGACCATGCACGCATAATCCACCAATTAGATCTTCAGACGAAAGCTGGGAAAAAACAATCGGCATGAAGCAAAAGTGTTTGCAAACCTTCTAGAACAAATTTAGAGCCAAACCAAAAACCAACTTGTGCAAGAACTGCCACAACATGAAGGCGAATAAGTAAACATTGAACTAGCAACTCTAACAGAGGTTGCAGACGAAATTAGAACCAATATAAGTTTGAAGAAAGCTCCAGGATATGATCTCATAACCGGAAAAATAAGAAGCTGCGTACGAAGGCGTTGGTAAAACTTGCTTGCCTGATAAATGCAGTACTCCGCTTGAAACATGTACCGGGGGTCTGGAAAACCGGGTAAACCTCCCAATGAAGCCTCATCATACACACCCATTTTATTACATCCAACAATGTCAAAATTATTTGAGAAACTACTCTTGAAGTGACTAAAACCAATTATTGAAAGTAAGAATCTAATCCCTGCCCATCAGTTTGGCACTCGATGATCGATCAGGTACACCGAATAACAGACATTATTGAATGACGAATGTTGCAGGGGTACCCCAAGGCAGCGTTCTGGGACCCGTACTATATCTGCTGTATACTAGCGACATTCCACAGACTTAAAACGTCATAATTGCCACGGTTGCTGATGACGCAGCCGTCTTGGCAATAGGTAATGACAACGAAGAAGCAGCTAATAAACTTCAAGGAGTGTACAACAGAATAACTCATTGGCCTAATAGGTGGAGAACAAGAATCAACGAGAGCAAATCGGCACACATGGACTTCACCTACAATCAGAATGAACAGTTCCCAATAACAATAAATAATACAAACATCCCGCGTTGCAACACGACAAAGTACCTGGGAATGAAAAGAGCGCATAAATAAGAAAAGAAAGGAACTTGATTTCAAATACAAAATAATGTATTGGTTGATTGCGTCTGTCGGCAAATAATAAGCTACTTTTATACAAAAAATCTGAAAACCATTCTGGTCTTAGAAGATCCAACTCTGGGATGTGCAGCTAAGAGCAACATAGATAAGATCCAGGTCTTTCAAAATAAAGTCTTCCGAGGTATTGTTTGAAGATTTCATCAGTCCGAGAAGAAATCAAACAATTTATAGACTCCATGCCCACGTCAATCCCGATGTGCTACAACTGCTGAATAATGCCGATCTGAAAAGAAGACAAAAGGGTCGAACCTTCTGACCTTGTGTAGTGTATAATGATAATGAGCAAAATGATTTTGTGCGTAAACGCCAAGTTTATGTTTCATCTTAGGAACTAAGAGACACCAATGGGGCTATCTTAGAGAAGTAGTTAGTCTTAATAAACTTAAATTAAAATTGTGGGTTAGTCGACTAGTAACAATAAACGATATAAAAAATGTTATTGGGGGGTGGGAGGTTTCGGTGGGAAGTTAGGTGGGGAAGCTTCTCAAGGCCACAATTTTTCACGGTAATTTTGGTGGCTTTATGGACAGGGCTGTTATCATAGTATGGCCTATCTATTTTTCCTTAACAAAGTCGCACAATCTACGCAAAGTGCAATACTCTCTTTCCTTAAAGTCAATTGGTAAAAATTTCTGTTGAATCCCAAGCGTTGCCTTTCTTGACAGTTTTTCGGTGTTCTCCATTCGATGGACTATCTTTGCCAGGGAATTATAGTACAGGACTGTGTCCATTCCCTGTAACAATCTACTAAATAACTTCTTTGTTGACAGAGTCACATCAACAGGTCACATAATGTTGTTTTTGAGTCGCTGACAAAAGTCGGACGACTTTATCGGAAAGCCCTGGGCTTTCTGATAATTCTTTACTTTTAAACTTGAAACTTTCTTCCGAAAACGCTTCATCTGGCCGACCTGCACATGCTTCGTCTTCAATGATTTTTCGACCCAAATTAAATTGGTTTGGCCATTCCTTTACAACAGAATATGAAGGCGTGCTCACTATCCATACTTTGTTTACTATATTTGTGACCAAGACCTTTAGTGAGAAACTTAATCACCGCTCGGTACTCGACTTTCCACATTGCGCAAAATGACGTAGCTGTACCAACTCGAGTGACTGTTGCTATGCGACCGAGACAAATCGGCTGCTGAAATTTTTACTAAAATGGGGTTATCTGGCACTACCCTTATTTTCTTTCTATTGCTACTAGAACGTAGTTAGGTCGGAAACTTTTGGCTCTTACCCGTAGGTATTAGAAGGCATTCTAGATGAACGATTTTGTTTATTTATTAAATGAGTATTTCCGCAAATTATAAAGCCTTCTTAACCATTCGTTGAAAATATGATTGCAAGTTAACTCTTCACACATTGCAATTGTTTTGATGATCCTAAAACTACGTCCCTAAGTAGATAACAGCTACACCTACAATTTGCGTGTATTACGATAAAAACATTTATGGCGAGCGACCTTCAAGCGCAGTTAAAATTAGACGCCGGGAATGACGCTGTTATAATTTTTTGCCGCCGTCTCGCACCACGTATCGAAAATTGAGAAAAAAGGCGACCGAAGTGTACTTACGTAATAATTGCGAAGGCCCTGAACTTGGGACAAAAACTGTTGCTCTTCTTTGTCTGCGCTTTTGCAAACGGCGGAGGCTACTTATAAAAAGCGAGATGGCCCTCTTCAAGTTCCTTCTCGATGTAATGTATACGATTCTACAATAGAGTTCAGTCAACAGGTAGCTCCAGGCGCCGTGCTTTGGAAGAAAAGATGACAATGGTGTGTCCTTTGCTTAACTTTGTGTGCGTGTTTTTATTTTAAGAAGCAAAAAATTGAAATTACATAAAACCATTAGTATAGCTAACAAATCTACAGTCAAATATTCAGCCATTTATTTGTTAGTATATTAATTATTGTCAAAAAAGCTACAATTACGTCATTACAGAGTATTAAGTCAATATGATATAAAGTTTGCTCGTGAAAGGGAAACATCCAGTGAAGTTTCATCTTCTATATTGTTTAAATTTTGAATCAGATCTTGGGGCCAAGTTTTAGCGAGTCTTCTTGTGGGGGGACCATTTTTGTGATTTGTGGCATGTTCGCTGTATGACGCCGTCGCTTGGTGCATTTCATCACTGATCTCTGATGAAAGGAATCTTCCTTTGGTTGCTCATGTACCATGGCACATTCATTATTGATCTTAGCACTTTAAATTGAAAACTTCCATGATGTTGAGTGATGTTGGTGTTGTATAGCCCCGTAGTTGGGCCCATAAACATAGTTTTGTAAGTGAAATTTTATTGGAGAAGAGAGTTTTGACATTTGCCAAATTTTAGACCAAGTTGTCTTTTTTTGATTTGGATATGCTTCTTCCAGGTAAGACGTCGGTCAAAATGGAGACTGATGTATTTTACTTCTGTTTCTACAGATATATCCATTGTCCATTGTCCATTCTCACAGGCGGGCACGTAATTTGATTTTATTTGGTTCACTTCCGGGTAGACCAATCATCGAGTATATCCAGATAATGTTGTAGGTTTCGGAAGGCTCTTATAGGGCCCTCGTTTTCAGCCAATATCGCTATGTCGCCAGCAAAAGAAACGATTGTAGTGTTATTGGTTACAGGAATATCAGCTGTACACAATAGGAAAAGTAGCGGTCCAAAAACAGTATCCTGAGGAACACTGGAGTAGATAGGACAGACGTTAGACTGCTGCCAATTAAATTTTACAGAAAGGTGCCTATTTGGCAAGTAAGGTTCGACTAGGAGATAATAGTTGCTGGATATAACATTTTTTAGTGTGAAGAGCAAGCATACTTTGTCGAACATATTAATTTACGGTGAAGAAATTGATATTTCGGAAGGAGTGTTTGAAATGCTTGGTTTGTGTAAATCTTATGCAACAGCAATCGTTCAAAGAACGTTGATTGTGATTGGGAGCAGAGTGATGGGTCGATAGGACGGGAAAATAGGATAAACTTAGCATGCGATTGAATATAACTACCAAGAGAACGAAAGCCTCTCCAGAATTTTCACATTTTTGCTGTCTTGCATATTCTACTTTCCACTCTTTAGCTACCTTCTTGGGAAGTTGCTTTGATGTTTGGCCTGAGAGTAGGTCGTATCTTGGAGCTTTTGTATGTTAAGATTGCTTATTTCATTTGATATGTCGCGTCGGATAAATTCTTCTAATTTTTCATCCACCGCTCCTGGTTCTGTTAGAAAAACTGCTTCATTCAGCTGACACCCAATCAGCAACTATATTTGGATATCAGTTCGGCGAAGAAAAAGAGTCGTATATTTTCATTTTAACAGTGTAAATAATTTTCAACTCTTCCCGAAACTCTGATTGTGTCGAAGATTGAAACTCACGCCAGCGGGCGTGTGAAGGTAGATTAATGTGTCACGTGTTGCCACTAGATGGTGTTGCTGAAACGCACAAAAGAAAAGGTAGGGTAGGTTTATCCAGTACGCCTCCCGTTTGATGACAAATAGGGAAATCATATTAATATTCTGATGAAAGACTTGTGAAACTGTGTACTATCACGTATGATGATTTGGAGATGACCAAGGTCTCTACATAATGGGTTTGTCACACTCTCATCGCTTAGCAGGAGCAGAAGCGTGGAGAGGTATGTCAATAGTTGCTGTAGCTGTGAAGGTTGAATCGGGCCTGGTCGCGGCAGATGAATTATAATTCTGCCACGAGGCATCGGAAAAGAAACGCCATTGTACACTGGAAGCCTTCATCCCAAGAAGCCTGAGCTACGTCCTGGGTAGAAACCTTGGGATCAAGAATGGAGCATTACCAATGAGAGGTATTGCAAATCACTGAAGCGACTTTGTTGAAGTTAAAAAGAAACGGCAGTTTATAGAATTTGGAAGATCTCATGTCAGAAGGCTGCATCTAGGGTTGTTTATTTGAAAGCGTGAAGTGCTGATCGTCTTTTGGAATCAAGAATTACTAGTGAGCACTGCAAATGACTGAAATGACTCTTTTGACATATTCAACAATGCCGTTACCAGAAGCGTTGCTTCAAAATGACAACAGACGTCCACATGTCAGTCGCCACTCTGTTGCTACCGTGCAGGCTTTCGACTACACCAAAATACCAATGAAGGGAAGACGTTCTCATTCAATAGCGAGTTTCAGTCAATTGTCCACAAATGGTATAAATGCTATATTTGAAGAATGGGACAATAACAAAAGCGTATAGACATTGAACATCTAATGGTTCATGCACTCACTTCTTCCTAATAAGAGATAAAACAATTGCAGTGCCAATCGTTTTTGAAAGATTCATTCGCTTGGGGAGTCACGTTCATGTTATCTCAATAACGGGAATTTTTCGACAACAAAATTCATATATTATGATTATTAACTTCCTTATTTCTGCACTAAAAGTTAGTCTTCGACTATTACAGTGCAATGTAACGCAAACTGGGAGTACAAATATAATACTATTTTCATTATTCCACAAAAATTCCCAAGACAAGGTTTAGTCAATTTGTTTGCAGGTAGCAAAATGTTAAACACTTTGGTCGTATTTTTTAGTCTAGTGGTTTTAGAACTGGATTTGTACAATTCTGCGCAGCTAAGCGTTGCCCTTCGCCGGAGAGAAATATAACTGTAGCGTGCCGGACTTAATGCCTCTATAAATCAGCTCGATCGCAAATGACACAGTGCGAAGGTTAAGAGATTCATTAGAGTAACCTCCGCTGTCCTCAGGTCATTGTCATCGCGTATTGTTTTGCTTGAGGAGCGGTTACTAGGTGAAAATGCAGCCGAGCGTGTAACAGCGTGGCGGAGCGCTAAGTGGTAGTAGCATCGCTTGAGCGTTTCCGATAACTTAAAGATGTGTTTGATGGCGAGTAAATTTCATGTTTCATGAAAAGTAGGTTATGGTTGACAATTGCAAATTTGATTTTGGTAATTGTTTAGTACCATGACGCCCTCAATGGATTTATTTTGTAGAAATGATTGTGATATTTTAGAAATTTTAGAAGCCCGTGTCTATTGATTTCGAAAGCTACTTTGTATATATGACCTAAAAAAAGTTGAAAAATAATTCTTTATTTTAAGTGGATTTTTATAATTGATATTCTTTGAAATATTCTGAAATTTAATGGTCAATTTATTTTCCATCAGTTTCAGTTTGTCCTGCGAAAAAAACATTAGACGGAGATAGTAAACAACTTCAATTTTTACTTTACCTTCTTCCATGTACCTTACGATGTTGGAGCATTGAGACACTTTCTGTATTCTCTTCTGTCTCTAGTTGTTGCTAAGTTTCTTTGTTTCTTCTAATAATATTTTTGATATTCTTCGCTCAGCCTATTCGAGATCATTCCCTTGGTCTTTGACCTTTACCTCCCATTTTAAATATTTTCTTTGAATAGCCGTCGTTTCTCTATATAAGGATCACGTGACATACCATTGTAGTTGATTTTTTTCTAGGACTCGTAGTATAGGGTTTTGTTGTATGTCTTTCCTTATGTTTCTTTTCTTCCCCACTATTCGGCTTAAGAATCTCTTTTCAGATGCCATTAATTCAGATTTATGTTTGTTGTTTCCCATGACTCATGCGTATAATAATATGAGAGTGTAAATGGTGATGGTAAATTTTGTTATCCTTGTTGATCCTAGTTTTTTTATTTCTTTACTTATTTTTCTATTTTTATAGATTAAAGTTTCTGGATATTCTACTTGCTCTAGAATTTATGTTTATATTTATATCTATCTGTCCTTTGTTGTGAGTTTTTGATATGTATATAACTGTGTCTTCTTCTAATGAAGAAGGAAGAAGACGCTATTTTAATTTTACTTGTATTTATGATCGTTGCTTTTGGTTTTTCCATATGTCTATATTTGCTTTCAGTTGTCTCGGATTTACCATTATGTAGTCCGCGTACAATAAGCCTTGTGTAGTATAGGGTTTGGGTTTTGGCAGTAGATGTAGTTTGTATATATAATGAATAGTAAAAAAGGGCTTTATATTATTATAAATTTAGGGGCTACCTAATGTTCTCCAAGTGCATTGAGGCATTAAACGAGAGGGGCGAATGTTAGGTTCAGGAAGGTTAGGTATACCTGTGTCTATACTTTGTAGTTGTATGTCTTATGTTTGACTTCTCGGTCGAAATGTTTATTTTTCATCGTGTATTTTATCCTCTTGTTCGATCCTCATCGCATTTCCTTCCAATATTTTGACATTTCGTCCTGGTTCCATACCTGTTGGAAAATTTTTATTAACCAGTTTGTTACTATGGGGCTTCTTTTTTCCGGCTGATTAGTTTTTCTAATTATGTCTGCTTCGATTGTCCACTTGTTATTCTTTGTTTGTTGGGTATAATTATAAGTGTTTCCATGAAATTTTGTTATATAAAATTCTTTTGGTGCTCTTAGGATTGTATTGCATTTTTTGTGTTGTTTTTGTAGCCTCTTAATCAAATATCATATTTTTTAATGTATTTTATATTATCTTCTAAAATCTCACCATATTTTTCTTTGATGCTTTCACATCTTTAGCTTCATTTCGTTTTGATATATCACTTTCTGTTGTCATCTGTTTGTTCCTGAGATATCAAGCTTTTTGTTTTAATTAATTACTCCAGAATTTTATTTTTTCAAGTTTTAATTTTGTCTTACTATCTTTGTTCTATTTACTTCTTTAGCTGTTTGTAACGTTGTCTTGGTTTTTTCTCTTTATATTTTTTCCTTTTCGAAAGTGCTCTATGTACTTTTTGTTTCTGGTCTAGTTTCTCCAACTGTAGTCGCATATGAATATTTAAGTTATTCTTGGGCTGGTTCTTGTACGTTGGTGTCCGCAACTACTAATTTGTAGTTGGTACTTAATTCAGCGCCTTTAATTACATTGATCTTATAAATTGCGCATCTTACCTTCTGCTTCATATCTTATCTTGTGCATATCTTTGTGTAATAGCCAAGTGTTCCCTATTAATACCTGGTTTACTACACAAAAGTCGAGCATTCTCTCCTTATTTGTGTTTAATTCTCCTTGCAACCACACCAAATTTTTTTGCTAGTGTACACGTGTGATTACGTGCTTTTTGTTTTGTATTTTTGCAAGAATTTTTTAAAATTCCATATAGAACGCTTTCTTATCTTGTAGACTGATATTTGCTGTAGCTGCGTAGATTTTGATTACTCCTACTTTTCCTGGATAGTTATGGTTCTATAATATCTGTTATCTTTTCGGTAAGGGATCTTATATTTTAAGCCTTAAATATAATCCATGTTCTCGCCAGTTGACTTCGGTTGCGCTTAGTACAGATGATTGGCGTAGCCACCAAGACCCCGTTACCTTGAAACAACTGGTGGAACACGCTGTCATTATGTACCGGACAGTTTTGTCCTACTTCTTGCGGAAGAGGTTCAGATTTCGGTTGTTAGTTATTAGTGATTTCTTGTACTCCAAAAATATATTCCCTTTTCCTAAAAAAAATTATAAAAATTATGTTTGAAATAAGGAAGGTGAAAAATTACAAAATTGAGTAGCTAATTAGAGAATCGCAATTTGTACTATTTGGTTAACACAACATTGTCGCATAAATTATGTTTCGTTCCCAGAGACGAGTATCTGCAGTTGACATTGTCTGCTATAAACCCAGCAGAGCATTCCAGAGACTGGGTGCTATTACTCCATACCAAATTAAAATGATCAACATTTTGACATATTCTATTTCTTCTGTACTGTTGTAAAATTTATATAAGGTCTAATTGGGTGTTCGTTTATAAGAGGGTTATTTTTTTTTAAGGTCCAATTGGTCGCTAAATGAATCAACAGTCAGAATCAAGAAAATTTTATATGGAACAATGTGATACAACATTAAGCTACTTTTCGACGTAATCGCCGTTCCGATTCATACATTTGTCGTAGCGTGGTACCAATTTTCCAATACCTTCATCATAGAAAGCAGCCGCCTGTGTTTTCAGCCAATTCTGTACGCTGGTCTGCAGCTCGTTGTCTGTGGCGAAAGTTTGTCCTCCTAGCCAGCGTTTCATGTGGGCAAAGAGATGAAAATCTGAGGGAGCCAAGTCAGGACTGTATGGTGGGTGATCAAAAACTTCCCATCTAAAACGCTGCAGGAGGATCGTTGTTGCAACTGCAGTGTGCCTGACGACAACATTTCTCTTCTCTTGTTCAGAATTGCCCTTCGAAGACGTTGAAGAGTCTTGCTGTACGAAGCCGCAGTGATGGTTGGTGCCACGTGGCATGAATTCCACCAAGAGAACACCTTTACGGTCCCAAAACACTGTAGCCATACACTTTTTGGTGGAGAACGTGCGCTTGAACGTCACTGTTTTACGACTCGGGGAGTGTGAATGTATCCACTGTTTGGATTGCTCTTTCGTTTCTTCAGTTTCGTAATAGACCCATGTCTCATCACCTGTGACAATTTTGTCCAAAAAATCATTTCCGTCCTAATGGTAGCGCTGGAGGAAGGTTAATGCGGCGCCCATTCGCTGAGTTTTGTGATGGTCAGACAGCATCTCGGGAACCCATCTCGTGCAGAGTTTACGGTACTCGAGTCTTTCACTCACAATGATATAGAGAGCTGACCGTAAATTTTCCGGAAACAAATCACTCAACCCAGAAATTGTGAACCGACGATTTCCGCGAATCGCCTGATCCACGCGCTGAACAAGATCATCGGTTGACACTGGCTTCCTTCCCTGGCCGCTTGCATCATGAAGATCTGTGCGTCCAGCATCAAAGTTCCTGCACCATTTCCGCACTTTCCTGTCACTCATGAACGTTTCTCCGTACACGTTACTCATTCGTCTATGAATTTCAGCTGCATTGCTTCCTTCAGCATGCAGAAATCGAATGACTGAACGCAATTCACATTTGGCGGGAGACTCTATTTTTCGAAGCATGTTTATGTGCTCCCTACGTACTCAGAAATGACAACCGCGAATCGACGCGTTCCCGGGCCAACTACAAACACAGCGCAAGACGTCTGTGCACAGACCTAGCGGATTTTCCCCGAAGCTTTCTTTAGCGACCAATCGGACCTTGAAAAAAAATAGCCCTCGTATATTTGAAATGCATAGTTTTTATTCTTTTAGATTATCCAACTTTGGACACAGGCCTCTCTCAAATACTCCCTTTTTCTTTATCTTGTGCTAGACATCTTCATTGAAGTCTTTCAATTTTTTTAAGATATTTGCTCATCTTATTTATTTTGATCTATTTGATGGTTGTTTTCTGAAGTGAGGAATTACAATGCAATAAATAACTGTGATTTTTAATAGCATCTTGCAATGATGTAAAACTGGTGATGGCAGTTACATTATTAGCGGACCTCGATCTAAAATCTTCTTACATCGTATCAAAGATTTTAGTTTTTTATGTCTTCTAATGGTTTAGTCTAGTCGGGACAGGTCCTGTCCGTACTGTAGCTGGAGGGATGACCTTTGGGTATTAGCTGTTGCTGAACTGTAGCGTGAATAGAGCTCGCAATGTCATCTGGGTCAACAACCACGTGGGTGTTTGTTAATGTTTGGATAAAATTGCTTCTTTGTTGGAACATGATTATCTTCATTGTACGACCATATTCAAATGGCATCGGTTGGTCCAGAGAGGTCAAGACATCCATGCTTATCTGTGACGGAGGAGGACATAGCTGTTGTTCGATAGGCACTTTCTGCACAGCCATTTCCAAATGAAAAAGATTTATTCTCTTTGGGCATCCCATAACCTTAACTGATGCATATTTATTTGGAATTTTGTTTTTCATGCGTAATTTATGTTTAGTTCATATGTCGAAGTTTTTAAACATTTAGTTAATTAAAAATGCGCCTCGAAGACCACGTTTGTGTTCGTTATTTTACGATTTATCATTTTGAGAAAGTATCGGAAGCTGCTCAGCCATTTCGCGACCTCAACGAACTGTTCGGAGACAATGAGCAGTAAAAGTCAACGTGCAAATAGATGTTAGGGGAAAACATGACTAGAAGACAAATTGCTGCAATAATCGAAAACGAATGAAATTAATGCGCTGTTGAGATAAGGAATAATTAAATAGCGAGGAGTTGAAAACTGACTCAAAGCAAACTACAAGCCCACAACGCGGTTGCGTTGCTTGAAGATAATGAAAGTGAAAAATATTAGAGGGAAATAGTGGTAAACGGTAGATGAGAATTAGTTTTCAAAGATATTCCTAATTGTTATTTTTTGAAATAGATGTACCTTAATTATTTCTTGGTAGCAAACAGAACTAAAAATTCGAGAAATGTCACTTTACCCTATCTTTTTCTATAGGTGAGGTAAGACGGCGAGAGAAAGATTAAGTATTTACCATACTATGAAACATGTTTTTCATTCCTTGATGCCTGCTTTATTAATGTGAGCAGTCTTGTCTATAGTTATTTAGAAATAGGTTGTTCTTTCCTTTCAGGGTATTTTATCGAAAGATCTTGAGGTTACTTGTGAAGCTCCAAACTTTTCAGAGAGGAAGGGCTATCAAATTGTTTAGGTAGTTTTGTATACCAACCTAGGATATGTTACACCATATTAAAGGCCCTAGTTGCGTTAATAAAAACTAAACTTTGGGTTTGATGTTTGGTGTAGACTTCACTGATGCGTTCCACCACTCAGAGAAAATGGCATGTGACGAAGTGGTCAGAACGGAACACAAAACTGAAGTTATCTTGAGGTCTTCGACTATTTTCTTAAGTAGTTCTGTACAACCTGTTGCCTATGTTTCCTAATAGTCAGTCTGTAGTTTTGGGAAGTTTCCAGATTTCTTAGGTTTAGGGAGCATGATGACATTTGCCACTTTTTAGGAACTTGGAAAGTTGTAAAGGTGGAAGGCAATATTGGCGATAGCGGTATTTAATCCGTCGTTTCATAAAGTAGTTGCCGTATTAACATTTCAGTGAATGTTTCAGAATTGCCATTGGAACATAAGGGAATTCTAGGTGCGTAATAGAATTTCAATGGAATGAAGTTAGTATCAGTTAATGTGTGTTTGTGTATAATAGCAATGGTTAATTAATGTTTTACTGTCAAGAAAAGGAATCCTTGACACCATTAATAGTCCAACGTGCGATAAGTATAATTAATGGCAGTGTTATCTTTCTCATTATTTTATTGCATACTATTTATTTTGCTTTTAATTTTGATGCTGTTTTATTATCTAAAATTGTTGATTGAAAGAGGATTATAGCAAAGTTGTATGTATGAATTAATTTATCATAAGTATTATAGTGCAGCTTCAAGCATGTTATTTCTTAAACAAAAATTTTGTTTCTGATTAACAAAATATCTTTGTAATTAACTTTTGTCTTTGCAAAGCTAATACTGGAATTATAATAATAAAATACTAGCTACAGAATATGATACAGATGAATCTTCAAGAGCTTTTTATATGGATTTGATTCCTGGTTTAATTTGTTTGTCCAGACGAAGGGATTTTTTTTATAAAACATATCTGGAAATATAAATCTTCTAGTAGCAGTTGGAAAATGTTGTGATCAAACTTATTTACTTTGTCATGTTTAATTATTTATGAATGCATGAAAGCTATTATCAGCACTAAATGCGGTACCTCGTACCTATATGATAACAAACACGCGTTGATAGCAATTTACGCTGGTAATTAGAAAAACAAAAGGGGATTTGAGAGATAGAAAATAATGAAAACTCTTGATATTTACCACTTAGTAGCGTATACGACGATATTATTGAAATATGTAGTATATGAGGGACAAAAAGACATTCAAATGAATTTGAGTTGGTTGTCAAGTCTTGTCTACATTTTGAAACTTTTGGCGTTTCTTCTATAACTGGGAGAAAGAATCTTCTAAAACTATGCTGCTGTCTCGCGTGCGTTTGCCTTTATACTCGTTTGGATGGTAGGGGTGGTGACAGGACCTCTTATGACGTCATCCGACTCGCTGCAGGTACCGGTTTTTTAGCGGTTGCTAACGTCAGTCTTTTTAATGTTGTACCCGCTCTATTTTTGCCTTCTTATATGCATCTATGAATTTTTATAGTCTTTCTAAATGATTGAAAGTAGGCGAATTTTAGAAGACTACTCTTTTGAAGATATCTCTTCACCTGCGGACGAAATGTCAAGAATTTCCAAATACGGAATACGGACTAAATAGTCCGAGAACAGGTAACTCGGTGTTTTGAAATACCGATCATGAAAGCTTTTATATATAGTGAGTTAATTAGTTCCCCGTAACAGGCCTTGAAGGCTCTTTGGGGTCGTAACAGGATAGGTCTGTTACAATCTAGAGCCTACGGTACACAAGGGTAGTAACGTGGCTAGCGCTACGTACCGACCGCCTATTATTACCCCAGAGTTTGACCTCCAGGTACTCATTTATTGCAGCCTGAGTCGACCTGGGCCGTAAAAATGCCAGCGATTGAATTGGCAAAAGCGGCATTCGAACTCGCAACTCTTGGTTTCGTAGCCTAGAGACCTATCCACCAAGCCACCACGGCTCTATATTTAGTGAGTACTAAAAATATTTTTTTGTAGCACATCAAAATACGATAAATATTATTAAGCATTAAAATTAGAGGAACAAAAATAACTATAAAAGTAAAATAAATGTTAAATGCAACTTGAAAGATGTTACTTAACATTCAGGAAACTCATTACACCCTCTGTAGCACCAAAGGGCTGTAGAAGGAGCTAGAAGGTCATAGATAAGTGTTATACGTAAATTAGGCTCATAAATTCACACCAGAAGCATAATATAAAATAACTTGTGATCGTACAAAAACATCCAACGACATCGCACTTTAAAGGGTTGTAACAAGAGATGGTGAGGTTGCAGATGAGTTACGGGTAATAAATATTTTCGTACTACAACAATTACCAAAATATATATTCTGATTATCAAAGTATTAATGTATTTACATTTTCTGGACAGCTGTGTTTGATCGTTAAATTTCCAGCGGGTGGAAAACAGGTCTAGAGCTTGCTAAAGATGCCGGTTTCGGGTACTTGCAGCGTTCAAATAGATGTAGGTCCAACTAAGTTGTGGGTCGTTAAGGTAGCTTTCAAACAAAATAGCAGAAACACCAGGGGTGGTGTCGATTAGGTTTTCACATTCTTCGCTGATCAATGTTTCATCACTTGAGTGTTAGTTTTGAAGTTGGAGTAATGTTTTCCCTGATCATTTGTCATGTCTCAAGTGGCTCATTATCTAAAGCACCGCTTTTAAAAACTCCCACAACTTTATTAGCTATCTAGTCGTTCTTTTCTATTTCAAGCTTTTTGTCTGAAGGAACAGACACAACTCTAAAGCATAGGCGGAACTTTATAAATATCCGTCCTAGTTTGAGTTTTTTTTTTATTGCAATGGAGTTGCATTGGAGTGATAAATATGACCCATTAAATTCCCAGTTTTGTTAAATTCTGAAGATCCTAATCACTAAAGGTCCTTAACGCTGCACTGCCTGTCACAGTGGTTGACGTTTAGTCTATTGACTTGTACTCCGCCATGGTTGTCTTAAGAGTAAAACATTGGTTTTTGGCCGAGCCTAAAAGACTTCATCAACAAAGTGATTACTGGCTGTGGGGAGTTTACTAAACTCATGTACACGCGTCTAAGTTCTCTTTAATTTCCATCTTGATATGATACTTAAATATTGAATTTAATTCCAAATTTTGCACTCAAGACGAAAGACTTTGGCAACATATATGAGCTTGACCATCTTAACAAAGACATGGCGAATATGTTTATTTTTGGGAACGAGAACTTGCGCGATATTAGCGAAGTGACAAATCTGATTCCTAAATTATTTGTCAGTAGGTCATTCGATAGTTCAATTTTTTTCCAAGGAAGACGAGGCTGTAGATTTCTTTTCCCCAATTGCTATTGACGCCTTCCATTACATGATTATTATTGTCGGAGTGAAAATGTAAGGCAAATAATTAAAGAACGAGTTGTTATCGTCCAATGAAACAGTAACATTATTAATTCGATCAAAAGGGGAAGAAAACAAAGAAAAATGAAAGTCTTGGTATTGTAACTAATATTTGAACTCATCGTCATGTGGAACATTCTATACTGATTGAGTACAACCATCAAAATTTTTCATATGCATATCCAGTGGTCCCTATTGTACTATTAGTGGGAGAAAACTTATTATCCTCGTCTTCACTGTACAAGAGACTACCATATTTAGCACATTTTCACTCGGCGTGTCATCACACCCAACTCTTTATAGGTTCATTCCCAAGCTCAGTTATACTTTTTTTGTAGGTCCTTTAACTGACGATCTATTAACGTTACTAATTACTAAACATATTTTGAAACTCGCCCCGTATCACTACCAAAAGATGTCCAAACTCATATTGCTTTATAATTATCCAGCGAAGGTAAAGCCTAATTGTATGAAGTTTATTCGCGACTGTTCATCTTCCCCGAGTTACATTCTGCAGAATTTCCGACTATTCGTTTCGACAACTAAGTAACTGCTGACTCGCGTCTGCGACAAGCTGGGAAGGCGACGCCCTCTCGTCGGCTGGTAATAAAAATGCAAAATAGCAGTAACAGAAGGTATGATATAATCGCATTGAAACAAATTGAAGTTTGCTGATTTTTACCAGCTTGCTTATGTGTGTAGGAGCATGTAAAGATGGTAACAATTTCTTGTAATTCAAATTTTATATTATAGTTTATACGATCGTTTCTGTATCTTTAACACCACTAGTAGAATACGTATAAGGGTCAATTTACAATAAAAATTTATTTAAATCAGATATGCTTTACTGCTAAGTTGTTATACAGGGTGAATGTATCTGTAGGGATAAAGTGCATCGTGCAATTGGTTCTCGGTTTATAAGGCCGTGGTCGGAGTTCAGCAATTGCGGCGGACGTCTTCAGAAGAAAATCTTCTAAAAATTAAGTGACTGTCGCTTTTATTACTCGTGCGAGTGTGATAGGGATGGTGTTGACGTCACCTGGGATGGTAGATGACGTGATCGGGCTAGCTGTTGACGTCAATCGGATCGTTGTAGGTAATATTTCAGTATTTTCCGACGTCACTCGCTCTTTGGCCTTATCGCGGTCTGTTTTTTTGCCTCTTGAGAGCGATAAACCAAGATTTAGGTAGACTGAATCAGTCGTTTCTATTAAAATTATTATATTTATAAATCTTCACCGCCCCTCTATATAATTTCTGGTAGTAATTTCTACATTAGGATAAAACGTTTGTGTTCCTTTATTCTGGTGGTAATCGGTCGCCCGTAGTTCCAATGCAGACTTGCTCACATGAGCAAGGTATGCACTATACCCCAGGTGTATTATTCTGTGGCTTTCTTGTATCTTTGGCTGGTCTAAGCAAATCCCGTATCTTGGTGGTGGTAGTATATGGAAGTTTATGTTTATTTAATAGTACAAAAGGAAGAATAAGACCTTTTTGGCCATTACCATATACTCTTCAGTTCTCGAAGTTCCTGCTACAAATTTGCTTACTCGTTCTTTTGACAAAAAATATTTTTAAATATATAAAGAGTATGGGAGTACTCATGTCCGGTTGTGTATAAGCTCATTTGGGATCTTGGAGGTTTTGAATTCAATTTTACTTGTGAAAAGTAGGTTACGATTCAATCGAAAGGGCTTCTAGATTTTGTGTCTTCTTTTATTTTTACTCAAACATTGTTTTATTATTATTTCCTGTCCAGTCAATTGACTTAGTGGGTATATGCTTTATAATCTTACCCACACTTGTTTTTAAGGAATCGTGTGTAGATAGTCAAACAAATGGATAGGCTGATATATAGAAAGACTCGAAAAGTTGACTATAAAGACACAAGTCACATTTAAACGAGACTTTGTCATGATACCTTATAGGAACGAAATGTAACAATGTGACATACTTTCGATGCATTTGATCCAGTAAATACGCAAATTTTTGTTTAAAATTTTTGTAAAAAGTTGTGGGACATTTTACTTAACCGTTGCGTTTAAACCTCTACCCTTTTAAGGCAATCTTCAAGACTCCAAACAGATGATAGTTACAACGACTCAAATGGGGGTTGTAAGAAAAGGCTTCCAACGCTACATTTACTACAATTTGGCTCGAGTTACAGTGACTGTGTGGAGGTGTGCATCGTCTTACTTCTGATAGAAATGTCCTTTACACTATAAGTGGTTGCCCGTCTTCTCTCAGGTCAATATTCAATGTTCCCATTTTGTAACGATCGAGGAGATTCTGAAACATCTCAATTCGTTTTATCTCTTGTTCAGTATTAAGAACGCAGGAGAACGACCTTGCGGGCACCTTTATAAATTATAACACTACGCATTATTCACTTCAGTGTGTATTTGTCAATTGTCATTCCCTGATTGCCTTCGGCAAGCTCGCGAATTCTAACAGCGTTCATCTTGGTGTTGATGTACGCCTACGTAACGAATGTCTTATATCAGTTAAATGTCTACCTTCTCGACAACGTCTCTGTACTGAATTGTTGACGTATTATGGGCAGAATATCGATTGCTTTGACAATTATCTTGTTAGAAATTTTATTACAAGACATTTTTAAATAGAACTAGCGATGTGATAAGTCTTTGGCAGGCTTAGTATAGCATTTCTAAAATTCTTCTTTGTTGTTGTTGTTGTTGTGTATCTTTTGAGGTAGTCAGTTAAGCATTGTTAACAAGAAGGGTTGTCTATGACATTTTTGTAAAGAAATATGTGGTATGTAACTATTGTGGAAGGGACTACGAAATAATGTACACTGGTAAAGATAAAAAAAACTTGAAAAATGGAAAAGATGTTGTAAGAGATACTGAATGAGGCTCTGGCTAGGGTTATTTTTATAAGTAGGTACTCTTGTCACTTTGGATTGCATTTAAAGACTGAAATTATAAAGTTGGGGGAGAAGATCATCTTTACTTCACTGTGATGATGTTTTTAAATAAATTAAGGACGGTAATTTTTAGTAAATATTTTTGACTTGCGTAGGAGGAGAAAGAGTTGTACTTTAAGATGAGATGGTATTACAAACTTTTACAGATAGTGAAAAGGAGTTGGGATGGCCGAATTTCTAAGACGAGGACCTAAAAATGACTAGTTTTAAAACCCACTTCGCTTTTGATAATTTAGTTTGAGACGAATGAAAATATGATCAGCTAATGATTAATATAAAGGAAAAAAATTGCAAGTGCTACTCCCTTAAGCACATTTATCAACAAAATAGAGAAACAACTTGTAATGAAAATATTTAAAGAGCAGTGAAATTTTGGGATAGAACCGTCGCACGTAGATGCTGATTTACTGATCCCAAGATCACAAGGAGGTAGTTTTTACCTGTACGTGTTCCGGGACGCCGTCCTTCTTATTTGCAGGTTACATATTTCATGGGGTTGGAAAACCATACTGCAAAAGAGTGAACTTTTCTTGACTGAACAAAAGATTTGTTGGCGAAAAAGTTTCTGTGGAGAAGAATTGGCAAACTTTTGTCAGTTTTGTGATAGAAGCGATCACTAGGAAGCAACCCTAAGAATCACGGTCATGTTCGGCGTTTTCAGTTGGACATATACTAAGAGAAAAACGAAAATGTGAAGGCTAACCGATTTTTATATTTGTGTATAATTAGAGGCCGTTTCATTGAGTAGCATTATAGGACCTGTAAGGAAGAGAAAGCTGATAATGAAAAATAACTGATAACGTATAATTAAAGCCAATTTGTTTTTTTTAGTGAAGTTTGGTAAAGTCTAATCTAATTTTTTTTTTAATTTTTGGATTTTACCTTTGTATGGTACTATATATTAAATACCTATTTTTAAGTGGGCATATCACCTAAGTGGGGGAAAGGGAGTTCTCATTATTCAATATTCCAATATGTTTTATTTTACCTATTGCCAGTCTTTTTTGAGAAATTACTTCTCTAACTTGGATTGAAGGGTTGATCTTTGCTACCTGTTCTCTTTAAACCAATATGAACATTATCGTACTGTTGTGGTTTACTGTGATTTTGTACATGTATGATTTGGCTGTCTTTTAATGATAGTGATGTTCAGAGTAATAATAATTGATTTGCTTCAGCTTAGCTGTCACAAATAAATTTAATTCGTCCAATAACATTTTTTCTTGTACATAAATGCAGTAAATTAAAGAAGGTCTCTTTTTTGAATAACTGCATATCAACCAAGATTTTCGAAGAGTAAATTTTTAGTTCTAAACTGTTTAGAAGCTTCTTTAAATCCTTAGTATGTAAAAATATATGGGAGTTAAGTTGCACCGGAACTCGAAAGGCCAAAATGCTACATTTTGATAAAAATATTCAGTGAATCTGTGACTAATCAAGTGAGAAGTATCTTAAGATTAAGTGTGTATATGCCGCATTTTTTATTTTTGTGTTTAGAGTTAAGACGTGTTGTGGGAGGCTCCCGTCCTTAAACGAGCCGCAGAATTAGTATCGATTGCGACAAGTTCAAGGATTTAGACTGCATCGTTCAATTTATAGGATGGATAGGCTTAATAGTCGATAACTATGGTGGTTAATGAAGGTAGATTGTGAGAGTCAATGAATGGTTGTGGATGAAAGGAGAAAGACATCGGTTTATTTGTAAAACCTGAAACGTTATAAAGGATAGCTCGTCTACTTTGACAGATGTGAAGGATTCTCATGAGAATATAATTACAAGAAGTGTCAACCGAAAGGCAAGAGCAGGTTTTAAGAATGCAAGAAGAGCGATATATCTTCTATCCTAATGGGTTGATGCTGTGCTATGAAAAGATGTCAAATACATGATTGGTAACAGTTTCACTGCTTTGACCGGTTTCTCCAGCTTCGTTCGCGAGATAACCCCGTTGAAAATTAAACAAGATAAGCTGATAGGCAACGAGTCAAAATTGATAAGTGTGTTTTACTTCTCTTAGTCCAAAAGAAAGGACAGAAGCGGTGGATATTCAGTTGGTGTTAATATGGAATTATGCTAGAATTTGGCTAGACAAACATCGCGGCTAGAAAAAATGAATTGAGAAAGATAGAAAGAAGGGTCTAATATATAATACGTCACCAATTACACCTAGTCATTTAGTTGGAACATAACGAAAAATCACACAGAAGGACAAGGAAAACAGGCTGCAATGTATCAGATGATACTACAATTGGGAGAATACTAATCCAAAATTTTGTACCATTGAAAGACTGCGACCACGACTTTTGATTACGAAGAAAAGATATTTGGTATTTTTGTTCTGGTAAGAAGCTGTCTTTAGAAGACAATGAAAATTTCAATGAGGGAGTACGGGGGGTCGAGAAAAGCAGCATCGAAAGCACAACACCAGAATTTTTGTTTTAAAAAGTTAACGCGTATTTTTTTATTTTGAATTATTAACAAAAGAGTTAGTGAGTAGGGTAAAAAATATAGTTTTTCGAAGATTTTAAAGTGGTGAATTTTGCCCTAAGACCCATATAATTGGGCACACCGCCCCTGCTACGTAATATCGCGCAAGAAATTTCTGGTTGCCCTCTGTCTGGCCTCCCGCTGTGCCGTGTCCTTCTAGACAGAACGTTCCAATGTAGCAAATTACCCAAAACTCGACGTAAGTGGACTACTTACAAGTGGTGCTGAGGCTGTTCGCGGAAAGTTACCGTCTCGGCACCAAAACGTTTCCTAGCGCAATCGTGTAAACAAAACAGCGGGCTATTTTTAAGCAGTCGACTGTACGAAGTATGGTAATTGATGGGAAAGGCTCGGCGGGGCGACATTTGTATGGATGAGATTCGTGGCGGAACACTGGTGGTTAGAATAAGGCTATTTTGGGACTGCGCCTGAATTCTAAACACTTCTAATGTGGCTTTACGGCCGGTCAAGAATTTGCGACATTCTTTTGGAGAACTTAAACTCTCTGGACGATTTTAGCGAGTATTTCACGTTTGGTATAATTCTGCAAATTTTTTTGTTGCAAAATTAAACACTTAGGAACAGACACGTAAATTGTGCAAACGATTTTTAAGGAAAGAGATTCAGTGTAGAAATGTATTGCTTTTTAAAGCTTTTACGTAGATTCTGCAGTTTTTGTACAGTCCACACCTAGATTTGATGTTTTAAATTCAAGGTCAAGCGGTGTGCGCTGTATGTATGTGTACATTTTTGCTTTTTACGATATCACTCTTAACGTAAATTCTTTGTGTATTAAATTTTATCTGAAAGATATTGTAAATTTATTCACCGTTTGCGGGTTGTGTGGTTAATAATTTATGTAGAACTAAATCAGTAATATGATCCGCGACACAATATCCAGATATATTTGTAGTAATTTGAATTTTGATAAGTGATACGTGCTATTTTGCCATAATAAAGTAGAGAGTAATTTTAGAATCTGAAGCGGAAGCCTTGTATCAAAATGTTTTTCTATTGGTTCTCTTCGCATTTTTAAAATTTATTGGAAAATTCATAAGTATAGGGTGTCCTAAATTCTTAAAAAATGCAGAATTTTTGTCCAAAATTGTCTGGAGCAACAAAACTATTTTTAAGTTAAGTTAAATTACATCTACTGGGCACTTCAAAATCCGCATGCTACCTACTATGGCACATCATTTGAACTTTTCAGGGTTTACAGTGTGATGTGGGACATCACTACTTTACCATTCTTTTTTAACTAAATTGCTACTATCCATATTTACTTATACTCGCCAAAGAGTTGTTTGGTGACCAAGAGATTAACTTTTAGCAAGGTGGAGCACCTCCCTTTAATGGACTGCTCTTTATTGCACAAAACCAGCAACAATGGATAAGCTGAAAGAGGAAACTGAAAAGCAGTGCTTCACAACATTGTCTAATCCTTTGTAAAGGAGTAGTCGTTAGTTTGAATACTTGTAAAAGTGCTTCTATTGCTGTTTAAGGAGTGAGGATATTTTTGGTGCACTCTGTATAGATCAAGTTAAATTTTTGCGCTATTTCGTGCTATCAATTAGCTGAAGCCCGCGAACGAATCATCATGGAAAATTTATCCCTCTACCTTTTATAATTATTAAATTTTTATCTGCTTTGCGTGCGCTGTCGACATCCGGAGATAAGCTTCTTGCTGTCTTTATCTGTCTGTGGAAACCACAAAGTTGATATACTGTAACGCCATTAACGTTAATTTTACAGTGAAAAGGTTAGTCTGACGTAAGAATGAGATGAAAATTTCTTACTCAAGTTGAGGAAATTTCCTTTAACATCCCATATTTGAAGGTCGTTGAGTTTCAGCCCCATTATTCACTTTTTGAACTTCTTCCTTTTTTGTTGATGTTGAATGTTGAATTTTTTTAATAAAATGGGTTTATAAACATTTTAACACAGGTTAATATTTCTAGCAGACTTTTCAGCTGGCGCAATATTTACTGAGTTTATCTTCCAGAATTTATGGAAAAAAATCTTTGTTACCAAAGGGTTTTAAAATGATTTTTAAAATCCAAAGACATTTAATCGGAATCTTTCAAGATTATTGTCGGTTCTTGGATTGTTAGACCTTATTGGTCATTCTTCAGCAGTTTGAAGCAAACATCTGCAGAAGAGAGATCTAATAATTTATACTACTGCCAACAGACCTAGCTCGCTATCACAATCTTATTTTGGTGAATGCACAACAGTTAAGAATAGTTGATTTAGTTCCTCTAGATCGTTGCTTTGTGCTATTAATTACGTGCTTGGCTAACCTCAAGGTCTTCTCCAGTAAAGTATTTTAATGAGGAACAAAGTTTAATATTCGTTGAAAGGTGCGTAGTTTGTTTACAACTAATTTTAATGAGCGAATTGTGCGGCATCGCTGTGCTAACCAAAGGTTAATGGAAAAGTATTAGGAAGAAAAATCCAATTGAAACAGACAAAAAAGAAAAACGTAAAGTTAAAGTGCAACCTTGCCAGTAGCACTACAAATACTTTTAATTAGGGGAAAATGAAAAACTTTAACTTAAAAATGAATTGAAAAGAAGGGGGTAATATGGAAAGAAGTGAAACTAAAAGAAACATTTTATTGGAAATTCCACTACAATGTGAACGTCAAAGAAGGAATATAAGGAAGTATTAGAATGAAACAAACAAAACAAGAAGTAAAATATTTTCTTCAAAATGAAATGGAAGTGACTACAAACACTACATGAGTATAGGTAAAGACCAATACCAAAATTGATAGCAGTAGAATTCACTATTTAACAAGATCAATTAAAAGTGATTTGAAGAACCAAAAACTAATCAGAAGAAATTTATATGGTTAAATCATGATAACAACACAAATTATTTCAAAGGACATTGAAAAAAAAGCAAAGAAAAAACAAACCAAACTATATCAAAGTGGCTATTAAGAAAAGTAAACGACCAATGTCTCAAATTAAAAGCCAAGAAATACAACAAAACAAAGAAAAAAGGAAATACAAATCTTAAAAATATACACGCTAAACGCCAGAAAATTTTAGTAGAATTGGAAGTGGCTTTGGGCTTTGGGATATAGTGGGGGTTTCTGGAGCACGAAGAGTAGGTTATATTGCAAAGGTGCAACACTAAAGGGCGCAGTAGATTTTAATTTTATAATGATAAAAATATTGCGTACAGAATACAAGAGATGGTAGAGCATACGATTAAAAATGAAGAAACGGACAAACTAATATTAATGCAGGTTTAAGCACCGATAGAAATTTAACCTGAGGCAGACCGAGGAATAAAGTGGTGATAATAGGAAATTTTAACAATCAAATGGGACAATATCTTTACCACTAAAGTAGTACGCAAACTACATTTAACACAGATCACAGAGTAGTAAGGTCAACGACAATAATAAAGAAAAATAAAAGAGGAAAAATAAGTGAACATGAATAATAGTTTTAAAAGAAAATAATAGAAATAAAAAAAAGTGTAGATTCAAATTAACAGAAGTGTAGGACTAAATTGAAAAACTGACGAATTGACATATAAACTAAAAAATTAGAAGGAGAGAAGGCATCAAAAAAGTTCTAGACTTACCAAGAGAATGAGTTAATGAGCTACTGAATAGCTGAAGCTATATAATACTTTTTTTTTTTTTAAATAGCACTTTTGTGCCTGCCATTAAAACTAGTCTATGAGACCAACCATTAATTTTGTTCTGATAAATCTTAAACTAGGTACTTGTCTACTAGAGTCCATCCAATGATGTCTTCTAATCTTTTTCTGATTTATACACTTTACTTCACTCGCGCACTGTGCTCTGCTTTTACACAACAACAACACTACACAAGATCAGCGGGTTTTTTCCTCCTTAGTCTTCGGACATGATGTTGGTTGTCCAGGAGTTGTAATGCTTCTGGATTTACATGAAGATGGAGCCTATCTTCATGCTTTCCAGCAAACCTTTTTATCTCTTCCTTCACAGTTGGGATCTGAAGGTCTCTGTGGATGTCTGAGTTGCGTACATACCACGGGGCGTCCACTATGTTACGCAGCACTTTGTTTTGGAAGATTTGTAAGCACTTAACATTTGTGTCACTGGTACAGCCCCAGAGCTGAATGCCGTAAAGCCACACTGGTTTTAGGATCTGGTTGTATATTAATACTTTGTTGGAGATTGAGAGTTTTGAGTTTCTTCCAATCAACCAATAGTGCTGTCTGTATTTTAGATTTAGTTCTGTTCTTTTCTTTTTGACATGTTCCTTCCATCTAAGTCTGACGTCCAGATTCATGCCGAGGTATTTTGCGTTGGTCGAGTGTGGTATAGTAGTACCATTAATTTCTAGTAGTTGTGGGTCCACTATCTTCTTATTAGTGTAGTTCACCTGTACGGATTTAAGTTCGTTTAGTTTGATCCTCCATCTTCTGGTCCAATCAACTATCTGATTGCTGGCTGTCTGGAGCTTTCTGGCAGATCCTTCCTGATCTTGGTCCACTGCTAGAAGAGCAGTGTCATCAGCAAATGTAGCAATAACTGCTTCTTCTAACATTGGTATGTCATTGGTATACAGTAGGTATAGGATGGGCCCTTGTGCCTTGTGGCACACCCGCTTTTATCTCTTTCAGGTCAGAGTATTCATCCTCTTGTTTGATTCTGAATAATCTATCTGATATATATGATGTATATAATACTAAAGAAATCTTTTCAATAAAGTAAATGAAGATGATAAAATACCATAGCAATGGGAAAACTAGAGATATAGTATAATGCATATGAATAAAATTGGACTGGGCGAGATGCATACGAAGAATATCAATAGAAAAATGGCTTCAGACGAGGAGCAGTAGATCCATCACATGGATAATGGAGAGTAGAAGTCAACTGCATGGAAGTTAGCCCGATTCGGGGATACCGTCGCTCTATTGCCTTCAAGGCAATTAACGTAATGATTAGAATTAGAGAATTAGAAGATTTATTTAAATACATTTTAAAGATTGCACCGATCACGTGATGGTTTCATTTTCGATGCACTGTTGAAGTCGTATTTATTGTTATAAACTTCAATTGCAAAGAGCGAGATCCGGCGGCACCCGTGAAACATCTAGGCTGTGGCTCCATCCTGTTGAAACCAAACGTTTTACAGTTGGAGTGCTTCGAGATGCGGCGCGAAAAAATACTGAATTATTTCCACGTATCGACTGAAAATTACAATAACACATTGGCCTTCCTCACCGAAAAATTAAGGGCGAATGACCCTTACCTTACTCTGTATACACCAAAAAGTGACAGCTTTGTCGAAGATCTCTTCTACAAACCTTTTATGGATATCTCGTGGATTTAAAAATGCGTCTTGTTGGTAGAACAAACAAATGCGCTTTGTAGCACACTTTCCATGTTTTCCACATATTTCTAGGCGATTTTTCCAGTTACGTTTGGCAAGTTCATGTACAACAACCTTCTTGTGCAGATGGAAATGAAGATCTTGGTACAAAATTTGCCACATAATACGACCAGACCATTGAAGAGTAATGGCGCATTTGCACGCAGATCGGCTTGGCAAAATCGAATTTCAACCGAGACTACAGGCCTACAGACACACGTTTTTGAAAGTACGCTTTGATAGTAAAAGCTGTTTTTTTTTTAAAAAAACCTCTGGAAGCAAAATGAAATTTCTTCTCTTGCCCTTATACTACCTTTTGCTTCATAACCTTCCTGCGAAATTAGGAAGCGAGTTTTTCCTACCCTTGAACATTTACATTTATAGGGTGCTATTATTACAAAAATTGATCGAATTCAACATGTGGTAATTCATATTGTTTAAATCTATTATAGTGCGCATGTGAATAATATATTGAAACTAAAGCTTTCAACATGTACCTTCCTATAGAGTGATAACGTCGCGAACGCTTAGAATATCGGGGCTTTGATCGATGCAGGTCTTTGTCCTTTACACTCTTACTATTTACATGGTTTCCGTTTAGGGGGAGGCTTTGCAATGCTCCACTGCTTGATTACTTTACAATGTTCTGCGGTTAATGTTACACAAAGCTTGTTCGTCTTAAGCCTGTTCTCTATCTGAGCGAGAAGGTTATATGCATTGTATAAAGGAAGGCAACCGTTCTATGTATTTAATGTTTGGTGTAATAATATAATTCAATCATCTTTATCCTCTTTATCACCACTAGGCGACATTTTAGCTAAAATTATTTTTGAAATGTTGGACCCCTCTATAAGCACTAGATATTGCACTAGCAGCGCCGTTCAATATGTTGAACAACCAAACCCTTCACCAATCTTTGTACAAGGAGTCTTGGTAGAATATAATTGCCCAGAAATGTATTGCCAAACATATGGCTGATAAGGTATTTTCTAGATAGCAATGTCATTGAAGCAGAATAGTTATACATTTCTTCCTGTTATCCACAACAGCTGACTTACCAAAAGCACCGACAGCATCCTATACTCAATTTCCACAAACTAAGCTATGATCTTACCTTTACACAATTCTGTACTGAATTTAAAGGGCCTTCCAAAGTATGAAGAACCTTCCCAACAAACTTCAATTACAGAAGTCAGTAACTTTGCGTCCACTCACAACGCTGAAAGATGGGGTTCTTGGTTGATAAGTGCCAGGGATAGATAACTTGGCCCATTTATTACTAAGAACAACTATGCATACTTCTCAACGGTATCTGCTGGCTTTTCAAGAAATTACGTTGATATTTCTCCTAGTTATGATCCACCTTAAGACTATAGTCCAATATTTGATACCAGTGCTATAATCATCATGAACCAACTTAGACCAGTGCTTTATACTAGACGAATTGACTGGGGCAAGATTAAACCCCACGCATACATGAATGCCTAAACATGAATGTAAGTTTGAAAACAACGGTAGCTCTCAGAGTGTATAAAACAATTTTATAGCAACAATCCAAGAAGCAGAATGAAGTGTTGCACTTTGGGTATGTCCAGAAACCAGACTATTTTAACCTTACAAAAGAGATAAGCGAATTGATAAAAGAAAGTTACGAAATGTTATGTAATGCAGTGCTTCGTTTTACTTGTTGGTTATTGCAACTGAGGTGTTCAATATTACCTCCAAATCAGTTTTCTTCTTGTTGCTTCAAAACTTTTTGAAAACCTAATGTTCAAATGAAGTACTCTGCTAAACGTAGGAATCTAAATCACCAATTTGGATTCAGGAGAGGTTATTCGACTATACAACAGTGCCATAGAATAATAAACCAAGTTGCTCTTTGAGATGTTAGACAAGCTTTTGATTATATATGGTATAACAGATTACTGTTTATAATTGTATCTTTCCGGATTGGTAGTGTCTACTGATCAAATCATAATGAAGCTCGAAAATAAAATTTCCAGGGCATACATGGTTTTTGATGGCGTTCCTCAAGGTAATGTACTGGGCCCCCTATTGTACTTGCTTTTTACTGAAGACATACCGATTATGCCAAGTACTACAATGGGGACATTTGTTAATGTCACTGTCAACTTTCTGCAAGAAGAACTAAAAGCTAATGAAGTGTGATTGCAGGAGTAGAAGATCAAAATCAATGAAACTAAGTTACCTACATAGCGTTCTTAACATGATAAACGACGTGACCGTAATTTGATAATATTTCCATGCTACAAGGTAAATATTTGGGCCTTCATATTGATGGATGATTAATATGGGAAACATGCATCTTAAAAAAGATAAAGAAATGGATTTCTGATTCAAAAATAGCAAACTTTTACTTTGCAAAACTAACACTAAAAAGACAACACTGTAAATGGCCGCTAAACGTCGATATTACTCCCTAGCTGGTGATGAAGCAAAAGCGAGACAGCACCACCAGATTTGTCTTTTCAGTTATTTTTTCTAAGTCTGTTATAAAATTTCAAATCATTTTCTGCTATTTATTATTACTATCGGTGTCGTCGTTTGCTTTTTATTGGTTTTCGATTTCTTTTCTCTTTTGTCTTCTTTATGTTTTATACTATATCTTATTGCCTTATATGTGTTGAGGCTAGGATCTGACTTATTACAGGATTCTTTTCATTATAAGAATCTAAAAATTGCATGCTCTGGCTTTTTAAACTACAATATTGTTATAGGAATTATTTTGTCGCACTCTGTACATTGCGTTTAGCTCCCAACGTTGTTTTATAAGTTTAAATTTAAAATGCCTGTTTACGTCTGCGTTCGACTTATTTTTTTACTATCTAATATTAATTTAAGGTTATTAATGATATTATTGTGTATGACATAACAGATTTTTTGCCTTTATCCATTTACGTTCTGCTATTAATCTTTCTAGTTTTTTTGTTGATTAGACTGGAAGGTATAACTCCGTCGACGTGTTATGCATTGTAAACAATTGTGACCTTCAAAACTAGTTGGTTGAGTGCTTCTAAACTGTTGTTTTGCTGTTGTTGTCTAAATAATTTATTTCGTTGCAAAATATAATACAGGCTGTTTCAAAATTAGGCTATCAATTTTATGTCAATTTATGAAATGTACAACTGTTGTCAGAAAAATTCCAGAACTGGGTAAGTTCGTAAAAAATAATTTATTTAACTTACCAATTAAGTTCTAGGTCTTGTCAAATTAGTCCTTTTGATTATGGAAACTAGCAAAGGAAATTTTATCCGGGACGCTTCTCAGCATGTCTCCAATATCTCCATGACGCTTGCTTCAAGCATAATTTTAAACAAAAAATTACAGTGAAGCTCGGATGAACATGGGGGATGTGGTAGAATAGGGATAGATAGGCCAGATGTTTCTGAACTGTAGCATTAAAGAGTGCAATCGACATTATTATTGTCTTCGAAGTTTGTCGCTACACTTTTTGGAGGTTGATGAATCATGACTTCGCCATTCGGCGCTTTGTTTGAGGATCATATTGGTAACACAATTTTATCTTCGATAATAATGTTTAATATCATTTGTTCGTCTGGTTTCTTTCTGTTCTGCTGACAATGTGTGAAAAATTATTTTTGTTTTGAGTTCCCGTTTTCTTAAATCTTGCGTTAAATTTGGCGATGCACATTTTAATTCAATTTCAGCTCTTTTGTTATCATGTCTACGATGGTTTCTTTCTTGTAACTGCCTTATACATTTAATTGAATATCTGCCTTCTCACCTTTGTGCTATTTTGTGCTTTTTTACTAAGGGGTTTTCCGTAGCTTGATGCGTAATGTTAAATCTCTGGTGGAATTTGCGTCTACTGCATTATTCACGTAATTTCCAACTCATTGCGTCAACAAGTCGAAAAGTGGGTTACAAGCTCGGCCCTGCACCTAATTAGTTTATATGGAAACACTCCCAAGGCTATATCTATTTAGAACACACATCAGGTGACTGAATAATGCCCAATTCGTAGATAAATAATTTAAAAAAAAGCCCTGGAAATCTGCTGTACAAAAATTATTGGAAAATGCTCACATAACCGTTTAACAACCAGATACACTGAACTACAGTGAAGTAAATGTTATCGCTAACAAACAAGGAAAAATTGCGATTTTGTTAAGCCAGTGTGTTGGTGACTAACACAAAAACATTAAAACGATGACCACGTTCTGTTTTAACGGATACATGTTTATGGATATCATTAGTTTTGTTTGTATTGCGATTAGGACGGTGGTGAAAGTTGAAAAATGGATGCGCTTACGCGTCTCTAAGTCGCGGGTAATGTTGATTTCTCGCCCTCCAGATCTGCATTTGTTCAATTTTTTATGTAGGGCCACTTCCGTGAATGCTGTAGAGACATTGTGTATGAGGGAGTAAAGAAACAAGTCGCGAATGCTCGTCACGGTCTGACAAAGGTCGCCGTTTTGGTTTTCCCAGAAGTGCCGTTCGAACGTGTGGTAGGTAAGTCCTGTTTACTGCCTTTGAACGTGGTTTTTGCTTCCCGCAGCGGTTTTTACTTTTTATTTAGTCGTGAACCTAAATATTTACATTGAGCATCATACACTTTGCGTGATTTTTCCTAGCCTTCATTAGGGATCGTTTCATACTTTTAAAGCTTCAGGGGTTTTGAAATGTCATGCTTGAATATCTGCCTCTAGAAGCGTATGCTTGAGATAAGTTAAGGTCAAGTTTTGTACTTCTCATAAGTTCCAAGTATTTAGGTTTTGGGAAGTTTTTGAGAAGTCGTAGCCAATTTGGACTGTAGGCGGAGTCGTTTGCGCGATTTGATGTTTTGACTAAAATTAAAGATCTGATGAAATGGTGGTGGCACTCCGGAGGTAAATCTGCTACTTATTGTGTAGTTCCTAATAGTATTTTGAATTACTCAAATATTGAAATTTGATGTATGTTTGTTACTCTTTTCGCACAGTCGTTGTATATGCAACACCAACGTCTAACTCCCATTTGATTCTATTAATGAAGTAGTTCTCATTCACGCATGCGCATTATAGTCTATTCTGATCGGCTTGCAGGTATGTTGACACTTGTAATTTTATTTGATGTTTAGCGGTTCAAGTTCTATGTTTGTTGTATATTTTGTGTTTTAAATTTTATCAAATTATTGAGTTTTACAGTTGGTATGCAGTATTAGACGTTTCTTCGTCGTTTTCGATGTTTTCTCTTTCGTATAATGCGGTTAGTAGTTTCGACGTTAGTTTTTGGAGTGGCATGTGCAATGTTTGATGTCCTTTCACTTCTATGGTTGTTGCGTTTCTTGGTTTATTGTTTACTAAATCAAATGTAAACTAGACTTTTTTTGAATTTAATGGGGGTTATAAAAATACAAACGTATAAAGTTATTTTTCTACACAATCTTTTAGCCTTCGAAATTTATTTTCAATGAATGGTAGAATGAAGGTGGGCCTGATACCAGCCAATCACACGAACCCTTATAGACTAACATCACCACGATATCTGTTTTCCAAGTGTTTCTTTTAGTAATCTAAAAAAATGATAAATCCTTGCGCTGTAGCAGAACGAAAGAACATGTAAGAGCATGCCTTTCAAGAAAACAAATGTTTTGAAGAGCTCTACCTCTAGTTACATCGCCATAATATTTTCTTTAATAACCCACTGGAGGTTAAAGGAAGATTGTCTATCTTTTCCTGCTTACTATAATCATTTAGACTAAAAGATGCATTGAGCTCATGTTCAGTGATGAGCATATATTTTCGAGGGGCCAAAATGCTACGTATATCCAGAAATATTTGAGAATGATTCCAGAAAATACGTCTAATTGAAGAAACTTAATATTCTTCAAAATGATATCCTTGAGCATTAATACACCGTTGTCCTGGAAGTTCTAAACTGGATCTTCTTCAGATCACTCGTCACATATTTAACAGTTCCAAAGGTGTATCCCTTCAAGCTAGATTTGAGCCGGGGAAATAAAAAGAAGTCTTTCGAGCCGAGGTTCGGTTTGTAGGAAGGTCGAGGTAGAGTTTCCATGGTTTATTTTGCCAGAAACTCCCTCGGCGCATTGTCGTGGCGAAGAATCTTTTTCCAGTCGTGCTTAAAAATGCAGCGTTGATTGTATATTCGGGTGGTACAAACTCCGCATAGACGCAGCTTTAGAGCCAAAGAATGAGCATCGTTTTAATCTTTGATTTGTTTATTTGAACCTACTTTGGTCAAGCAAAGCTTGTAGTGAATCATCTCGAGCTTTGTCTTTTCATGATCAATTTGCACTTTCTCTAAAAAAATTGGACTCACTTTTCACACGATCGTCGATCAACACCTTGGTAACCAATCCGTCGTGACGATTTCATACACATTAGATTTTTAAGTCCCACTTTATCGACCACAAATCAAACACTTAATTGTCGGTCAAAGACCAAAACCGCTTTCACCTTGGTCACATTGTTCATAGTGCAAAACCTTGATGGGCGAGCGCTATACGCATTGCTCATTCTTAACATCCTATCGTTCTTCTCCGAACGTTTTACGCCACTTCAACAATTGTGCTCTTGATAAAACATTCTTCCTGTAGATTTCTGTATCATAGCAAGTGTGCATATGTCCACTTCGCAAGTGATCTGCACTATATAAAGGCTCTACGGCAAATGAGGTGAGTCAGCCGTATATCTGACATCACACACCAACCGTCAAATTTGAAGACCAAGAAAATCAGTCTTGCTACTTTCTGGATGTTAGAATTTGATGTTTATATACAATATTTTATGTTTACTGTCTGTTCACTAAAATATACAATAATGTCTACCAAAATGGTAGATTACTATGAAAACACGTTGACGGAAAGATAAAAAAAAACGTTAGTTGCTCAGGATGGAATTTTGTGACTAATATATGAAGAACATATTCTACATGCCTCAGGTATTCTTCCTAATCGATTTATAAAACTTGTAGTTGCTAATAGATGAGTAATCAAAATTGAAATATGCAGTTATGCAATCATTTTTGGCCAAGTAAGGCCACACAGGTGAAGAGGAAGCATTTAAAGAATCCGTTTTACCGAGTTTGCTACGAAAAATTATGCGACAAAAGCCATTAAATTTAACAGCATAAGTTTATTTAATTTATAGGCATACTCTGATTCAATCCTATCCATGCACATAACATTTGCACAAGGATGTTTATACCTTCGGCAAGGATTGTTCCCGATAACTTAATTCACATGCATTTACGCCGCAGCGAGGCTAAATGCAACTATTTAGTCGATATTAATTGCAAAACCGCCATCACCTTGAATAACTAATGGAATGCATTACATCCACAGCTATAATTTACGCTCTCCAAACAATAATTGAAAAATTATGCGCGAGCAGTAAAACGTTCCGTTAACGTAAGCAACTAACTCTGCGGAGGATTATAAAGCATCTCTGGAAAAAAGCAAATGCACGTCTCTTTATGCATGAGATGAGCTAAGCAATTTTAAAATTCAAAGATCAAAGTCAATTTTTCTCGCTGGAATGCTGCCGAAGGCAGTTTTTCTTAATAGTGATATATAGAATGCTTCAGTAGTGTGCGTGCGTACGATTTCAAAGGAAGGTTATGAAGCGAAGGGTGATCTGAGGGTTGCGCATCATTAGACACAGGTAGTCGGGAAGTTTTGCCTCAGAGGAGGAAGACTGCGAACACCCGAAAAAAACATTGCAATAATCTGCGCGCAAATATATCGCTGTTCTTTACTTGTCTAGTACTGGATGGTGCATTAAGACCTTCAGTTTTATCCATACAAGGCGGTGCAGAAACTTTCCAATCGCCTGGAAATATAGAAACATCTTGGAAAGCAATTGTTTTTCTTTGCCCTAGACTCGCATCATAAAAAAGACTTTCATCATTGGATCGTATTTTTTTGTTGGGGGAGGCCAGTATGTTATTGTTACTTTCACTGGATATATGGAAATATCTGTACATTTTTCTCGCACACAATCTCTTAATCCAACTGGAAAAAGTTTGGTTCCAACAGGATCGAAAGCCCACGCAAATAGAACTTCTCTCTAAGTGCTACTTGACATGTTTTCAAAGCACCTGATCTGCTGCTTCTATGACGATTCTTAAGGCTAAGTTTAACCAACCTCACCCTAGGACTTTCCAAGCCCTACGAAATGCAATACGTCAGGAAACTAGGCACATTCCCCAACACTTGTTGGAGAGACCAATTAAGAACTTCGGAATACGACTTCAACAGTGTTCTATTCAAACACACCGACTACATTGAAATAAAACTTCCATTTCTAAAAGCTTCGACTTTGGACTTTTGTATTTCACGATCTCTTCTTTAAGATTTGCGATCACCTGTTTTGTCCTTTTTATTCATGTAACCACATCACTTAATTCTTTTCTTTTTTCTATGATTGTTTTACCAAATTTTATATTCTCTCCAATGTTTTCATTTCTACTCTTATTTAGCTTACATACAGCTTCTTCACAAAATTCACTTCTTCTCATTGCCATTCTCCTGTTCAATTCATTTGATTAACCATCTTTTCTTGTCTTCTCATTTGGATTATTATTCTTTCTTCATCATATTATCGCTAAATTTTTTCTTTTCTTATATTATTTATCTGATGTTACCTAAATATTTATAATATTTATGTGCTTTAATTGTATTTATATCTACATATATTTTAAAGAATAATAAAATGGAACTCTATTTTCTATGTGTTGCACTATATTTTCGGATTTACCAAAGGAAGCTTATCTCTTCGATATTACCTGATTTAGGGCAAAGCTGTTATGTATGCAGGATCTACCAGGTGCATTCTTCTTCTCAATATTAATTTTGGATACTATCCTTTATTAAATTATTCATTCCCACAACCTTCCTATTGATGATGCCACTGTAAGACTTCTATAATTAAAATACATTGCTTTATTTGCCTTTATGTGTATTTTTGTCCATTTTCGGTTAGTAAAGCTTGATATGTATATTCAGGAAACAATAATACAGACTAGAGGGATGGCACAAGAGTACTGCCAAACAAGAATTTGCCCCAAGTGGTGACCATTTAGTTTGATGTTACTTTACCTTCAAAGAAAGATGAATATAAACATTATTGAGGTCTATGCATCATCTGCAGATATATCAGACATTGAAGTTGACAAATGGTACTATGAAACATAAAGCGTACTTTAATGTCCAAAAATTAGAGATATACATCATAATGAAAGGGCGACAGACTTGCAGTTTTACCAAAACATACATTTGTATTAATGCATGGTTCAGATTACCACCCAGAAAGTTATATACATAGAGGTCTTCAATTGACAACGAACACTATATCATAGGCAACCAGATTGATTTTATTCTGATTACCAAACGATCAAAATAAAACGAAAGACCCAAAGGCCACCCAAGTGTTGATTGTGGCTCTGATCACAAGTTCGGCTGAAAAGATGCAGAAAAGCACAAAGAAAATCAAACATGTAGCAGAACTACTGAAGGAAGTCAGGGTAAAGATGAAAATAGAACAACTTAACGATAAATTGAAAGAAACTAAAAATGAACGAGACACACAGCATGATTAGAATAAACTTGGATAAAAATTAAGCAGAAATCGACCGCGGAAACAAAAGTGGATGACGTTTGTTCTTATGGATAGATGAAGACTATATGTAAGTAATACAAAGAATAAAGTAAAATAGAAAACAGATAAAAAAACCCTTACTAGAAGCTAAAGGAACTCGCCCACAATAAACTTGAAGACAACAAATATCCTCTTTAATAAAGAAGTGAAGTTGATCTCAAATCCAGAGGAACTACTGAAACCATGGGAAGAATAATTACAAGTATACAATATCTTTCCTTTTGTCAATGTGTGTTTGGTTAGTAGTTAAGTTGTTTTCAAATTTGCCCTTTATTGTTAGCGTCATCTATAGGGATATGCGGCTATTATATCCATGGTGTCTTTCGTTGATCTTTTTCATTATACACACTGGGAAAGTTGTTGGAGAACTTCAGCTTTTTATGCTCATATCCAGAATATTCTATGTGCTGAAGTTCAACCCTTTTCCATTTACTTTTTCTGTTATCAAAATTTCCATCTATAATCCAAGGCTTGCGCTTTGATCTCTTAACAGTTAGTTCATTTTTCAGTTTACAAGAGCTTAGCCCGTATGTTTAGCCCACAACTTTGGAATATTTATCTCCTATGGAGTCTGTTGGTACAACTCTATAGAATGATCTTCCCTGTTTTAGCTATTGAGATTGGAATGGTTCAAGCTTCTTCTAATTTAGGAGCCGTTAACCCGTATCATCAACTGGATCAGCTGAACCCATTTTTTTGACGAAATTGTTACTCCTCTCCTGTTTTTGCACCAGGACTTGGGGCTAACCATGTTGAAATTGTATGTTACTAAAATTATATCTTAGAGTACATATTATACCAGTATTAGGGGTGAAAAATCAGTGTTTTTCCCGCAATTACTTCATCATTTTTATTTGGATGCTTTTATGATAAAACGAAGAAGTTTGAAACATGCAGGACGTGAAGGAGAAGTCTTCTCTTCAATGTGTTATTTCTTATGTCCGTTTCAATGTTGCTGATTGAGAATAATCATGCATTAAGGTGAAATTGTGGCTTCTTCGACTTGGTAGCGGTCTATCATGAGGATCTTAATAAATTTTAATGTACGAATCAATTTTAGTACTAACAAAAGTAGAGGGATAATGAGTCTAGAAGTTAATATCTTCTTTGGACATAAAGCTTTTTTTATCAGTGGTAATGATTTGTTTAAAATGTTTTGTTATTTCCATCGA
The DNA here is from genome assembly GCA_036346155.1 of Sinelater perroti. Lineage (NCBI taxonomy): Eukaryota > Metazoa > Arthropoda > Insecta > Coleoptera > Elateridae > Sinelater > Sinelater perroti. Next base: position 427,212 of record JARFIY010000037.1, read on the forward strand.
AGCCACGTGTAATATGCGAGTCTCTTCTGAATCCTTCCCAATTCATACAAATGATGAATACACCAGACTGTACTTTAAATTCTATTTCTGTGTGTCCACTCTTTTTGTCTAGAAACCGTTCTAAAATATTAATTAATAGGTCGACTAACCAAGCGTGATCTGTTGTCAAAGTCCAAGTTACCTTCTCGAAAGCCTTGATATTGGTATCTTCGGTGTGTTCTATAAGTTACTGTAATTCATTTCAACTAGAGCAAAGATTTTTAGAACGTTGAATAGATTTTGTAATGAAATTCATTCTAATAGTGGAAAAACTTTTTTTCATATTAAAAGCACAGTACAGAATTGACGCCTTTTAATTTAACGTAAGCTTCCACCAAAGTGGTACGTGGTGGACTAATGCGACCTAATGCGTTTTTCGGTGGAGACCGAGCTTAGCGAGCTTCTCACAATGCCGACGGCATCCGGCCCGAAGTTCGGAAGTTCCTGAAGATTCCGCTATCAGTCGCCTCTGAACTCGCGCAAAACTCGGGAACAAGCCGCGAAGAGCCGGCGCAATCCTCCGGGGTTGGTTTTACGTTCTCGGAATCATGACGTTTGTTTTGATTACTTGCCGCGCGCGCGTCGGCGTTTTCCGCCCTGTGTACGCTGCAGGAATTTAAGTTCGGCTTATCGCCATCTAAGCAGAAGCTATGAAAATTGATGTCCCTTCGGCAGCGCCATTTAATAGGGCGTTATTTTTTATGTACAGGATGTTCATGGTGCTGGCAATTGGAATATTTGCTCGACATCGCTGCTCCCGCTTTAAAGGGGTGCGACTTCGTAATTTTCATGCTTTTCTCTGCTTTGATCATCATCGCAAAAGAGTTTAGCTTGTGCCTTTTCCATTCATTTAGTGGTTCACTCAACTTCATCAAGAATTTCATTTTCTCTCTTGTTGGCGTTCGAGGGTAGTTTATTTTTGGATACTTTCTATAATTCAGATTTAAGATCCCCATATCAAAATTTTTGATTTTCTCCCATCTTTTTATCTTCCTTTGAGGTCTAGGTCCCGTTAGAAGTTGCACCATTTTAATTTAAATTTCCGAGCCACTCTTTAAGGTTCCATCCCTTTCGATGTTTTAGCAATTATGGTATATCAATCTATTTTTTTGGGACGAAACTAGAGGTTGGAGGCCGAAATCCAGCGATAATTTTAAATTATGAAATTGCAGATTTCTTTGTGGTAGAATCGGTATGGTGGAATATTGAGGTGAGTCAAAAATCACCACAATTTAAAGAAATTCTCAAATCAAAAATGTTTTTTTTAAGTTTTGGTTATCGTTGTTCTATTATTTGTGTATAGTCTTTTTGATATCTACAGCATAATACTTTGTGACATTTTTTTAAATATATTTATCATCATAGGCCTTTGTACTGATTATAAGACTACAAAAATAGTGACTTATAAGTCATTCATATGTATTATAGGTCTAACCATGTCTCTACATAATTCATTACCCTAGTAATGTCTTGTAGAACCCTGAGGTTCCGGAAAACCCTGGTCAAAAAATGATATCCCTATGTCACGTGAGTTTTTCTGTATCCCTAGTTTTTGACCAGGGTTTCCTGTTTGTGTACTGGGACTGTTGTACTTTCCAGTGAAATGGCAGAAGTGTTTTTATGATTATGGAGCGTCCGTATATGTGATATGACTCAAGTTTTTCCATTTTAAATAAGATCACTGTTATGCTGTTATACTCCAAAAGTAAAAAATGTGAAGCACTGTTCTGTACCCTATAATTATGGAAAATTAGGTTAGGGTATGTAGGCGACTAGGGTCTCAACTTTACGATCACACTTAAGATAATCTTTTAATGGAAAATTGTCCACCTACTAATTGATTAATAAGATTAATTCCAATACTGAAGTTCGAAAAATGTATCTTGAGACCCTAAGAGAAATCTTTGAACGCTTTTTTTTGTTAGGTCTCTGTTTATGTTTTTGGTGTTCTTTTTTTTTCACTGTATGGTTCCAATAATTCGCTTTTCTTGATTTTGTATTGGCCATGTGTCTCTTCTAGATGTCATTTTCTCTACTGATCGTGTCATCGAGCAGAATTATGTTATAGTTCGTATGATTTTTTCTTTTATTCTTCATGTTTTTAATTCTACAGATCCGTTGTGCAGACTTGTTACGTTCTTGTGCAAGATATTCTTTTATAATCATCGAGATTTAATTGTCAATAATATTGTTGTTTTTGAATTTTGATTTGATATCTTTCTCACCTTCAAATTTCTCAAAGTTTTTTTGGCATTTTTTTGTGTCTTTATATATTCGTGCTATGATTTATCGATCTATATTGCACCTTTCAATTTTATTATTATGTAAATAGACTATGAATTTGATGTTTTGTTACTTTATTCTTATTTGTTTTTTATTTTGAATTTCACTTTTGTATAGATGTTGCTCTTTCTGGTGCCAGACTTACATGTACCAAGAAAACATTTTGCCATTGTTCTATTTCTTCCTCATTACTTCTTGCAAAGAAGACATACATTCTTGCATGGTTCTTTCAGATTTCACTATTTGTAGTGTTTTGGGCTACTTTTCATTTAGTTGCTGTTTATTTCCACATATTTATCAACATTTCTTCTACATGTACTTTTGCATGTATGCCTTTTACATTTTTTATTATTATGCCAAAGTGTTTAGGGGCAATTAGAACTGTAGGGGCTTTGTTTTGAAGCAACTTTGCCGCATAACTTCTAAATATATGTCACAGAAGAGATAAAAGCAAAAGTAATCTATTTAATAATACAATAAATCTTTTAGATAGATACACAATAAACATTTTATAATCAGGACAGTCACATTATTCAATGTCAATGCCGGGCGTTGATACTGTAGGCGTGTGGTTAATGATAAATTAAATCTATTTTGACATGCTGAGAGCTAAATGTGTTTCCCATAAATTTATCACATAATAGTTGTTAAATATTGAAAATCTGTGAACAAGTAGTGACTAATTAAGTAGTGAATTTGCTTGGCATTTTATCATTAATTGCGGGATAAAGAATAATGATGTTTTTCTGTTTTTTGAAATTATTTGCTACGGCTATACGCATCAATCTTTCTATTTTTTTTAGTGTACTCTTCTTCGAGATTTTCATGCCCTCACGGCAGGCATGGGCCTTGCATAAAAGCGATCCTTTTCGACTATTTTTTGAGTAAAGATCTTTTGCAAGTTAAACTTCCAAAGGGCTGTTTTGTTGTTTTTTTTATAGAGTTGAGACAGTTTTTCACCAGTTTTAAGTGTTCATATAGATAATTGGCAAAACTTTTGCAGTTATTTTAATAATCTTATTATAGACCTTCAACTAATTAGCTACATTAAATGAATTGGCGTACCAATTGTGACCTGGTAAACCTTTTTTACGGGCGAGATTGGAGAATCAACAGCGTAATGAGATTTTTACTGCTAAACTTATACGAGCACTGCCTTGACTGGTTCTTCTTCATTACGATGATACTTCGTGCCGTTGAAGTGAACTTTTCAGAATACTTGAACCATGCCACCATCTTCGATCGTCTAACTGAAATCAGAAATGGCATAAATTGATTTTTAAAGATTTCGTTTGTGAGGTGATCAGGCGCCAGATTTTCTTAATCATGAAGACGTGGAACGTAAGTTTCAGACTGGTTGTCCTTACATATTGTAATGTATGTGTGATTCCTTGTGAGAAAATTGCTACCAGCAAAATATTTTTCAATTATAGTAGTCCTCTCATAGTAGATAACTAAAAGGACCAACCTTTTCTTAGTAGACTGGTTGGTCCAAAAATTTTTCAGCTACAGTCCACTGCATGATATTCCTCTAGTACACTGTTGGAACTGTCTGGCCTCGCCTAAATAACATTGACCTCGCTACTTCCTCCTTTCTATTAGATGCAGTTAATTTAGCCAATTTATTTGGCACAGTTTCATCTACTTGAAATATATGATTCAAAGACATGGTCTGAGTGCTTTACATGATTGTTTATTGATAAATATTTTTATAATTCATTCACAATGGTTAACCTTAGAAGCAGAGTTTAATTTAAATTAATGCACCCATAGAAAAAAGTTTCATAATTATTTATAGAATACACGATTTTCAATTATCTGTTAGGAGAAACTAGAAAATTCTTTAAATTAATCCGTCGGTATAGCCAGTACGTTTGGTTAGTTGACAGATCATTCTTCACGCCAGTAAAAAAGCTGAAAGTCCGTGACTGCTATATTAGCCGAAAATCTGTTTAGCGTAAGTCGGCCATATTTTAAGTCGGTATCGCGCTGCAACACTCAGCGCTTCTGGGAATTTCCGCAGCATCACGTTAATGGAAAATGCGGCATCCCGAGTGGAAAATAGAATCAAAACGTAATTTAGCAAACTATCGCAGTTATGGAATAACGTCGTGTTGGTGGTTTAATTATAAATTTCAGGAATTATAAATATAGGAGGTTGGCTCATTATGAAGATGTTTTACTGGCGCTGGCGCACAAATTTGGCTTTATTGCGACTATTAACCATGTAACGCGCATGAAACAACCACGTGGGAAAAATTCTAAAGACTCAATAGGAAGTAATCTTAAAATTAATATCATAATCAGATAAATATGTAAGAGCTCCTGATATGTATGATTCACTTGGTCTTAATAGTATTGTAATATTGTAGTATCAAACTGCTGGTACTCATAAAGGTCAATAAGTTGTTCTATTACTTAATTAATTATAAGGCGCCATAACTTCTGCATATGAATATCAGCTTAATCCCTTACAGTCTACTAGAAGGGCATCTAAAAGAGATAGGCTACTTATAATAGTCTTAATCCCTAAACTTTTATGATAAAATGGATAGACCAATTGGTTGGCAGGCAAAAAAAGGAAATTTTGTCACAGGGGATATTTTTCATCCAAATCAGAATGAGAATAATCGAAAATTCCCCGAATTATCAAGAGAACATACCGACGATTTTTCTCGGCATCTCTTCCAAGTCAATATTAGTGAACAGGCGTATAATTAATGTTGTACCCTCAAGGGTTGGTTGTATTAGCCTAACTGTTGAATCTGGCAGTGGACAAGCGCCTTGTTGAGCTTTGTAGGCAAGGCTGTTATACTTATGAGTATATCCACTTATTTTACGTAAATGTTACTGGCGCGAGGCTTATGCAGAATGTGCTCTAGAGAGATATTGCACCAAGGAGAACTTTACTGTATATCTCCAGATAACACCACTGGTATCATTTACTATACAAAAGATATTTGATAAGTTAAAAGAGTATCATATATTTCCCCAACGATCAACTACACGCGAGCCAGAAGGCAAAGTATCTTGGAGTCATTTTGGATGCAAAGCTGATCTGGAGAAAAAAATGTTGTGAACGTCAGCGACGTATGGTATAGCACTGATTATATACTGATGTGGTAAGAACTAAGAACCCAAATGGATCATTAGTATGGTAGCTTAAAGCAAAACAGTTAAGTTGAGGTTGACTAGACTCCAACTGCAGCTATACAAGCTTATTAAGCTTATTTTTCTCAGATTATTTAGTAAAAGTGGAAGCAAGAATGGCTTCCTACAGATTGAAATCGAATGGAAACCGGTAAGGAAGCCCAGCTCTTGGTTATAAGAGGGCATTCTGAACCGCCACAAACCCATTACTGGAAGCGAACAATGGCACTATGCTACAAGGAAAAACTTTAATAAATCAACTTAATTGGATGGATTGCTTATACATAAACACTGTCGGACAGGACAATTAATCTGGGACGCAGGCGGATCCAAATCAGACAGTGGCCCTGGAGCCTGAATATTGAGGAAGCACTTCAGTTTAAAGTACATGCGTCTATCAGGAAATTCACGCTATATACCCTACATGTATTTGTGAGAACTGAAATAGGAACTATTAAGATAAAAACGACTTTATGTTAACAGATAGCCAGGTAAGATCAACGAACTTGTCTGAGAATATCTGAAAAACCTTTTACTTGACCTGAACCAGTGTTTGACGTTATCAAAGCTACAGTTTGCATTTGGTTGAATGGTTGAATATCCCACAACTAGATGGAAAACCTTATTTACTTACTCCTTGTCTTGTTAGTCTATAAAAGCCACAGTCTTCCACGCAGGGTTCCCAGGTTGAATCTTAACAGGCAGTAGTGACCACCTATTCCCTAATTTAAAAACGTTTAGGGGGCGCTTTATTTATTTACTTTGGGTATGGCTAATTAATTCTGTTATTGTTTTCACTTAGTCGGATTGTTTGCCCTTCGGTTCCAATTTTGAACTCTGAGCTCTCGCAGATCTTTTCCAACTTTCTCCATCCACTTTCTCTAGGTCTGTTTTTGACTCTTTCGCCTTTTCATTTCCTTACTAGTACCTTCTTTTTCACTCGTGCCTCTTCTATGCGACCTAGAAATTCTAACCAACTTATTCTTCTACTTCTGACTTCACTGGTTATACTAGGGCTTTTAAACATTGATGCTAGTTGATGGTTCATCCTTATTCACCATATTCCATTCTCGTTTACAGGTTCAAATATCCTCCTCAATATTTTTCGCTCCAAACTTACGAGGAACCATGTTGCTGCATATATCACTGCCGATGTAAAATTGTTTTATATATTTTCACTTGCAGTTTAACGTTTTGATTTCACTATTGATCGTAACTTATAACAAGACTTATTTTCTAATTATAATCTTGAACTTACGTCTCAAAACACTGCATTTTTCGCTGTTGCCACTAATCCTAGATATTTAAAATTTTTTATTGTTTTAAAGTTCTTTATTAGTGTTTCGATACTTTCTCCTATTTCTTGTTATGTCCATATATTTAGTTTTATGTCTTGTGCACTCTTAATTCTTGTACTTCGAGGTCTTTTTTAGCTCTGCTGTCCATTACAAATAGCCCCCGTCGGACTATTGGGAGAGATTCGTATCACTCCTTCTAATACTGGATTAAATAATGTAGAAATGGAATCAGTCTCTTTGCCTTAGCCATTTCCCGATCACAAATTCCTGTGAACACTGATTTTGTAATCGTACTTTAGCCTTCGTTTCTAATAGATATACTTTGACTAATCTGATCAGATGTTTAACAAAGGACCTACTACACTTAAACAAACAACAAGTTAGGCTAGTCACTTTACTGATTATTGGGTGTGTTCAGGAAAGAACGCATTTGTAGACTTTCTAATGAAAAAAATGAAATGGCTTTCTTGAGAGACTCTACAAGTTGTGGTGGAAAGGGTACTTAGTATGTCTGATAAAGAGACGCCACAAGGAACCATAGATTTTAGCAGGACTTGAATCTGCTTAGGCCCTAACGTACATTCAAGAGTCAAACCTGGGGGCAAAATAAATTTGTTTTCTTAATTGGAAATGATAAAATAAATACGATTAATGCGGCTGTGGCTTGCATAAGGAACTTGCGACTATTGCTATAATTAGACATATCAACAATGTTGTGATGTATTTTAAGAAGCGACCGAAACCTCTAAAAAACAACTTTTATTTGCTGCCACTAAAAAGTGGATCTTCTTCTTTTTCCTGTAAAAAGGTAAAAGCTGACTTGTTATCATTCTGTTTTTTGAATATCTTGTTTTCTTTAGCACATTGATTGTTGTTTGTACTAAAGCTGTTGTTCTGGTAATATCTTTCTGTGTGCCCCCACAAGTGTCTACGATACTGGCTTGGTAGCAGAATTTGTTGACTTTTTCTATGTTAAATTGTTCCTTCTTTACCCCAATTTATTTCAGACTTTTTGTTTTTTCCCTGACCTGGTCTACGATAGTACGAAAAAGGGTTGGAGATGAGCTATAGCTTTGTTGAAGTTCTGGCCTTATATAGATTTTCTTCGATAATTTTCCTTAAGATTTGATTCTTGCAGAGAAGTTGACATGTGGTAGTTTAGTTGTTGTTATATACTTGCCAGATAGCTCGTAATACTTTACTATCTTTCACATAATACTTCTTGAGACTAGGTCAATATGATTTCCACAGATTATGTTCTTTTTCCATTGTTTGTATTAATATCAGTTTTAGTGTATAAATGTGGTCGATACATGATCATCTCTCTCTTCTTCTATTTCTTCTATATTTTCTATTTGTTCCGTTGCATAGGCCTTACTATTTATTAATGACTTATTGTATAAGAGTGTTGTTTTGTAGCCATTTTTCAGTACATTCATCATATGTCGTTTTAGTACTTTCCCTTCTTGTCTGGAATAGTCTTTATTAATCCAAATGTTCTGTTCATTTAGCTTCCTCGTAGCTTTCGGTATATCCGTTTTGTTACCCCACTTTGCTAGCTCTATTAAATTTTTTTGGGGTACTATTTCCCTTTTTCTTTTTTCTTTTAGTTCTAAGTTTAATGAATTGGGTTTATCATCAACATTATGTTATGATATTTTTCCTTCGTATCTTCGAGTAATTTATTATCCAGTTTATTGTTTGTATCTTTAGTTTTTATATCCAAGCCATCATTTTTCTAATTTTGTTTTATTTCATCTATCATCTTTTCCATTGATTGCTCTATTTTCTCATCTCTAATATTTAAACTCGTTTTAGTTAATTCTTTAATATACTTTATTCATCGCCTCTCATGAGCTTCGTGTCCTGCACTCATTTCGTATTAAGCGCCTACTTAATTTAATTCCTAAACTGAACGTTTAATTTATTTGTTGATTCAGTTTATTAAGGATTTCTGATTCAACCCCTGTTATTGCTTATCACTATCTGCCATTCTTGATGATAAAGAGATTATATTGGGCTTGATATATTTATATGTATTTTTTATTATTTGTTATATAATGTATGTTCTCTAAATACTATTATTTCAGTTTCGCAAACTATTAAAGGTATTTCCATCAAAGAAATGTAATTTTATTGTTACTGAATTATGCATTTCTCCGTAAAAGTCAGGACCTGACCTAAAAGGTGGATACCACGAGCATAAAAATACAAAGACTGGGCAGCCAAATGTAAAATTTCGAAGTTTTTGGAAGAGTAGTTTCTAATTTATCAAAAATTGTCGACAATGGTTTAAATTAGCCTGTTTTTTTTTTTTTTTTTTTTGAGAATAAGTGGCAATTTATGAGGGTGCCCTCAGGAGGACAAACTGCATATTTAGAAACTGCAAAAGAATTATAAAATCCATACCAAATTGAGAGTGAATATATAAATATACTGTGACTTTAAAATTGAAGTCTCCAAAAAATCCACTTTCCACTTTTTTTCATAGTTAAACATTTCTACTTTTTTGCCTACTTCGTCAGTCAATACTCTATTCATTTGCTTGGCAATTTCGTTAGCCTCAGCAACTGATACTTGTACTTGTGTTCTAGATATTTATTTAAGCACTTAGTATGTAGTTCATATTTTACAACCAAAGTTGGTACATAATTCTGTGTGTTTTTGCTTAGATGAAGGTTTACACATATCTCTGTGGCGCGTGTTAAAGGTGTGAATATGTCTAATATTTGTATTATGTGTGTTGCGTAGCTGTCAAAATAAAAGCAAATAACGGAATTGTTGACATGTTTGCTTTATTACTTTGAAGAAGGCGAAAGCACTTAAAATGTGTATGCCAAAAGTGGTTTGTCAAATTCCTTTGAGGAGGTGCTCTGCCTCGGTCGTCAGTCTATATTGCCTTGAGTGCACCCAAGGTCATTGTCATGAAAATTCTTCGCATTTGCGGATTAACCGAAGGCAACTGGGGGCAAGATAAGCCTATTTAGTATGTACTATATGTGCTGTATCAGAGATGCAGATATGTTAACACTGATAGATATGCCTGTTTTGTTTATTGCAAGGCTTGCTAAGATGATGGATATATTGACTGATGTTGGTATGTGGGTTGATATTCCTATATCAAGGTAGATGGGAAACAATCGGAAGCAGTGAAAATACTTAAAGCTTTATAAATAATAAATTAAGGACTAATATCAATCGTTAGATTTCTTCCAATAAAATTCCCATGAACTTGTTCATTGCGAAATTTAGCATATATAAGGAAAATTCCCTATAGAAAGGTCAAAGATTGATAACCTTATTGTTTGATAATGTTACTCATTAACATGGTAATATATCTCCAGTTCTAGGTGTCCATGGAATGGGCACACTAAAAATTCTTTCCACTACTGAACTCGCTGCAATTAAACATTGTCCAAGGAAAAACAAAAGTCAGGGAACGTTAAATGTATATTTTGGGAGGGTAGTCACCCTGAACATTACATAAAGGTTGTTAGAACTATAAAAGCTCACAAAATAAAAAATACCGACCGCTCAGACCTAAGCAACCAATAAATAAAATACACGACATGTTTCAAGAGCTTCAAGATTTCTTTAAGTGGCACAGTGGAATGCAGTGACCCGAACAAGCGTGTACAAGAGGTTGGATCCTCTTCTGTAAATCACGACATTGAGATTCTGCTGATCTCAAAGAGCCATTAAAGCACTATAAATTAAATATATGTAATAAAGATTGGAACGGTCCATAACCGCTGCCCATCTATTATCCACCACATCATTCGACAAAAAGGATCAATTTGGCAATAGCTTTCGATCGGCGACTATAATACCAAACGCGTACAATAGAGACTTAGACTTATTACCTAAAAGAGCGATGCCAACAATCTATCTACCGATAGAAATAAAATTCCTAACCCGAGAGAGGAATATCATGAAATCATATAGTGGTTCGACCTTGTTTTGATCTTTCCAATATTGACAACAATAACTACAGCGATTTTACATAAAAAGGGTCTACAAGATTAGGTAGCAAATAACTGAAATAAACTTAGAATAAGAATTTAGGGCAAGCTAGATCTGGAAATTTCTATGGAAACGATTTTTTCTGCCTTCTTCGTTAATCAGAATAACATAATATATTCTATGAGATAATTGAGGGTAGATAAATCGAGGTTCAGACTAAATCCTGTGGCCACTTTAGGTTCAGACGTCCGCCTTATAGACTTTCTGACAAAGGCTGCAATAATTAGGATGATCCACCAGCCTCTTTGTGTTTTACTTCACTTGTAAGAGGAATCCTGAGGTCGGCGTGAAGATTTTGATTTCGGTTGTACCAAGGGGTATCTCTCATAATTAGGAGTGTTTTTGATTTAAATCTCGGATAATATTTACGTTAGATTTACAAGAGCATCCCCATAGCTCCATACATACTCCATACGGGCTTTATTGTTATCTTATAGATAAAAATCATCTTTTCAAGTGACATTGAAGCTACATTTTTTAAATTTTGTGTCCATCTGTTTTCTTTTACTTTTGATTTGTTGTTTGCAGGTCAGTTTGCTGTCCAGAAGCAGGCCTAGGGATCTTGCTTTATTAGATTGTGAGATGATTGTATTCCTAAGTTAGAGATGAGAAGCGAATTTTGTTTTCATTTCTATTCGTAATCTTGTAATTTGTTGCTAGCAAAATTTGGATTTTTATCGGTGGATGAACAAAAATTCCTAATTGTGTAGTGTACTTTCTTCTTCTAATCTAAGATTACATTAGGTACAGTAGCGGCCCTAAGATACTGCCTTGTGGTACACCGGATTTTATAGAATAGATTCGAGATATTTTATTTTTAATTTTTATTTGGAAATGTCTATCACGAGGGGTTGCTCGCAAAAAGGTGTTTTTGGCGTCCTAGGCTGACAATTTTTCACCCGCCTTCCCTCAAATTTTTGATAGGTGGGAACGTGGAACAATTTATTTACAAATAATGCGGTGACTTTACGAAAGTAAGATATGCAAAACGATCCTGAAGATAGGCAACCAAATGTACGCTTCAAACTCAGCCACGCGACATTTCACGTATCAGCTGTCTTTGTTTATTTTCTGTTCAAATGTATAGATAAATTCACATGATTTAAATATTTAGAAATGTTAGTGGGAAAAGTTAGTTGTAATTTTAAACAATAATCCTTTGTGCCAGACCTTATGAAAGACTTGGCTAGTATCTAAAAATTAAATATTGCCATAGAAAAAGCATCAAATCGTCTCAATCCATTTAAACAGCAATTTGGGAAAGTGCACCCGTCCAAGAAGGAAAAAAATAAATTTCTAGCCTTATCTCGGGATTCAACCAAGTTGCCAAACAATTAAGATCCTATTAAACAACAACAAAAGCAATAACACGCAAAACTATTTTAAAAACCCTTTTATTACAGAAGCAACTGAACATTTGCTCGTAAAGTTAACCATTCGTAACTTCTCAATCCTGCCATTCATACAGATAACGAAGAGTAAGCCAAAAACAATAAGAACATGCCTGTGCTGTCCATCATTAGTGTGAAAGACTTTAAGAAACTCCCAAAATGTTACTAAGAAGTCCAGCAATAGCCAAACATCAGTTCACATTTAGATCACAACATGCAACTACGGAACAAGTCTATCGCGTTTGCAACTATATCCGATAATCTCCAGAAAATACGAAATACTGTGCTGTAGTCTTCCTGTATATAAGACAAGCCTTTGATAAGATCGGGTACAAAATCAGAAAAACGCTTCCACATAATGATTTTGCAATCCTTCAGTCGGCGTTAGTTTGTTCAGTATAAAAATGAGACAACCCCTGTGGCGTCCCTTAGATAGCATACTTGGATCGGTTCTTTACTTTATGCTTACACTGGATTTAGCCAAGATGTTATTACGTATACCATCATAGTACGATCTTACTGTATCACAACTGTTGGATGCGAATCAATGAAACTAAACCTATCCAAGTCATGTTTACGAATCATAAAGGTAACTGTCCTTTTGACACCTTGAATGGATATCAAGAGCACCGGCTAGATCGTGTCAAGTACTTAGGCACGCATCTCGATCGCAACAGACATGGAAAAGACCCATTTTTACAAAAATGAAAAATATTTGGGACAAAAATTGGATAATTTGACAAAGATCAAAATCATTAATTTACAAGTCTATCCTGAAATCTATCTGGTGTTATGAATTCTTCAACCGTTAGGATCTGTTAAAAGATCTAACAATGAAATTTTGGAAAGTACTCAGGACAATAACTGCTGCTCTTTGGTATGTATCAAATTATACAATAGCCCAAAAATACGAAAGTAGACTCGAAAAACATATTTTATGCGAACTGCTACATGTTTAACCCCTGAATATGTCTGCTGTTGTTTTATGTAATAACAGGAAAATGTTTACCTTTCATGTTAATTGTCTTAATTAAAAATGATAATTCAACATTTTTTGCATTACACTAAATCAATTATAGCAGAATCGATGTTTGCAGACGCATAAACTGCGTAGCCGCATGAAATATTCACGCATCATTAGGCAATCGCCTAAGCTGGCCGACAAAAAGCACCTGTAGCCTCCGCAAAAACGATTTTAGTATTTTACCGGTGCGCAAACTGCCCGCAAAAAGTAGCAGCGACGCATAAATTAATCAACTCAACGCGCATTATTAATCAAACTTGTGCAAAAAGCGCCGGGAATTTAAGGCCTTGGGTTTGGTGTGGCGGGCGCTGAAACGCGAATGTTACTTCTACATTGTATGCCTAAACGCTTGCCTGGAATATTAGCGCTTCATTATGGCCGCGAATTATTTAGCGCTGCCATCGTTTACGAGCAGCTCACGCCAGGGTCGTTAGGGTTATTTTACTTAGCAATAATGCTAGTGTGCCCGGTTGCTCCATAAGCCATGTTCTTCAGGAGACAAATACTCTGAAATACTCCTGAAAATGAAAATTTTAATTCTATGTGTCAATTAGCTTTCCCATAAAATTGTAATTAAAAATTATGCCAAAACCACACAAACAAAATTTAACAAATAAAGAAATAATTCCTTCAAATATGTAAGACGAATACAAAACACCATAAAGTTGAAGAACAAGACGGATTTCGAGCAGGGCGGTTATGCATGGACAACCTGGTCACTTTCAAACAAATCATTAAACAAAAATTAAAAATAGGATGAGAAGGTATACGTTTGCTGCGTGAAGACGTAGAAAAATAGCCTGAGAAAGCATTAATATTAGGGGTAAGAGGATAGCCATCTTTTCGGACAACCACTTAAAGTTCTAGCCACACCTATGGTGAAGTCAAAGGTTGTTTGGGACTGCATATGTGCTCTGGCAGAGATAGGAAAAGATAATCGTCTAATCCTTTCCTGGACACGGAGACATAGAGGTTTTACGGGTAACGAAATGGCAGATTTATTGGCTAACGAAGAGTCAGAAACAAGACCCATCGGACCCGAACCCCACTGTGACATTTACAATATCCTCAAAAGAGCATCCATTAATGAATGGATGCTCAATAAAATTCAAGAAAGGTGGAATAATACCAGCTACTTGAGACAATTTTCGGGCCATAGTTGACCTGTTGGCAGGACACTGTCGCCTTAGGAGGAATTTAAATCCCCTAAGAGTAACAAATAGCAGCCTGTGCAGATTTTACCAGGAAAAGGAGACTGCAGACTGCGAAGGCTTTACGAGGCTCAGATTCCTAGGACTAAGCGAAGAAAAGCCAAAACCAGGGAGCTATACAAAAGAGCCTATCTGTAGACATTGGGGGCTAGTTAAAAGCCTAGGCCTAGAGAGGAAGCTCTAACAAATTAGAGTGATGCACAATAGACCCTAAGGAGCGCAGTACAGAAGCCCGTAGGGTCCACTCCATTCTATGTCTATCTATGAAAGCGTATTTGTTTCAATGTTGTGATGCATCGTGTGGTTGTTTCTCGGAATGTTAGGTCGTGGTTGGAGTTTGGAAACTCTTGACGTTTCGCCCACAACTGCGACATCATCAGAAGATAAAATCTTCAAAAAAAAAAAACTTTTCTTCTGAAAATGTGCGCCGCAGTTGTGGACAAATCCTCAATAGTTTTCAAACTCCAATCAATCAAACCTGTAAAATAATTACATGAACATAAGATAAAGAAAGGACAACATTTCAAAGTAGCAAATAGTCTTAAGCAAATTGTTGTGGTACAGCGTTCTTGTTCTGTATATGGTGATGTTGATGAATTAAATTTGTTGTTTAAAAATAATCTCACAAAAATACTAACGCACATTTTTTTGTTGCAGGTACGTACCATTAACTACAACTTGGCCACAATGTGAAGGTTTGCAATTTTTGTATATTTACAGCTTTACATTTAACGCTTAACATTATTCAGTAAAAGATTTTTTAGTGCTGGTGTTCCGAGTCCAAGCATTAAAATACTTGACTTTATCATGAAGCAAGACTCGCATCATTAAGCTTTTATTATTATGTTGATTCCATAACAAATTGTTTACAGTATTGACTGGATCAAATCGTATAAATGGTTTATAGGACTATAGTTATAAGATCAGTGGTCAGTACCAATTGGGTTGTAATTGTTTCATATAGGGTATTTGAAAAGAGATGCATAATTTTCTATTTGGTGTGTGTAGTGTGTAAATAGAACACTAGAACAGTTTGGTGTAATAGTCGCAACTTGTGACAAGTTGAAGCGTGTTGAGGTAGGTTCTGAGCTGTACTATAGCTGACCTGTGGGTGTTGGTTGTTCTAGAACTCCGATAGTGAAAAGAGCTTGCGATGCCATTTTGGTCAAAAACAGACTAGCGTGAAGTTTTCCGCAACTATTTGTATGCAGTTTCGGTGCTAATCAGTGTTTGGAGGAAATTGTACTCGTGGTAGAAATGTACCACCATATTTAAGTAGTACCAGAGGTTGTAGAGAGAAAATTTGCAGTCTGGAAGATGATCCGAGGTCAGGATGGCTATTCTCGTCTGTTCTGGAGGAGAACATCTCTGTCACAGATATATATGACCCCTCACCACACAAGAGTGTCCTGCATTGGCAATTTGGAAGATTATAAAAACTAAGGATGTGCTATTAAAATTGTTTAGTACCTTCCTTTTTTGTTTCTCTCTTTTAGTCTTCTTCAATCTATTTATAGATGCAGAGACCTCTTTGTGATCCTTCCCATGTGTTTCTATTCTGACCTATTTTCTTCTAGCTAAAACGACGTGTCTCTTCACTTCATCCGCTCATCATATTTAAAGTCTGTTCTGTATTCTCTTGTATTTGTTATTTATTTATTATTTTATCTATTTTTTTTGTCTCGCATTGTGTGTCATTTTGTTTTTAATCCTTTTTCTCTTATCTATGTGTACTTTTATGTTTATTTTAGTGTTGTTTGTGGCATTTGACTTTTTATCTACCTGTGTTTATCTTTGGTGACGTCCAAATTTGTTAATATACCACGCCTTCAGTTTGTTACTATTTTTGTCTTAGCTGGGTTTATTTTTAAACCTAACTTAGGTTTCTCGTTCAATTCAATTAACAGTGACTTTAGTTGTTTTTGATTTATTCTAAATATTATTACGTCGTCCGAGTTCTTTAAGTCGTTCAGATAGTTACCGTTTATGTTGACTCGTTTTTCTTCTTAGTTATATTTTGACGTACATCTATGAAAAACTTGGCAAATTTTTTTATCTGTTGAGATTGGCCCTGTTTTTTCTGGTGTTTTAATGACCACAAACATTTCTTTGATCTTTGGTCTATTTACTCATTCTATAGTTGATCAGGCTTACATATAGTGGCATTTCATACTAATGGGCTTCTTTCCATTTTCGGGATTATTATAATATATCCCTCTTGTTATTATTTTATTATATCGTTCTTACTGGGGATTTAGGGTGTTTCATTTCCGATAACGCGATTTTAATTTAATCTTTGTCAGTTTCTGTAACGGATGTGACATGACGTGACATCCTGATAACGTACCTGGATCTAAGCCCCTAATCTTTTTTCTCTGAAAAGCCCGACGTTGGAAGTTGTGCCATTCCAGGCGCTTCCAGAATGGCGAAAACTGAACGGTAGCCTTGTCTTTGCGTACCGCTCGAGTTCTAGGAATATAGCCCCCGTTGGACGACGCTGGTGGCGTTCCCTCATCCCTCGTACCGTGAGGTCGATGATGTCGTGGTCGACGAGCTCCTGCTTTAGGTCCTCCTTGGAAACGTACTCCGGGACACCTCGCATTACAGCCTGAAGAGGCCTTAAGTAGGTGAAAATGGTGCTCGAGCTTTGCTTTGGCTAGGAAGCGATTTGAACACGGTAGTCCTCGGCTGTAGCAGTGACCTTAATGAAGACCGAATTTTTCTTGTCGGTGACTTTCTGCACAGAAGGCCAGTCCTCTTTAATCCGCAAGACGATGGGCGGGATTAGTTCCTGTGGGGGAGCACTCATCGGGCGAACTGGTGCGTCCGAACAGGGACTGGAGACGTCAGGCTTGTCAGCAGGCATCTTGCCATCTTCAAGATGGCTCAGGACCTCGAAGGTGTTGGCGGCTATGGTGGTTGTTAGCGCCGCAGCCGGGGAAGAGGGTGGAATTATCACCTTGTCTTGACAGCGGACAAGTCGACGCTTGCGGGTAGGCTTAAAGGCATGCTCCTCGCTGGGGCTGGCCCGAGGGCGGGGGAGGTGGAGGCGACTAGCTGTGGCTTCCGGAGAGGCTTTGATGGCTACAGGGTGCTTCTTCTTGAACGACTGGTCAGCAACTCCTTGAGTGGCACAGACATACGCTTCGTGTTCTCTAGATATTGCTGGATGGCACATCGCCGCAGACTGTGTTGGGCTGCATCCGCGGTGAAGCTTTCTTTTAGCCACTCTTCCGGACCGTGACTGTCGTTGTTTTCCTCGAACATGAACACAAAACTCTCACCGAGATGAAATAAGCCAGCCGGTACAAGTCGGCTCATCTATATCTCTTTTCTCGTCTGACTTTGCATTAAAGTCATCTATAGTTAACTTGTACTGAAATGAGTAATCTTTAAGTTTTTTTGATACGTCTTCCTAGAACTTTTCCCCGTATGCAAGTTCGCTGGTTTTTGTTGAAGATGGAAATGTGAATGTCGAAATATTTTGGTCTCCGTTAACTGTTCTTCTTATATTATTGTAAGCAATGCTTCTATTGCAAGAAGTGAAAAAATTCTATTTTACTTCCAAATTCTGATTTTCTCCATATATTTACAAAATTTTTAGGTTTTGCAGTTTTCTACGCCCATTAGAGAATAAACCATTTTTGAAAGGGGATATTTGCTCTTAATCTCTTAATCTAGCTAGAGTAGAAATAATGAAGTGAGGATATAAAAACTTAGTTTAATTTTAAGTTCTTTCGAGCAACTAGCATGTCTATTAGAAATTAAGCATTGGAATTTATTTATAATTTGGCCATCAATTAATTGCTTCTAATCGGCCGGTTTTTTCGAGTAACCCATTTATTTTCTCGAGTCTGAGTTTTTGCTGGATAAGTAATTCAGAGTTTTGTAGATTGCAAGCTAAATTCATCTATTAGGTCGAACGTACTGCTGCTTGAGGTAAACTGGTTTAGTTTGGCCTTGAAATTGTGAAGAATAGACAACACTGTATTGTCTTGAAGTTTGTAATAGGAAACTTTTGATTTGTTTGAATTGAATTTATATGTTTGTAATTCAGTTGTTGTCTCATAAAGAGAGCATCTGCTGAAAATATTTCAAGTTTCGCTTTAGACGTTATGTTCTGTCTAACGCTGTAAACATTATAATCAATTTGTTATCATAGCTCTTCATCATATCTCAGTCATTGACAATATTCTGGGATTAATTTTGTAATAAAGTTTATTTGGTTACCGAAAATAAAACCAGAATCAGCAGATCAAAACAAAATATTTTTAGCTTCTGATTTCTTTAGTCTCTATTTGATATGGTGATCAAACTTACTAATCTACATTGTAATATAATATCTTTTAAAGGTAAATGGTGTTGCTGATGCCAACGTTACATGGGAAATGTGGCATCTATAGTGTACCTTGAACTGCATTTTTGAAAAAATCTAATTATAAAACTTTCTTTTATTGAATTTTTTAGATTGAAGAAAAATTTATGTATGAAGATTATCTCGTTTAGATATTTTCTCAAGCACTTTTGTATCTGTCCAAGGGGAAATAAAATTTAGTAATAGTATCTGGAGCATAACTCTAAACGAATAAAAATGGGGTCAAACTCTTGGGTATGTCTTTTCGCTTTCAAACAAATTTTCTAAAAAAAATCCTTTACTGACTTTCACCGGTCGATTGGCAGTGTGCTTAGCGGTCCCATCTTATTGGAGGCAAGTGCACTATTCTTAAAATAAAAAAGTACGGTTAGATGATGCGAGATGTAGACATTACGGCTTATACAGTCACTTAGGGATTATACCATTTTGGGGTTCTGATGCTTCTCTTGAGAACTGTCAAAGACCGTTAAAGACATACTACCGTGGATATTATACCATGCCTCCATATTGAATGGAATACCATTAAAGTTTGCTTTCTGCGTAAATCCCTAGAAGCTTATGAGGACAATAGGATAAGTCGTTTTTGAGACTGGTGTGGACTGTGGTTTTTGATGGATTACTTTTTACCAATGACGCACAATGGCTGCTCAGAAGCTTTTGAATTTATCTACAATGCGCAGTTTTCGTAGTGATTGTGGTTATTTCTTCAAATTTTTGAATTTGATGAAACATCAAGGCAAATTAACAAGCAAGTTAACTCAGATGTAACTTTAGCAAACTTGTTGGTTATTTTGAAAGGTTTATTAGTTAGTCTGACAAAATGTCTTCCGGTGTTCCTTCATCAACAAAGTGTCATCCATTCTTGTATTTATTTGCCATAAAAAATCGAAAGTTAATGAATAAAAAAAACAAAATAGAAAATAGTAGAGTTGTATGGTGAATCTCCGATGAGGTGCGTGTGAGTTCTAAGGTCTGAAAAAGTACTTGCCCAAGAAAGTTGAAACTTCCGCTATTTCTTAACGTAATCTGCGTCTAGACGTATACATTTTTTACAACCTCATCACCACGATTCCATGACTGCTGAGAACACTTCTTTAGGAATTAAGCTAGATTAGAAAATAAACGACCACGAAGAATATCCTACATGGCGGCATCACGTGTCAACATGGCCTGAGACATTGCTACCCGCGCAGCCTTGTGTTCGTTGGTAAGCATTTGAAAGACCCATATTGTAGAAACTTTTCGCATTTTTAGGTCATCATGCAAAATGGACTCCACAGATCCTACGAAAATGTCAAACTTAGAGGCCTAAGCGACGGTCTTCCATAACAACTTGCCCTACTCGCGCTATCATGGTTTCTACCCGGCTGGTTCATACAACTCTCGAACTTCTTTCAACTTTCGCACCCACGAACGCACATTTTTAACATCCATAACGCCCTACAATAAAAATTCAGAAATATTTTCCGCGTCTTTTAAAATTAACCGCATGTTTCTACTTATTCTCACTGCTGAGAAAAAAATTGGAAACCATAGAACTTGAAACGCACCTCGTAAAACAAGCAAAAAGTAGTTACGTTGACTTGAAGATCACATGGCTACAAAAGAAGTTATAAAACGAAGCAAAAAGGATAAAATCGAAAAAGGGCGATCTAAAAGGAAATTGTTGAATCGAGTAAAAGGAAATCTTGTTATACCAAATCTAGGAACAAACGAATACGGCTAAGGTGAAATAGAAATATACAACAAGCCCTGGATTTAAAAACTGGCGTGCGTTCTCAATAATTTATTACCCCATTCAAATTATTAAAAGTTGCATGATTATATTCCATTTGTGCGTATACACGGTAATTCATTTTATTACAATGCCATGCAAATGTCCATACAGCAGATCTCAGTTTCATTTATTTGGCACAAAATTGCGGAAATTCGCAAAAAGCGGCGTATCGGGGCTCATAAATAATTTAACTGAATTTCGAAACGGTGCAGCTTTGCGATCTCTATTTGCATTAATAATCGTAACCCACTGCACTGCAAGTATCCGCGTTCGCACACTCAATGGTGTGAATGGCGGCCTCTCCCAGATCGGGCAGCGCCGAGGGAAACTCAATTAATGCGAGCTTTGGTAGGGGGGCGAAACAATTTTCATTTGCCAGGAAGCGGCTACAGCTTGGCGGACTTTCCTCTTTCGGAAACTAATTTTAAATTGCAGACGCTGGGAATCGAAAGGAATGACAGCTAGCTAAGATTGCACTCGATTGCGCCCAGGGAATTTTGGGGCGCCGGCGTTTCTTGGAGGAATTCGGCGACTGAAGCGGAAGTTTTATTATTTTCAACTACGTTAGATGCATGGTTTCTTCTTTAAATGCGCACACAGTTGAAAAGTGTGATGTAATAGCAACATGCAAATTAACCAGTTAATCAAATTGTTAGCTTATTTGTAACTAGTGACAACTTATTATATATTTTTGAAGTTAAAAATTGTAGTTTATCTAAAGGTAACAAATTATTCGTCCATCCATTTAATAATAATCCCAACCAGGTTCTTGTTTCAACTTTTTTAACATCATGAGCGTTTTAACATTGTTCAGTAGAAAACGACCTTAACGTTTTTACGTAGTCATGGACACCAACAGGTCGATGAAGATGTTGAGGGATGAATAAACGAAGAGATAACTTCACTATTTACATTGCGAATATGTGAGATGCTTTTGACTTATGAAGAGAGTGTCGTTGAGTCCTGGATTTTCTGATCACTTCACGAAAAAAACGACAAATGCTTCTACGGACCATCGTTGATTTGGTTGAAGCCTTTCTAGAAGGTGAGAAATTGAAAAGGTGAAGATTTACATGTTTAATAGTAATATAGAACATTATGACCGTATCAAATTAGAATTTATATTTGTAGCTAACTTAAATTTAGAAAACTTAAGCGGGTAAAACTTCCTACCATATCTACCACTAATCTTAGAAAGCTCTGTATCTGTAATCTACAAGCTTTATCAAAGATGTTTCGGACTTACTACATGTTATGCGGGTTTTTACTGTAATCTGGTAAAGGCGCCATGTTCTTCACTACTAATTTCAGTAACGAACTTTTTAAGTTCGTTGAAAATTAAATGGGAGGAACGGAAAGCTAAGCGCGAGTTGTAAAAGCTCTGGGAGAATTTGAACCAAGACCTGCGATAAAAAAATAGTGAAAATTTTTCAGTTCTCCGCGATTCGGAAAATTCCCTAGGTATTGTGTCGATATTGGAGAAAGAAGTTGGAAACAGGCTAGCAAGCGACTCGAGTTGGGAAAAATCTATGAAGTTCTGCTTATCTACGATACGCTTAACCAAAGGGGTTATAAAAAGTCAGGAAATATCCTTTTTCTGGCTAAAGTGAAGCTGCGGTCTTCCTTGGGGTTGATCTCAAATTATTATATTATAGAAGGTATTAAAAAAATAAATAAAAACGAATATTTGGATCATACTATGACAGAGAAGTACGAAAAAAGATTGGGAATCGTTAAGGATAAGATTTACTAATAATATGAGTTTCCTACTATACTGTGTAGCCAAAAGGGGCCGGGCATATTTCTGGAGAAGGGGATTTGGCTGTTACATATATTGAAACGTCAAAGTACAAGATATGAGAACCAGTAGTAACATATGTAAGTCATACACGTGTTGAACAATGAATAAGTTGGCACGTTGACTGATTTGAAATTTGACATGAGCATTGTGGAATATCGGCCTCGCTTCGGGTGTCGAAACCAACTATAAATGAGATCAATGTAAAATGGAAACGTCGGAGAGGTGAAACAGCCATGGAACGAAGTGGTTGGTCGCATAAACTCAATGATTATAGTCGTCAAACTCTTCAAAGAGCAATGATTGAAAATCGGATGATGGAAACAATCACTCGAGATTTCCAAGGTGTTCGCAGACCGTTGAAAAGCATGGTCAATACCACACACCGTTTTAATAATGCGAAACTTGCCACCATTGGACTGCAGAACAATGGAAACAAATTCTGTAGAGAAATGTAGCTTGATATTTTCGACAACTTTCTTCTTTCGATTTTTTGGCAGCAATTCAGAGAAGAACTCCTTCTATACATAATAGGATAATTGTTAACGAAGGTTATTCTGCTGGGTTTTAAAGGAATTGGACTGGCCTTCACAAAACCTTCATCTCAATTCTATCGAACATCTTTGAGAAGAAGTAGAATGCAGGTTACACTAATTTTGTAGCTGGATTTACTGCAACTTTCATGGAGAAATGTAAGGCAACTTCTAATAACACATATCAAAATCTGGTGTAAAGTCTTTTCAGATATCTTATTAATACATGCCACACAAGTTTTTGATTGTATAATTTTGGATGTCCGGGTATAGTCTAGCTGGACATCTCATGATCCCCCATGACCCACTTACGGATAATGGAAGTGACGTCACAAACGTCTCGTCATTGTAGGTCGACGAGCGGTACGTGTCGCGCTGTGAATGCAATTAGCGACGAATGTTTACCGGCTTCTCTGAGCAAAAGCGAAACTGGTAGCAGCGCCCGCCATTCGGTGCATTGTGTAGACGGAGGGCCGAACGCGCGAAGGTTATTAACCGATGATGAATGCCCGCACGAATGCCTGATAAGTGGCGAAAGGCTGGCTCTTTGTGTAGCTGGTAGCCCGCGCGGCTCCTGATAAGATACAGCCCGCAGTGACACTCGCCGGAATGCTACGCGAAACGATCATTTTTAACCCAGGAACGCACAACAAAAGGTCGCAAACGACCTAAAAATAGGCCTCCGTGCAGCCGCGAGTGCCACCCAGCGAATGAATTTGAATCGTAAATGGGCTGCGTAATTGCCTCGGTTGCGATAGGCGAGGCGATCGAAATGGAAGATCCCCGACAAGAAAACGCAAGTTGGGGATCCGAGGTGATTACAATGTTCAATAAGGATTACTTGGAATCCGAATGGACGCAACCTTGAAACAACGCTTATCAAAGTCGTAGACCACTATATTATAGCACTGAAATAAATCAGCAGGCGTATAACAGTTGAATCGTAACTGAGGCTGCCTAGGTCCATATATGATTTGCCTGAAAATTATCTTAGGAAAGGTGTCCTCATCGTATAAGAAATTCGAAGTTGTCATTCTTGCAGACAGGGCTCTTTGCAAACAAGAAAGTTACGAGACATATCAAAGACATTATTAGGCAAGGATAGAAGTAACAAGAGTTACTATACTCTTAGATAGATATTTTTAGCAGTGGCTAGGAAGTTACGAATTTTTTCTTAAAAAATTGGAGAATTATGCCAGTGTTGGGGAATTCTACAAGCATGAAAAAGAGTTTACCTAACATGGCTAGGCTTTCTAGCAACGACTAGTACGGCTGTATGGATATTGATTCTGATCCTCTTCTCATTCTGAGAACAACAAGGCTATCGTCTTTATTAATATTCTACTTAGTTTAAAAATGAAAGAAACTGAACGCTTGCAAAATATTTTCCAGATTGAAGAGTTCAGTGGTGTTGCTGTGCAATTTCGAGTCACTTAATACATTGGGGGGGGGGGGGTCGACGTTGACATGTTTGGCTGTCAAGATACCTGGGTCCAAGCCCCCAAGCACTGACGTCGGAAGATGGACTGTCGTATAGGCATTTCCATGTTGGCCACCCAAGCGTGCTTAGTGCTTGCCAAACATGCTAAGGGTGGCAGTGATATTGGATCTGCAGGAGCCCGGTTCGTGACGCAGATTGATTCCACGTTCTCAAAGAGATACGTTAGGGTTGGTGTCGGTGTTCTGGTTGCGACAGGTTGTGGAGTAGCAGGAGCTTCTCATTTGGAAATGCGGGGCACCCCCGAAATCTGACTGGGTGGGAGCCCTGGCAGTTTGCGCATGACGTGGGCTCTCTCTGGGACTTCTTGTACTCTCCGAAGTGATGGTCCTGGCTGTGGTACTAACTGACCTGGTTTTTCTTGTGTGGCTGCTCCACCGTGACAACCACATTGAATACACCTCGCAAATGGAACAAATATTTTGCCTTGTCGCTCCGCTCTAGCTCCATAAACATGAGCGTCATGGGACGGTTAGGGCCCTTCCTTATCCTCCGCACCGTGAGGATGGGGATGTCTTGATCTACAAGCTTTTGCTTGATCTTGTCCTCGAATTCCGGAACGCCTCACATTGCGACCGGGAGGGGCTTGTCCTCCTTTAAGTGTACTTCACTTCATCGAGGAAGCGGTTTATGCATCGGTAGTCCTCATAAGTGGCAGTGTGATTGGATATCTCATCCGCCACATTCTTTGCTTTTGGATGGTCTTGTGTCCATACTAACGGCCTGACCTGCATGATCACGGGTGGGCTGCCGATTTTGAACTGCGGCTAGAGACGGCAGGTACCTTTTCGGGCATCTCAACTTCTTCGAAATCACTCAGGACCTCGAAGGTGTTATCGGTGGCATGAGATGCGAGTGCCTGAGCCTGGGAAGAAGTAGGAACCCCAGCTCAGCGACGGGACGCAGATTTGCATTTGTATACTACACTTGAGCAAGGCACGTGAGCCAAATCGGCGTTTTTAACGCGCAATATATAGGTTACATTGCAATATATGGAGCCTTTCTCCGAATGGACGGAAATACTTAGGTTTTACGGGAAAAATATCTTGCAAGATATGAAATTTTAGCAGAATTGTTGGTGGACACATTATCTGATACTCCTGACAATGCTGATAGTAATAATGAAAACGACAGTGACCTCTATTATTTAAAACAGGCAAAACAAAATTGTGCACCCTTTAGAGTTATAGTGACAGTGAACCAAGTACAACCGAAAGTGACGACGATGACACACTAAATTTGTCGGTTTCTATATGGGAAAAACAGATGAAACACCAAATTTAGAGCCATTGACCAGAAATCGAGGAGTGAAGCAAATCCCTTCTGATCCGACGAAAGTTTTACAAGTAATAGGACTCTTTCTTTGATATATTACTATTATTACTAGTTCGGAGGGGTTGAACACTTTTAAAATTTTATCTTGATCAAAATTACCATATTTGCCAAGATAACTATTACAATTATGCGACAATTGCTGAAAATCTTCTTCCAAGACAAGCCAAAGTATGAGCAACAATCAGAGTAAAAATGGCTTTCCTCCAGAAATGAAAAACACGAATTACAGTTTCTGAAACGTGGCAAAACCATATTTGCGAGGAAGGGTGACATTCTTCTTTAATCTTGAAGGAACACTCGTGTTGTTAACATGATCTTCACTCTTCATGATTCAACAATAGTTGAAAAAGAAAAAACCTATTTGTATTTTTTTAGTAAAATCTGTTTATGAAGGGGTATGGATTAGTTAGATCAGTACTTGTCTTATTAGTCTCTTTTAGGAAAAATAGTGAAGCGGTCAAAGACAGTTGCATTTCGGTTTATAAATTGTACGCTTTTCAATTATTCTCGAATCTATCAAAAACTAAACCCCACAAAGAATTTTTGCTACAAGCGATAAACGATTAGCCACAAACAGGTGTTAAAGTGTCACACCCTCAAGTACTACTAAATAGGTATTACTAAATTAGGTTGAATTGCCTTACTAGGGTATGGGTTCCTCAAATCCCAAAAAGTTTGAGTGCTTCTCCAGGTGCTTTTCCGTTTTTTACAATTTTAGTCGCTCTTTCTACTTCTTACAATGTTGTGGATGGTCCAGTAGAAGTGCCTAATTCAAGGTCGTCAAATTCCTATCTATGTTAGTTTAATTTATTTAGTTTCTCTTTGTTAATTATCAACTTTCCATCTAGGAACATATTAGACAGTTGCTCCTTACCATTTCTTTAAGTCTTTTATACATGTTGAAGTTATTATGTTCTTGATATCTTTGGATTTCTCTTCATACCAATATTTTTCTTATCATTTGTTTTAATTCTTGTATTCTTTGATCCTCCAGTAATTTTAAGATTTTGCCACTCTATTATTGCTTCTTGTTTTCTTTATTAGTTGGATTTTTCATTGCGTTATGCACAATGGATTTAAAGTTTAGCTGCTTCTGTTCTGAGCTTAGTTCTTGATTTTCTTATGTGTTATTAAAATTATTTTCTATTTGTATTGCGCGTATTAATTAACTTTATATTGTATTTACTAGGTACTTTTGCTTTCTTCAGTTTCTGTAATCTAAAAGTTATTTCATTAAGAAGCTGGATGCGATTCGAGAGAAGATCTGTCCCTGGGTATGTCTTAACAGATTTAACTTTTTTGTTGAACTTTTGGTTTGTAATGAAGTAATCTATCTGATTCCTCACTATGTGATCAATTGAGTTAACTTGAGATTATCATATGTACAGGCGTCTTTCAGGCAACTTGAAAATGTGATCATTATACAAAGTGATCTTCTGGGTTTCTTATAGGCCAAAGTCACCCAGGGTGTTATCTTCCTTATCTCATCCTGGCATTGATATATTAATATAATTTTTTTTAGTTTTTCTTTAGTACTGTTAATATAATTATAGACTTTTCAAGGTCTTCTGGACTCTTAGTGGTTGGTAGACCAGAATTATGATTATTTATATTCGAAATCTTGGTATAAATTTGATATTGGCTTTTCGAGGCCATTTGTTGAGCTTGAAGTCGTTACCATGATTATCATTCGGGATTTTTTAACCGAACTAGTTTTCAGTGCGGAAATAGGAGGGTTAAATTTGATAACGCCGGAAGTTGGGTTCTCGTATGGATATCTAGTTGCTACGCTTTAGTTTCCTATCCATCATTGTGAATATTTCTCTATACGTCCCCTGGGTAGGCACCCATTGGGGGATATAGTGACCCCACACGAGAATAAATCCACAAATTTCTATTTTTTTCTTTCATTCGTCGGTATAATTGGACTTTCATTTACTGCGAAAACAAATTTTCGAAATTTAGAGAAGTTTAATAAAACAGAATGCGCGCAGCGCATATTTTATGTTGTTTGCCGGTGCTATGTAAATTGGCGTGCGCTGTACAACTTTGTAAATTTTGCAAAAAGCAGCCGTGCTCCAGTTGGCGACAAAACCTTGCAGCACGCAACGGACCGTTATGGGCAACTCGCAGACGCACAAATTCATTAATTAATTGGTATTATTGGCGGGCGCGCCAGCCAAATTGCGAATTTGAGGCTAGGCGGATTCGGACGAAACTCGCAAACAAGTTAAAACTGCAAAATGCCGCGTAATTAGCCCCAAGGTTAGCAACTGCTGCTCGTTTTGGGGAACTTCTAGCGTTCAGACTCGAAATCGCAGTTTAAGGTAATTCGATTTGATAAACTCAATTTTTTTAATATTTAAGCAACCTTATAAATTGGTGATTTTAATAATAAACTTTTGGAGACAAGGTTCAGAATTTAATTTTTTGCAAAATACCAACATTTTCTCCAAAAGCGAAATTGAGGTTGTTTTCCAATTTGAGCAGGTTGCTGCATCAACTTCTGACGAACGGTTGATGGTGTCCACGCGGAAGCAGTACATAACTATCGAAATTAATGATCCGATCGGTTTAAGCGTGGCTTGAACCTTCCGGTGGTCGGCGAGCAGTCAAAATCGACATGCCAACGGCTACAATTTTATTATGACAGGCCGTTGCGCATCGCTTGGATGCCCAGTAAGTTGCTAATGAATTCTACACACGTCATTTTAACGTATGATCATTGCGCGTAGTTTGTCTTCGAATTTGTGACTGTCGGCGAAACAGAAGCTTTCTAAGATGAGTTGGACCGCTTGTGGTAAGCTTTTGGTATGCGAGTACAATTCAAAAAGGTTAGAGACTTTACGGTTAAAGAAACAGAGAAAGAATACCAAACTGTTAACATCACAATCCAGTGTACATTTACTGAAAATACTGTTTTTATGAGTTTTGACTTTTCTTATATCAATGTACAGGGTTGTATCCAGAAGTAGGAGGACTGTTTTTGTTCCGCGCGCGCGGAGCGATGGAGGGGGTCTGCAAGGCCGGATGTTATGGAGGGGAGCCTTGGGAACAGGTTTCGACCTGCGGCAGTCGCCTGCGTGCGATAGTTGAGTGTGGACCACTGTTTTAGTGACCTCCTGTTGTGACGCCTCGACGTCAGTTGCGATGAAGCGAAATTTGGAGCAGCGGTACGCCATCAAGTTTTGTAACAAACTTGGAAAATCAGCGACCGAAACCAAGGACATGCTTACGCAGGCCTACAAGAAGGATACCATGAGCCGTTCCTCGATATTTGAGTGGAACAAGTTGTTTCGGGAGCTCGTCGAGGACGACCAACGCGCCGGGCGTCCGTCAACCTCGCAAACGGACGACAATGTGCTGAAAGTTATGCAACTTTTGAACTCTGACCGACGGTTGGGCATCAAATTAATTAGTGATGAGCTGAATCTTTCGTACGGGACAGTCCAACGCATCATCACAGATGATTTGTCGATGAGAAAAGTGCAACGGTGCGTCGATTGTGAGGGATCTCCTGGCCAAATTCGGCGTTTCCACGTTGCCTCACCGCCGGACTTCTTCCTGTTCCCCCAGATCAAGAGGCAGCTCAAGGGGCATCGTTTCGACTCGGTGGAAGCAGTCCAAGCGGCAACGACGAGGGCGCTGAACAGCATCCCGGAGGACGACTTCCAGAAAGCCTTCGCGACCTGGAAGGCTCGCTACCAGAAGTGTGTGGATGCCCTAGGGGCCTATTTTGAAGAGTATTAAATCGATGTACCAAAATGTTCAATAAATTAAAAAAAAATCAGTCCTACTACTTTTGGATACCACCCTGTATATTTTCTGTTCGTTTGGTTTTTAATTATTCTTCATATGACTTGATTTTAAGACTACCTGAGGTCAACGTTCGCCCCACCGCAGTTCTTTTCTTTTATTTTGTTCTGTATCGTATTATCGTGTTTTTCTTCTCTTAGTTTATTAAATTCTCCATCATTTGTTCAGCTTGGACTGAGCTTTGTTGGGATAACGTCTGAGAGTGGAAATTTGCGTTTTTTAATGTTAGTTTTGCTTCTCCAAAAGTTGAAATAAGTATTTTCAGTAATCGTCAATCAGCAGTCATCTACAATAAGGCGGCGAACAATGCGAATATTCTTCTCAGTTGCGCTGATCCTCGGGCGACGTCTGTAGCTTTCATTTTCAACTATTGTTTATGTTACTCATTCACTTGTCTTTTTAATCTTGTGTTCCTAAATTGTTTTAAGTCTTCTCGAAATTTCCAACAGTTTTGCGCCTTAAATAGTGAGAAACTTGATAATAATATGTCACGTAACGCACGAAGATACCTCTGACACCGCGATAGCGCGAGTTACCCTACAGGAAATTTTGATTCAGACATTTTCAGATTATCTTCAACGATTAGAAACTACGCCTCACGGCTTGTAAAAAGAAAATTTCTGTTTATATTTGATTCACCCTCGTATATTATTCCAACACTAGTTGTTCTGGTCAGTTACTTATTGTTTTAATATTTTTTTACAGGATTTTGTCATTTTTGTAATCTTACGTGTTTTTCTGCCCCGCTCACCTGTATCTTCTGTTCATAATTTTATAATTTATTTTAAGTTTTTTCTTTGAATATCATTTAACGCTTTTTTAAAAGTTGTGTTATTGTTTTTTTTTTGCTTTATATTTTCTTACTACTTAGTTCTTCAACTCTGCTCTGTCTACCAACATTCTCTTGTTCACTTGTGGTGTTATTTTTTATTCTTATAAATCATAATTTGTTTATCTGTCTCTTTATTAATATCTGACTTCTTATTAATATCTTGGCTTCAGAATTTTTGGCGTGTATTTTATTTTTTGTTTTTCCTATTTTTGTTTAATATTAGTATGTTTGATCGCCAGAGTGGTCCAGTGGTTGAGAGGCGAGCTGCGATGCTGACGAACTCGGGTTCAATTCCCGGTGATCTCTGAAGCCTGGCGGGTGGCCTACTCAGTCACTAAAAATAATTGAGTACCTGCGATCACTGGAACATGGGGTAATAATGGATGGCGGTCGTCTAAGGTGCGGTGCTTGCCACATCGCCCCGCACCAGAGATGGTGCACATTGAGCGAACATATGAGAGCCTTAACCTCTCAGTTTGCAGGCCGTGCTCCCACGCGGGGTGTTAGAACTGTACCATTAGTATGTTTATGTTTATCTTTTCTGTGATTTGAGAATATTTGTACTCTTGTGGTGCTTTGTTTTTAGCCTTTTCTTTATTTTTATTATTTTCAATTTTTTATCTTTATGAGTTTCCTTTTTTTATGTTTTAAGGTCTTAACTTTGTTAAGTTAAAAACAATATACAGGTCTAGTGTTTCTGAATTAAACGTAATTTATTCTCAGTTGGTTTGAGTTGCAGCTTCATATAGCTTTTCAGAGTGTAGCATATAGAGCCAGAAATGGGAGTTGTAAAATTAGCTTGCAAAACTGGTTGTCACAATCTATTTAGCCCACAATAATTAGAGTAATCGTTTGAACTAAAGATCTTTTTCTGTAGTGTAACTTCATTAACAGAGGCAAGTCAAAATAAAGAACTTTGTTATTCTTTCTTTTCTGACTCTTTCTATTCCTGTTCATCTTTGTTGCCGTCGATGATTCTTGCTTTGATTTTTTAGTTTAAATCGTACTTTACTCATTTTTTATTGACTTTTCTGCTGTCACAGATTTAAGTGTTATCTTCTAGCAGCAAATCCGGAGTTTGAAGAATTTTTTGTTCATCTCGCCCCTTCCTTCCGGATTAGACCTTGTTAGTAACCTAAAGCTTTGGATATCTCGTTATACCATTTAATTTAATCTTCAAAATGAAGGTGGTTGTGATACCAATTATAAATATGTTGTCCTCCAAGTGCTTTTCTACGATACGAAGTCCGGGTTGTATAGTCCAAAGGAAATATTTATTTTTTTTGCCAGCTTTATAGGATCGGGCAATGTGGTGAAACAGGACAGCATCAGGAGTTGCCCGAGCATTGCCGTAGCTTATTCTCTTTAGAAGCAACATCAGTAACCGTTAATCAGTGTCAGGAAAGTAGCGAACAGTTCTAATATTCTTTTTAGTCTTATTGGTCTTCGAGCAACGTTGGTGACCTTTCTTTTCAACTGCTTCTCGTTTTCCTATATTTCTATACTGGGAACATTCGTTGATGACACTGCCATCCTTGCACGCCATGAAAATCCTCAAACTACAACAAACGTCCTGCAAGAAGAACTAAATACAATAGAAAGTTGATTGCGGAAATGGAAGATCAAAGTGAACGAAATGAAGTCATCCTATGTAATTTTCACAACAAGACAATGTTAAATATTGTCCCCATACTGCAAGCAGACGAAGTTAAATACTTGGGCCTTCATATGGACGAAAGAGTAACGCGGAAAGCGCATATTCTAAAAAAGCGCAAATAAATGGACACCAGGCTTTAAAAAAATGCACTGGTTTGTAGGACAAAATTCACAACTATCACTAGAAAACAAAACACTTAATCATATGACCTACATGAGTCTACTGGAGATTGATATAGTACAACGCCTTGGTACGTAACAAACCGTAGACTTCACTCCGACTCCAGCATACAATATGTGTGGGAAATAATTAGACAGCAAGCTACAAGGCATCACTTCAGTGTTACAAAGACTAAAGCTCAAGTGGCTATGGGACCTGATGGAATAACGTAAAGCAATTACATCCCCCCAACCTTAAGGTGGAGCATTGGTCTCTTCAAGACTCTTTAAATGCCATAAAATTAGCTCATAGAATTTATTACACTAATTCTGATTGCTGATGTCATTCTAATAATATTAGGTTGTTTCAAAGGTTCTGCAACACTTGAGAAAAAAACAATTTGTATGGATGAATTATTCTTTGAAATAAAGACCATCATTTTCTACGATCTTTTGCTGTCGGTCGGCTAGTTTTCGGATCTGGTCGAATTACCACTTGAATCGAAGAACTCTTGGTTCCCTTTCTTCAATTTCATCAAATGATTTGAACCGGTGACCACGTAAGAAGTAGTCTGTAGGCTGAAAGCGGAAGAACTTCAACGTCGTCCAACTCTTCAAATTTCTCCTTAGTGTTTTTGACAGTGTGGGGTTTGGCGGTGTCTTACCGAAACAAAGCGAGCTTTCGGTTCACCAACCTTCAACTGCTGGTAATAAAGTTTCGCATTGATGGCGCGGCCATTCGCCATAACTTGAAAATGGAAAACTTTCAAAATTCTATCAAACGCAAATCATGACTCTTGCCGAAACGATCTTGGCGCGGAACCGACGGCGGAATTCGGCATCGTGGAGCCCATTTCTTCTGATGATTATGAAAACAGCTGTATCATTCGCGAGTTGCTGCTGTTTCCCGTTCGAGGTTAGAGATGTCTAGTATTATAATAGAGTATTGGGCCCAGTACATTCCCTTATGGTACTCCTGCCTTAATTTCTTTTATTTCAGAGTAGGCCTCTTCTGGCTTAACTCTGAAGTATCTTTCTGTCAAATGAGGTTTTAAGGGTTCAGAATACTGTCGTAGCAGGTTCAATTTATAAAACAAACCTTCATGCCAGACTATATTTAGTAAAATAGGGAGCAAATTTTCTTTTCTTGTAGCAATTTTTCTATTAGATCAGGTATTCCATGTATCTGATCAATTATAGAGTGCTTTTCTCTGAATCCAAATTGACGAGAGGGGATTAACCCTTTTTCTTATGAGTTTTGATCTCTTGAAAAGCAATTTTTCATAGAGTTTCGAGATAACAGGTAGCAAGGAGATTGGCTTGTACGATGTAACTTCATAGGGAGGTTTTCCTAGTTTGGGGATCATGTTAACTTCTGCTATTTTCCACACTGCTTGCTGAACGCTTTTGATAAATGGTTCTACTTCATTATCTAACTGTTCTTCTGTCTTTAATAAACCTAGTAATAAACAAATTTTGGTTTTGTATCGTTAAATATATGTTTTATAATTGTGCCTATATGATAAATACTTTTTTGAGTATTATGTGGACAATACATTATATTAGAAGTTTACTAAACATTGCAATGCAAAAGAATAAATTCGGAGACGGGGTGTGGGTGGAGTGATACTAAAAGAATAAAAAACAGTGTTGAAAGCATAGTTACCGTTTTACCATTTACAGGCTTTTATTTGCTAAACTAATTGATCGAACCTCGTATAAAGCCAGTTGTTATACAATTTCATGTGCAACATATGGAGCTCAGTTATTAATGAAATGTGGGTAGTTAGATTTGTTTCCAACTAATTTTTTTTTAGGAGTTTATTTAGCAATCAGAATAATACAAAATTATATGAGCTAAAGTGGTGACAGCTATTAGATGTACTAGTCTTAAGAACATGATCAGGGGGATATCCATTGATACCACCTGTTAAAACTTAAATAATTGAGATATACAATAACTTAAATGAGTTCATCTGTTACAACTTAATTATAACTAATACAGTTTAACTTAAAATAGTTCACTTGGCCACAGTTTTTTGAGTCTTTTGTTTAGGATTAGGATGGTTGTCTAAAACGGCTTGATGCTTGATGGCTTTTTTACGGATTTCGTCATGTACTGTTGGAACATGAAAATCGGTATGTAGTGTATGGTTCGTTACGTACCAGGGAGCGTCTGCAATTTGTCGAAGTATCTTGGATTGACCCCTTTGTATGATTTCTATGTTTGATTTGGAGGCACACCTTTGTTCCAACTAATGCACACAACTTACTAGTTTGTAGTGTTCATTACCAGCCGGCGTTGTTACTAGCTTCATGTTTGTTGCATCACTTTGAAGGTTCTTAGCAGTGCTAACGAACCATAAAATAAGATTTGTAGCCTCCTCCAACGTTTACCGCAAAACATTTTATTTACAACACGGAGAGTTTTGGTTTAGAAGCATAAAATTTAATTTATAGTAGGAAAGGGGCAAAAATCTAATAGGCTAGCATAAAATTATTATGCATAAAGTATTTCTAAGAGCTAACAGATAATTTTAGTTTCTGTTTGTCGTGCGTCAAATAAGCTAATATACTGTCTGTTGTTAAGCAAAGTAATATGTGGTAGAATTACGTGTTTATACTGTTAAAGCTTATTACGGAAATTCATGATCTGTAAAAAGTACGTTTCGCCTAATTCCTGAATAGCTAGTCAGCACAATAGCTTAACAGAACATTAATTCGAGGAAACTGAATGTGTGCTGGCCGTACGTTGCTTGAATGTGGGACTCAAGTTAAAAGTACGAGGTGCGTTCAAGTTCTAAGGTTTCCAATTTTTTTCTGAAATAGTACTTACCCAAGAAAGTTGAATATTCAGTTACTTCTCAACGTAATGCCCTTCTAGGCATACACCTTTTTCACAACGTCGTCGCCATGATTCCGTGACTGCTGAGAACACTTTTTAGGGGTGCGTTTTGCCCACTCGAAAATTGCTGATGCAACAGCGGTTCAGTTGGAAAATGAGCGGCCACGGAGAGTGGTCTTTATAGTTGGAAATACATGGTGGTACCGCATGTTAACATGTCGTGAGACCTTGCCACCCGCACAGCTTTATGTTCATCGGTCAGCATTCGTTGAAAAAACTTTCTGCATTTTCAAGTCATCATGCAAAATGGACTCCACTTGCGCAATCGTGGTTTCGGTTCGGCTGGTTCGGTTCATTAGCACACAACTCTCAACCTTCTTTAAACTTTCACACCCACGAACGCACATTTTTAACATGTACAACACCTTTATCGCATGTCTCACTCAATTGGCGATGAATTTCGATGGGCGTGGATTACATGTTGTTCTTGAACACTAAACGACGCCATTTGAAGAATAAAATATAACACTCACCTCTCTACATTGTATGGTGCATCTTTCTACTTACTCTCACTGCTGAGAAAAAATTTGAAAATCTTAGAATTTGAACGTACCTCGTAGTTTGTAAATTTGCTGATTATTTTGTTTTTTAATGGTTAGGGTAACATGCAACGTATTGAAAAGTAGTCCAAGCACATTATTTTACGAGGGTGTTTCGAAAATTGTTGCTTCTTACTCGGTGGGTTTGCTGATATTGCTTCGAGGCACATAAAGTAGATATAATTTTATCTAAATCATTGACTATTAAGACACCTACCAATGTTTTCTTGGAATATGAGGTGACCTTACTGTATTGACCAAAATGTCATGAACATTCTGTTGAAGCTAAGCGCTGATATTGAGTTTCTAACGAATAAACATTGTGCGCACATAGATATTCATCAATTATGTAGATGCCAGAGCTAAGGAAAAAATCTACTTAAACAAATCTGTATGTTTGGGCTTAATGTGATCGACTAACCGCAGCGTGATGCAGAAAGCTGTTGTTGGAACTGTTAGAGTTTTTCTTGGACAGATTTAGGATTTTTTAGCTATAAGAAGAAGCGCGGAGATTGACTCCTGAAATGAAACATAATCAAAAGTAGATTTGCCATCAATTTTGGTTTTTGATATCAACAGGATGGTGATGTCCTTCTTTACCGAATTTCCATTTGTGACGAACCCTGAGCGTACCATTACGACCAGGAAAATAATTGGCAAGCAATGGACCACAGACAAAAGAGCTTTTCCAACTTGAAAAGCTTTAAAACTATTCTTTGGGGCTGGAACGATGTAGTCCACATTGAAGTTTTGAAACAAGGCGGTACTATGAACTTCAGTCATTACAAGAACATTTTAAAAGTACTCCAAGCTCGATAGCAGCGAGTTAAATCTGGCACAGAATTGATTCTTGACGATACTAATGCCGACTTCACAGCGCCTACAATTTCGCGATGTTTTTTCATACCTACCCTACAGCCATGATCTCGCCATTTGTGATTTTTTTCCTCTGAAGTTGAAGGAAAATCTGAATGTACAGCGTCGCACCAATGGTGAAAAGATGCGAGTAGCTATGTATGTTAATATCGACAGCAGATGCATGATTTCTTCTGAAACGGGATGCGTTAGACTGTGTGTGAAGAGGGATGGTGATTTTGTAGAACTGTAACAGAGCTATCGCGTAGCGAACAGCTGCTTGGGCTGTACATATATTTTGGAAACATGAAACGGTGGAGCAGTAATATTGACTTTATTTAATTTATCAATACGGATTTAGAGCATAAGTTCGTCACGTCATCCAGCCAACGAAGCAATAATTTTATTCACACCAAAGTTCAATGGAATTTTTTCTCATTACACGCTGATGTCATTTACACTCCAATATTGAGCGATAGCAGCAATCCGTGTTACACCTGCAACATTAAGGGCACATTGTGATGTGTCATTGGAGAAAATGAACATCAGTAATGTGGAGCTTAAATTGAAAAGTGGCATTAAGCAAAAGCAGCTACAGTGATTATTTAACGGATACAGACTTTCATATTTAACTAATAAGCTACCAAGGCGTACATCAAATTAATTTAATAAAAAAAAAACGAAGAAAACAAATTAGAAAAATATACATTAAATTATGAGGGTTCTTAGAGAGCAAAAACGCATTGCCATAATTAAAAACTCCAAAACATTAAAAAAAGGGAAAATGTTAGGATTCCTATAATGAAGTCAAATGTAGACAGATACACAATACTAAACTTAATAGAAACAAAAAACCCATATACCCCAATCTGCTACACATTTGAACAGCTGACATGAAATGTGTCGTGGCTGAAGTCTGAGCGTACGTTTGGTTGCCTATTTTCAGGATCGTTTTGCATATTTTACTTTCGTAAGGTCACCGCACGGTTTGACTCACTGTTGATCATTTGTAAATAAATTGTTTTCCGTTCCCACCTTGCCAAAATTTGAGGGAAAGTGGATGAGAAATTGTCAGCCTAGGACGGCAAAAATACCCTTTTACGGGAAATCCCTTGTATACAACATTTGTCAAAAAAGTTTCAAGACTACGTTCGTAAACAATTATTTATTCAACTTACCAACTAATGGTTTTAGGTACAGCTGCCACTATTTCTGGAGGTCATGCAGGTAAACAGAGAAAACTTTATTCGGGATGGTTCTCAGCACGTCTGTCATAGCCGTTTGGACTGCCGCAATATTTTCATGCCGCATGAAGTTGCCATTTCCCTAAATCGTTGCGTAAAACTTGGTGACGCACATCTCTATTCAATGTTAGAAACACGACGGCCTTCTTTCAGTAACTGCTTTATACATTTGCAGCGGTATGTGATGTTGACCGGCGGCCGACTTCAAAGACACGGCTTCCCAATAATGCCTGGTCACCATATATTTGCTATATTATCAATGCCTGGTCACCATATATTTGCTATATTATCAATGCCTGGTCACCATATATTTGCTATATTATCCTTGCCACATCAGTTGTGGAACTTCTAACTAAATCCGCCAATACGCCGAATGGCGAGTTTCTAAGCACAACCCTGCCACCTATTGAGTTTATATATATATATATATATATATATATATATATATATATCAGATATCTGAATAAGACCTCTTGTTTGAATATCACAGGTAAAGAATTAAAAAATCAATTTTGGGACTTTTCTGGTAAAGGTTCTGAATGGCACAGAGGCATACAATAGAAATATATATATATATATATATATATATATATATATATATATATATATATGGGAAAGTAGGATAAAGTTTGATTTCTATAACTAAAACTGACAGAGAAAGAGAAGGATAATAAAGTGGATATATAGGACTAAGGACAAATAGGAAAGTAAATAATTATATAGCCATACACTACGAGAAGATAAAAAAATTACCAAATATATAATTTACTACGGAGCCAATAAAAGAACATAAGAAAAAGAGTGTAAAAATGTTTGAGAGTGAATATCAAAGTGTAGTGTTAAGGGCAAATGCAAAATAAGATGATTTAATAATAATAAAAAAAAAGAAATTTTTAAAACATGTGATTTAAAGTGATGAATGCAGTAACATATCTATTCAGTGTAGGTTTATAAATTTATAACCTACAGATGAAGAAAAGAAAGTGAAAGAGAAATAATGGGAAAACGACAGAAAGGTAGAGGTATAAGTAAAGATGTAGAGATGGGAGGTAGAAGGCAGGAGGGAGGAGATAAGAGGTGGGAGGTAGGAGGTAGTAGGTAGAAGATGGATGTGGAGATGTAGAGGTGTAGGGGAAGGGAGGGGAGGAGAAAGAGACAGAGCTATTGATGTAGAACTGAGGTCAGCTTACCAATAACTGAATTATAGCGAAGGTAAGGTCCAGGCCCATTTTATGGTTAGGTGTTTGTAGTTCATAAGTCAAATAGATTCTTGAGGTAATATTTACAATACTGACTACCATTTTCAATTTATTGTAAGTTGATGGGGAGTGCAGTAATTTTGATTTCTAAATGTTCAAGTTGCACTGTGCACGTCCTGATCGCAGTCGGCTGCCTTTCGTAATTGCATTTCAATCACATGATATCAACGCAACTACATAATTACACCGCTATTCGCCACACGTCGTTGGTTCTCCCCGCCTTGTTTGTAGTATACAATTCGCAGCCTACGAGCTCCGCGGTGTACGTGGTTCCGACACACGGCCTGTGTAAATGGAATAGGTGGATGTACCGGTTCGGGCGGGCTTCCTGCCTTATCTCTTTAATTTTAAGTTGGGCGCGTGGAAACTTTAATGGGCTTTTATTTCATTAAAAGTTCCAATCCCGTTGTAGAGTTCCCGAACATGCGGGCCTCGCTCGAGGGATAAAAGGGCGCTAATTAGAGACAGCGTCGGGCCGAGAGTAGGTTGGAGGTTGATTGGGCGGATTTTTTGTATAATTGGGCACCACTGCTTGATTCGCTGCTGTAAAAGCGTTTGCTTTCAAAGGGAACAGAAGCGCGCAACGAGTGGATAACGTTTTGTGTGGTTTTTATGTTCGTTAGCAACGTGCTCCGCCGAACTGAAAATTATGAGAGGAATATTGGCTCTCTTCTCGTTTGCACGCCGCATTTCTTCCCTGTGCAAGTCCGTTAACGAACTTAAAGTATTAGAGATGCCTTTAGTTAAATGTCATTTCTTCTGTAATTTTCAGAGTTGATGCTTTTCTCCACTTTTTTATGTTGTATTATACGACTGAAAAGGAAATTATTTTACTTACAAGATACTGATGTGGGGCTTGCGGAAAAAATAATGGATTTGGGGTCTGCGTGATGATCCATTGTCTTTGAAAGTTAAACCTCTCATCATAAGTGGACTGGAGAGGGAATGGTTAACAGAAATTGAAGTTGATTGAAATTACCTGTTAAGCATACAACTCCTTCAGCAAGAATAGCCGCACATTTTGCTCATTTTTTATTACTAATGTATTGATGGTTGATTTGCAAATCATTTCAAGCGTATCCTTTCGCCTGCACTCGTCTAGGAAGACTTTTCACTAGCCCTATTGTTATACCTTTTGTTTCTCCATGGGAGCTGCACCTATCTCTACAAACCACGATAGAATAACGTGTGGGCAGAAGAATTGTCCTTTTGGTGTAGGAAAGGTTTTTCAAAATCTGTTACCAGAGACTTGGAAGAACATTTGTCAAAAATATCAAGATACGTCTATGTGTTCACCACTCCGACTACAGATGCCTTTGCCAACAAACTTGACTATTGAAATACTACACTTAAACAACATTCACTAAACCCAAACGCGACCCAGATCATGTAGCGAGGTTTATCACTCCACAGAACTTGTTTCCATGTTCCATAGTACTATGGCGGCGAGGTTTTCACCATTGCAAGCGACATTTGGTATAAACCGTGCTTATGTTGAGCTTGTGAGCGGCCGTAAAAATCCGTTTTCAGTGCTTTACGAACAGTTTTGATGCTGGCAACGACGCTAGAAATATTTTGAAAACCACGAGTGGCTGTTTCTACTGAGGAGATCTATTTTTCATCTCTACCCCCTTCAGAGTTCGCGACCACTTCGCAGCTGTTTTGCTAAAGGGGTGTCCGAATACCTTTGACCTTGTAGTATATCATTTCCCGTGCATTGTGAAAATGAGTCTAAACATCTTGCTCTTAATTGGCATACAAAAAGTTCAAGATTTTTTTCTCCAAACTAAAACGTGTTTTAGTATCTCACTTATTGTAGTTAGGGGAAATCTATTTTATAGCGATCTGTTTGTCATTGTAAAAGATATATATACAATAAAGGCCGCTTTGCGGCCTTGTTAAAGTAGACTTCTATGCATGAGATGGTAAAGCATTCGAGCGGTGTGCGTTGAGGCGCTTCGCGTCTTGTAAGAAGTACAAGCCCTACCTTATTCCCCATTTAAATGTAGTCAATGTTACAAAAGACTGCAAAAAGACGGCAACCACCAAAGAGATTGAATTCACAAACCTCGCATCTCGAAGCAAACCCGCTACTAACTCGACCAATTAGGCACTACGGGAAACCGCGCTTCGTGCGCTGGTTCGTTCCGTATTTCTGTCATTTCTGACATCCGTCAAGCCTTATAATTTTTAAAGGGGCTATTTTTTAGGCCACTTGCACTGGTTTTCTTGAATTTTTAATTTTTCCAGAGGGAACCAGCGGCCAGGGCATTTTATGTGCTATCCTTATAGTAATAGCTGTGAAGAAACAGAGAAGCAAA
Organism: Sinelater perroti; assembly: GCA_036346155.1. NCBI lineage: Eukaryota > Metazoa > Arthropoda > Insecta > Coleoptera > Elateridae > Sinelater > Sinelater perroti. The sequence continues at coordinate 468,533 of JARFIY010000037.1, forward strand.
TTTGTATTCAATTATTCACTTTTTTGAGCAAAAATAAAGCGAAATGGAAATATAAATAAAAAGTACCAAAAGTATATCTTACCAGACTACATCAACTGATCTTCCACTGCATATCACAATTTTTGTTGATACTTAAATTAGAGCAAACGCAATTGTGTATCATTTCAAAATAATTGCAAATATTTTTGTTTGTGATGAATAACCGATCACCTGGTTTGTAGGTTCACAATGACCGTTTAAATGCAGTCCTGTGGATTATATTTATAATCTTTATTCTTTTTTTATAATGAAGGCTTTTAAATTTAACCCTAAACTAATCTCTTTCATCGAACTCATTGCAAATTTTCTTTGGCAATAAGAACTTATTTTTACTCAACATATATAGATACGGAAAAAGTTATTTATTTGGATCTTACATCAAGTTATGGATCGAAGGTAAAACCGGTTAAAGTATTGCATTTCAAAATAATTTTCCTGGTAAAATATTTTGTGTCCAGTCCAATATTTAGTAGTTGCTCGTTTGATCTTTCCATTTAATTTATTTCCATTCAACTTATGTTTTAAGTGGTATAAGGTTTTTCTTCTATTCCTCTTTGAAGGATATCGCTTTATTCTTCTTATAATGTATTTTAGACATTTTAGGTCAATGAAAGGTCAGCGGATCCGTGCTTCATGTTGTCGAGCGTTGTCTTGTTAAAAGATCAATTGGGACACCCTTTGAAGGAAGGGAAGTATTACAGGCTGCTCGATCGTGTCTCTGTAGGTTTGACTGGTAATGTTGCCTTCAATTCTGACTAGAGGTGACCTGAAATGCCCACCTTCAAGTTATAGCATTACATTTCTGGAAGTTAAAAGAGTGGACAAATCCTTCTGCTCGATAACTTTTTATGTCAACAAATAAGGTCTAACTTCAACCATTTCTGTTCTTCACTGTTTTTAGTAATTATAAAATTGGGTTAGTAAAGTTACAACCTCAACAGAAAGATGAAAGGAATTCAAAACTTTCTTTATGCTACAGATTGTGATAATTTTTTTTAGGTAAAGCATAGGAATAAATACCTCTCTTTTACCACAGAAGTAACTCTCTTTCTTCTTCCTTTTTTTGTTTCCTCCTTTTTCCTCACTTTTCCCTTTCATCTCGTTCTTTCTCTTTCTTCCCTATTTCCTATGCTTTTCCCCGTCTCTTTCTCCTTTCTTCTCTCTGTCCTTCTTCACTTTCCCATCTGTCCTCTTATCTTTTTCCCTCTTTCTCTTTCTCTCTAAATTCCCCACTCTTTTTAAATTTTTGTAGAAGTTATAAAATTACGTTAATAAAAGTTGCAGCCTTAATAGAAACATCAAAAATTGTAGAAATATTCTTCATTTCTGCAACTTTCGATTTGAACACGTTAGAGGTGACATGAACTTTCTTTTACTTCTCTTGAGTTTCCGGAAGTCATAAAATACATTGGTGAAACTCGCAGCTCCAACGGTAACGTTGAAAGCATTGACAAATTCTTTTGTAATGCAACTTTTCATTACAAATTTTTTTTTAGTTTCAGCTCATTACAGATAACATACATTTGCTCTGTTCTTTCATGTACCCAGAAGTTCTAAATTACGAATGTGGAAGTGAACAGTTTGTTATTATATTGTCTTCTATATTACAATCATTTAGTTTGAGTGTACAGACTATTTAAAATTGAATAGAGCGAACAGTGAGGTGTTTGATATTGTTAGAAGGTCTGCTAACTGCCGTAAACCTAACTTGATAAAATCTTTTATTTGCCGAACTTAATCGGAATTACAATGTTCACAATTTGTTTGTTTTTTCATAAATTATAAGAGACATTCAACCACTTGATTTTTTTATGATTTCTAACATTCTGCTACCTTCCATTTCGAGTTAATTGTTTAATGAATGAGGAATTACTACAGCTAACTTATATATCTGTTATAAATCATTTTAAGATTCAAAATAAAAGGCACCACAAAAAACTTTGCTCTGGGGCCTCTCATTTTTCTCCCGCATTGCGTCTTCACTGCTCCCTTTTCCTCAAATCTAGGTATATCAACATCTGAGATTTCGTTTAGACTGCTTTCACCTTCGTCGTTGATCTCCAAGAAGTTGATCTCCTGATCTTCACAGTTTTGATTTTGGCTGGGCCATATGTCCATGATTCTCGCTCTCTCACATGGCCCAGTTCCGCTCTTCCATAAAATCTTTTGAGAGCTTGTATTAATCAGTTAGGTTAACTTCAAATGTACGGTAAGGTAAATGTTCATGTAAAAGTGAACAATGGTCTTACTAAGTCCACTTTACTACTATAACGGTCGACATTGCTCAATTGTTTTAGGATAAGGAATGAACTATTCTTTTACTATGCTCTTGAGTTTCCGGAAAGTCTATAAAATACATTTGAGTGAAAGCTCCGCATGTCGATGCTTCACATGGTAACGTTCGATCATTTCAGCATTGAGGCAATATTCTTTTGTAATGCAATTCTTTTCATTACAAATTTTGCCTTTATCCTAATCGGTCCAGCTTCATTTACAGATAACATACATTTGCTCTAGTTCTTTCAGTACCCAGAAGTTCTCCCTATCTACGTTTTTAATCTGAGGAAGTGAACAGTTTGTTATTATTCTTGTTCTTCTTTTCATCAGACAACTTAGTTCTGAGTGTACAGACTATTTAACTTCAAATATGAATCCAGTAGCTGAACAAGTCCACGGTCAGCTAATGTTATAATATGACTTTAGTACAGGTCTGAACTATACTGCCGATGATCGACTCATCAACATTGAAACGATCTTTTATTTGCCGAACTTAATCGAATTACAATGTTCACAATTTGTTCTGGGTTCCGTATTTTTCATTTAAATTATCAGAGTTTCAACCACTTTGAAGTTATTTATGATTTCTAACATTACTGCTACTCTTTCCATTTCAATTAATTGTTTAATGAATGAGCAATTACTACAGCTAATCTTATATATCTGTTATAAATCATTTTAAGATTCAAGAATAAAAGGCACCACAAAAACTTTGCTCTGGCCTCTCAATTTTCTCAGCATGACATCTAATCTGCGTTTTCAGACTCAAATCACAGCGTATATCTTAATATCTGATGATTTAATTTAATGACTTGCTGTTTTCACCTTCGTCAGTTGATCTTCTTGCACCTTCCACATGTTTTTTTTTATGGCTTGGTCATATGTCCATGGTTTCTCTAGCTCCAATGGTCCAGTTCCGTCCTTTCATAAAATCTTTTGAGAGCTTGTATTAATCAGTTAGGTCAACTCCAAATGTACGGTAAGGTAAATGGTTCATGTAAAAAGTGAACAACGGTCTTGCTAAGTCCACTTCTACTACTACAAACGGTCGACATTGCTCAATTGTTTTTTGGATAACACCAAATGGACGATATCTTTGACATAAAGGCGCACTTGAATGTCTTCCCGACCAAACCGTTTACAATGTCTTTGTAGTGTTCCGATGCAGGAGATAACTTTAAACAATTTTATATGGTTCTGATTCCTTCTCCATGTATTTGAATATATAGGAGAGTCAGTATGTCTCTTTGTTTCTCTTGTTCTGATCGATCTTTGAGAAGTGACTTTAGAAGGGTAACCAATTGCAGTTTCCCGAAAGTTGAGGCAGTTCTCACTTCGATAACTAATTTGCTTCATCTAGAGTTGGCTTTTGTGTTTTCTGTGAAAGCTGCTTTCTCATATCCAGTCTGGTTTCCATTTCATCACGTATTTCTGCAGCGAATTCTTCATTGGTGTAGAGTCTTTGTATTCTAACTTCTCCTTCAAATATGTCTAACAGGCTGAAATGAGGTCGTTATTCAGACTTTTAAACATGCCAGGCTTAATCTTCTCTAGTTCGTGCTCCAGTTTCTTCTTCATGTCATCATAGGCCACTTTTTTGCGCTATCCTTCTTAGTCTCGAACGGATCTCTCGAATCTCGCTTTGTAACGCCGTTCCACCGGGGTACCAAAAATTAGAGTCTGCTAACTACATCAATTTTAATTTGATAAAATCTTTTATCTGGATTGGAATTACAATTTCAAGGAAATTGCCCATGATGATGATTTAGGGTGATTTTCCCACAATTTTTCATTTATTGAGTTTACGTATACAAATTTTTTGTGTTTAGGTACTTGAATGACTCAAAACGGTTGCGACTGCTAATCTCTTAATATATAATTAGATCTATCGTCAAGGAAAACCAAATCGAGCCTTCATGTGTCATTAAATAACTTCTCTGAAAAGTTAATTTTAATTAGTTTATTAAGCAAGTGGAATACCCTGCGCTAATGTGGAGTGTGATATTTGCGCAATTACGCTATAATTAGTTTACGGTATTTATTTATTAATCTTGCAGAAATGGTTACCTCTAACTGCTTCCTAATGCCGTAAATCGTTATTATTTTTTAAGATTTATAACGTAATGGTGTTTACGTAATATAACCGTTATAGGTATCGAACTTTTATTTGCACGGTACCATTTGGCATTACTTTGGCTGAGGCAAAATAATGATCAAACACAGCTATTCTGCTTTTGTAGCCAAGGGAACCATAGAAGGATAATGAACAGGCGACAAAAAATTGAAATAGCAGCCGTTTTGTACCTACACTAAAATTATCCGGCAGTATCCCCATTACCAAAATTACGGCGCGAAGTGGTACAGACAGCACGCCCCAGCTCGCGTTACAAACGCTGCGTAATTTTAGATTTTCAGTCAGACTGTGGGACTACAAAAGCCTAATGAATATCCAGGGCTTCCATTAAGCGCCTCGACGGCACATTGCATTGCGGCGCTAATTATGTTGCCGACCGACTCCTTTGGCGTAGCGCTTTTGAGCACCGCTTTCATCGCGACGCAGTGTCGATATCGTCTTTCAGGCCGAGTTCGAATTGCCAGACTTTTCTGCCATACGAGGCCCTAAATACTTTTGCATCTGAACGCTCTCTTGGTGCTCTCGTTACGTTGTTGACGAGTTTAACATCGCGTTCATTATTTAATTCTTCTGGTTTAATAATCAATTTTTCTATTTGTACAAATATCAGGGGTTGGAGCAAGAAATTATAAAGCATATTGATTTAGGTGACAAATCAATGTACATAGTTATCGATAACAGAATTGAAATGATTCAAAATTATTTATGATTTCTAAACCTTCAGTTATTGGCAAATCGTAATTTATATACTACACTAAAGTGAGATGATCACAGAACATATTCAGGTGAAGATAGTATGCCAAGTTTTTGATAGAATCATTAAACTGAACTTGAAACCTGTAGATATTAAGCCAATTCAAATGTATATTCCAACAATACGTACACAAACGTCATGGACCGACTGAAAAATAAGGACATAAACATTCTAATGGGAGACCTCGATGCTAAAATCGGCCAAGGTAGATAGTTGGTGGTTTTAGACCAAAGAAATGAAAAATTCATAGAGCCCTGTACAGAAAATAACCTCTGCATAATGAACACCTTCCTCACACTGCCAAAAAGGCGATCATACATCTGGAAATCACCGTCTGACTCACCACAAAAGATCGTAAGAAACCAGACCGATTTTTTAACTATCAACAAACATAGAAACTCTGATCAGTTAGTCAAAACCTACCTTGGTGCAGACATACCCTCATATCACTGCCTATCGCTAGAAGAAGTGAAACTAAGATGAAATTAGATTAAACGTCGTCAAGTTCCTTGTCGACTATCTCAACAATAATCGACAACGGGTTGCGAACTCTATGGAAAATAAACGGCCATAAACACAGCATAGAAGACGATTGAACCAGTTTAAGATAATAATACAAAATGGAAACATGAATGAGTAGAAATTCAGAAACCATAACATCGAACAGTATAAATACACCAACAAAGAAATCGGAAGTGGTGTGAACATTACAGGAGAAACATGATGCTTTCAATGTGTATAAGACGAGATTGGACTACGCAATAACTCTAACCTACAAGATAGTAACGGTAAGCTTATTATAGACGAACAAAAAAAGTTGAAGAGACATCTAGGAGTATATAGGTGAATGATTTAACGACGAACGTCCCGAATGTGAAGTACAAAACAATACTGAAATAATATTAGATGAAGTAGATCATGCGATAAAAATAACGAAACTAAAGAAAGAAACAACTAAAATCTTCAAAATACTGGAGAGTCTGTTAAACAAAATCTATGAGAGAAGATATTCCAACACATTTACATTTGTGGCAAACTTGAAAAAATAAACTCAAAAACATATAATGAACGTCGAACTATCAGCCTAATGAGCCATGCTCTGAAGTTATTCACTCCAGAATCCACAAGAAAATAGAAGAAAATATTAGTGATACGCAATTTGGCTTCCGTAACAATCTTGGAACTACGAGGTGAATTTGTAACGTAGTGGCAACACCAGTGAGTGTTGTTTTGTATACTTCAAATGGCGACATTTAGTGTTCAAGAACAACGTGTAATCATCGTATTGAAACGCCCATCGAAATTTATCGCTAATTACGTGAGACATTCCGTGAAGGCGTTATGGATGTTGAAATGTGTATTTGTGGGTGCAAAATGAACCGAAGCAGCCTTGGACCGAAACCATGGTTGCGCGAGTAGAGCAAGTTGTTATGGAAGATTATCGATTAGGTGTGCGTGATATCGCCTCTAAACTTGGCATTTCTGTGGGATCTGTAGAGTTCATTTTGCACGATGAAAATGCGGGAAGTTTCTTCGAAAACTTTCTTTCTCTTAAAAACTTTCTTAGCAGTCATGGAATCATGGCGACGACGCTGTAAATAAAGTGTATGTCTAGACGGAGATTGCGTTGAGAAGTAACAACAGTTTTAATTTCTTGGGTCAGTACTTTTCAGGAAAAAATGGAGACCTTAGAACTTGAACGTATCTCAACCTGTTTAGAATCCAACTTCTAGTACAAAGGTATACATACGTTAATCACCCAGTATATATGAGCTTTGTTGACTGCAAAGAGCATTCGATCGAAGCAGACACAACAAAGTGACCGAAATTTTCCAGCGGGCAGCTGTTGATCTGCGTAGTATTAAAAATCTGTACTGGAACCAACGAGCCTATGTAGAAAGGGGCCAAAACTTCCCCGAAGAAATAGAAATACTCAGAGAAGCATTAAATGCAATAGATCTGGTGTCAACGTCATCTGTATAAAATTAATCATTCAAAATTCGCAGATGACACAATTCTAATAACTAGAAGCATGGAAGAACAACTTTTTGTTGACAGTCTTACAAGAGTTTGTGACTAAGGCAGGTTTAAAGTTTACAACGAAGACCAGGTTCATGATCATCAGCAAAGCACCCGTGAATGCTCCAATGCCAACAGCTCATGGCATGCCACTTTAGAAAACAACTAAATTAACATATCTGGGATCTCAAATCAACGACAACTGGGCCATGACGAGTAAAAGTATGTATAGAAAAATCGCGTGCTGCTTTCTTTGAAATGAAAAAAGCACTCCGTGGAAGATACATTAACCTCGAACAAATTAGAAAGTGTTAGATATTCTCAATACTATTATATGGAGTTGAGAACTAAACGCTAACAGGAAGGCTATTGAAAAAAATTTGAAGCCCTTGATTTATGGGTATATGGGAGAATACTCCGGGTGAGCTGGGTTGAGCCAAGGGCATATTAGATCGGATAAATAGAGACGGATATACTTAAATCAATAAAAATCGAAAGGACGCGAAACTCCACTAGATACAATGTCTTGCTTCTTTTCATGAAAGGTAACATAATTGGAAAAAGACACTCAGGTCGAAGACGGATGTCTTGGACTTTTTGGATGTATTTTTGTCAGCATATTATCCCATGAATAGTCATTTATCCTGAAAGTTGACTATTCTGATTAACTTTGACTCAGTATTAGCACATTTTTTAAATAAAATAAAATTGATAGTTTAGTTGTCATAATATTTTCATTAAGTGCTGGAAATGATTGAAGTATTTAAGGTCATGAAGATGGCAGATTGCGTTAACAATACACACAACTTTGTTTTAAAATCTAAGATATTTCGCAGAATTACTGGCGGTGCGTCACAATTGAATACCACATACCTAAGTGAGTCTTATGACAACCTTGTAAAGTAGGAGCCTATATACCATTTCCAATTGTGACTTCCTGCATACTAACCAGTCAATTTGATGAAATTTTATTCCAAGCTGTTTTATTTTAGTGACTCCAAATGTACCAGGTGTACCGGAAAGTCTTTATCGGTTTTCTGGAAAAAAATGCTTATTTTTCGATATAATGGAAAATTTATTTATTCAAAATATTGACCATTTAATTCTGCACATCTTGCCCATCTTTCAGCCAATTTATGAAAATTTATTCCAAAAAAATTGTTTTTCCTTTGAGCGAAAACATTCATCGATCCATTTTTTAACTTCTTCGAAATTGGCAAAGTGCTGCTCTGCTGATGCAGAGCCCATTGATGCGAAAATGTGATAGTCGGACGGGGCAAGGTCTGGAGAGTACGGCGGGTGCAATAATATTTCCTACCCAAGCTCTTTGAATGCTTCCTTGACCGGTTTTGTTGTATGAGACGGCGCGTTATCGTGCTGTAAAATCACTTTACCGTGCCTTCGGGCCCATTCTGAACGTTTTTTGATCAATGCATAGTTCAAGTTGATCATTTTTGTCGGTAGCCATCACTGTTAACTGTTTAACCAGGTTTCGACAGTTCATAATACACCACGCCACTCTGGTCCCACCAAACACAGAGCATCGTTTTCCTGCCAAAGCGATTCGGTCTCGCGGTTGATGGGCCAGCTTCTCCAGATGATAACCATGATTTTTTGCACTTTTCATCACCCGTCACCATTCGATGCGAAATGACTTTCGAGCAAACCGTTGAAGCAGCATTTCACAGACGATTTTTCGATTTTACATTTAGCTGTCATTCAATTGATGTGGCACCCATCTTCCCATCTTTTGGATTTTTCCCGTCGATCGTAGTCGGTCCCTAATAGTTTCTTGGGCCACATTTAACGCTTCTGCCAATTGTTTTTGAGTTTATGTTGGGTCTTCATCCAATAACTCCTGCAGTTTCGCACCTTCAAACTTTTTCGATCTGCCAGAACGTTCTTTGGCTTGCACATCGAAAACACCACTTTTGAATTGTCGAAACCACGCTCACATGTTTTTATGGTTGGAGTATGCTCGCCGTATGTTTCAACTACCAAACGATGACTTTCAGCTGCTTTTTTCTTTTGATTAACTAAAAAAGTAATTCGTGCCGCAAATGCACGTTTTCAGGCACATAAATTGACCTTTTTGAAGAGGTATAAATATATGACGGTGGTATTTTCACAAAATATAACCTACGACGTTGAAGCTTGATGTACGTAAAATAAAATGAATACGTGTCAAATCATAATATTCTAGATTAAGCCTAGTGACATCTATTGGAAAAAAACGGTAAAGACTTTCCGGTACACCTGGTATACCCAAATATTTTATATCTGCAAATCTCACGGTGAAGGTAACATGCCATGATTTCGAGTTGTCAACTTGACTCTTCCATTCCCCCAGCGTAGGTTGAATTATAGGTTTGCAGAAGCAGCAACAGAGTTGCTGTTGGAGTAACTATGACTGAAGTTGTTGAATTGGCCATGGGTGTATCAGTTATATAGAGAATACAGAATTGGATCTGGTATACTGCCCTGGGGAACTCCAAAGACAATCACACAATTCTCAATTTGTTTAAAAAGTCTATGTATTTCTTCTTTCATAATGTGTTCTCAGACCGTACTGATGGTTGAGTGTGAATTCTCATATTCAAACAGCTTAGGTAGAATCGGTAATAGACTTGTGGGTCTATACGATTTTGTATTGTTTAAATTATTTTCCAGCTGTAAGATCTCAATTATTTGCTTACCTACTTTCCTACATCAATTTATGCCTTTAGGGCATAAAGGTACGTAGGATTCTATTTTTTTCTGTATGCTTTTCTATCTTTCTCTATCGTTTTCCTCTTGCCATTGTTTTATATTTCCTCGATACTACTTTCGTCTTGACCTTCCGTTTAATCTCTATTTTTCTACCCCCATTTTTGTTAATATCCTTCATTCTCCATATATGTCCTAGCCATTTTAAGTGCTATTTTTCTATCTTCGTTATTATTTGTTCTTGTTTTAGTCTTTCTTCTCTTGGTATTCTGTTGGTGTTATTATCCATTTGTCCTTGTCCATTATTGTTGCTCTGAATCGTTTTGTACATTCTCCATTTTGTTTTATTGCTTATTTTTTTTCCGTCCAAGGTGTTATTTATCTTGTAATGTAGCTGGCTTTCTTTAACCACCATGTCTTTCATTTTTCCGTCTAGATTTTCGTCGTTTGCTTTCACGGTTTCCATATCTATGTGGCTATTCACCTCTTCCAGGACCTCGTTGTCAATTTTTGTTTCTTGCATTCACGTTTTCATATTGTTTACTTTCTTCACTATTCTTTCATTTTTTGTGATCAGTTATGTTAATTCCCATAAATTTGTTGATAGCTATAATAAACAGCAGTGGGCTCAAGCTGTCCTCTTGTTTTACTCCTCTATTCATAGTAAATGTTTTTACAATTCCCCATTAATTTTTGTCATCTTCTACATTTTTGTATATACGTTTGACTGATTGGCAAATGTGTTTATTTATGCCATATTTTTTTAATGATATGTCGTTTCTTGAAATATAGTAGAATGCCGGTTTTATGTTTACAATTGCTAAACAGATCTGTTTCTCTTTTTCTCTAAGCTTTTCAATCGCCATTCGTATACTATGTGTATTATCTTGTGTTTGTCTTCCTAGCCTGCAAGCTGCTAATTCTTTCTTTAATATCCTGCCGACTTCTGATATTTTTGTGTATATTTTTCTGCAACTAAAGTTAATCGTAAGATCTTGCACATTCGCTAGTGCTTCCTTCTTTATTCAATGGTTTTATTATGTTCTGTTCTCATTTCTTTGCGATATTTTTATCTTCCCATATTTTTTATCCACTCTGTTACTTGTTCTCTACTTAATTTTATTAATTCTGAAGTTATTTTATCTTTTTTGGCCGGTCGTCCGTTTAGTGTTTGTCTCGTGTAGATTCCTGTTTCGATAGTTCTTCTTTGGGCATGCATCACCAGTTGATTTTTTATGCAAAATTATATAGTTTTTTTCTGTTATTGTTTATAGTTTTCTCTCCACTATATCTTCATATAAGATCCTATTGTCCTTTAATATGTGTTCTTCTTTTTGCATTCTGGTCTCCAATTTTCACCAGGTTTTGCATTATATTCATAGTAGCATTGGATCCGTAATTATCCTCTTTATTTCTCTATATATTGTTATTATTTCTACTACCTCTTTTGCTATGTTTGTCACTTTAATTCTCGAGTATGTCGGTGTATATTCTTTATGTAAGTTTTGTTTCGTTTATTCGTTTTATTTGCACATTTATTATCTTCATGTTCTATGTTGCTATTTTTAATTCGTCTATATTGTCTTTTTGTTAAATTAACTTTAATCGTTTTTCGGTTCGTTGCTTTCGTCGTTGTAGCAATTTCCTTATTTAATTTTTTTTACACTGGAGCTTACTTTCTCCACTTATTGCAGATATTTTGGAATGATGCTTTCGTCTCATGTCCTCCGCTTGATTTTTTACTGTTGTTCTTTATTGCATATATTACCACTTTTTAGTTGTTTCTTTTAATGATTATTCTTGTTTTCATTTCTCATGTTTGTGTTTTTGCAAATGTAATCTATTTGTGGTCTCTTCCTTTGATTGTGTTTTTTATTTTTATGCCAATTCTCAGTTTATCACTAATCTTTCAGTTAATTGGTCCTCTTTTATTGTCAGCTTTTTCGCTACTATATTGTTTCCGAGTTTATCTTACTCTTGTTCTTTTAGTATGGTTTCTAGCGTATATACTCTTATATCAAATTTTTTCTTGTCTTTTCCCGTTTTTGATTCCTTTTCTTAAGTACTTATTTTAGCTTTTGTATTTCTTCAGTTAGACAATTTTTTAGTCTCGCATTATTTCTTTCAATTATTTGATTTCCTTTTCTTGTATTCTCTGTATGTTTTGCACTTAAATTGCGGCGACCTGATAACATTCCCTTACTTCCCTTTTCTTCCTCTCGTTTTGGCTTTTTAAGAGTCTTACCTTAATTCATTAATTTTGGCTTTTCGTGCTTCCTCACATTAATCGCAGACTCTTGAATGGAAGTATTTTAATATGAGTACGTCGTTGAAGATAATTATATAATTTTTAGACGTTTGGGAGTAGTTTCATGTAGTAAGTTAGTAGCATTATCAAAAAATTGAAAAACTGATATTGTAGTTGAATTTTATGGAATCAAATGAGCTTTTATTAATGATTTTTTTTTAAGTTCCGCTCTTGAACAGTAGGATAATAATAAACTTTGTATATTACTATTGTCAATACCAAAAAATGAGGGAACGCAATGCGACCTGACATCATCTAACTGATTTATACGAATGTATGTGCAGTTTGATGAACAGATACTATCATAGAAGACTCTTGAGGACAAAGCACAAGATTAACATTGTCTAATTGGATTTTTAGAAGAACACATAAAAAAGACTGAATTCGATTAAATGAAATTAGTCTTTGCGCTTTGAGTTTTCAACGATAGTATCTGATAGCATCTTCTTCGTATAAATCAGTTAGACGACATTTCTAGCTCGACTTGTATTAATAGTTTGATTATGAAAGTTTGTAAGACTTATTCAAATGTATTTGACTTCTCTGGAGGACCCTCAAAGGTTATGGAACTGCTAACTTGTGTAACTATTTTAATTGCAGCTTGTATAGTTTATCTTATCTGTGTGTAGTTTAGCACATGCAAGCCTTTATTTACATATTGTGCAATAGATGTTGCATATATTAAGATTAGTATTAATAACAGCACCTTCGCTAATGATGTTTGATAACGGAAAACTAATAGTTCATTCATTAAATCACTAGTGTTTATCATTTTCTTTTCTTTTTCAGGTTAGTACGAATCTACAGAACTTGCGGTGGCACCCAGTAAGTATGAGCATTAGTACTTTAAGCAATAACCATTATGAATATTTTATAAATGCACAATAATGACAAAGTCCTTTATTAGATCGTGTTAATCTTTGTTCTATAGGGTGATACCTTAATTTGAATCGATTTTTTTTGGAATTATAAGTGTTTAAAGTCTAATGTACGCATTGCTCCCATCGTGAAGATGTATTTACGTTCTATGCAGCTTTTTTAACTGCTCCTTTTAAGAATCCTGAATTTTCTTTTGCATATATTAGGCTATTGAGTGAAGAAGCGGTTGAGGTAAGTCCAATATTCAGAAAATTCAATTTTATGTTGTAATTAATTTTGAACGTTACAGTACGTTTTAGGGTAATTAAAAGTCTTAAAACATCAAGTTTATAATTTAAAAAATTTAAAAAAGCTTGTTCTTTTTTTGAATCATTTGACCACTATAGGTATGACAGGTTATTATTAGATAATTCTACAAGGTGGTTCAAATATGACCGGAACTTGAACTTATTTGCACATGCCAGTCTTCAACGTACTTCCCTCCGGAGTTAACAAATTTTTTCAATGTTCTGGAAGCATTTTGGTGCCTTTTTCAAGAAAGGCTTTCGGTTGGCGCATCTATTCCCGAACAATCTGGATGACGGCGTGATTGTCCGCTAACCACATGCCTTGCAAATCTGATTTGAGTTTTCTAAACTTAAATTACTTGGGGCCAAGTCAGGACTGTACGACGGATGTGGCAGAAGGTTCCATTTAAATTTCGGAGAGTTTCCATTATTGTTTTGACCGTACGGAGGCGTGCATTGTCTTGAAGGCAGACTACTTGGTTTTCACCTGTCTTCCGTTTGGATCGGATCTTATCCTTCACGTCTGTTACCAGGAGGTCTGAGTAATAAGCTGCATTGACTGTACTGGCACCCACCAGAAAGTCTACATGGATAACCCTCTCCCAGTCCTAGAAGAACGTTGCCGTCACTTTTCCTCCGCTCTCTTCAATTTGGAAGAATTCAACCATTTTGTTCACGTCCGCCAAAGTGCATTTTTCTTGCGGTAGTGCAAGTGGTTTTTCACGATGTCTCTTCTACACTACCAACACTGGTGGACAGCATTGTTTCAAGTTCCTTGATAGTGGCAGCGCCTATTCTCCCGAATAAATGCGTCTGCACGATCATTGTTTGGGTCGGTGACGGACAATCATGCGATTCATTCTCCACGTGCTTTCTGAAGCACTTACACCACTCAAACACACAGGTCTGTGAGAGACAGCCTTCCCCATACTGTTGTTGGAGTCCTTAGTGAATTTCAGCGCTTCGTGATGTCTTCTGTTCGCTCATCACTCTAGCAACTTCCAAACAGGATTGAGCAGGTTCTAACCCGAGCAGCAGGGAGGAAAGGTCACGCAGCTGCTGCGCAGTTCGGCTTGTATACGCACAAATCAGTCTCGGTCATATTTGAACCACCTTGTGGTAGCTTATGCTTTATTAGGGCTGGCTAGTTGTTATCAAAATTCACAGGGTAATTAAAACTTAGTCAGTACGTCCAGATAATAATACAATATTTATTTCTATAGTACAAGCCCATATACCTCTCTTGAAGGTCTACAACATTTTGAAAATAGGGTGTACATGTATACAGGGCGTCAGTTTGATATTGTAGTAACGTGCTGTTTACTACAAGACAACTTGGTTTAGTTACATTATTACCCCTTGTTCGAATTGGATGCTGTTACTCGATTACCTTTAGTGACCGAGCAGGCTACTCGTCATACATCTGGAGCCCAGGGTCGAACGCGGATCCGTCTGCATCTTAAGAGACATATGTAGACACATATGTCATGTATTCACCAATTAAGGTTGTCGTGGAATCGCGCTACAAATTATTTGAAAATATAAACGGGGGAAGAGGAAAATCAGGAGACTTACAAACTGTCAGAGGTCCAACTCGCGTATATGTGGTACTGAACTATCAATTAAGTTTAGAAAGTAATAGAATTCTTATATTCATTTGGACTTCTACCCTTGATAATAGCTTTTAGTAAAAATGGGCAAGGTATACCGAGATGCTTAGCATATCGAAACCTTATGTGACAGTTTTGGTACATCTGACACGCTTGGTTAAGATGATGTACTGGTTTAGGTGTTCTGAAAGGCTTCTGTATTTTTGTAAAATTGGTGTTGTTGACCAAGATCTTCTTAATATCCATCTATCATATTCACTACCAGATGGTGGCACTTTTAGGTGCAGTTTTTAACGCAGGAGGGTGGATGCTAAAAGTAGATAATATTGCCTTAAGGAATATCAATTGAGCAAATGTGCGGTTGCTATTTGGTTCGATTCTGACTTACATCACGAATGGATATTGTTGAACCTGGTACAGACGCTTGTTCGGTTAACAAATTTGGAGCATTAGATCTGGATGTTAGTTCAGTCATATTCTCTTTTGCTAGTACAAATTCTGATGACGCAGATGAAGTGGCCATGTTTAAGTTGGTATTCAAAATGTAGTCTAATGCTAACCAATCTGTTGAAATAAATGTTTTTGCGGTTATAATTTTTAAAATATGTTCCTTGTTGTTGGGTTCTTAGATTGTGTTTGGAGTTTATAAAGTTTTTACGATTTATCCACGTCGTAGAAGAGAGAGCTTCCGATACTTTAAATCAATCTAGGAACAATCAACATGACATGCTAACGTGTTTAGAAGTTTAACTTAAACTCAAAGGTATGTTCTTGTTATGCTAAGTTTACCGAGACAAAACTGTTAAAAGGTGTTAGTGCAAATGAAAATGAAAATAGACCTACGAGCTACTATTACCACTCATTTACTACCAATCTTAGCTGAATTAGAACGATGTAGATCCTTTTACTCTTTTGAGGTAGTTTTTTGTAGAATTTTTTGAAGAAAAAATCTGAACAATTTTCTTAGTTCAAATCGGCACCTGCCGCTACCTGCCCAAAATCCACACTAAACACTTGTTGGGGATGCGTTTGCTTGAGTTACGCGAGAATTTTAACCCCAAATGCGACAGTTTTGTTTGTTCATGAACCCGACTAATTGAAAATGCGCCTCATCCCTAAGAAGATCATTTTCGACTAAATTTAGAATCGACTTTATGGTGTTCTATGGTCAATTCATAAATTGTCGGTGGCCAGCAATCTTAATATGTCTTCGATGGGCATTTTCCGAAGGGAATAGTGACACTGATCTTATCTCTTGTTGATGAGGTATATCATAGAATTTCATCATATTTTGTAGTCAATCTTTCGAGTTCTAGCGAATTTTTGTACAGCCTCAGTACTTTTAGTGATTCAAATAAATAAAAATTTGGACCAAAACTTAAGATAGTCCTTAATGGTTATCTGAGCACAGTCGTAGCTTACTAGAAGCTCAGAAGCAATTTCAGCAATCGTTGATTGGCGGCCGCCCTTAAGAATTCTGTGAAAAATGCGAATATGCGTCTTGGCCACCTGGGTTCTCCCAAAAATTATTTGAGCGTTAAGCCTTCTCGAAACTTCGGAAAGTGCTATGCCCCGCGTTCTGAGAATTTTGATGATCTGTTGCGCATCGGATAAGGGTGCCTAGTGCTCTGACATTGAGATACAGATTATTGCTAGATACTCTACGGGTGTAACCCCTTTCAGGTATCCCTATCTAGAACCTGACTCATTTACGTAGTTGGTATTGGCTTTCTGTATTTCTTAGTAAGGCTAAAGTTTATAGGATTGCTCAAGAATATATATAATGAATAAATACAATAGATCTATAGAAGTCTTAAGTATCGACCAAAAAAAGGAAAATCCAATACATACTTGGCTGTCATAGGATGGTACGTTTTTGTGAAATAATACGTAAGTAAATCAGAAAGTAAAGGCAATTTTCATATAGCAACTTTATATCCACCGTTGCAGAACAAACTGGCATGCCAATTTCAATGTAGTCCCCCTATTCAGCGATGGACATGATATTGTTTAACGAGCCAACGAAGCCTTGCACTACTTAGTAAACCTCACCATCTGAGCTGAACTTATGATCGCGCAAAGTCTCCTTTAAGTTGGTCCGTATGTGATGCCAATATGTGACCATGTCGGCTTCTATCCGTTACACTTGTTCTTACTCTATCCACTCGTAGATTTTTCGTCGGTGCTATGCCAGCGATGAGTTTCCGCAGATTTAACCCCTTCTGATCACAGAAAACGCACTACGGCGTATTGTTCCCCGATGGTGCAATCATTGGGTGGAACGATCATACCTCTACCCTCGAACGATGGAATACTGCGCACGGCTAGCTATCCGCCATTCTTTACGCACATGTGTTGTGCGTCAACGCTATTCCGTTGTCTTTACCATGCAATTTTAAAAATTTCCTCTACTTTTTAGTTTACCTTTGTACCATTTGATCTCATATAGGCTTTAAGTTCTTCTACTTTGGTTTTTCCCTCCATTGCTGTCTGTATTCCCATTCGTTTTGCTTTGGACAGCTGTCAAACTTCTCCTCTTTCTTCTAGGCTACTGATTTTGGACATTTGGACCATCTTTGTTTTTTTTAATTTTTGCTATTGACATTTCTATTTCCATCCCTCTCCGTATCATTTCTGTTAGTTCTTTATACCTGCGTGTGTATTATAAACTGCTTTTCATCAAATCTAATTACACTGTTCTCATCTACATGTTGTGACGCTCTCCACAATAGCATTGAAAACTCAACTCTTGTATTCAGGACAAGTTTTATTTTTTCAGCTAATGTTTCACACGTATGCCATTTTATTAAAGTTTATAGTCCTCAATTGCCGTATTTCTGTCTCAGCTTTTATAGCATATGCGTTTATCTTCTTAATCATGTGCTGCAGTAAGCTGGTCATTAGGAAACATCTCTTATAAACATTCCCATGGTTTTACATTTTATATACCACTGTTCTAATGCTTGTTCTGCGTATGTATTACCCTTTGGACACTTTTGCATTGGTTATTACTTTATTTACAAGCTTAATATATGTGACTTTGCATTTTAGTATAAAGCCTTGACCATGTTGATTTATTGCTATTATTGTTCCTCAGAAATTATGGCTTAAGGCTTAACTTTCTTTTTTATGTATAGACACAAATGACTTTCTCTATTCTTCTGGTACAGTTTTTCCTACTTCTATCTTCTGGAATAAGTTCGTTCTCATTTTTAATAGTCTGTTTCCTCCACACTTCATTGGTTTTATTCTGCTATTACCGGGCCGTGAAGATTTATCTATTATTTTTACTTTCCTTTTGTTTCTCTCCCCTGTGGTTCATCATTTTTCTTTGTTTCTTTTTGTTGTGTCACATGTTGCCTTTTCTCTTGTAGCAGCGCTTGGTAGCGTTCTGTACATTATTGTATCAATGCTTGTTTTTTCTTGATCCTTTATGTGTCTTCTACATTTTACTAATTTCTGAGTTGTCATTAGTGTTTTGTTGTAACTACTTAATGTAGCGTGTCTATTTTATCTTTTATTCTAGTTCTGTACTGAATATTTTACTTATTTTATTTCTTTTTGGTTCTATTCGTTCATATAATTCTGGTTTCTGGTCTCCTTTTTCTCATCTATTTTGGTACAGTTTCTTTATATGTACTGTCTCGTCTGAGGAGCCCACTTTTATTCATTGGGACTTGCAATTCTTTCATCTGATCTTTTCCCCCTTATTGTTGTTTTTAATGGGTAGACTAAGGTTCCTTCTACCATATAAGGTCTGATCAGCTGGATTACACTAACTGACATTAACCTATATTTTTCAGATAGGGAAAGAAGTCGCCTTCCATTTATTAGGTTCACTTTTTCCACTCTTCTTCCAATTTTGATGTCTATGTCTCTCACTATTTTTAGTTTGCTTTGTTTACTCAAACTTTCTACTTATTCATCGAAGATATTGAAAACATTTTCCTTTTTATCTCTTCGTGTGTAGGGATTGTCCTTTTATTTTAATTTTTAACCGTTGATTTATCTCATTTTTTAATGAGATTTGAGACTGCTTTTTTCTCAACCCACTCCATACGTGAACATAATTTCCTTTTCTTAGTTTTTACCAGTCCTACGACGATGTGATTTATCTTTTCTGTTTCTGTTATTACATCTTTCCTTTTTTTCATCAAACCTTTTATATTATCGAGGATTCTTTTTAGTGTTTTTCGTTGTGTTACATTTTACTTTTAATTCTTCAAATTTTGCACGCATTCGGGTGCTAAAAGCTAATATTATAATCTCTGAATGACCTTGTAGCTGAACTGCCTACTTTAGATCGCTGTTGGTTCTTTTGTCTCTTCTGCCACTGGTAAAAATTCCACCCGCCTTGTGAGCCATTGATCGGTTTTTACTCATAACCCCCCGGTCAGTTCCCTTATATGGTACTATTAACCGAGTCAGCTGAACCATGAGTTGGAATAAGGTTTGGTAGGTTTAAAGTTCTTCTTAACTAAAGTACGACAAGAAATAATTTCAATTATTTAGAAGCGTTGACTTTTCTATTAACAAATTCTCTGTTGACCATATCGTATGACATAGAATGGTGGTCTCTGCCCCTGCTGGATCTTGCAGACTTAATTCCAGTATTTTATTTTAGCAGCTGCATTTGCACTATTCATGCGGTGATTAATTTATGTAGCGACGTCAAAATTTCCTCTCTTTGTGCAAGAAAGCAATTACTCTTGATTAAGTTGGTGCTCTTGTGGCGCCGTGCCGCCCCAGGCACGCATTTCCCTCAGAAGTGAGGTGACAGGCGCGCTTACGGTTTCAGGTCCTGCTGCTTCTTAATATTAATTAATGATAAAATTCATCCCGGGAGGTAAAAATACCGAAGCACAAATGTGCATTATGCCACCGTCACGCGGGTGACAACGCCATGCCTTTCGCGTTATGTCATTCGGGACAAATAGAGCTCCGGGCGCACAATGGGTCATTGTGCCCCAAAATGGAGCGCTGGCATCAGTATTTAATTAATGCATTATGTCTGCACACACGGCTGCGTCCCCCGGGGTAACCAGGACGAGATAAATAATTGTGATACCTACAATGTGCATGCAGTCTTCATGGGATTCGTTGTTGGCCGTTATGCAGATGCGCTTAATTCGGCTCTGTTCTGCGGCGCCGGGGCGTGGGCGCTATTGAAATTAGTTTTTTGTGTCTATAGACGGCAGAGCAATTTTCAGCTCGAGTTCGGCGTTGTTTGTTTGCCAGGAACAATACAGTTCATGTTATTGCGTTCTTTACTTCATTATTAAATAGTTTTTAGGGCTTTGTGTTGTTTTAAATTATAACAAATTCTAAATTAAAAACTGTCTAAAATAACAATTTACCGACTTCCAAGCAAAGAATTCTTGACATTCTTCTTTAACATGATCAAGCGACTTAAAATGGCGGCCGCGCAAAAAGTGCGGGATGCGGCAAAACCTCATTTCTATCCAGTTTAACAATTTTGTTTTTGTGGCATGATGAGCGAGCTTGTTTGCGGTCTGATACTTTTGCTTCAAGACTTCGCAAACATATCCCAGCTCGGCAATTGAAAATGTGCACTACTGTCAACATTCTACCAAACCAAGATCATGACCTTCTTGCCAAAACGATCCTGTCGAGCAACCAGCGGTGGAACTCAGAACTTTGAACGACCATTATTGTTTAGTCCTTGAGGAATTTGTCATGGCTTCTTCAAAGTCGAGTTGACGCAAATGATTCCAGACTGTCAAGTTCAGGCGACCATTTACTTGATGAAGGTGCGGTACTCCAAGGAGCTTGCAAGTCTTTTTCATCCAAGCAAATACTTGATTTTCAAGTCTACAGTTACCAGAATCCATCGCTTGTACCATTTTGAAATGGTTGAAAAGATTTATTTGCAGTTTCTCTTATTGGCAGTTCCTATTACCAGTAACAAAGGATCAAAATTTAAAAATAAACTTTCTAGTTATCATTTGGAATCCAGAGGTAAAGAGTGTGACTAAACCTTTTGAAGATTTTTAGATAGCTCGTTGCTTCCATATTTTATTAGTTCTCCATATAAGCCGCCAGGATCCGGTGCTTGCCATTTTTTAAAGAGTTACATTGTTTTTTATTTTTTTTAACGTTAATTGTATAGGCGATTTTATTATTTTTATGTTACGTGGCTGATTATTGTCTTCAAACTTTCTCCTCCTATTAATAGTTGTTGAAAGTATCGTTCCTATTTCTCAGGTGTTATTGGTGATATAATAATTTGTGGTCTTTCTTTTCTTATATTCCATAGTATTCTTCAGTTTTCTATACTTCTTTGTCCTTTTAAATATGTATTAATTCTCGAACAATTTCTTTCCCACGTTTCATTTTTTTCTAGCCAATCTTTCTGCCTACTTTTCTTGAGCGTCCTTACATATTTTTTATGATCTACGCTTTTGGTACTGTGGTATTGTTGTCATATTCTGTCTTCGTCCCACCAATATGATTTACTTTGGTTTTTGTTCCCTTTATATTTACCTAAAGCTTCAAGAGCTGCGTCATGGATACATTTACATAATTGTAGTGTTCTTTTATGCTATCAAAGTTTTTTTTCTCTAATTTTTGATCTAATCGGGTTTTGTAAAGTATTCTCGTACTCTCATCCTCTAAACTTTGTAGGTTGTACCTTCTTTGTTGTAGATGTTCACTTTTCTCTTTCATTTCTGCACCGATATTTTTGTTCTGATGAATAATGACCACTTCCACAAACCGGTCTTCTACAAATTCTTAACCCTGGAATTTTATGTTAACTTTTTATTTTGATGTGACATAGTCAATAATCGAGTTCAGTCCTGGAGCTTCTTGTCTCCACGTGTATATGTCGTGTGTTAGAAGTAACCATTTAGGATTTTTCATGTTATTTTGCTCGCATATTTTTCTTTTGACCTTCTGTTATAAAAGATTGTTTAACTCGGTGTATCTTTGGAGGGATGGTAGACAAATTGTTTTCCATTTCGTCATCTAGGTGGTCATTATTGTTAGGTTTGAATATTTACACCAAGCATTTTTAAATAATACTGCCTTTTCTTTATTGATTCTTGACCACTGAGGGTTGAGTTCCATTTCGTTGCGAATTGGAGGTATTTGAGTCTTTGAAAACGAACTTTTGATTTTAATTTGTTGCCTATGAAATATAATTTTGTCTATTGGTGAATGTATTCGGTGCCACCTTGCTTTAGCATTTACTTTTTCTGTTATGCCTGGGATTTTATTTCTGCCATTAATGCGGCCATGATACTGTTGAACACTGTTATTGTTTCATCTATTTTATTTGGAGTGTAAGTTTGTGGTTGGTTCAATTTTGTTGCAACATTTGTCCTAACGTTGTTCTACTAGTGGTTGTTATTATGGGTGAGTGATCGGAAGAGAGGTCGTAGCTTGGGATGACCTTCATGTACTTGAAGGAAATGCCACCAGTGATGAAGAGTTCTAACAATTTGAGGATTTTGTTGAAGCCTGACGGTTAATAGGTTGAGGTACCTGTTGGCAAAAAAACAATTTTTTTGAACTAGTTGTCGGTCTTTCGTTATTATAAGACACGAAGGTATGCTTACTGCTAAAGTCTTTGCCAGCAAAGAATTTGCCCCCAGTGTCTTAAAGAAGTTATTGAAGTTGCTTTTTTAAATATTACGTTGAATTTGGCAGCAAACTATGCAATTTTTATAGTATTATAGTAGGTAGTGTAGTATGTTGCAATATGTTCTATAAGTGAAGTGATTTTTCTTTATTAACAGAATGTAGGAATGTATAAAATATTTTTTCTTTGCTTTTTTTTTTGAAAGTTACTGTATTATGCGGTCCATCATATTTAACACAGATATATAGTATAGTTCCCCCTAGTAGACCTTGGAGGCCCTTTGGGGTCGTAACAGGATAGGTCTGCTACAATCTAGAGGCTACGGTACACAAGGATAGTAGCGTAGCTGGCGCTACGTACTGACCGCCTATTATTACCCCAGAGTTTGACCTCCAGCTACTCATTTATTGCAACCTGAGTCGAGTTGGGCCGGAAAAATGCCAGCGATTGAATTGGCGACAGAGGGATTCGAACCCGCAGCTCTTGGTTTCGTAGTCTAGCGACCTATCTACTAAACCACCACAGATATACATATGGTCTATTACAATGTAATAAAATAAATGTAAATAAAAAATATGTTCTTGAGTGTCCGCATTGTCGACATCCGATGCATTGCGTGATTCCTTTGACTTTTCTCTCTCTTCTGGAGTTGTTGCGTTTTGTAAGTATCTTTGTTGTATGTGTCTTCTTTTAGTCAATTTTTGCTTAATTTATTCGACTTTTGTTGAGTGGTATAGGTATTTAAACACAACTCTGTAAGCATATTCTTATTTAGGTTGATACGTATGATTTGTGTATATATATATATATATATATATATATATATATATATATATATATATATATATATATTCTTTGAATTTCTCGCCATTTCTACCTAGTTCATCACTTCATAAACTAATATTAGAGCGAGTTAAGATATTTTACTTTTATCTTTATTTGTTGCACTAGTTTCTTCACTGTTTCCACTGTTAGATTCACTTAAAGTGCTAAATCGTTTATTCAGTCTTATTTGAATTGTTTACTTGCTGATTGAACAAGGAATTATTCTTTGTTGGTAGAGAATATTTTGTAGAGTGGCTTGTGTGGTTCTAATAAGAGTAATACCATAGTTAATCATTAACTGATAAGTTCGCTTTTATGTTTACTGCTGCAATTGTTTACTCATTATCTTATCTTGCGCGGTTGATAACAGTGTGAGTCAAGAAGCACACCCGTGAGGCACGAAATTAAAATTCCTAAACACCCCTGAATAGTTTAGTGTCGTTGGAACTTATCTGAATGAAAAGATATTATAGACAAGTTTGATCGTGGCGCTTCGCAACAAGAAAGAAGTGCGTGTTTAAAAACACCCTTGTCAACAGTGAATCGCGCTATTACTTAATTTAAAAGAAACGATAAATCGACAGCACTGCCTAGTTCTTTAAAACCCCCAAACATATTGCAGGAGCACCATTCAACGTTATTTGTGTGTTGTGGGACTGTAGAAAGGGATCACCAAGAAAAAACTCTTGCTGAAAAGTATCGACAGAATTGGGCAATAGAGATGTGTTCTCTACTGAACGATTTTTTGAGAGTAAATCTAGGCATGGAGACATTTGCCGAATTCCTTTACCAGCCTTCAAAAATATGAGAATTAACATAATTGTGTTGAGTGCCATTTGGTATAGTGGCATCATATTTAATTTTGTGTGAAGACACTGTAAATACCACGAAAAACATTAAAATTTCAAGTGATAGACTTCCACCTGTCTTGAGTAATTCTTGGAGGGTGGAGTTCCTCGTCATACAGCGTGTATAACTACCGCGCGGAAGGATGAGCAATAAATGTGACTTTTGCATGGTCGAGGCAGCCTTCATGCATGAACTCAATTGGAAACCTGTGGCATATTATCCAATAACTAGAAGATTACGCACTCTAGCAACGAAGCTGGGTAGATGGTAGCGGTAATCGAAGATAGGCAGAAAATACTCCAAATACTAAAAATAAAAAAAAAACTGTATGACACTAAAGGATGTCCAACCAAATATTAACTGTACGATTTGTTATATTCATTGATTGACGTTTTCTGATACCATCCCTTACCTTCGAAAAAATAGTTGCCATGACTTATAACCCCCCCTTTTTTTATTTCATTCTGACATCATTGTGTACCTATGTAGGTTACAGTGCCTTGAACTTAATCCAAATTGCCTCTGCTCAGTCGCACTACATCATTTGCGATTTTATTAGATAGACTTTTAAGGATCTTTTCAATGGCTTAGTCCTTCCACCCACATCCAATGGTTTTGGTGGGATTTACATATCCAATTATGTAGCCAACTGCGAACTACGCTCTTGTTTACTCTTATTATAGATTTAAGTCCAGTAAAATTAGTTTCTGATTAGTCTTTGCTAGTGTATCACTTTTTTGATTTCCTAGTGGCCCTTTGATTATTCACTTAAAAGTCTACTGTGGTTTGTAATAGATTTTGCACATTCCCGGGTCATTTTAAAATTGATGTGACAACTGGCTGGGACTTTCACGAGTTAGGACAGGGTAGCTTTGCACTGGTATCTTCTATATCATAGAGATACACATCTATAGTGGAAAGTTGCGCTTAAAATACTGTAGTATGTTTTGCTAGAGATCCACTGAGGAGATGTCACAAATTCTTTTGATTTTTGTTCTTGCACGATCTCAATTCAAAAGATAAATCTAATTTACCGTCTCAAATTGCTGTCGATTTATATTTATAGATGAAGAGAAAGAAGATCGCGAAAAATTTCTTTAAGTACCCTTGGCAAAGGCTAGATATATATTTTTTTTTGTTAATTTTGTTTTAGTTTCAATATTTTCTTTTTCTTGTTCTATTCTTGGTTCTCTCGCCCTTAATTTCGCCTCCACTATCCACCTTTGTTATTGTTTTTGCTGGCGTTTTGGTCTTTGCAGCACTCTTCTGTTTTCCTTCTGCATGTTCTTTCTCATCTTCTCCACCTCCGAAGCTGTCATCGTCGTCCATGTTCAATCATTGGCCTATACTAAATAATAAGCTTTAAAAGTTCCATGAAAATTTAAAAATGAACACTATTTTTTTGATTACTTAAACTGCAATTTGGGATAATGTGAATGTCAGTTTTGCAACAATCCTGCTGATCTTAATCTATCCTTGTAGTCTTTAATTGCATCTTATTTTAATTGTTACAGTACGAGGCAACATGTTTAATGATTGTTTTGATCCTTTTACCGCAAAAATACTTTTAGTAGTCACATTTCATTCAAAACTAATAAAAAATGTTAAATACAATGACTGTCGTGGGTCTAACAATAGCAAAATTAACAGTATTTATCTGTCTCCGAAAGGTTTCGCTTTCGCGCCCAGCTGATTGCATTGTAGTCGGTTTGTTGTTTGCTCGGAGTGTTTCGAAACGACCTTTGTTTAATGTCATTCTGAAACGGCCTGCGAGAAGCTGATTAACTAGTAGTTAAGAATTTGCTGTGACAGCTCGAGACAAATGGGGAAACTTCCAAACAAACTTGTAATATAATTTATGTGCTTTCTGTCGCCTTGATTGATTAATGATAAGAGAAAAAGTTCGGGGACGAACGAAGCAGAACGCCGAACAGAACTTAATTTGACAGCCGCTTGCCTTTTTGGAACACATCACCTCTTGCAATAAACAATAAGCGTGACGTCGACAAGTTTTTACGCACGGATTAAAAGCGTTACCAGGGAAAATTTGATAAATTTGGTTTATCCTGTAGTGTCTGTATAAATTTCTTTATTACCTCTTTAAATCCCACATTAATTTATTTTTTGTTCTTTGTCGATTAAATTTCAGAATGTTGTTTTGGTGGGGAATATAACATTGTTTTTGTTTTAGTCTTTTTATTTTTTTATGTCTATAGTTAGTGGTGGTATTAATGTCTGCCCATTTAAAAAAATTAGCATCTCTTTCCTTGTTTAGGAACTTGAGATATTTTCCTTGCGGCCAAAGCACAGCTGTGTGTCTGTATCTCGTTTCAAATTAATATTTTTTTATTAGTGACTGTATGAAGATAGACTATAGTGACACGTAATGTCACTAGATAGTGTTACGTCCGGAAGGAAGGTAGTGAGTTATTCGTGCAACTCTACGTGTGCAGTTATGGACGGCGTGATGCCATGCAAGGCTAGGAGTCGTGTGTATCAAAATGTAGCACCAAGTCGCAGAGTTGTATTTCGCTGGATGTCGGAGTTAAACGTTCGATGTTTTGGCTTACCATCATGCGTGAAAACTTTGAGATAACAAAGGCTTGTATACAATAGGAAACCCGTGATCTTCTCACTAGTAAAAGCAGAAGCGTGTGGAGGTATGTCAGTAGTTGATGCAGCTGCAAATGTAGACTCGGAGACGTTCTTTGAGTGTCAGGTCACAAAAAATGCCATTGTGCTGATCAATTGGCTGCTCTCTTATCGGTGAATGGTACTGTGTATTAAGCAACGCTGTCACGCAAAATGGAGACGCGTTACGTTACTTCAGCATGGCAGTTTCCACACTGCAAGCTCCCGGGTATATTTTGTTGCACTGCCCCATATTTGTAGAATCTGACGCCGAGTAACTACTCTCTATTTGATGCCATAAAAGAACTAAGGAGTACTTCTCTAACAATGAGCTTCTGTCGGCTGCCCACAAAGAATAGTTTACAGAAACTGTCGAGGCGATGGAAAAAGTGCATATACACTGAAAAGGAATGCCTCTAATGAATTGTGTACACTATTGGTTGTGTTTTTTTTATATCTTAGTTAAAATGATTTCAATCAGTAAGAGCGGTGAGACACATATGTCTCACACTCCCATAAAAAGCGACCATGTATGACTAAATTCTATAAAGCCTGCTTAACGTGTAGATAATGAAAGAAAGATCAAATGTATTAAAAAAAATTGATAATCTAAGGGTTGATTAATTTTTCTGTCGGAAAAAACAGAATACTGGCCCATCAGCAAGTCCTTAAACCAGTATAGAGTTACTTCTGCTGTAGAGTTGTGCCAAGGATGACTGCCTTCAAGTATTTCAGAACCGAGTACTATGGAGTATTGTAAACGTTTCTTGGTATGTTAGGAATGAAGATCTTTACAGGGAACTCCAAGTGAGGACAGTCGAAGAAGAAATCACGAAGATTTCCAACAGTGATGAAGAAAAGCTCCATAAATACACAAACGTTGAAGTGCTTCAACTTCTAGACAATAAACATCTAGTGCAACTGCTCAAAAGCACAAAATAATATAAAACAGAGCTCAGCACAGTGTAGGATGGACCAGTAGGCAAATCCAGACTTAAGCCAAATTGAAAATTGTGTATTCCCAAGAATATGAATATAAACTGTATTTGGTATCAAGGCAGAACGCACAAGTAATGTTTGTCTGTTGTGTCAATGAACGTTCCCACAGCCTGTACATTTGGTGCGGTATCGCTCGAACGTCACCGGCGTTGCGTGATGGCCGACACAATAAGGAAGCCACTCGCTTGCTCATTATGACAAAGCAGCGCATCTGAAATGTATCTTGCCGGCTTCCGAGTTCGAGTAAACACCGGCGGCCTTATCAGCCGCTCCCGCTCCATTTGAATATGAGTTGTAAGAGCAAACAAAGCCGGCCTTATTGCCGGCGGTCACTATCTTCCTGCCGATATTAATCCTGCGCCGCCCCGCGTCCAATTTGGAGAAATGGTCAACACCCGAAACGTAGAGGATTAGTTGCCCTTTTGATGTTTAAATAATCTGAAGTGTTCATCTAAATTGCCGACAATTTACGCATGGGCTTCGCAACGACGCGTTCTAATGAATTGTAGGGACGGCCGAAAAGCTTTGATTATTAAAATTTTTTTAAAGATTCTATTTATGTTTCAGACTTAATATAACAAAAACGTGAGTAACGAAGAATAGAACTTCCCATCGACAGCAGTGGTTAAGTTTATGAGTCATAAAACAAAATTCATTGCTTCATCAGTAATAAAGGCTAAATCAGGTGCGTCTTTAAATAGATTAAGTTGGGGGGGGGAGGAAGGGCACAATTATGAAATCATTCCGAATAACTAATTACATAAACAAGGTATAGTAGATAATCGTTAATGCGCACTTCAAAGGGGGCTTTTAAGAGGTCTATCTGAAATGTAAGGTCATGTACGTGCAACTTGAAAATACGCACACTTAAACTCTGTATTTCTATTTTTACAGTTAAGAGACACTAAATAATGAAAAAATGCTTGGTTACCTACCAAATGTTTCTATGTTTAAATGTTAAATACAATGTGTGTCCAAGTTTTAAGATTCCCAAATTTACTCAGCAGAGAGAGCAAATAGAAAGATGCGGTTAATTTTAAAAGACGCGGGAAATATTTCTGAATTTGTAATATAGATGGCAGCATCATACAATGTACACAGATCGAATTACCGTCATTGCAGTGAGTGTAGTTTTGTGTACTTAAAATGGCGACGTTTAGTGTTTAAGAACAACGTGTAATCATTCGTTTTTTCTTCGTTCGTGGGTGCGAAAGTTTAAAGAAGGTCGAGTGTTGTGTGACAATGAACCGAGGCAGCCTCGGCCACGAACTGGACCGAAACCATGATTGCGCGAGTGGAGCAAATTGTTATGGAAGACCGTCGATTGGGTGTGCGTGATGTAGCCTCTAGACTTGGCTTTTTCGTAAGATCTGCGGAGTCCATTTTGCATGATGATCTAAAAATGCTGGAAGTTTTTTCAAGGTGCTGACCGACGAACACAAGGTGGTGCGGGTGACAATGTCTTAGGAAATGTTCATACCGTGAAGGACACTCTCTGTGGCCGCTCGTTTTCCAATCGAGCCTACCAACAATTTTGCAATGGGCAAAACACACCCCTAAAGAAGTGTTCTCACTAGCCATGAAATCATAGCGTTGAGAAGTAATAGAAATTTCAACTTTCTTGGCCAAGTACTTTTTCAAAAAAAAAAAAACCAGAGGCCTTAGAACTTGAACGCACCTCGTAGGTTTGGTATTGCTTTCTAACATCAAAGTGTATTGTCCTTGTATAAAGATCTGTTATCATACTTTATTTACCTCCGGTGCGTAGCCTGATGTTTATTTTCCTTCACGTTGGTTGTGTCAATGTGTTTGTTCTTCAGTAAAGGGATCCTACCGGCGGAAATTTCTGCGAGAGTAGACTAATTCCATTTAGCGGATAAATAGCAAATGGCAGCAAATATATTTACCTTCGCTGCAAGGACAAGGGTATGCAAATTTTAGCAATAATATTTTGCTTTTTTTATTAAGTGATCGGCAGGCATTTTCTTGTTGTTATACAGAGTAGAATTTCTCAACAATCTTTGGGCCATAGCTTTTTTTGATCTCTTTTCTGTGATTACCTGTAGCATAAGAGGAAAAGACGTTTACTTAAATATTTTGTTTTGGGACTTCTAACAATCGACTGAAGTATTTTATTATCATACTTTGTACCTTGCTTTTTAGTCCCTTCAGACCTGGCAATATTGGTGTAGGTACAAATACGGCTCATTATATATTCGGTTTTGCTTTTATAGTAAATATTCTCTTTCTCAGGTAACTGTTAGCGAGGCTATGCTTTTTATTTTATGATTTCCTGATTGTCGAGTAGCACTTTCACCTATTTAAAGGTAGTAATTTCTTCTATTACCAGTCCATTTAGTCCGATGTTAATCTTTGCATCTGATTTCCCACTAATAATTTATTTTTAGTTTCTTCTCTTCTAATTTCTCATTCCATATCTGTAAGTTCTTCTTCAATTCTCTTTCATTTAGCGCAAATATAACAAGGTGTTAGCAAAGCCGCAGGTTCTAAATTTCTGAACTTAGATGTAATATGTACGTTTTTTTTTATTTTCTCTTTTTACTACGCCGTCCATTACGCCGTTAACCAAAGTTGGTCTTAGGACACTTCTTTGCCTTAACTTCTCATTTAACGAGAACTCATTTAACCGTTCTTACGATATTTCGTTGTTCAAGATTCTTTTGTATATCTTTGACATTTAATTCCTCGGTAGTTGGAGTCTCTCTTATCACATTTCTTGTATATCAGCAGAACACCAATCTCCCAATCTTTCAGTAGACTCTTTTTCCTCCACACCATATTTTTGTTAACATCTGTACTTCTTGTGCGTCTGTTTCTCATTTCTGTTATAGTTCTATCATACTCAGCCCCTTTTTGCTCTATTATAAATTGTTTTCCTTGTTCAGCAGATTTTCAAAATATCTTTTTCCATAGTAGTGTTTCATATCTATCCAGAATGTGCGTAATTATTTTATTTTTGTTCCCAAATGTGTTGATTGTTAATCTGCATGGAAAATAGTTTCTATTGTCCTTCCAAATTCTTTCCAGGATTTTTTCCTCTAATATTAAGTCTTTGACCCTTTTGCAGTCTTGATATTTAATTATTTTCTTTTTTTAGGTGCGTTTTTCACTTTTTTCTTTCAGTTTAAAGTGTTTATTGACATTTTTATTTCATAAGACAATTTTTGTCTCATTTATTTTTGTTGTATTATATATTTGTTTTGCTACACTGGTTGTGATATTTCTGAAGGTTTCCTGTGCTTCTCTTATCTAGCATTTTTTCTATTCTGTCGCTGTGTCTGCTCTCTACTCATCTTTTCATTAGCCCAATATTTTTTGTAATTTTACTTTATTGTTATTATTATCTGCTTCCCAGCAATGTATTGTCGTCTTTGCTTTTAAAAGGCAGTGATCACTATTTATCTTTGATTCTCTTAGACATAGCCCATAGTCTATTATGTGTTATCTACTTGGAATCTCTCTGGTGTATTTATTTGTGTTGAAAGAATGAGTTCATTAGCAGCAAGTGATTTGGTAATCAATAATTCTGTTTCCGTTGTTATTTTCGTTTCTCTTCCTATTTTCCTATTACTAGTTCTGCCATCCTTTATTCTAGTCGTGCTATTTAAATCTGCAATTCCCCTTTACAACTTTCCAGATTTTTATTATTCCGTATATACATTGCCATTTCTTTAGGTACTTAATTATATTTATGGGTATTATGCAGCAAATGCTTTTTGCTTTTACTTCATTTTACGACTCCGTTTAATGTCATCATGTGGCCTTATCGTAGTTCTGTAGCCCCATTTCCTTTATTTATAATTTTTGTAATTGGTATGATATTTTCTTCCATTTCTTCAAATTCCTTAACTAGTTCTTTATCTTTATTTTTATTTCTTTAATTATTACAAATATTGCTTCTAGTTGGACATCTCACGCCATATTGCTGCTGAAGAAAATATGCCATTGTCTGCATTTTCTTGGCGTGATTGGATAATGGCTTGCAATCACTAAACATATGACTATACTTTGAGATGATGATTTATAACACTCATTCAGGAAAAAGTCTGCTTAGATTTTAATTCGTCCTTATCATATACGTTCTGGGTAAAAGTTCTTAAGAGAAACCAAAGTTCATACGTGTAAAACATACAAAAACTGTATGAGTTGTGATGCACAAGGCCATCTGGCATCGTCGTTGAAGTTTAGTTATTGATCTCCTGTTATTTTCTGTTATAAGACAAGCAAATATGATTTCACAGCAAGGATAGCGGTCAAAAACCTTCACCTAATTTCGGAGAATCAATTTGAGTTCCACTCGGATCATCCTATCATCTACCACTTCCCCTGGGCTATGGAAAAGATTACGATAGATGTGACTGAAAAGCAAACTATCGTTGTAGTATTTTTTAATATGACTAGCACTTTGGCAAAATGTGACATAGGCGAACGATTGTCAAGATGGTTTTAATTGATTTGGACTTTTCTATTCAGTCGTAACCTCAGGATCGTATTCGGAAGTGCAGTGTCATTGGAAAGGCTCTTATTTGTTTCCTGCATTGTTCATTATAGACAAACTCACGACACCATCTACAATGATACGAATAACATCGCGATTCTATTTAACTCGCTACGTCACTCCTCCTTAGCTGAATGGCGCATCTTGAAGGATAAGGGTGGTTTATGTAACTAACGATTCTTCTTAAGTGTTGACTATAACTTAATGAACAGTTTTAAATCTTCAAAGGTCCCGCTAAAATTTAGTTTTACTAATGGACGCAAGTCGTACCAAATCTTTGACACTTCGCTCATAGATCAGAATTCTTTTGTTAGTAAAGTTTGGAGCCTTCTAGTGGAGAGGACAGTCAACAAGGCAAAAGCAGCTAGACAGAACCTTAAATTCCTACTTCATTCTTGAAGCCCGCTGTCTTTAAAGAACAAGCTGCCTATTATACTACTATTGGCTGATGATGAAGACTTCTGAGCGCACAAGCTCCAAAATCAGGGATTTAAGACTACCTTTTGCGCTTCCGGGATCGGTGTCTAAAACCATGGAAATCCAATCATCCACGGCATTGACAACTATGAGGTGCAGAAGAGCGTGCACCATTAGTGCAGGGCGGCACCGAGGTGACCTAAATTGGTCTACCAAAATTTCAATCAAATCACCGAAGAGGTCGACGGTTAGGGGCTGAAAACCCGGGAACCCCCAAGAATGACAATAAAATAAAACTCCAGTTTTATCACTGAGGTACAGCATCCATTCTAACAATTGTATATAACGATACGTAGTTCGAATTCCATGTGGTTGTCTGTTTGTAAAATCTTTTTCAGAAGTCACGAATTTCAGTCTGATACGACGAGTGCTTCTTCAGTAGGTTCTTTACTATTCAAAAAACCCAAATTTAGTTTGTATAAAGAAAACAGAAAACAACTTGCAGGTTGGTAACACCATCTGCCGTAATTTAATCAATGATATTAATTACAGGAAATAATTTTCAAAACTTTAAATTAGTAAAAAAAAAGGTTTTAAATGCACTGCAAGTTAAATGCATTTACTGACTACATGGGGCTTGTGTATGGATTATGATAAATGTTGCAGTTGCTTTGATTAGTTGAAATTGTTGCACAATTAGGATTATAAAATAGGAATTATTTGTTTTGGGAGATTTTATTGCCAATTACTGAAACAGTGAAAGTTTTAAACTTTTGTAAATAATAAATGATATTTGATATGCATGCTTGGCGCATGACAAATGTGAAAGTGGACAGGCATGAGTGATGTAGTAACTCTACGGAAGCTGAGCACGACAGAGAAAGTACATTTCAATTCAACAGAAAAGCGCTTCGCTCTCACAGTTCCATTCTAAATGATCTTTAA
Organism: Sinelater perroti; assembly: GCA_036346155.1. Lineage (NCBI taxonomy): Eukaryota > Metazoa > Arthropoda > Insecta > Coleoptera > Elateridae > Sinelater > Sinelater perroti. The sequence continues at coordinate 502,334 of JARFIY010000037.1, forward strand.
GCTAAAATCGGCATTAATTTGTGGCTAAAATAATAGGTGCGTTAACAATGTTGTGAGCAATTTTTGAAACCTTCCACAATACGTGGATTACTTCAAAAGTAATTTAACACAATTTTTAATGTATCTCTGTTAGTTCTAGAGTATATTGATAAATGCTAAATCACTTTAAGTAAGTAAATTTGGTGCCCACTAAATATTGCTCGAGTTAGTTCTTCGCGTCGGTAGTTTGGTGAATTACTTTAAAGCTTTCAAATTTGCTTCACTAAACCAACGTTTGACATTTTTGGCCGCGTGGTTTGGGTGGTTATCCCATTACAGGATGGTAACATCTGGTTACCCGTGATGTCCTGTCCGGATACCAGTACCAATAAAAAATGCTCTCGATTCGATATAGTGGATCAACTACAGTTCTAGACCTCCAGTTTTTCCCCTCTAAATTTGACAGTCTCTTCTGTGCAGTTCGTATTGTAACAGAAGTTTGGAATGCATTTCAAGTACCTCCCATTATGTTGATGGATTTTGCATGTTTGTGCTCGAAGTGAAGAAGCAGTGCGCCTTCTTTAATATCAGTATTTGGACCCGTTTTTTTATTTTCTTTATTGTCTTTCTGGTGACTTGCAAGGTTGACCACGTTGCTTAGAGGATTTTAGATCAGTTGCTTGCTTCAAGTTCTTACCGACGTGTTGTTTTGCCTTAAGTTTTCTCAATAATATTTTCTATGGTGAGAATATCTATCATATGTTCGATTTTGTTGTCAAATCTCTAATGCGGGGCGATGTGGCAAGGCGATTACATTATTGCTCTTTATTTGACATGAACGCGGGTGTTCAATTATTTTTAGTGACTGAGTAGGCCACCCGTCAGGGATTTGAGCTCAGAATTGAACCTGAGCCTGCCTGCACCATAACCAATCGCTTCAGCCGCTTGGCCATACTGACTATATTTGAATTTTACTAGTTCATGCCAAATATCATGGCCTTCTATCTTATTTTTGGTAATAATTAAAATCCCAAAGGAATTGGGCGGACAGGAAAAGATTAATGAGCTTTATCTTGTTATAGTTTTCTCTTATTTTGAAAATCCTGAATAATGATTTCTATTAACGTCTTTAGGAGAGTTAGATAAGGAGCTTTGCACAATAGTTTCGAAAGACGTCTTTACACAAATAAAAGGGACAATGCTGTTGTAGAGCTTTGGTCCATTAATATTCGCTCAAGCGACAGTAGACACCCCTCTAGAAGCAATTGAAGAACATATGTGCTTAGGATATCCATCAAACTAACTAAAAAAAAAATAAACATGAGACAGAAGAATCTTTATATCATAGATAGATGAATTTCGGAAAGCTCTTCTGAGTTTTTTTCTTCTAAAAAGCACCGAAACATTTTACGGTTTTGTGTCCCACTCTCTCCCTTTCAATCTGCGCAGCATATGTTTGGAACCTTTATCAAAGCAAATCTAGATAAATTAACCAGATGCAATGTAGCGTGGGAAAGAAAATTGTTCTACCATATCATGCAGTAAAATTAAGATGGAAATGGGTTGGATACAAAGGAAAGATATGTTATTTGTTGATGCTTATATGATGCTAAAAGTATCAAAGGAACACCCTAGAAGTGGTGCTTAAATGATCTGTAGACACAGACAGACTTAATAAGGAGACAGATAGCAAAAAATAGAAAAAGATAAAGATAACTGGAGGAGGCTTATTTAAATGAAAAATAGAGAACTGAAAAAAGTATAAAAAGTATGAACAGGATGTTGTTCAAAAGATAAGATCCATTGGACTTCCCCTTCAGCATGCTCTGTAATAGTTTTTGAGCCTCCTTACCATATCAAATACATATTTTTTAATTTTGAGCAATCGAACGACCTGCAGAGGACTAGATCGGAATAATAAATTCAAATAAGGTATGCTCCAGTTTTTCTAAGAAAATTTAATAACAAGCTTCGTATGGCAAATCTAAGATACTATTAACTTTAGATTGTTAGGCTACAATCTTCTACAATCCTTTACTGACTGCGACGAGAGTAATTTTAGGTGAAGGGTACGCGTCCACGATATTTAATTGGATATTCGTGTCGTGTTTGGAATATTTTAATTACTCATAGATTAGAGCTTTATCGATAGATAGCTTTAATAGTAAAAGTAAAGAGCTTTATAAAACAACTGTTGGTGAATGTGCCGTAAAATTAGCATCAATCGAAAGCTGTTGATGAGTACTATTTAGAGATGTCAAAAGTATTACTAGAAACTGAAGGAAAAACTCTGGGCTGTTGTTTTGGGGTTGATAGACATACTGATGCCACATGGTGTTCGAATGTTTTTGGATAGTGTAAATACTATCGAAAATGTAATGGACATCAAGTTAATTATACCGAAGCTGACGAAGCGTAAATTTTATTGCATTCGCAAATGAATTCAATACAATGAATCAATCGTAATTGTACTAAGATTGATTTCGTTACAGAAGCTGCTTTTGGAATGGCATTAAAACAAATATAAACATATAATGCAGCCCATTAATATTAGATTCTTCTTATTGGGAAGACGACAAACTACCATATGACTATAGCGTTATCGAGATCGGGAGAACACTGTGGGATTGTGCAATCAGTGGAAATCATTCTGATCTTGTCCTTCCGTGGACATACGAGGACATATGAGTTCGTCATGTTTACTTTCGTTTGAGTGAAGTCAAAAAACTGCAAAGGCGCTTTTATTGAATGATGTAGTAGTTGGTTCAGTAGGCTCTGTAGTCCCACCCTGTGCGCACGTCACAACTATTGTATGGTTTATCAGATATGACTGCCTTCAAATAGACCATCGTCTATCTGCTGCTTTCCTCTTGGATGTCATCGACAGCCTTAGCGACAACGCAAACGGTGTTGACGATGTTAGTGTTGCTAGTGGCGGTGAGAGAAATAATAGTGACAATAATGAGCGCGAATCGGAAAATCAAGATAGTGATGATGACGATTTTTATTATGATGGTAGTTCTCAAGGCACGAAAATCTATTATCCTGATGAGGTGTAGGACTTGAATGATAATGATGCGGGTTTGAAGCCTTGCTTGTTGCACTCTTTCAGCAGATCTTTGTCCAGGTTCGACTGTAATAAATGAAGTTTAAACCAACAGGCATTGGAGTTCTTAAATTCATAAAAAGGTTTCATAACTTTTTCCCTTCGATTTTGGATAAAGTTTTTTATATCAGTGGATATTCATCGAGAGCTTTCGATTGACTTTCGGTCCATATTGTACAAGACTCTTCTTGGTGAGCACGTAGTACTTAAGGAAACCAAGCGCTGGTCCCTTGAGGGGAATTCCCGATGAACTTTTTCGCCGGCAACCGGAAGAATGGGGATCCCACAGGAGAATTTATTCCGGGCTCATCTGCGGGCGGAGCGGAATTGCACAAACCGAAACGAGCTGAACCGCCCGCAGCTGCGATTCCTGCCACATCCAAATTGCTGTGGGAACGCTCTCCATTTTCGGTTCCAGCGCCCACGGAGCGGCCTCTAGACCTAGCCCAACGTCAGTGCTGAGCGATAGCAACAGTTATTCCTCGAAAAGCCGCTAACTGTGCTTTGTGTCTTGCCGCTCGCGATCTGTTTCAATCTCCCCGCGATGAGGCTCGCGCGTGAGTGTCACTTTACAGCTAGCCAGTCATCGTCGCTAAATGCGAAGCCAAAGCTACACATTTTGTGTGGCCGCAGCGCGGTTTTCTAACGGTCGCGCGCAAATTGAATGCGTGGCTGAAGGGTTATGAGTCATACATTTTAGCACCAAGCCAATATGTTGCGGTTTATGGTTAAGTGGGAGTATGAAGCGGCGAGTAATGCCACCGTTAAACTTCTAACAATAGCTGTGGCGATTACAGAATTCTCGGTGTTTTTTACTTTTCAGGCCTTATTTTAATAATTGTTCATCTTAGCTACACCATATTTAAAACTTCTATAAGAATAGTGGACGTACATCCTAGAATTGCAAGCTCTGAGCCACTATATAGTGTCATGTCCTTAAATGTCTTATACATGATTTCATCATGAATTTGCACCACGAATTCTAATCTACTTATGGAAATTATCTGCACGCCTTCTATTTCCCCTTTTTAACGAATTTTCACAGGTAAAAATTTCACTTATCTGAACACGATTGTGTAATCTTTTATTTGTCACTTTTCAATAAGCTAAAGTTATGCTATTACAAAGGAAGTAAATTAAAATGTAGTGATTCAAATAGTAATAGACTACGATTCTTTTTAGAAAAATCTGGATCCATGACATAAAGATCAGTTTGAATTAAAACACAGCTATGGATGGGCGAAGTATAATGAAAACCCTAACTGTAACTGGACAATGAGTTTAACTGGAGTATCTCAACGTCTCCATACTAAAGGATTGGCGATGGATGTTTGTCTTAAAAATCCTTATAAAGGGATGTTCTGATGACGGTATCTCTATCAAGTCAAATACCAGATAGCTCCAAGCAGAAAGGCTGGGGGGCTGAGTCTTCGGGTCTGATGGTTGGTGAAGGATGTCAGGTAAATGATCCAACCTGGCTCATTTAGCTTTGAGCCTTTACAGAGTGCGAAGTGGATAGCTGTTGGTGGATCAGAAAGCCTTTAGGAAGCATAATCAAACGCGCAAGTATCTAGGTGGTACAAAAAGTTCACAGTAGGAATACAGAACGTCAAGGATGAGCAACACGTAGGGGTTCACCAACACCTCACACTTCGGACAATGTGGCTAAGGTAAAATCGGTTCTGGACTTCATTAACAGCAGATAAAATGGGGCTTCCAAAATCGGAAATAGAGATGCGGAAAGTTTGTTAAGTTTTTACCGACGAACAAAAGAAATATTGCCTATCGATTTCTCGTGAGCTTTTGGACCGTGAGAGAGGTGAGCCACATTTCTTTGGAGAAAGTAATAGCTAGTGATGGTAGGTTTTCGATTACAATGCAGAGACGAACAGAGAGCTTTAAATGGCACACTAGTGAGTCTCTTCGATCGCAGAGGGCTCGAAAGAGCAAATGGAAGATGAAAGTGATGCTCGCTGCCTTTTTCACTCTAAAGATGTTATCGATAGGGCGTTCACATCATTATGTAAAAGTTTTATCCATTATACTTTCACTTTGTTTATTATATTTTTCTCATTATTTCGGGAGACCATGTTACCACAATCAACATTGCGTACAGAAAACGGCCATTATCGAATAGCAAACTTGAATATTATTTAGATAATTCTCTAATAGGCGAAGCAAATGTACTACAAGTTTAAGTTAATAGATACCCAAATATCGAGGATGAGTTACAACTAACAAAACCACAAGTAGCAAATATATCGAAAGTAGATTCTATTCAAGAGCTATCAACTTAAAATAATATCGAATTAGAAGACATGTTCGTTTCTTCTGATGCTAATGACTGTCATTTGGATCCAACATTTGATCCTGAAGGAAATCAGACACCAAAGAGGCGAAAGAGGGTGCATCACTTATTTCAAGATTCGTTCAAAAGTAAAGACGGTAACATCCAGAATGAGAATTTGTTAAACAACGTAACGTTTTTTTGATCCTCCTCTTTTATTGTTTATATTTAACTTTATTGGACACCGCCGAGTTCGTCATTCGAACAGAGACATGTCTCATGCGACTCTCCTTGATTATCTAAAACTATTTTCCGATTACATGATTTTGGATCTAATAGTACAAGAATCAAATTAGTCAATTGAAGAGGACGTTCCTGGCGAATTTTTCTCCATCAAGGCATTTATCAGTCGACGAGACTTTGAAGCAACATATGCTTACGAAACTCTTCAACCGCGAATTCAAATTATGGACTAGGTTATAAGGTGCAACTGGGCCTCTGTTTTTTGATTTTGGACATTATCAAGGAAAATCATCCAAACATCCAGATTCTGACACACCAAGAGAACGAGTGGTATTAAATCTATGTAAATACTGGTTTGGCCATTTACTGGCCAAAAAATATTTGCCTGTAGACCCATAACACATACATTAAAATGACTGAATAAAATATTGCGGCTTGGGAGAACATTTCTATGTATAAATGGTAAAACAGAGGTGTTAAATGTGTGATCAGTCCTTTGAATTCATAAAACAGAATCAATTCAATGTGTGCCTTATCCTATTGCAGTTGTTGATTATAACCTGCCCATGGGAAGGGTTGATTTATTCGACCAGTATCATCCGGTGTATTCGGTAGCTAGAAATCAAGAATATGATGAATGAAAAGTCTTGTGAATCACTTACATTTTACAGGTAAGCTTTCTCAAGAAAAAATTGGTGGTGTTAGTTCTCACCCCTTATACATTGTTAGATCACTGTTTTTACCTTTCAGTTCAGGAGTTGTTTAACAGTTTACACGGCTGCCGTGCAATCTAGCAGATGATTAGGGTGGTCTTTAGTGCGCATGCGTGATTTAGAACTCCATTGCCGGTCAGGTCACTTGTGAGTTAGACGCTGGTAAGTGAGCACAAGCAGTATGTGATTGTCACATTTGCGATGAGCGAGCTGGAACATTATCTGCAGAAACCAATCAAATGATTTTTAAAGTTTTTGAGAACATCGGAGTGCTTGCAGCTCAAATAGGGCACATCTTTATCTATGAGAAGCGTGGTTACGACACGCGTGGCGGTCATTCCTTAGTTTGTGTGCCTCACTTACTTTGCCCCTGTGAGTTGTGATGTATTTGACCGTATTGTTATACAGGATCATCATCGAACATTCTGTCATATTATTCTGTACAAAGTGGAACATCGCATATTTAATGTTTTACGCATATTCGAATACTAAACTGCTAGTGAAATGCCAAAAGTAGTTTATTACAATTTGGAGTTTTTGTAAATTCTTTTGTTTTCACGCAATTTTCAGTTTTAAACCCCAAGAATTGAAATGTTTGGTGGTTTGTGTAGGAAGAAAATCATTTGAAGCTTGCTGTGGAAGGTGGTACAATAAAAATATCGTAAATGTCTAATTTGAAGTTTACTAAACTATAGTTGGTTCAAATTTGAGAAATAATGAGGCTCTTGCAACTGTAAGCTTATGGTAATGTAAAATTGTAAATTTTTGTAAACTAGAGTAGCCTCAGTAAGGCTAGAGCAATGACTCTCGACATTCCTCAAGTAAGCCTATGTACAAAGCTTTTTGAAGTAACCAATAATTATTAATTTATTGTATCTTCTTTTATCTTTAAGTACTATTTTTCTTCTGGTCTACAAATTGGTACACAAATTTGATTTACGTTTCTATTGAGGTTAATAGATTCAATACTAGTTCTAATAGCTTGTTCTAACTTTCCATTCAGAACAAGTGATGATGGTATACGTTGTTCGTCCTATCTTTTTGTTGAAATTGTTGAAATCGGAGCAATATGTGGTACTTCTTGGTATGAAAGAAAAGTATGATTCTTGGCCTGTTCTATGTCTTCGAATAGAAATGAAGGGTAAAGGTTTACACTTACTGCCGTGTTGTACAGCTTTTAAAGGGGATCAGGAGTAGGGTGTCGCCCTTTTCAAGAGCTTTAGATCAGGAATCTTTGCCGATTAATCTATCTCCTGAATATTCTTTAATTTTGGAACCTCATTTATAAGTTCCACTCTATGGAAACGTACAGTATCGTTCTTAAACAATAAAGAAAATCCCATGTCTTCCTAAAGGGATGTATTGCTGAATGATCACATTTTTAAATATCTGATCAGAGATAATATCTCTAGCAAAGACATGGAGAGGTGTACGCAAGCCCAACATAGAGCCAACTCAGACCAGGATATCAGCTCGTCCGAAATTATGTTGTTCACAGATCTTCTCTTGGTTATATTGAGCTCTATGGGTCTTCTAGAGTATAGATGTAGCAAATCACTAAGTAGAGACGGTGATTACCTCTAGAGACCTCTGGAATGCGTCTTGCAGATTTTCAGACATATATACTATATTCCATTGGCTGCCAAAAAATGGATGGGTGTGAAATTTATATCCTAATTGCTCTGCCATATGGCCATCTTTTGGCGTTTTTGTATATATTGCAATTTGTTAGTTTCTAGTTTCTTGGAACCTCAGAAACTTGAAGTTTCTGCGTCAAGTTTTTTTTTTTGCAAGGTACTTAACATGGCGGAGTACTAGCTGTCATATCTCTTCGCAGTAGGAATATTTCATTTATGATGCAAGATATTTGTTTCTTATACTCCATTTTATAAAGTGGACACAACTGTAAGTCTTTTATCGTCTCTATCTTCTCAACAACTACGCACACCAAATTGGTAGGCACTAAAGACAGCCGTTCATCATCATACACATTTTCACGTCCTTAGACGTTGTACTCATTATTTCCGCAAACTCCACAAGTTTTTTTGTAGCAAAATTGGAAACGCCCCTATTTCGAAATTTATTAAACAAGAAACCATTCTTTGTACTTTGTCTGCATTGGCACATTTAACTGAGTTGCAGCTTCGCTGAACTCTTTTTTTCATAGTTATGCCGCTACGAGTGACAAATGGCGGAATTAATTCCGAGCATTAAGCAGTGCATACCGCAGGATGCGCTCTAATTAGCAGCCAGTTTGGCAACGGCAGTGCGCCCGGCGCCGCCGGCTCCTTTATAAAAGTCGGTGCGTGCCGGAGTCTCCAGAATTTATAGTAGTTAGGGCGGGGGCCTATGAATAGTTGCAGGAAATGAGAAAATTTCCGGGTCGTCCCTTGTTTAAGAGCGTCTACTGATGGAAAAGCAGTTCGGCCTACGCCATTATCTTCTTCATTATCGGCTTCTGCTTCCCGTCGCCGAATGGGGCTGCTTTTGGTTCTCAAGTTCATTCTCAAGGCTGCTATTGATCGCAGCATCTCTTCTGTTTATTGATTACGATTGTTCCACTGCAGAATTTGTAGCCTGCTTTATATTTGCTACTTTTAATGCTGCCGCGGTAAATTTTCAATATTTAAATAATTGAATAGAAAGAAGAAATAAGTTCTCAAGCCCTGAAACAGCCGCCGCTTTAAAGTTTACTACCAAAGTATATGAAGCACTAAAATCAGTCAAGGTTTGAATTGCTCCGATCCTTCCTCACGAATAAAAAATTAAAACCATAAAGTAGTTAATATAAAATAAAAAGATAAGTATTATGATAAACTTAGGGTTTAGTGATAACTGCATAGAAGCAGGTGAATGCTACTAGTAATGATAGCGATAAGACGTAAGTGATTAACTATCGACATTATGAAAAACAAAATTGAAAATATTGTTCGCACAGTCCTTTAGCAATAGTTGAAGGAGAAAGCCGAGAAGTGTCGCTAACTAAAGGTTGGTACGTTTGCTCGTGCGCGCGAAGGAGACTGTTTTAGGGCTGGCGGGTTATTAGCCCAAACTTGTCATAGTTCCATTTGATATCTAGGATCTTAAATTGTTGAAGAAGTGAATCTCCTTTTGACCTCCATAGTTTACCTCTATAGTTGCCTCTTTTCCGACTTTCCTTTTATTACAGGTTTCAGAACGTCTTCATCGGCGACATTCTCCATACTTGTCCTTATGTATGAGCTCCACAGTAACTCAACCCACCTATTTTTGGATTTTTAAACTGATAGCATCGAAATATATTTTTTTGTTATCACTTTCGTTTGTTGGGTGTCCATTTTCGCCAAATATATGGCAACTAAGGAATGAGGGAATGAGTTTGTCGTCAGAATAGTGTGTCAGTGTTCGGTAAGGACTTTAGACTTTCGTTTTTCCCATAGCTGGTGGATGCCTTGTTTTATTTGCTTGCACTTGAGGAAGGTTAAATTTATAACGAAGTCACCAAAGTAAAATAGCCACGTATCTAAGATTGATTTTGTAATCCTTTCTGGAGTTCTCAATGGGACGCTTGATATGTGAAGAAGGCGTCAGTGATTACCTGGTTACAGCATAGGGAATCTTGGAAAGTCAGAGTAGATCCATATCTTGACCAAGTTGCTAACCGCAAAGCCTTAAAGGGTGAAATATGCGAAGATGTCCAGAAGATGAAATTTGCTGCAGTAAAACGATTAATTTTTTACAATACCCAAGTTATTCACAGAACATTAATAGTTACCCATAACAATAATAATAGCACAGAAACAATTGGCGTATACTTCAAGAACGTGCTGATGGATTGTGTCCATCAAACATGCTTTTGTGAGCATGAAGTTTGACGCTAGGGAAGATGAAAGGTTGAGGAATACTCTTTCATATGGGGTTTGAGGTCGTCAACATTGTTGCAAGGCTATTCCGTTCGTGTGATGTTGGGTTTTGCACAGTAAGCTAAACTTGTCTTATCGCAAATGTATATCTAACCTCGACAATAGTAAATTTACCTAAAATTTTCAAGGTAAATATTCAGTATGATAACTAATAACAATTACTGAAAAGAATTCAAAAAATCTTGGTGCAAAAATGTTTTTCGTCGATTTTCTTGGCGCATTGCTTGATTATTTTAAGAAAATTCTTGAACTGTCCTGATTCGTTGACTTTAGGTTGTTCAAAAAATTTTCGATCAAGTTTAAACTGGGGCTGCAAACTGGTCAATTACTGGTACGAACTGCTTGTTCATAAAAAGACCCAAAAACACCACGCGCCGTGCCAACTCCAGTACCATCTTATTACCACATTCGTTCTTGTCGCTCCATGCTGCGCTTATATTAGGGAAAGGACGTTTACGAAGATTTACTATGTGGTCACCAGTCTTGTACTAGTTGAAGTACTTTAACTAATAAATTGCTTTTACTTAAAATTGCGCTCAAAACCACAACACTGCCATCTCTCATTTGACCCTTGATTTGCTCCAATTCTGCATTTTCAGTACCATATGAACCCAAATTTCGTCCCAGTTGAAACACTTCTTCGTTTGAGAAAATCCAAGTTCTAAAATCAAGTGTCTCTGTCCAAAGTTGGTCCTTTTGGCCGTCTCATAAAAGACCTTCTCGCTCTCCAATGCTCTTCGAGTTGACCATCTGCTAACGTTCGAGTCAAAATCTTTTTTGATCTGTCGTAAAGTGATTCGATGCTCGTCTTGAACTTTTTTTTATAACATAATGCTTAATTTGGTGGAAATCGCGTTTAAATTCTTTAGCCGTCCCATTTTTCTAGATCTTCTTAAATTTTCTGACGGCATGCTGAAATTCAAGTGTGTTCTAAGAAATTTTGCTCCAAAACAAGCTGACGCGGTTATAATTTTTAAAGCTACCGTATATTGATTCATCTTTACCTTTTGTTTTCACTTATCATCATTATACTTTTATGTTTGGCAACTTTTCGAACTAATTACTTACGTGCTAAACACCAAAAGATTCCGGCTTCAAGGAGTAAAACAATATAGTATCGATGTATTTCAACACATTGGAAGGTTGCTCTGGAGCTTTACTTACAAAATAGCTCTCTGCAACCCTTCAGCTAGTTCAACGTAGTTAAATTTTCTATCACGTAGGCCTTTCTTTAGTTTTAGAATAGATAGTAGTCTCTGGGAGTTAGATTTAGCCTATAGGATGAGTGCGCAGCACAATTGGGGATCGAGGACAGCAGCTTTATTGTGCAGAAGGTAGACAATTCAACTTGGCATAATACTGCCTTTATTCTTCGTTTATTTCCTTTCTAATAGGCAAAATTCAGTTTGAATCTCAAAATATCATTGCCATGACCTTTTTCCGTCGATTGAACCACATTTGCCTTTTTGACTGTTTTTTGCTCGGTCTGTGCCCTTCCGTTGACTCTCTTTTTGCTAGGAGATCATAGTACATGATCATTGGTTTATCTCCTGTAACAATAGATTGAGGAACTTTGTTTTTGAACTGCTGACAATAGTCGAGATGCCCTTCTGGCACAAACCTTATTCATGTGAAGGTTCTTATTGGAAAGCCCTAATCTTGTTGATGATTTTTTTACTTTCAACACCTATCTTGTAGGACCTCACGCCCCACCATGGCGACATTTTCTTCCGAAAGTACTTCAACTGACCGACCTGAACATAATTTGTTTTTTAGGCTTTTTCCGTTCAAACAAAATTGTTTTACCCTTTTATTTATAGTGGAATGTGAAGGCGGAAGATTCATAATACATATCATCTAAATGTTGTTTAATAGCCCCAGGACGAAGACTTTCTTAGGTGAAAAATTTAGTCACGGCTCGGTGCTCTATTTTCAACATTGTTCAATGTTACTACGTGACTGAGACAAATCGGTTGTTGATATTTACGCTAAAGTTCAACCAAAGATGACCCTATCTGACAACACTGCTATTCGCTTTCTGTTATTACTATTATCATTAACGAAAAAACAAAAAATTCTTATACGATTCTCTTTGATCAATAGGCACTATACAATTTTCTGTATAGAAAGGCTTCTTATTTAATTACTAATTATAGAAAGTAATAGAAACACTCCCGTAGCGTTACATTAGAAGTATTAAATAAAGTTTTAATATTATCGTGTTTTTATTTCCACAAAAGCATCTAAATACTGCTAAGTATCACCAAGCACTTCGCAAAGTTTCTCTACTGCTGTTAGACTTTCAAAGTTTGCAAGTTAGTTTTCGGTTGTTAGCGTTTAGGGTTGGGACTACATTTATTCAACCCATGGGATATCTTGGAACATTGTAGTTAAGAAACTGCTAGTAACATCATTATTTTTATATAACAGAAATAAACACGAGTAGGTATTTACAAGGGTTGCGCAGAATATTCTTTATATTGTCTGTAATCTAAGTCGTTGTTGGAATGAATGCAAAAGATGTCGCTACTACTTGTGCGTATCTAGTTATTTCTATTTCTTATGGGAGAGTTGGGGTTTAAATTATGGCAACAATTTTTTCTAAAGAAAGTGTGTGTGCACAGTATAAGGTGGCTCTGTGATGTTTTGTAACTGCACATTTGTGGCAGAATTGCCACCACAGACATTTGATAGAGGCTGTCAGGGATAATGCCCTTCCATATTGAACAGTCGCGAGGGGCAGAACGACCTGTGAGCGTACAGACCACGTAATGATTCCATTACTTTTCGGTTCTGGTCAAAATCACCTAGTGAAAGGTCCGTAGAGTATGGTGGATGTTCCATATTTTTGATATTTTGATATACGAACGCTGTATCACTCGAGCTGCATCCATCCTACACGACGGTTGAAATTTTGAAATAAAATAGTTGCTTGCCATGACTTACGCGCCAACCCTCGCAATTATTATACATATAAAAGCTCCAATAAGAAGGAACTCATAATTGCATTGCAGAGAAACCAATAAAATCGAAGTCATTTTTTCTGTTTGCCCGCCCCCCGCCCGACAGCAAGCCAGAAAAATACTTTGGAGCGCCCGTTGCGCGGCAGGAAATTAATGTGCCCTTAGATTTACCATCTTTGCGGTTCACTTTGATTTTAATTTCCTGTGAAATGGCGGCGGCCGCGGTTCCCACCCCGGCGGCGTTTTTTCTGCGCCGAGCAGCGGCCCACGTGCTCGTGCGCCTTTAACTGCGTTTCCAGCAATTACCATCTTTATTGCTTTTACGCGCTTGTAAAGGAAGTGAAACGGCGGATCTCACACGTGCAGTTTAATTAATTTCAGCATAATTTTAGCGTCGTTTTATCTCCTCATAATTTCGCGTTGTAGTTGTGCTCCAGCTAAAAGCGACCGACAGGAAATTACGACACCAAATAAAATGTTAATTGCTGAGCATGCACGTCTCTAAAAAGTTTTGCGTTTATAAAACATTTATGTAACGTCACGCGGAGACGCTTGAATGGAAAATTAGTAAGTTATGAAGTAGAATCAGCGAGGTAAATTTACTTTTTTGTTATCATTAATTAAATAAGACAAAACTTTAAATTGGGAATAAATCCATAGGTGGAAACAAAAAACTGGTTATTATTGGATACAACATTCTCTCGAGGGTTATACCAGTAGCACTAACTTTTATCTTAAGCAACAATTCAGCAGCAATTGTTCGTCTGGTTTCTTTCTTTTCCTTTGTCAGTGTGTGAGCGATTATTTTTGCATTAAGTTTCCGTTTCTCTAAATCGTTGCCCAAAATTAGGTGACACACTTGTCTTCATTTTCAGCTCACAGTAACACGATGGTCTTCTTATTAACTAGTTATTATTGTATATCGTTAAGCTTTTGGTGCATACATCGTAAAGACTTCAGACTAGTGTCATTCGACTCAGATTGAAGAGTAGAATCCGAAAAACTAACTGTCATCCTCGGGCGCTCAAAGGTTAAAAAGTTATAACGTTTTCACCAGTGATTCTGACAAGAAAAATTTTGAAGTGTAAATGTTTGTCTAACATTGTAGATGTCATTTTAATATTTAGCCACCAACCGTATATAATTATGCATTAAAAAAATATTAGTTACCAACCACACAAAAAATTATAGACTGAAAAGTCGCCAAGTAAAAATTTAATTTATTATAATTTTCTCTCTTTATTTTCGAAACAACTTATTATATATATTTACAAAGTTAAATTCGTTTTAATCGGTGAAGGCAAGATGCATTTACAAAACGTTAATTGCTTCCTCGCGGACTTGGGCATGGGCCAGGCAGAATGTGACTCACGAATACTGACGGAACGAATAATCGTAGGAACGTGATTTTTGACACACGAGTGCTTTATTACCCGCTCTCAAACGAAAATTTTCTATCGCTTGCGGTTCCGGAAATATAATACTCGGCCGCGCCTGCCGCCGGGTCGTAATTTGTCCTTCGGAGGCGGTCGGCACGGAAAGGCACGAACGATTTTTGCTATCTATTTGTGATGTCAACATAATGTCAACACATATTTCATCAATGTGTCAGAACGAGACGGAATTAGGAGACGCGCAAACAAAATTGTCGCGGGCACCGTCGAAATTTCTCTTCTGTCTGCTAAGACGGCGGTTTTGGCAGGAAGGCCGAAATTAACTCGCGAATACTGACTGAAGGAATAATCGTAGAATTGTGATTTTCAATATACATATGCTTTAAGACCGGCTTTCAATTTTAGAGCAGGCAAAAATTTGTATCACTTCCGGTTCCGGAAATGCCAAATATGGGTCTCCCGTACAACCTGCATGAAAAAGTCTTATACAGAAAAATGCCCAATTTTAGGCTCCACAACTTGGTAAAGGAGCCGTCTTTGTATCTCTTGCCGTTTCGGAGATATAAGCAAAAAAGTTTTAGGCACGAAGGGGAAGAATAAGGATACGGGTTATTAAGCGTTTTTTGAAGCCACTTTATAGTTCTACAACTTGGTCCTTACGGCAAGTCGATACCTGTAAAAAAAGGTTTTTTCTTTCAACCCGCATAAAGCCCTTAAACGTTCGTCGAGGTTTTTTAAATGTTGCAGAGATAAACTTCACAATAGGGTCTATAAATCCACGAAGACTCCCAGAGGTATCCTCATCTATAAGCGGCTCACCAGAGGGTGAAACAATTTCAGGGTGTTTTTGAAACGCGTTTTTGGTGCACCCGGTATCGTGCGCTCGTCCCAATAATGTCGTCTTAGTAGAATCAAATCTAACTGGCTTGATGCGTAAAGATCCTCTTCGTGTGCCCATACCTTGGAAAATTGCGCATTGTTGGATTTCCTTTTTTGGTGTGGTGGCGAAAAATAAAATTTTTTGTTTGTTTCATAGTGGCAACTGGACCAGAAAAAATGAAATTTCACCAGTTTTCGCGAGTTAAAGGTAAAAAAAACAAGGTTGAGAGCGTTCACACCTTAGTTATGAATGTGTTACTACTTGCATCACAATTATTCGTGTATTTCCTAAGACTTTCCAAATGATAACAAATAAATTTTCTCCATAATACACAGAGTGTTTGAAATGGTGGTAGATAGATATATAAGACTGATATTGTATACTGTATCTAATAAAGCACGTCTCATAAATTAGTTTGTATAAATTCAAATACAGGGTGCACCAATAAATTGAATCTTTTTCTTTCTAAAATCGTTTATGTCTTTCTAGTGTCTACGAACGTATTGTTGAGACATTTATTTGATAGTACTGACCCAATTAAATCAATAATCTGAATATGATATACACAAGGTGTTTAACAATACCATCAAGTTTCAAATCACGCTAAATAAAAAGATGTGGCCTTCACCACGATACAGCGTATAACGCTTGTAACGCTTATAACACGCATAATACGTTAGTTTGTTAAAATACGTATCAGTTATTATATACAGAACAATACTTTATAAAAATATGAGTTTGTCATCCTACTGTCGCGTATAATAAAAAAAATATGAAAAGGAGATCTGAATAAATTAAAAAAGTATTTTGTTTAACTTATCGCCTATGCGGACGGCGTGCGTAATATAATAATTAAAATATAAAAGCATTAGGGAACTTTTTACACTAGGTACGACAAGCCAAATTCA
Organism: Sinelater perroti; assembly: GCA_036346155.1. NCBI lineage: Eukaryota > Metazoa > Arthropoda > Insecta > Coleoptera > Elateridae > Sinelater > Sinelater perroti. Next base: position 518,709 of record JARFIY010000037.1, read on the forward strand.
AACTGGAATGGAACCTTAGTGTAATTTGTACCTAATCTAAAAAAATAAATATACTTAAATAAAACTTTAGATAAAAATTCGATAATACAATGAATTGTAAATCAGTAAAATTCGTTTGCAAATAACGAAACAACTAGTCGAGCTATTGGGGGTATGGATTATAACCGCCTCATTGTAAGTGCTACATTATAAGCTAAATTACTATTCCAATCAAAACATCATAAAGACTGTTGTATTACTTCTTTAACTATCCACATTTTTGATGTCATATTTGATACCTGCAATTGTAAGTAACCACCAATTATGTGTAGCGCTACACAACTGCATATCTTTATTGCAAATCATTCCCAACAACCGATCATTTGAATATCCACGTTGATGAAATTTTTAAAAACTATTCCTTTATCATGCATCCCATTATTAGTAGAAAAATTAAAAACGACTTACCAATTGTTGAGTTGAGGGCTCTGCATTCACCTAACCCACAGCAAACGTTAAATTTTCTATTAGGTCGGGGAAGGGTGTTTACGCACCATTTCCATAACCGGGGGCGCCTGAACTCACTCGGTCCGCTGGTGGTGAGAAGATTTCTTCCAAGCTGGGAACGGCATACAAGGAACGTCTCGGGCGAAACACCAAAACCGTTGTTCAAAAATTTTAATGGGAAAACTCGCTCCGCTCGCGCGCTGCTATTAACAACTGACCGAATATCTGCTATGCAGCTAACTTGAAGTAAAAGTTTGCTTTTTGCAAACCGAACGAAGGATGCCGTGACATAAGAACTACACCGTTGTTATCGAGTGGGTAATGATTGAATAACAGTTTTGTTTTTGATAACATTATGTATGGTATTGATATAAGTAGATTGAACTTAATGCAAACATAAGCGTTTAATTACACTTTATCTCTGTATGCTATTTACAAAATATTAATAATTAATAAAGGCTTCCGGTCATCTACAGGAGTAGTCAACCCAAAACATTTTCTAGTAATTTTCTAATCTATTTTTTGCGCACCGTTTATTTTCTGCTCGTTAATCAATAACGCCGCATATTTTACGGTACTTAACAGCTAAAAAGGCATCTTTGTATCTAGTACAGTTTACTCAAGAAGTGGAATTTGTTGTCAATTTCTTTGACCAAGAAGGAGTAGGAATAGGGGGTTGGTCTACTTAACGTCCCACTCTGCCTTCAAACGGTCTTGGTCAAAATAAATTGATTGGAAATAAGTCTAACTATATTTTATTGCTAGGGAAAAGGGCATCTAGCAGATATTTGCAGTTCGATTTTATTATAAAATTTCTTAATTTATCTTATAACCATCCTGTGTATGATCAATTTGCAATAGCTTGTAATGTTGACAGATTGTCGACTCTGGAATCGTCTTGTATTGAATTTTGCTCTCCCAAAACTTTCTGTGCCACTCACAAACAGGGCATTCTAGATAATGTCTTGATTGTTTCTTCGTATCTTAACGCAAATTTAATTTTAATATTCTGCTAGGAAACCGCGTCCATTGTGTAACTTCCAATTAAATGCGCCCACAAGCCGACCAGTGGATTGCCAAATACAGCCTCGCCACCTAGTGAGTTTACGTCTATTAAAAACATATATCAAGTGACTAAATGGTACCAGTTTTTTGTGTTTGAATATCACAGGTAAAGAATTAGAAAATCAACCCTAGAACTTTTCTAACAAAATTCTATTTTAAGTGCTATTGAAGGATATCTGGATATGCTCCTACCAAAGCACAGCAAAAGCTCGTAGAAAAAGAATTTCATTGGAGCAAGAGAAGTTTTTAATAATTTATTTTCTAGATTATTGGCCAGGAGCTGTGCGATATTTTATTTATCAAACTTTAAGAATTATGCAAATTCGGATAAAAAGTTACATTACAAACTTTCATGTGTAATGTCACAGGTTTCAGAAACGCTAACGTTTATAACACTAAGAAAAGTTTAGTCAAAATGGAACTATTGGTTACTAATGATAGTTTTGGTTTTAGAAAGGAAAGGCAAGATCTTGGAAAAAGACGAAAAGACTAGATTAAGGCATCTATGTGATGGCGATGGACGACCAGACCAGATCAGTGTTCATCCGTTACACCTGCTCTTTCCACCTTAAAACTTTTTATTCACTCCTAGATCTCTCTTTGATGCATGTGTATGGTCCGTACTGTGACAATGTTTGATGGATTTCCGGAAATTTAACCTCTTTCGCCTACAGAAAACGCAATATGACACGTTGTTCCTCGATGGTACAATTTCCAAGTGAAACGGCTATAGTTTTGGTTTCTGCCATATATTAAAGAATGAGCACATCAACTGAATTAGGATAATCTGCATCAAGTAAAAGAGCTTTTTCCTAATCAATAGCACTAACACCAAATTAAGAAAACCGAAATATGGGTTAATAATGAAAAAAATGGAAATAATAAAAACCAACGGAAAAATATTGAATTAGGCACTTATAAGGCATAATAGTTTACCGACGAGCATCATGGATAGTTCTGCAAAGTAAAAAACTGTGAAAGTAGACCTATGCTAAACCATTGCACAAATCGATAGTTGACAAGGAGAACAGCCACCTTTGTCAAGTCTTGCCTGGAGTATTATTCGGTACTGGCCATCTACATCTGCATTCTCAGACTATAAATATTACAGAGGACCTGATGAAATTATTAGGTTAGTCTTCGCCTATAACTCTCCATCACATATTTTTTCTTAAGGACTTGGATGTAACGGTCTTGACAGCAGATTTAAAGACTAAGCGTCCTTCCTGGAATAACCACGTGATTAACACAACTGCAAGATGCTGTATGGATTAATTCAGCCTCCTTACTCCCTACGACTTCACTGCTCACCAGAACATCCTTGACATCGGCATTTTTAAAGATATCTTTAGGTAGCATCCGATGGAATAGTGCGCCAACGAGCTGGACAACGACCACGACCCATTTTTAGTCACCCCGAAAACTTCAGAAATTCTCAAGGTCGGCTTTCACCATCTACTTGAGGCAGACCATGATGCCCAACCTATTATTCGTTTTGGCGAAGACCTGTAAAAAGTTATATAGCATCTCAATGTCTCTATCCAGGAATTTATCCGTGCTACCATCAAACCCCTTCCCAACCGAAAATTGATTGGCCCTTCTACTTCCGGAGTTGAAAGAGCAGATACGAGAGAAGAATCGGACATAACAGCGCGTGCAACTATTCAGTAAGAATACCACAGATTCGTTACAGACGAACGGCACCTGGGAGAGTAAGCTGAAAACACTCGACGTGGCTAGTAACAATCTCTAGAGAACGGTCAAGATCCTATGTAATTTTTTCTCCTAGCCACTCAAAATAAAACTGTGGCATGCGCTTAAAGCTTGGAACATCACTGTAATTTTAGTTATGTCTATCTCGATCGCGTGGAGTGGTTCGTTGATCACCTTTAGAGGTAGAAGTCTTGCAGCCACTTGGACATACGAGGAAGTCCTCCAGTTTATCTGGCCCGGATCTCTCTCGAAGAAGGCGATCTTCTGCGTTATCGCCATCACAAATGCTGCTCTTTGATACTTTCTGAACCCTTGGAAAGCCATCGTGCTCCCTAAGCTTGGAGAATCAGGGATGTCTCCCAAGATTATTGGCCGAGAAGTCTCCTGCCGATCGTGGGGATGCAGGAGAGTTTGGACTATCCGATACTCTCCAGTTTCTCAGAGTAGTGGAACGCATCGGCTTTGTCGATAATTCAGCTTGACCGGGGTTGCCTCCCGGAAGAAAGCTTCGCGTCAAATTTGGTCGCATGATGTTTCTGAAAAATGACTACGAGCTGGCTTCTCCAAAGGTGAGTTATAACCCTGATGCTGCACTCTCCACGTCCGGTACATACTGATAACCCCGCCACTACACTGGTCCAATATCCAGTTATATACGGTGGTGTAATTTTGTGACCTAACAGCTGCAAAAGGAACTTGACCTCTTTCAAAATGGGCCTGACAGATAACCCGTAGAAGAGTTTGGCGATCCTTTTCTCTAGTTGACGAATCTTAGAACTTTTAGAAGTCGGATACCCTGGAAGGAGTGAGTGACCCTGGACTAAAAACTGACTTGAAAAACTCACGTTGATAGGACGATGGAAAAATGTGAATGTAGCTAAAAGGGCTCTCAACTTCTCTTACACCACCGCAACCGACTGTTCATTAACAAGCTCGTCTTATGAAAGACTATTGGCTTTCCCCATTACCCGTACGGTTAGGTTGCAAAGACTCATGTCAATAAGCTGATTTATGTATTCTATAATCTTTGGTACTCCATCGTTTTCTAGAAACCAAGACTTTAACTGAGACGTGGAAATATCGACAATCCTGAATGAGAACGTTTAGGGCCACGGAAACTTCAGTGTACGTTAGGTTAGGAGCTGGACTTCTGATATTGTTAGCTAAGTTAACATTAACGTAGTTATTTGAATTGATTTTTAAACATCAAGCATTGTAATTTAAATAAAATTAAGAAATAATGAAAAATGATATTTAACAGTGAAAACTGTGAAACTTTTAATTACAAGACACAATTTCTGAATGAGTAAGAAAGTGTTTGGCTAATTAATAGTTTAAACTCCAAAAGGGGTATCGATTTGTTCTTTTTCTTGCACCGCATAAGCTCATAAGATAAATATATCCTAAATGATTTCTTTCCCTTCTATTCCTATCAGTTTTATACTTTTTTTATCTTGTCTGGGGGCGTCTGACACCATCGCATTCTGTTTTATAGCTCCCTATGATCTATTTTCTTCTCCGTCCTGAAGAGAATATTGTAGAAAACAGGTACAACAGTCCATCCCATTGAAGAGTTTCGATCGAAGTAGTTTTGGACATCATGAAACATTGTGCAATGTTCACTCTTTAGTTTACTTTTCCAGTTAATAGTCTGCACAGATTGTATTAAGTTTTGACCAAGGAATTTTGTTGGTTAACCCATAATGTTCTAAGGGGAAGTCTGTGTTGACCAAAGACTAATAGATATCTCAAAAACTTTTTGGATATGCATTTAGCAATCTAGAGGGAAGTACTGGATACTTCATGTGGTCATTGGACACTTTTTGATCCGGCCGAAAATACTCTTATAAACTAAAAATTATAGAGCTTGAAGAAAATTAATTTTCTTGCCCTATTAATATTATTAAGATGAGTGGTCTAGGTATGTATCTAATTGAAAAACAGTGTCCAATTTTTTAGAAAAGTTTGGTGCTTTTGTTCTTAATAATCTCAAGATATACTTTTTTCAAACTTGTCATTATTTTGCTGCAGGTGAACGGGCACAACAATTCTTTTTTTGTTTATTATTTATTAACAATCACATATTATAATAGTATTTTTTAAGTTAATAGGCTGACAAGAACCGGGTAGTTCTCCATTGACGTGGTGAGGTCTTGTCCATTGACAAATGCTCCTTAGTCATTGATCAGATCACTTGCCCATTGCCTTTTAAGGTTTCTTGTATTTCGCGGTTCCAGGAGAAGGTTTAGGGGCGTGTTGGTGCATCTTTCTAGTTTTTTATGGTGGTTAATACATCTTTGACATATCATTAGAAACATACCAGAAGGCATCAAAGATCATACGTAATATTTTTGATTGATTTGCCATATTAGACTTACTGGTACACCCTCAGAGTTCAATACCATATACCCAAATTGGTTTAAGAATTGTTTTGTATATTAAGAGTTTATTTTCAAGTGGTAATTTGGATTTTCTACCAATTAGCCATTGTATTGCTTTAACTTTTAAATCTATCTGCTTACTTTTTTTTTAATTACATATTGTTTCCATGTTGCCTGTTATCTAAATGTATCTGGTCTCTGCGGAGACTGAAGTTAACTTGTATGAATTTTTCTTGGGTAATCTTGATTTTCCATTTGTGTGTCTATGTTTGTATTTTATTTAGATGATTTTGTAAGGCGATGGGTGCTAGTTGTGGATCATAGTTGGTAGAGAGGATGACAGTGTCGTCAGCAAAGGTACCCATTATAGTATTTTCGTTAACTGGTAAACTTAACTGGTTTCTTGTCAGATACTTCTTTAATTTCCTGTCATATAAGTAGGAATTAAGAAGATTATAGTATGTTGTGGGCAAGAGGGTTTTGATCATGTGCAGGAAGTAATTCCGAGTGCCAAACTTCGACTTACATCAAGGAAGACCGATGTGTTTGTTGTATCGTACAATGATTTTGGCGGAAGCCGAATCGATGCGGATGTTTCATAACATTTCTATGCAACGAATATAACTTTTGTTATGTTAAATGTTTTTTATTTTCGCCAATTAAATGGCAGCACTCATGCCCTAGCTAGCAGCTCAATCTGCGAGCTTAAACGGCGGATGACGTTATTCAGTGAAATCACCACTGATGTGCTCAATCGGCATAATAGGATGCGTGTTTCATAACTAGGCAGATTACTTGCCAAACATGTCGCTCGTTAAGTTTGTTATTACAGAAACGCCGCGTAATTATTTTCTATCACCTGCAATTTATTAGTGGACATGACTTCAGCTATCAGCTTGTTCATCTGCTGCTCTAGTGCGCAGTATGGTGGCGTGAGCTGCAGCGCCTCGAATGCGTGTTTTTGATCGAGCTGCAAAGTGGAAGTTTCCGCTAATTACTGCCGTAAAGTCGTAACAACTGTGCTCTCCGAGAACACAATCGCGTTAAAGCTCCGAGCTTTTGAAGCGCGGCGGCGGAGACGTTTCGCCGCCCGGAAAGGCCATTTTTTTACATGAGAGCGCTTCATCCACCGGGATTTGTAGTGGGTACTTCGGACAGGCGATGTATTTGCTATCTAAGGCGCGCGCTTTAGTGGCACCGCGCCGCAAGTAAATGAGGTTACATATGGTTGCTGTGTAATTAAGGGCATCGCTGTTTGACAATATTGATTGATATGCGTAATTGAGAGGTCAACCCACTCTTGATTTGACTGCTTGTTTGAAGTACATTATTTTATAGTCCAGTGAATTCTAACCGCTTCAAAGCGGTATTTGGAGACCAGGATGTTAAATCAACAATCTCGACATGTGACGGCTATTTTTAGTCGGAGAACTATAAGCCAATTGGTATAATTGGACTTCAATTTATAATGGGGTTGTGTATAAAATAAGAAGATATTTACCTACGTTCTTTCAACTACTCGAATCGTACCTGATCAATCGCAAATTCCGCCAAAGGGTAAATCACGATATCTCAACTGTACATTCCATTACTTCAGGAGCCCCCCAAGGCAGTGCCTTAGGACAGCTGTTTATTTCTGATCTTACAACGACCGATAGTATCGTACTGGGAACTTTCGCAGGTGAACATGGTCTATGTATGGATTCGGAAATGGAGAATTAAAATAAATGAATAAAAGTCGTTCCAGATGACTTTTACTCTATGCAAGGAACCATGCCCACCAATTTATATAAACAACATAGAAATGCCCCAGACAAAATCGGTTAAATATTTGGATCTTCACCTAGATAACAAACTAAATTCGGAAACAACACACTACCAAGAAAAAACAAATGGACATGAAAGAAAAAGAAATACATTGGGTATTAGGACGGAAGTCATATCTGTGATTGGGAAATAAGCTTCTCCTTTATAAAACCACAATTATTCCCACATAAACTTGCGGAATTGAATTATAGGGATGTATCAGTAAGTCCAATATTGCAATTATCTAAAGACGTCAGTCATTACTAAAACTCCTTGGTATGTCACAAATGAGCGGATTAATAACGATTTAAAAATCTCTAATGTATGAGACGTCATCCATGAAAGAAGCGTTAGTCATCACAAGAAGCTTAAAACCCATAGAAATTCTCTATTAGAAAATGATGTAACAAGAAGAATGAAACGGCGAACTTATAAATTGGTTTTGGAATTTTCCTTGCTGTAAGGGGCCTCATTAAGCTATAATTCAAGACTTGTAACTAATATTTTTCAAGCCACCATGTTAGCTTGTAGATTACAACGTATTCTGATTGAAAAAACCTACCTGCTAATGCTATCTAATAATCTATCATTTGATTCTTAAGAGATATATGGTACCATAAATTATTTTTCTTATCTATGTCCGTTGAGCTTATTTGACATTTTTGCATTAAAATTAAAAAACTGTAGTCAACAAGCAACAATATTGTTTATATAGATTGCAAATCCATGGTAGAGTGATAATGCTTTGTGCCCAAGTTTGTTAATAGGTAGTAGTTTAAAGAACATTTTAACAATGTTTTATTGCAATTGTCCAAAGTGTCAAATTAAAAATCCATTAAGATCATGCCTGACCATATTGATCTATCAAGGGAATGATACTGAAGACGAAGTAATGTTTATTGGAACTGTATAAACACTCAACTATTACGTGCGGTATGCAATTCTTCTTCTTCAGTAACGAACGATTAAATCCATTTTTGGACATACACATTTTTTAGATCTCATTATTTCCCTCTGTTAGCATTCAATTCAAACCTGCTGTTATTTTTAAATCATTAACCCATCTCATTGGTAGCTCTCTTCTTAGGTCTGGTAAAATCATAAGATATTCCTTTTGATATTCTTTTATGCCACTTTCTTATAAGATGCAAAAAGTCTGTAGTGTTTTTAATATTTAATCGACTGTGTAGTATGATTTTCGGTATCATTTGAAAGTGCATTCTTTTATGAACAACGATATAAAATTCACCAAATTCAATAACTTGTACCAGTTGCGATCTTTTGAATAGAAAATTCTTGGATGACATTTTGAAGTTCGTCTACATCGTGCACTCGCTCTAATAGTTCTGCATGCAACTCTTTATTTGCTGCCCGATCGTTCGGAATGAATTCCCAATGCATGACCCCCTGAAGCTTTCACCAAATACGGAGTATCACCATTTTCGGAAAACGACCTGTTCGAATGACTGGAGTCATCGATCCATTTCTTAACAGAGGTGACGATTTTGGCGTCAGGAAGAAGTATTTTGTGCATTTTTAAGTTAACACAAACACCGCTTTTTAGTGCATTCAGGTTTTAACTCGTGTAGGATAACTCAAGAACGTCTGTTCTCAAAGTCAAGTGCACGAAAGTACTGTCAGATTGTTTGGTGTATTTTATTCTGATCTCTTTTTGGTGGCAATTAACGGTTTTTCAGATCGTGGTTTGATGTCCAGGTCCCTGTCATCGAGCTTAAAACGCTCGAATCACTTTCGAACCGCGCTATTTGGCATCGGATCTTTACCTTTGACGTCACGAATTTCTCAGGCAGCGGCGACAGTAGTCAAGTATTCTTTATAATCGAGAAGCAATAGGACGCGCTTATAATCTAGGACATGTTGTATAAATTTCCACTTAAGTCTTTTTGTTTTTCTTTCTCAGCTGTGTATTTGTCCTCTGATCTGATTTTCTGGTCTATAGTACGTTGCGTCGTTGTGGAACTTCTAACTTAAGATATAATAGCATATAGTACCCAATTTTGCAAATGCGATCCACGCTTGTCCTCTACGTATATTTATCTCTATAGTTTGGTTTTCTCTGTCCGTTGTGATCTATTGTCCTGATTGTTTCTATAATATTGGTGTTCGTATGTATGTCGCACCATGATCCTCTAAAAAACTTATACAAGATGTGACAACCCCGAACACTTAGAAGGTCAGAGCAGGTATAAATTCTAACAAGACGAATAGCAGAAAAAGATACATGTAATCCAAAAAGATTTCCATAGATATGTCAAATCCAAAACAAGAAGGGAGCTTACGAAATCGCACACCAAAGGCTCCCATAATCTTAACAAGATGACAGAAAATATAACAAGGCAATGAAGAAAGCTGCGAAGGAAGGAAACAAATAAAGGAAAGAAAATATCCAGAAACAAAGAAAAAAGGCAATAGCAATGATCAGGAAGGATTCTTCTGGAGAAAGCAACATGACACAATTTCCCGGTGCACATGGCCTTTGTCGATTACGAAAAGGCCTTTGATTCCATTGTATTATAATAGATGAACTGGATGTAGCACGAATAAACTACCGCTACACAAACCTAATGAAAAATCAGTAACCGTCAGCCACAAGAAAACTCGATGAAGATTCCGACAAGATTAAAGAGGTATACGATAGGGTGACATAATATCGCTCAAATTATTCACTGGCATTGGAAGGGGTTTTTAAAAACTAAACTAGAGCAAGGTAGGGATCAATATCTATTCGCTATTGAACAGTGGAAATCTTTCACATCTAAGATACGCGAAAGACATCTTAAGAGGAAAATCATTCAAGGAAAATGCCGCAAGAACTGGAAGAGGAATCGCGAAAAATAGGACTAAAAATGAACATATACCAAACGCAAACAATGAACAAACAGAAAAGTTGAAGAGTGTATATATTTAGGGATAAAATAATAATCGGACAACAAAACAAAGACATCGAAATAGAATGAAGAAGAAGATTAGGATTGGCGCACATTATAACAAATAAGAAAACACCACATTTCAGAACGAAAATTTTCGATCAGCATGTGCTACCGGTCATCACAGACATGGAATCGCACGTAAAAAAATAACAAAGTGAAGGTAACACAACGAGCAATAGAAATATCGATGATAGACACAAGAATTAATGGATTAGACAGAAGACTAAAGTACTAAACTAAAATGCTAGAATATACAATTGGCGGAATAGTAAGATCATCAGATTACCTTAGACAGAGAAAAGAAGAAGAAGGAAGTGGGCAATGCGATGATGTGAATACATTAAGAAATTGGCAGGACTAAGACAGATACAGGTGTCGCAAAAAAGAAAGAAATACAAGAGGGAGGCCTATACCCAATAGGCGCATCAGGGCTAATGATGATAATAATGATGATGATGATGATGTATAACAAATTTATTTTATACCCTGCTTTATTTGATCTTATCATATATATAATTCCTCTATGAGTTTCTGTAGTTCCGTTAAATTTTCTACACCACTCACGTATTTTAGATGATTAACGTATGTATAGTGGCTGTTTATTTTTTTCTTTTAAACACGTTTTTCAGGTCGAATGTTATACTCTTCTTTATAATGGAACTGCGTTGCATTCTTCTATTAATAATTTTATTATTAGTAGGTGGTTTATACTTAAAAACTTTTTATGGAAACCAGTCTGATATGGTGGCTAGTATTTATCTAATTTTGTTTATACAAATATGAAGAAATGCTTGTAAATTTGTAGTTCTTTATTATAATATTTGTTTCTCTTATCGTTTCTGATATGTTTTTTGAATAGTTCATTGTTTATTGTTTCTTTTGGCTTTCTTTATTTATTTTCCGTGTTTTTCTATTATCTGTTTTGTCAATTTTACTTTTGTATTTATCTTTTTTTTACTTTTTTGAATTGTTTCTGTTAGCTTTCTGAGTCGTTTGATCAATATCTTTCTGGTTTTGACAGTTGTAAAGTTGCTCATTTTTTTACAAATACACTCTCCCCTTTCTTTGGCTTTTCACCCTCTATGGGTTAGCCGTTCTCCACCTCCCATCTGTCATATCTGCGTTTTGTAGGCCTTTCTCCATCATCATTTTCTTGACACTCGCTTTCCATTCAACTCTTGATCGCTAGGTGATCAGTTCTTAACTGCCTTCGGCCGTCTTTAATGTTTCAGCCTTTGGACATGAGCGCATTATCTCAACGGGTTATTTTCCAGTTTTCTTGTAACAGACGTCTCTACTTCCATCTATCGCCGGATCACCTCTATTCTTTTTGTACATTGTGTGGTAGTGTCATATAGTTCAGCTCCACTGTTCGTTCTTATGCTTTTTATGTCTGCTATCTATTGCCATTTCTTATATCAAAAGCATTTAACAGTGTTACATCTAGAAATATAGTTTTTGTGTTCATTAGAATGTACTCAATTTCATTTTTAGGGTTTTTATTTAAACTGCGATCTCGTTCTTTAATGATATTTAACAAATCTTTGCTTTTGTCGTTTCGATCTCCAAATTCTTAATATAAAACCTCATTTTCTTGTTGCCGCTTTCCTGTTTTAGCATTAAGTTTGCCAATTATTCTTTGGTGTTCGGCTGGATGTTGCTTTAAAGGTTTTCTTGCTTCGTTACAGAATAATTCCAATGCATGATTTTCAATTGTATTCTAATATTAAGTTACTATACCGCTGTATACATCCAATGTACATTAAATGATTGCGTAATTATCATACCGTATTTTAGCTTTACTGTTTCATGTTTCAGTTCAACAATTTCATCATCTGCTGAAGATTTTATCTTATTGTTATCTCCGACGCTGTCAAATGACAGTCTTGTCTGATCCAAATATTCTTAGCGCCCTTTTACCGTAAGATTGTAGTCAGAAGGCTTATTTTTTTATAATTTGGATCAATGAAAGTTTGGATTATAACATTCCACGCTGGTCTAGTGCGGGTTGGGATGGAATAGGAGGGTGGAATTTAGGAGATTGGATTAAATGTGAGAACCAAGACTTAAGTTGCCAAAGTACCGTTCGGGTTTAAGGAAGGATATCTATCCGTTACTAGCTCATAAAAGAAAAACAATCACTTAAGCCAATTTTCAATAAACTACAAGCAAGACGCATAATAGAATATGCTAATATATTCAATAATTTCAGTGTGAAAACTTTAGAACTGTTGGTTTTTCTTTATATAAATTTTCTAAGCCTGTAGTATTACTAATTATTTGGAAATTCTATAATTTTTTTTGTTTTCACTCTAATTACATCGGTTCGTTTGAGTGATTTTTCAGATCGTTTTTATGTAATATGCAATTGATATTGGCCTTAGAATTAAGTTTCAGTGGATGTTTCATGTGAAACAAGGTCACAATTGTCCCCACAGGTTGCTTTTTTTGAAATTTTTTTATGCTATTGTTATGGTGAGCTCATATCTAGGTGCTTTTGTGGGTTAGAACTTTCTATTTTTTGAGCACTGCTTTTATATTAATTAAATTCGTGCCTCCTTTCTATATTCATCCTTTCTCTAAAACGTTTTTAAAATTAATTTCTTAGGGCGGAAGACTCTTTTGAAACATTTTTCAAATATATCAGCTTTTTTGTTCTGCTCTTTTTAACTACAGTTTATTTTAAATTATCAATTGCCTATTAATTCGTGCAAATGTCACTTGATTCGTTGTGTGGTTCTTATATATTTTTTTAAATTGTTAAAGATTTTGTTGAGTAAATTTGTGCTCTAAAGATTCTCAAAACATTTATATTTTATTTTATTTATTTTTTTATTTAATTCCTGTGGCTTTGTGTTTGCTGTTAATCTAGCTGTAGCCCTATTTTCTATTTTTTAGAGCTATAATCGTTAGTAATGTAAAGTTTTCCGAAAGACCACAGGAAGTATTGAAGGCCACTGTGTTATTTTTTTTATTGCGATGGTGAATGGTCGACATAATTACTTGATCTGGCCTGAAAGCATCGAGCCCATGTTAATATAATGGAAACAGCCACTATGTAACCTACCAGCCGATGAAAGTGGACTGTAATGCGCATGATCTGTTGGAAGTTAGGCAACGGTGAATGATCAAATAAAACATGGAATTAGCATTCGCTTGCAAAAACTGTTAGAATAATTTAGTAGGCTTTTAGAAACGATGTAATAAATCCAGCATGAAAAAGGTATGGTATAAACGGTTCACACTTACCCGAGAATCTATTGAAAGTGTACGGCCTACAATCAACAAGAATAGAATTCCAAAATTTAAAGTATATGCAGTTTTGACAGAATATCTTGGCATGAACCGCATCGACTTTGTCAGATCCAACGAGGTAGTTATTCGCGATTTTCACGCAGGATTTTTTGGAATTTTTTTGAAAACGGCACTAGGAGAAGCGTGTAAGATCCCAAGGTGTTTATTTTGAAGGGGACTGGGGTTACTTACTCTGTTTTTTGTATCGCCCATTATTTTTTCTTATTGCTATTGTAAGTCTCGATACTTTCGGGACAGCCGACACATCTCTTACTCTTAACCGAGACGCAAATCTAGACCAAATTAACTTCGGAATTTATAATGTTAGAAATGTTAAGTAGTATATTCATACGTATCACTTCTTCAATGCTAAAAATCGCCCAAAAAGTGAAAATCATATATCACATAGAGGTCTATCGTTTTTAGAGATCTACAGTTTCGTGTATTCTTCAAAATTTGGTACCCATAGAAGATTGCTTCAGTTTAAAGTGATAAACACAAACTATTAAAATTAATTAATTAATTGGTTGAAGCATTGAAAGCTGTAAAGCTGAAAATGAAGGTTTAGCGGTTCCAATCTTAAATTAAGAAAGTATTCTTTATCAAGTTTTTTGTATCTGTGGATTCAGTATGGCAAATTTTATATGGGTATCTAGGTGCAAATATGTTTTCCATAAGTGCTGATGTTTTTGAAAAACTTTTACCTTCATGGGAAGTCCAAATAGCGTGGGATTCTAATTAAGTTATCATCTAAAGGCGTTCACATTATTATTGCTTATTGCTGGTGCAAATGAACTTATTTGTAATGAAATACCTTAATCGTGCTGGCATAACTAATCTCACAGGAAATGGACGTTGCATGATCTAGATACGGCACTTCTTATTCAGTGATACTCAGTAAAGACGAAGCTGAACTAAAATGCATAAATAGCATGCTAACGAGTTTACGTCAATAATTATGATGTCAATCTAGTTGGGGTTATTTTTTGCAGAGCCGGATACGTAGCATTAATTAGTAAAAGAGTAAGTGAACTTATTTTCATTGCGTATTGAATTGGTAAAATAGGATCCTATAAGTGGGAAAGATTGATTTATTTTAAAGCTCTAGAATGATATTATTTTAGGGTGAAATTTGCTTTGACTACTATGTCACCTTGCAGACCTATGAGCAGTAACCCAAGTTGGAATACTTGTGTGGGATGTAATTTCTACACGAGCAATAGAATAAAACTGTCCAGTACGTCCTGTTAGCGATTCTGGTGGCTCAGCATCTAGGGGTATTGTTTGATACCAATTGTCCCGGGGTAATGGGGTTTTTAGTGTCTGGGCCGATCACTCACGGTAAGTATTCATATTAAGAGCGAGCTTTGGAATTGTACAGTCCAAGCGAAGGCGACTGATGCGACCAAGGATTAGTTTTGGGAAATGGAATACAACATCGCACGCCGAAAAGGCGATAGAAATTATAGAGGAAGTAGGAAATATAAATTGCAACTGCTTGGCTTATCTGAAGCGAAGAAGAAAGGAATCGGAATAAAAATGTTGGATAAAGGCTGTACTATGAAATATGCAGGCGCACCTGTAGGAAACCGACCAAAGAAATAAGTAGGCATAATCCTAGGCAATGAACTAAATAAAAGAGCAACACAATAAGAATGCAAATTCTAGAATAATGACCATCAGTCTAAACTCCAGAAGAAAATAGGAATTATCCAAATTTCCGCATCTACAAAAAAATATACAAAGCAAAAGCAAACATATGATAATAATAATTCCAAACTGGATCGCGCATATACATAATGATAAAAAATAGCACGTGAACCTATGGGAATGCGTGGGTTACAAGGAGAAATAAATATAAATGGGGAGAGAATACTGACTTTTATGTAGTAAACCAGATATTAATAGAGAATCAAAGAGCATGATAGACTACCTAACGTACATAGAAGTATGAGAAACACAATTTATGACAAAAAAAGTAATTAGGGGTGCTGAATTAAATACCGAATACAGATTGGTGGTTGCAGATACCTACCAACATACAAAGAACAACCTTAGAACAGGCAAGCATTCACAAATATAGATATACTTACGACAAAATACTCACAAACATATTACTCTCTAAGTAAAAAAAGAAAAGGGGAAAAAACTCAGCTACCTAAAACAATGGATCTGTTTTCAAGGGACAACATTACAAACATCTAAAGAAGTAAGGCAAAATAACCTAAAAGGTAATAAATGATGATATAATGAAGTAAAACAAATAATTAAGGCCAAGAAAGTATACTTATATAAAGGACAAGACATGAATTATCTAACAAAGCGAAACCAGTTTTGAAAGAGGGCAGAAGCAAATCATATAGGACATCAGAAAGAATTCTGGAATGCTTTTAAGAGTCTAAGAGAGAAACACATGATATAAGGAATGTGAGAAGGATGAAAGGAGAACAAACAAACAAATATCATTCTGAAAGCAAGGAAAAAATTTTGCATGGCTAAATATAATTCCTAAGCAAATAGAATTAGAGAAGAAGTAAAAGGGTTTCCGAAAAAAAAAACAAAAAATGGAAAATCGCCTAAAGAACAAAACCAAGCCCCATAACTTATTAAGAAAGGAGGCTGAATAGTCACGAAATGGTCAGCAAGAATCTCTCAACAGGTACGAAATCAAAGACAAATACCAAAGAATTGGGGAAAAACCATTATCCTTATATTTAAAAATAGAGATTTTACTAAATGTGAAAATTATAAAGCTTCCTGTCTAACACCACATTAGAATATATAACTAGAAAAACGACTGGGTACTGGAATAGAGGACAAAATACACGATGAACAAAACATCCTTTCGCACGGGAAGACAAGCACAGTACAACATATGTACATTAAGAAATGTAGGTAAGAATAAATGGACAAAAGTCAGATTTCCAAATAACTGTGAGAATCAAGGAGGCGGTCTAAGCCCCTTACTATTCGTCATATATAAAAATTGCAAACAGCTTTAGAACAACCTAAATTCGATACTACATAAAACCTATTGTGGGCAGACACCATACTTGTAATATCAAGAAATCTGAGACAACCACAAGCAAATATAGATATGGAAAAACCATCTGAAATAAATAGGAACGATCATAAATATAGAGATAAGTAAAATTTATGTGAGTATTAAAAATAGAGAACGAAGGTTAGACGGACATAAATATAAGCGGAAACACTTTAGAGCAAGTAGAATATCTTTTTAATCGACAAAGTGGAACTAACAGATAAGAGAAAGTTTACTACCACGATAGCAACACACTAATAGGGAAAAAGAATTGACTACAAAGATAAAAATACACGTATAGGACCGTCTACACTTCCATATTATTATATGTAAGGGGGTTGTGGACAACAATAGACGAACATAGATTTAAATTAGCGGCAGCTAAAATGAGATATCTAAGGCAGATATAGTGGGAAAGGCAAGAAGATATACCAAACAGAAACATAAAAGACGACCCACAACAAGACTTTGTAGAGTATGGTATGGTATAGCTATATAATATATATGATCCAAATGAGAGGTGAAGATCGAGGACCAAGAGGAAGACCTACAATAGTATGGAAGGAGAATATTAATATATTACTAGAAGAAACGGAACAACCTGGCAACAACTGAGAATCCTAGATGGAGACAGAAGAGAATACAGAAAATGGTTCGATATTCCAACACCATCAACAAATGGAAAGAAAGAAAGAAAGTAAATGTATATTTATGTCCAGACAATTGAAGCGAATCATAACAATATTATAAAGCTACTTTTAGAAATCCACATGTATGTTTGTTCTGCCGTCTTTGGATTTATCGTTGCCACATTTTTGACGTCCAAGAAACCGTTGCTTCAAATAAGGACAAGCTTTCCACTTAGTAGATATTGAGAATAAAATGAACTGTGTATTGCATTCCAATGAAGTGCTGAATATTTTAATAACATACAAGGAATTTTAAACCACGAAATAAGTAAGAGATTAAAATTTTAATTTTGGGGGCTCTTGTATTCCTCCCGAGTCTTAATAGCTTGGAACTTTGCAACTCGGTTCGCTCCTTTCCCGGAATTATCGACAGCCCTGGCTAGATTGAAAAGTCGCGCCCAAACCGCGAGGAATCTAACACTGCCGAAAACGCACCGTCTGTTTAACTGCGGCCCTTGGGCTGAACCTTATCAGAAATTAGCTGGTGTCAGTCAGCAGGGAAATGGAAAGGGCAGCGCCGCGCGTGTAAGTTGGTCCCTAATGAGCTCTTCGCGGCGGCCGGAAGGGCGATAATTTATCAAAGCCTCCTCTAGGCAACTTACGCGTTTTATCTTTGGCCCGGAAGCTGAAATCCGCATAAATTGGCCTGTCGTCCCCAGGGGGCAATGGATTTTTCCGAGCTTTCGTGTTCGCGCTTAGTCAACGGGTGCAGATGGCGGAGCAGTGTCTTTATTTAACATATTGCTTTTGAGAAGAAGTTTTATGTAAGTGGCGTATGTACAAAGGGATGTAAATATAACTACAAATTAAAAGGCGGCCGTACGTTTCCCAAGATTGTTGTGAAATAGCGTTAACTATAAGAAGTAAGTCTGGAGTTCTTTAAATTTTTTTAAATAATCCTTTGTAGCATGTGCGTTGTTAAGAATAGTTGACTAAAATGGGATCAACACTCCTCCAAATTAAGGACTTAACTAAAAAGATGAGACTACCACATCAAATACTGATCTTTTAGTTGATAGATATTTAAATTATTGGAGATTTTTACTACTCAATGGATGTTGTAATACGTTGTAATGCATTTACAAGAACGCATTACGTGTAGTTCTAGACACAGACCTTAAGGTCGATTTCTCCATTTTCTTAGAACAACAAAATTCATGCCATACACTCTAATCCATTGGATTGAGATACGGCGAGTAGGGTGAACATTCTGCGGACGTGATGAAGTTTGGAGAATGCATTTTGTACCACTCCTGAATAGTTTTCACTTTGTGCGCCAGCGCAACGTCCCCTTCTCCTTGTAGAAGTGCTACGGACCAAGTCCTGCCATTTTGGCGACTGTGGGCTTGTTATAGCGGGAAGAACTCCTCATTCGTGAAAAGAACTCTTTCCAGCTCGAAGTTGAAGTTGGCGACATCTTGTTTTCTTCTGTGAGAAAGCTTTGGAGCTTGTAAGGCATGAGGTTAAGTTTCACCTTGACATTTCACGAGCAAGTTTCATCATCGAGGTTCCCGGACTCTGGTCGACCCTCTTCTTGATAACTTTTCGGTTGTTGGATGTGTTCACGGTGCGATCTTTTCTTCTTCCTAGTCTGTCACTTTCATAACCAAGCTCATTAAATCGCTTAATCGCTTTAAACATCGTCCATCAAGGAGTATGGAGCAAACGAATGGGTTCGCATGGACTCTTTGCTTGACGATAAAGCTCCACAATAGCATTACACTTTTTTGAGCTCTGATTTTATTAACAAAGTTGTTGTCTTTGACCTAGCATTCTTTATTTTTTTTAAAATATCTTTAGTTTATATTCCAAGAATATAGAGCAAATTTAGTATTAGAATTGAATGGATCAGTGAATAAGTGAATTGTCTAATACGAGAAATTGTTTAAGTTTTCAGTGGCCGATTAAATGGCTTTAAAGAGCTTTTTGGTATTGCACATTACACATATTGCGCCAAAAAATGTATTTAGTTTAAAACTTTGGAGACATTTTATAAAATAAACATTGGATGTTTAAATGGGTTTTCCTATAAACAGAACAATGCGCAACTACAAGGGTAAACCATAACATTTTGACTAACAGGTAACAACTTTATACATTCACCAAAAAAATTCAGTTACAAAACAACAAACCGTGCCAATGTTAAGAAACAAATCGGTCGAGGCTGTTTAAATTATAAAAAATTAACAGAACTTAATGGTAGAGACTCGTACAGTATCAAGAAGATTATTCTACGTGAGTGGTTAATAATTTAGATGACACGGCTGACGCCTCATCTAAGTTTGTAGACAAAAACTCAATTTTCAACGTCGTCCAATGTACAACTTTAAACGCAAACATAAATGTTTAAGTTCTTTGCTATCCTTTAATATGAGGTTTGGCAGAAAAATAATGAGACTAGCAACACTACGCTCGAACCGACAATGCAGCTGCTTCTCCTTTCACATGGCACTTAAAATAACCCCTGGCATAGACGCAGTACAAGTTTAAGCTTGTTACAGTTGAGAATATTGTGTTTGTGAGATGTATTACGAAACTTATGAAGAGTTGCAAAGGATTTATGGCGAGCATTTCATATCCACTCAAGTTACAAGTGTTTAGATGGCCATTCTAAAAGATCAAGAAGTGGACGATTAACTTGACACAGAAAGAGCTTCTACTCCAAAAATAAAAGACAATGTGAATAGTGTGAGCGCCGATTGACGTTGAATATAATCAGTAGTGAGTTTAATTGGAAGCAGTTTATCGTTACTTCCCCAAATAAGAAGCATTCCTATGCTTTCCCAGCGCCTCCATTCACCGAATCTCAATACTAGTGACTTCTGATTGTCTAATCAGGAATTGACGTTCTCTCGCTTTTTTCTTCATCGTGAATTTCCCTGTGAACACCTGTAAACACCCTACATCACTTGCGGCGTTTTTGATATTCATGCACGGCTCTTTACACACTTCTGTCAATTGGCGACGAATTTCGAGTGGTTTAACGTCTTTTGCATTCAAAAACCAAATAAGTGCGCGAACTTCGCACCTGGCCTTACCGACAAGCGAGAGCTCCATTATGAATGGCTGCCGAGCCAGAATTGAGCGTCCTGCAGGTTAAACGATGGTCTGCTCGAGAGTGGGGGAAGCAGCAAACACGGCAGTGTGGCCAACAATCGCGCGAAAATTTTCCCCGCGGTCCCAGCGCTTTGGAGACCTTATTTTTGGGATCACCCTTGTATAAACATTCTTGATTTGTGAAAAGAATGAAATTCACTGTTAAAATAAAATTAATCTCATTATTTTTCTACTAAATCTCGCATATATTTAGCTTTGCAGCGTATGTACCGTTTATTAAGACACCTTATTTTTCGATTGCTAGACGTAAAAAAATAAATTTTGATATAGGAAATCTCAAAGAAACTACATCCTTACTGGATTAACGGCATAAAAAAGACTTTTGGCTTATTGAAAACACTTTTCTGTAATTAAGATACTGTACGGGTAAGTCACACCCAATGTAACAAGTGATTATTGCCAAGTTATATTATGCAAGACTCTTTGATATATCAATAGCATAATTACGCGGGTATGCAACCTGCGCTATTAGTGGAGCCAAAAGGTTATCTTTCCATTTCATTTTATTTCACATTTATAAATTGAAATACTGGAACATTAAATCAACGCGCATGCAAGTGTTAATTGCGCGATAACCCGCGTTATCCAATTATTTATTTATTTCTATATTTAAAATTATCTTACAATAGCCGGACTGGACAAATTGAGTGATTTCCCCTGCGCGAGTGGGCTATTACGACCTTCTTTCCGGCTTTTGGGGGATGCAACCCCTGTTGCCCAAACTCATATGCGTAATAATCAGTCTTGACAAACATCATGCAATTTTCCCTTACAGCTATAGCAAACATTTTATCTCCATATTATCTGGAAACTCAACAACATATTTACACCACCACGCATCCCCATTATAAGAAACTTACAGAACTGGACCAAAATTACCTATAAAAGGGCCATAACTCACGACGAAATCGATTTCCAAAATGAACCCCAAAAGAGAACGAATGCGGGCTTAACGTATCTTCTATATCTAATCGCTATTCAGCCGTAAACAATGAGAACGATGTTGAATAACAGAAAACAAGCACCCACAACACCGAGGTTAAAATGTCAAAGCCTCTTCCAGTTTTCTTAACAGATGTAAAAAATATTTCACCATTTATACAACTTTAGAATAAATAGTCGAAAACCAATATGAAACCAAAGCCCTTGCTAAGTTTGAAACGTGGAAATTTTATGGAATAATCATAAAAGCTCTGTCCAACAAAATAAAACTGAATTTTACACTTAAAAATTAAAAGAAGAAGGAAGTTACAACGTAGTATCAAAAAAAAACATAAGTTACTTTATTGACGAAATGAAAGCGGAACTAGAGAAATTAGGACGCTAGGTCACAAATACCTGGAACAGGAAATAATATAACACAAAGTTGTCCCCTCCAATGTTTTTTTTTTAATTCAGACCGAACCCTAATACCAAAGAAACTTCCAATGTAGAATCGCGCAGTATCTAAATTTCAAAGGTATGAACGCACCAAAATCTGATTTTCTTCAAGCAATCAGCGTGTCACTACAGGACTGCCGCTTTCGAATACGTATTTCTTCCAAAAATGCAGTAAAAGCAGAACATTTGGAGACTACTGACATACCTAGTTAATTTTTGTATGATAAAATGCATTTTTCAACACTTTGATACTATAAAAGGATTCTTCGAATTAGCTTCTCCAATTTTAGTTACTTTTACCACTAAAACATAAAAAAGGGAAACCCTCAAACAAACACATAAACTGGGGTCTCTTAAATTATTTCGTTAATGAAAATCTAATTCGACTAACAAGACATTGAAGCTGCTGTAAAGTTATTCAACGATTCAATAAAGTAGACAGGCTGCAATGCAATGAAAAAAACTATCTTGAAATACTCAAAGATCCAAGATAAAAGATATGGCGACAACTTAATATAGCAACACGAAAGCTAAAACTACTCAAAAAGAATAAAAATAAATTTATTGAAACATTTCTAAAAGACTCTTACTTAAGCCATGGATTGCTCCCTCTGGAAGAAAACTGTACAAAAAGCCACAATGAAAAGGTATGTGTTTTTCAGAATACTTAACAGAAGTTTTTCATCCACATCCTTCAGACAGTGAATCCCATGAGGAGGACAACTTCACTCAAATATTAGAGATCCCCTGCCACTTGAACTGTGCCCGCAACCATTTAAATCTGCTAATCCTAGAGATCATTACTAAAATACCCTAAAAGAGTATCAGGTTACTATTTTATAACCGACAAGTTTTACACACTGGATATTACCCCGATGAAAAGTGACCGAAATAATACTTATTTTAAAACTCGAAAATCTCTCATAAACCAAAATCTTACCACACATTTTGTTTATTGTCACTAAAGTTTTCGAAGAGTTAATCACAATTATTGAGAAAAGTTAATTAATACCTACTAATCAGTTTGGCTTCAGAAGAACAAATACATCGAGCAGTACAAAAATAGATCAAACTTTTGAAAGCAAGCAAAATTGTTCTGCGGCATTCCTTGATATCTCAAAGGTGTTTCACAAAGCGCGAAATCATCCTAAAATCCTCCTTAATCAACACTTTCTGATAAAATACAAGTCTCCTCCCAATAAATATTGGAGTACCTCAAGGTGGTGTCCCTGGACAATTGCTGTATCATCTATACACTGCAGATCTAACGAATACTCCGGATGTCACAAAAGCAGCATTCGCCGATGATACTGCAGTTCTGGCCTCTGATAGTGTCCTAGCCAGAGCCTCACAGAAATTACAAATCAGCGTAACTGCTGTTGAAACGTGGTTCAAAGATTGAGAATTAAAGCCAACGAGTGTGAGTCCTCAATGTAACCTTTAGCAGAGAGAACCCACCTTCGGGTATTTTTACAAAATGAAAACAGCTGAAACTAATTTTATCAAAAATGTCTTGGTTACTGGGACGTAGGTCCAAGCTTTCAATAGACAAGAAACTTAAAAAAATTAAAAGACTAACGGTATTGCTGTTCCTAATAAGAAATAAAATAATTTTTTGGCCAGATTTGATAGGATAAATGATAAAGGAAACAGATTTGCTCATTTACTGTTCGAATGTCATTTTCCTATTTCTTGAATATCAAAGTTATCCAATGTTGGTTAGTCATATTTTTTTGTTAAGATTTTTTCAGTTTGTTTTGTATTATTTATTGTCTGATACTACAGGTAGTAGAAACTTTACGTCTGGTTTCTTTTTTTTTTTTTTTGAAGGGGAGGGGTCACAATTTTTACAAAATGTTAATCCAGATAGGATATCATGAAGTTTGCTTGGAATATATATAACTTCTTAACGTTGCATGAATGAAAAATATAGCTGACCTAAAAAGACTTCTAATGGTTTTTGTGGTAGTAGACTTTATCAACAATTTAGCGCTAACATATGAACTTCTATGAAGGTGCCACAATCAGTGTAGTAAGGTTTATGGATCTGAATACTGGGATCTAATTGGGAAAAATTTGAGAGGGTTTCTGCAAAAGTTCGATTTCGCAGTGTTCTAATTAGATGTGCACGAAAACATCATAGTTCGTCAACTTCTCATGAGTGAGAAGTCGCAAAATTTTTGAATTATTCTTGCAGAATCTCCCTCTATGTTTATCTCCTTTATGAGCTATCATATAAACTTTCTTTTTAATACTAATAACTTAAGTTCTAGTCATTCTGGTTCAGTATGTAGAAGCTGTCAAAAAATTTTTCTTTGCACTTACCAACTTGCTCTGCTTTTTGGGAGCCACAATTTTGCCAAATTTTTGTGCAGTTCTTACTAAATATTAGCTTATATTGAAAATGTTTGAAAAGAAGGCCTTATATTTATTAACTCTATATTTGCCACCTCATTTGTACAAGACCATTTGTTGATTTTTGACTGGTGTAAATGTAGCTTGGTATTACTTACAAAGAATTATTATGCTTCTAAATTTCATATCATTATTGTTAATTTTTATTTTAGTGTCTATATATTGCTAATATAACTTTAACCAGTTGAACCACCATTAAGGTGAAACAAGCTCAAATGTACTATTCATTAGATATTATTAGAAGAAGATTGTTTGTTAACCAAAAAATTGAACTAATTCATTTCTTAAATGAATAAACATTCCAGGTCTACGTCATCTGCAAAAAATTAGTTAAACAAAGTACAAGCCGTTCCAATTGCAACTAATTGACAGAAGTTAAATATATTCTTAAAATATCGCTTTCACTCTGATGATGATCTCTTCTAATCTTTTCAAAAAGTGATTAATAATTTGTACTAGTTTTGCCTTAGAAATTAAAATTAATTTTAGTTATTTTTCTTTCAAGTCTTTAAGATTCTTTGGACATCCTTAAATAGGTTGGTACACCACGATGTCTTTGGTTAGAACCCGCAATGAATCACCACCGATGTTCAAATAGGTGAACCATTACCAGTTCCTATTAGCCATCGCGTCCAGAGTTATGATATTTGGCTTCCAAACTCACTAGAAACGCCCATACTTTTTTGAGTTTTTGCGCAAACTAGAATTCACGCTTCTTAAACTATATAGCTAAAGAACTGATCCAATAATTTGCTTTATCTATTTAATCAGCGATTGTGTCAGTCAGAAAATATGGCGCAGCACTGTCGATGCAAGAAAAATCCTGTTATTATTGAGAAGTGCATATGTTTTTGAAGCTACGATACAAAAATCCAGTTGGTCCATATCGAGCAAGAAGGTAGTTGTGTACAAGGAGCAAGGTGTTTTTTAAATCTGGAAGGATTGAAAACGCCGGATAAAGCCACACAATGGTTGAAGTTAAAATATTATAAGTAAGGCAGAAAGTTGCATGTAGCTAACAGATAAGAAAAATAGCCATACACAAAAGCAACAGGCCAGATACTGTACGTTGCAGTTTGCATAGCGGCTTACCTCCATTGACTACAGAACAAATTGAAATACACGAAGAAGGGTCGACCCTTTGAGGTGTAAAACCGGGGGCAACACTTATCGTGGAAGGAAAGCAACCAATATGGAGAATATGAGAGGCTGGAACAAATAGCTAATGACATCGGTGGAATAAAACTAGAAAACAAATAACTGGAAGACAAAATGGAAAAGCATGATAAAAGGGTAGAAATCTTAGAGAAAAGAAAGAAGGATTTAGTGATAATGGGAGTGGTGAATGAAGACGGAGAAGAGGAGAACAAGGCACTGGGAAAATCTCAATGCTGATGAATAGGGGGTGGAGATTGATAAAGATAAAGATCTAGAAGACTGCAGAATATTAGGGAAATATACAAGGAGACGGGAGTAAGACCATTATTAATTAGACTTGGAAAATATAACAAGAAAATAGAAATACTAAAGCAAGCCAAGAATCTGAAACACGCCTAAATATGATGATTACCCCAAACAAGTACAGGAAGAACGGAAGAAACTAATTCCACTTATGAAGGGGGCGAGAGAAAAAGGACAAAGCGCAGTCAAAATATAACAAGCTAATAATAGATAACGAAGTGAATGGTATAGCGAGAAGTGAAGCTGTAAAACAACAACAGTTGCAAAAGGGAAGGGAAAGGAACAAGCATTAATAAAAAGAAAATAGTCAGTGAAAGAACACTTACAGAAGACCCACTAATAGCACAGAAAAATAACGGACTAGAAAATAAGGGAAAGAGGTAACAACATAGGCAATGGACCAAGAAAATGATTTTAAAAAATAAACGAAAAAGCAATATAATAAAAATAGGAAAATAGAATGTTCAAGGAGCAAATCAAAAGGGTAAACTTAAATAACTAAGCGAAGCGTTGAAACAAAGGAACATATATTTTTTAGCAATACAGGAAATGAAACAAAAAGAGAGCAGTGCAATGAAAATAGGCGATTACATAGAGAGACTAAACAGTTACCAAGATCGCGTAGAACAAAAACTGATTCAGGAAAATGAGAATAACAATTTCAATAAAAAATAGGAAATAGTAGGAGCCATTTTATTAGGGGCAAAAGTATTGGAAACAAAAAAGAAGAAAACAGAAGAGTGGTTTGGATGAAGTCTGCAAAAAAGTTCTAAAAGAAATAGCAGAATTAAAATTGAAAATGTTAAGAGATAACTCGGAAGAAAATAAAAGGAAGTACCAGATAACAAAAAGGAAGGCTAAGCAAACATGTAGATGAAAGAAAAAAGAATGTATGCAATTAAGACTGGAAAGAATGGAAAATAATCTCCAAACAAGGATATTAGGAAATTCTCTAGGGAAGTTGGAAACTAAAGAAAAAAAAATCCTACGACGACGATTTTTATAGAAGAAAGAAGAAATATGGCAAAATTATTTCGAAAACATGTCTTACGAAGAAGAAAGAAGCAGAGCGTACAGATTGAACTCGGTACTGAAGAAACTCACATATAAAATCCAGAATAAAATTAATTTATAAGAGTTATAACAAAGCTAAACACTAATAAAAGTCCATGTGGAAATGGAATTTGTGCGGAAATGTTAAAATATGGGGGAGAAAGGATGAAGAAATGTATTGTTCAAATAACAAGAGAAGTATGGAAAGAAGAGAAAATTATCCAACTACTGGTGAAAAAAAGCGACAGGCGACAGTCAAGAATCTGACAACTACCTTTGGAATTAGCCTTTTAGATGTTGTTTATGAGATAATAACTATATTAATCAAGGAAAAACTGGAAGGAAGTTTGGAAAATATAGTTGGAGATTACCAGGCAGGTTATAGAAAGGGCAAGTCAGTGGTAGATCAAGTACATATCGTAAGGCAAATCCAGGAGACCAGTAAAGAGATCAGGATGACAATGGTGGCACTTTTAAGAAAACATATGACTGGATAAAAATACACAAAATTCGGGAAGTCTTGCAAGAATTTGGAATAGATAGAATGACTTCCAAGTAATTCAAAATGCAAGGTAAGAGTAGAGGGTTTTGAAATTACGCGAGGATTAATACAAGGAGACCCACTCTCGGCAGTTTTATTTAATTCAGTTTTGGAAGCCGTTATAAGAAAAAGTGAGCTGCAAACAAAGAAAGCATATTCTCCAAAAGCCGTCATGTATGGTGTATGCGGCTGATGTGATGCTCTTGACTAGAAGAGAGGGAGATTTGAAAAGTGTGACGAGGAAATTTGAAATAGAAGCGAAAAGTTTGGGGCTGCAAATAAATTACATTGAGACGAAATTTATGAATTTAGGAACATAGAATAAAAGGGGGGGGGGGGAGAATACCTAATTCTAGAAGAAGAACAAGTGTTGAAACAGGCTAAAATAAAAAGAGTAAAAAGTTTTCTCTATCTGGGGGCTGTCTTCCACGAAAACACAGATTAAAAAAAGGCTCAACAAGTACTGGAGCTCTCATGAGCTCTCTAACGTCAAAAACGGTATTAAGAAGCACAAAACTCAGAATTTATAAGATAGTTAACCGGGCAACACTAAAGTTTGCATGAGAAACGTGGGCAATTACTAAGAGCGTATTAGAACAAATAGATATATGGGAAAGAATGACCTCGAGGAGAATATTTGGGGGGAAGAAAGTGCAAGAGGTGTGGGAGAGAAGAAACATTTGGGAGCTGTATGAGTTTTATAATGAACCAAAACTACATATCAAAAGTGGTCAAAGCCCAGAGAATTCGATGGATGGGCGTATTTCACGGGCAAAAGAAGGAAGAATGATTAAGGAAATTTTGAACACGCAAGCTATACCAGGTGTGCCGGAAAGTCTTTACCGGTTTTTCTTTTTTTTTTGGAAAAAATGCATAATTTTCGATATAATGGAATAATTTATTTATTCAAAATATTGACCATTTAATTCTGCACATCTTGCCCATCTTTCAGGCAATTTATGAATCCCATTCCAAAAAAATTGTTTTTCCTGTGAGCGAAACCATTCGTCGATCCATTTTTTAACTTCTTCGAAATTGGCGAAGTGCTGCTCTGCTAATGCAGAGCCCATTGATTCGAAATAAATCCACTTTTCATCATCCGTCACTATTCGATGCAGAAATGACTTTCGATCAAACCTTTGAGGCGACACTTTACAGACAATTTTTCGATTTTCCATTTGTCTGTCATTCAATTGATGTAGCACCCATCTTCCCATATTTTGGATATTCCCCATCGACCGTAATCGGTCGCTAATACTTTCTTAGGCCACATGTAACGCTTAACTCCTGCATCTTCAAGCTTTTTCGGTCTGCCAGAACGTTCTTTGTCTTCCACATCGAAAACACCATTTTTGAATTGTCGAAATCACCCTTCACTTGTTTTTATGGTTGGAGCATGCTCGCCGTATGTTTGAATTAGCAAACGATGACTTTCAATGGCTTTTTTTCTTTTGATTAAATAAAAAAAGTAATGCATGCCGAAAATGCACGTTTTTAGGCACATAACTTGACATTTTTGAAGAGGTATAAATATATGATGGTGATACTTTCACAAAATATAACCTACGACGTTGAAGCTTGATGTCTGTAGAATAAAATGAACCCGTGTCGAATCTGTATATTAAGCCTAGCGACACCTATCGGAAAAAACCGGTAAAGACTTTCCGGTACACCTGGTAAATAACAGGGGGAAAAGAAGACCTAGGGTTAGCTGGAAGCGACAAACTGAGGAGGACTTGGAAGCAATGGGAGTTAGAGGGTGGAGAAAAGTAGTGCAAAAACTCTTGAATGGTAGTTTTAGAAACCTTGGGTCAATAGGCCTGTTGTGCTTATATGTATGTATTGTCGAAGTAACTGATGGCACACCAAAATGTAAGTTACTTCGAGTGTAGAGGGCGCATTGCTGTGACTTCATCTTTCTAAAATATGTGTTGTTTGATAGCAATATACAGTTTAGAGTGCATTTTTATGTCACTTATTTCTAAATGACAAATGAATTATTATATAGGATCTATGGAGTACGGAAGATTAGGTAGATAGTTTCAGTCAAGTGCTGAAAAGGTTAAAGGTGCGTCATTGCTGAACCAAGAGAATTTGCGTGTTAACATTCTCAAAGAGGATGCAACTCTCATTTCCAATAACTAATCTTGCGTGGAGGTTGCTTTCTATCAACTGATGCGGTATCCGTACAAAAGTATCCTCCAATTTACAAGCGATGTATCGTTGATCTTCATCAGTCATAGTCTTGATAGGGAAGGCCCATGTCTATTGGATGGATGTCCATTGCAGCCTTAGCCTTCTGAATTAAAATTGAAACTCCAGAACCAATTATGAACATTTGTGGTGTAAATTTCTTTTGCAGCATCCTCAACACTGTTGCCCTTTTTAACACAATGGAACTTTACTGCAGTAGCTGGATGACGACTGAAAAGAACTGACTGAAAAGATTGACATAAACATTTAAAGGATAAGGTTGCGTGTTTATAGGAACGTTGCCAGATGAAGCAGGTGTGTGCATGTCGTGAATCTTTTGGGGCAATCTTATACATCCTTTTGTTGTAACGAAACAAAAGGATACTCAAATAATCTACTAAACACAAAAAATTAATGGAACAACTAGATGACCTAGAACGTTCAAAATAATTTTCAGCGAATCTGTGGGCGCAATGCGGCGATTTCAGCTAATTTAGCCCAATGATTTCCTCGCCGTCGGCCTGGAAAACTTAGACTTTCCCCTACACTTCCAGCCGCCGTTTGTGGGGCACGCGCTTCATTCCCACGAAGAACTGCGGAGTCCGGGGCGCCGCCGGGGGCGTAGCTGCTAATGTCTCATTTGAATTTTAAATTGTATTTGACTTTAATTGCGGCCCCGCTCCCGAAGACTGCAATCAGGCTAAATCGGCGCTACAATGCACTCGCACACACGCCAGAACAGATTACATCCGGCTGTGCCGGTATTTTTAGCCCGACCAAAATAATATCGCACTGTCTCGGCGGAGAGCCACCAATCAAATCAAGTGGTGCTGGCTTTGCAGCGCGGCAATCGCAAGAGGCTTTCGTTCGGAATTACCGGTCCCGGAATGATGCGATGGAATTCGCAGTAAAATGTAGTTCTCCGTTCTGTTCAGTGGACCTGAAAAAACTATAGGAGCAGCTAGTTGGAAAGGAGCCAAGCAAATGAGTGCTGAGGAGATAAAGATGAATCACCAACTGGTTTGAGACCTCAATTATCCCTTCTTGAACTTACCATCCCTTTGTATTTATTTTTAAAATTTTGTGTTTAACTGTCTTTTTGAACACTGAATAAGCAAAAATAAGTTTTTGTGTGCTGTCTGTCTTGCAAACAGAATTTTTTTTCACGTGTTTATTTCTCTGAATATTTACAATCTGTTAATTATATTAACATTCAGTAAATTATTTGAATTTTACATAAATGAGGAAGCAATACTCAAAAGCGTTACTTCTTATCTTATAATAAATTATGTGTGCGTAAACTTGAGATTAAACTAAAATTAGAAATTCTAAAAAGTAATCTTAGGTAAACCTATTAACCAGGTCTAACGGGTCGAACCTTTGGAGTCGTTTGTCAAAGTGTTGTTCTAAAAGAGCAGCAGCTAAATCATTGGGATGGGCACTAAGTTTTGTTTGGTAGTTGGTACTTGCACGGAGAATTTGTTCCTTAACTGAAAGAACGGATGGATCTTGTTGTAACAGCCAATGAGGAACGTACCTAGGAGCATTGGCTATCAACCGTATTACTTTATTTTGGAATCTTTGCAAAATCTCTAGGTTGGAATTAGAAGCAGACCCCCATAATTCGATTCCATAGGTCCATATTGGTTTCAAAATTGTTTTGTAAAGTAGTATTTTATTTTGAAGAGATAATTGAGAGTTCCGTCCTATCATCCAATACATGGAGCGGAGTCTTAACCCAAGTTGTAATCTTTTCTTCATTATATTAGTCTTCCAGGTTAAGCGTCGGTCTAAATGAAATCCCTAGGTATTTTACTCTATCTTGTTGTGGTATAAGTGTTATTTAATGTTGCTGATGGACAGGTTTCTTTCCGTAGAGTGAAGGTTATTTGTGCTGACTTTGATTCATTCACATGTATTCGCCATAATTTGTGCCGTTTTTCTCTTTCTGAGATTGTGCTGGAGTATCTGGGATGCTGTTTGGCGATCATTATGTGATGCAAGGATTGCGGTATCATCTGCATATGTTGCTGTTGTCAGTGTTTGAGGTGTTGTTGGCAAGTCCGCTGTGTATAGAAGGTATAGAACAGGACCTAGAATGCTGCCCTGGGGAACGCCTACTTGAATTGGCCTTATGGACGATTGTGCGTCTTTAAATTTGATGTAGAAACTTCTACCCGACAGGTATGTTTTTAGCAGCTCATAGTGTTCTGGTGGTAGTGCCTTCTTTACTTTATATAACAATCCGGTATGCCAGACCTTGACAAAGGCCTGGCTAATATCTAGGAATAGGACGAGCAGTATCTTTTAGGTGCAGATCATGATTTATTTTTGTGACTATTCTATGCACTTGTTCTGTAGTGCCATGACCTTCCCGAAGGCCGAATTGGTGCCTTGGTATAGCGTTTCGTTGGTTTAGTATTAGGTTTTATCTTGTGCAGGAGTATCTTTTCAAAAACTTTGGACAGGATAGGTAGCAAACTGATCGGTCGGTATGAGGTGACCTCTTCTGGGGTTTTTCCAGGCTTTAGTACCATCACAATTTGCGCCACTTTCCACTGATCTGAGAACGTACGTAAACGAAGGGTGGCATTAATTATGTAGGTTATAAGTTTTGTTGCCTTTTCTGGTAACTCTTTTAGGATTTTGGCTGTAATTAGGTCGTAGCCTGGGGATTTTTTTGAGTTAAGACCTTTTATAATAGCTCGGACTTTATTAACTTTTACAGGTTTTATAGGTTGGCAAACGTTGTTAGGCTCATTGAGGGTTTGATGTATAAGTGTTTCTTCATTTACGTGGCAGGATCTGTCGTATGGTTGGAATACTAAAGTCAAGTGATCTGCGAACGTGTTCGCCTTCTCTTTATTAGTTCTTGCCCATGAGTTGTCGTGTTTTCTAATGGGTGGAACTGGAAGCTTTGATGTTTTCAGTTTGTTCGTAGCTTTCCATAAAGAGTAATTGGTATCCTCTGTAGGTGTTAGCTTTGTGAGGTATTTTTGCAATTGTTGATTTTTTAATTCCCGAGTAGCTTGATTGAGTGATGTTTTATTCCGAGGATTTCTTGTGGTTTGCCAGATACTTCGTAATCTTCGCTTTTCTTGTAATTTTTGTTTGATAATTGTTGGACAGGATTCTGAAACTTGTTGAGTTTCGTGGTCTGGAGTAGCCTCCCAAGCCGCATTTTGTACAGTCTGGTTAAAATGTTCAATGGCACTGTATAGATCGTATTCTGTTTTTAAGGGGATGTCTAATTGTATTCTTTCTGTAATTAATTCCCGAAAGTAATTCCAGTTAGTGTTTCTAGAAGATAGTGTTGCTGGCTTTTGGACTTTTAGTACTTCTGTACTATATGTAATAAGCACTGGTGAGTGGTCAGAGGACAAGTCCCAGCAAGAGTGAGCTCTTAAGTAGTTTGACGAGACTCCTTTAGTGACACAGAAGTCTGGTAGATCTGAAATCTTGTTGAGTTCTGATGGCCAATACGTGGGTTCATGTACTTAGGTGGTGTAAGTTGTGCTCTTCCATTGCTTTGTACAACTCTCTTCCGCGAGTTAATGTTACTCTTGATCCCCATATCTGATTTTTGGAGTTGTAATCGCCATCGGCTATAAACGTGGGCCCAAGTGTATTGAAGAAGGATGCAAATTGTTGTTTTTTAATGGTAGGTCGTGGCGGGCAGTATACAGAAGAGAAGATGATATCTGTTTTTCTCTTTTACTGCAATTGTGGTAGCTTGGAGATATTCGGATTGAAATTTTTGTAATTCATAATGTTTGATTGAGGATTTTATTATGAGTGCGGTTCCTGCATGAGCAGTGCCATCAGGATGAGGGGTCGAGTATGTTGTATACCTTGGTATCTTCAGATAAGAGTTAACTGTGGTATGGGCTTCTCATATTAGCATTATTTAACCTCCTGGCTATGTTGAGCAAGGCCGTTGGCGTTCCATAGAGCAATCTTTAGTATATTAGGCGTTGTGATTCATTTTGCTGATCATGGTGGTAAGCAGGTTGAGTATAGTGTCCAATCTTTCCATGAGTTTGGTCATAAGCGACTTCAGCTTGTTATCTGTTTGTAGTTGAGATGGGATTTGCACGGGTTGTTGTGGGATATTTGTTTTATTGTGATCTGGCATATTGTTTGATGTTTTTTGAGCATACGATACACCTTGTTGTACATAGTTGGACTGGGGCGCAAGGAGGGATATTTTCTTTGTATTTCTTTTGCAACTATGCAGCCGCGATGGTTTGCTGGGTGGCTGCCCTGACAGTTAATACACTTCACATCCTGGCTTTTAACTTTTTTTTCACAGTTTTGCGTTTGCTGTTCACCTGCACATTTAACGCACCTTGGTGTCCTGTTACAGTAATTTTTTGAGTGACCGAATCTTTGGCACTTTTGACATTGAATTATTTCCCTTTTGATTCTTGGTGGTTCGAATTTTATTTTAGATTTCATTAGAAATTCTATTTCGAAGATTTTTTTATTGTTGTCGAACTGTTCTAGTTCTACAAAGAACATTGGTAATGGATTTTTGGTGATTCTGTGTCTGATATTATGAATGTTCAGAACATTATGTCCATGCTTATTTATTTCAGCTGCTAGTTCTTGGATATCAACTGTGGGGTGCATATCCCGTAGTACAACTTTGTACTTTATGTTGTCCTTTTATTGGAATGTATGAAATTCCGTGTTATTTTCTTTAAGAATTTTGATAATTTCACAATAATCAGTACCTTTGTTTAGTTGCACCTTTGCTTATGTGTTATTGATTAGTTTAACAACGTAATTGTTTTTGGTTTTTTCTTCCAACATGTCTGTTAAAGGTTTCAAATTATTTACGCCATAAATAAATATAGGCGGCGGTTTTATTTCTTCTGTCTCTTCTTTAGGATTAGAATCCGCGAGAGGTTGGTATTTATTAAAGGTAGATGTGGCTTTAAGCCAATAATCAGATATTTTTGTTTGCTTAGGATCGCGGAGTAGTTCGCAACCATTACGTTTTGTTCTTCGTGCGTTTGGAATTTGCCATTGATCGTCGGGAGTTGATTTGATTGTTGCATTAAGTATGTAGGATAAGTGTGTTGGGACTGCGAAGGAATTTTGATGAGTGGTTGTAGAAGTTGAGATTGAAATTGTTGCTGTTGTTGTTGCGGAGGTATTTGTTGATATGAACCAGGATTGAGATGCTGATCAATTAACATCGGTGTTGGGGGAGGGTATTGATACCCGTAATTTGGCGCGCCATACATGGCGGCCTTAATTGTTGAGCACTTGTTAGAAGTTCGATTTTTATATAGGTATCGGTGAAATATGTTAGTTATATGTACAAATATTAATGTATGAATTTGAATTTAGAAAGTTATCGGCTGACCTTTGATTAGCTATCACTCGGCGGGCCGGCAGATGAGAACACACAACCAACGAAAGTCAAACGCTTGCAAACAGAATGGAAATTTTGAGTTCTTGAAATGTACGACCTTTACGAACCGATTCACATCATAGAGTAAAACCTACGGTGAAGCAAAAAGAAAGTTCTTTGCATCCAATGAGATTCCAAGTTGAACAATCGTGTTCTACAAGTAACAAACTGAAAAACTACTAGTGACTCGAAGTTTACAGAATTATTTTTTCTTTTTGAAGAAAAAGATCAATAGAGTTCTGATGAAAGAATCTTTAATTATGCTAGTGATTGCTACAGATCCACCATAGCGTTGCTTTGGGGTTTGATCTTTTTTGTTCCTTCTCTCTTTTATCTTTTTTGTTTTTACTACTATCACTAGTAGTTCATTCATCAGTTTTATCAAGTTATTATCAAGTTCTTCGCTGTTACCTTGCTCTTAGCAACAAACTTTTGCCAAATGTTCTTTTTCATTTATTTAATCTTTATATGGTTTGGCAGCTCTCTTTATTTCTCTTATAACTTCTTGTGTGTTTTTCTAAGTTTTGTTTTTAACAATAGCTGAACTAACAGCTAGTTGCAATTTGTATAATTAGCTTTATACATCATGCTAATGAAGAATATTTGACCAATAATTAAAAAAAGATGTCGTTAGAAAGCTATCGATCTTCGAGTTTGTAAGAAATGTCATATCTAATATAAAAATCTTCCGTAAAAAATTAACAGTACATGTGGACCACTTCAACAAATGTCCAGAGCGAATGTACATGATATGTCTGGAGGAAACTGTACCCGATCCTGATACTCGAGCTTTGTGAAGATTGTTTGGTATGAATTTGGATACAGAGAAGCTGCAAATTTTAAATGCCAACTGGTTCACTGGTACTTCTAAGGTGGGAATTTTTCAATGGACGGAAATAACACACCTTGTCTGTCAGAGAATTTATTTTTTAATATGATAACGTAAAAAATATTATTCCAATGAGTTATGAGTGCCTGTTAAGAATTGGACAAAAACTAGAAGTCATTTTCTTAAGGAGGTCAAAAAGTAGTACGAAAGAAAGGCAATGAAGGCTAATCATCAGTCAAGTAAAATAAATGTAACCACATTTTCAGTTTGGATGATCTGCTCAAATCTATAGGTGGACATGTAGTCTTTAGCCTTTTTTAATAATATACACGTTTACTGCTTCACATATTGTTATTTTTCGATCTTTTCCTTGGATCCTAATCCAACTATTTGCTTTACTATCCTTTATTACTTAGTATTCAAAGTTTATCTGTTGTCTCATCTGTTATATTTTTCTTTTTGATGTCTTAATTTTTGCAGTTCTTTGGAAATCAAATGTATCGTTTTGGTAATTCTTTCTTACAAGATTTCAATGTTGTCTGGACATCTTTGGCTGGGGTGGTACTCAATATCTTTGGTTAGACCCCATAATGAATAATTACAGGGGTTCAAATCAGGTGAATGGGCCCAATCTTTGGGTTTAGGTCCAGAAATAAGATGTTTGACCAGAAGATTCTTGAGAAGATGTACATATTTTCTTAAGTTTGATGGACTCTGGTGCCATCTTGTATAAGTCAGAATCCAAGTTTAATCGAATTTCGACCAAACTTTTTTCCTTATATATCTGACCAGTGATTGTGTTAGAAAATATGATCCAGCAATACCAAAAATAATTCTCTTTCTGTGTAGAGGACAACTGTGACTTCGGGTTTTTTTGACCTCCATATATATTAATTGCGACTGCTCACAAATCCCCCCAAATCATTCGCCTAAAATATATGTTTCTGTAATCGATTTGATTAGATTCACTCATTTGTGCCAAAGTAATGGCAAATTGATACCGATTTTCATTTCTTTTGTCACTCCACTGCTAAAGAATTTTGTAAGTGAATAATTCTAAATCTTGTCCAATGATCCAGTGAAGAGATATTCTTTTGATTTAAGGTTCTTACAGTTGTTGGTATGTCTTGGTAATGTTTTCGAACTTTTTCGATGTTTTCAGGTTTCAATCTTACTATTTGCTTTATTCTATTATTCTTTATTATTTAATATTGGGTGTCTATCTGGTATCTCAGCTGCCATATTTTTCTTTTTGATGTCTCGATTTTGGCATTCATTGTCTATTTTTTATGTTTGTTATTTTGTATTATCTCTTTTGCGAATTTTTTGTATATTTGTTGTTTCTTCATTATTAGATGCAAGGAAACACAATGGTTACCAAGCTCTAATTAGGAAATTAAAGTATTAGGATAGCTACAAACATCTATTGAAGTAGAACATTCTATAAAGCAAAGTGATAAATGATGAACGTCCTAGTAAAAAATATTTAGGTATAAATAAAGACGTATACACGTGCTTCGTAGATTTTACAGCGAAAAACATGAGCAACTTCTGTGTGTGTTGCAGAAACTCAACTTTTACGATAAAAGGATAATATTTAATTTCTACTGGAAGCAAACTGTCAGAAAAATACAAGAATTCTTTTACGGAATAAGTCAGTATCCAGAAAAGAGCTTTCTTAAATGCTGTTTAATATCTATCTAGAATATATATCTCAAAAAGCCTTTAAATGGGGAGCTTGTAGACCTATTAATAACTGATTGCAAACAGCCCAGAAGAGTAATTGTTGAAGTAATACTTGGCACTACAATAAATGAAACTATCAAACACAGAGACGAAATTATGCCAAGAATTGAACAGGTCAGAGAAATTAAGGAATCTACCAACAGCCCATGACTTTTCATCATTCCCAGTACTACTAAATGGCTTCGAAGAATGTACATTAAATAAATAAGAACTGGAGAGAATGGAATCATTTGAGAGGTGGTTGCATAGACGCCCAACTAAAATTTCCTGAATGGATTATGAACTCTATATTTCCATGTTTTTTATGGCTTACCTTTTCTTCTTCCATTAGAAGGAACGTAGTTTAATTCTACCTGCTATTGTTCGCTTAAAATTGGTTTGTTCGCGTAGGACTCTTTGTCATATGATCCATTTGTGGGATCTTTCAGAATCGTTTTAAGAAATCTATTTCTACCACATTCAGTTTTTCTTAGTTCCTATTTGTACGCTATATGTAGTAATATGTTTCACGACGGCACAATATGCGTTTACTTTTATGTTCAATCGGATGCTTGTCGACCACAGAATGCCATTGAGTTATTAGACTGCCCTGGGTTATTCTGACGTCTACCTTCTCATCATTAGTACTGTTGCTTGTAAATAGGCTGCCGAGATATTTGTATTTATTCCAATACTTTATAACTCCAATTACGAGGTTTTGTTTTAGTCAGATTTATTTATATACCTCATTTTCAGTCATGTTCGGCGCGCTAAGCGAGAGGATCCAGCGTCGTTAAATACGTCTGGAGAGGCAGGCGTGTAAATAGCCGCTCTCGTGGTGCGGTGTGGAAACGTAGTACGGCCCGTATTGGAACGTCAACCGATAAGGCCAATATCGTCCCTTAAACGGCCGTCGCGTAAGCGGATGGGGGCGGCTACCGATATCAACCAACGAGTAATGCCAAATCGCTCACCTGAATCGGCTTCTGCTTCGTAGGCGATGGTTCCTCGGTGGCCACCTTGCCGCGATGCGGATCTGGTATCTGCGGGATGATAAGACACGACCGGCCTGGTCGCGCTGCGGGGTGCGAACGTTTCTTGCGGGGTGAAGACACGACCGGACTGGTCGCGCTGCGGTGCGTGAATATTTGCGGGGTGTTGAGACACGACCGAATTAGCCGCGCTGCGGAGTGTGTATATGTCGACTGAGCAAAAGCCCATGCCGTTCTGTGTGCGATGGCAAAACGTGGCAGATATCAAAGGCCCGCATGCTGCCGCGATATAAAGCGGTTCAAGGGCGAAAAGGCCGCCACACCAACGTCCATCCCTTTCCTTCAAGTACTGGGTTGTCATTGTTATGGTATTTAATTTTCAGCGTCGTCTTACACTTGCAAAATATTGCTGCAAGATATTTAGAGAACTTATATTGGATGGAACGAGCAGGTGACATCTGATCTAGCAGTAAAATGGAGGAGTTTTTTGAATCAGATTGTAAAGATCCCAGATGAAAGGATAGGACAATGCTATGCTCCTCAAATATTCAAATGCAATGGTCTGCAGCTACATGTCTTTTATGATGCCAGCCAACAAGCCTTTTGTGCAGTGATCTATCTAAGAGCGAGGTTGTCGAGCGGAAGCTTTATCATCATCGTGGTAGACAAGTCCCATGTCTCA
The DNA here is from genome assembly GCA_036346155.1 of Sinelater perroti. NCBI lineage: Eukaryota > Metazoa > Arthropoda > Insecta > Coleoptera > Elateridae > Sinelater > Sinelater perroti. The sequence goes on from JARFIY010000037.1 coordinate 557,947, forward strand.
CTAATTAAGGCGGTGTTCATTCCGAGGTTGGAGCTGCCCGGATAGTTGACCACATAAAGAAGAAATTAGATCTGAAGATGAACACGACGGTGATGTGGACATATTCCCGAAACGTTCTGTGGATCCTAGTCGCTTTAAGCAGTACGTAGCATACCGGATTGGCTAAATGCTGGAGTTGACGGATGTATAATGATGGCGATGGGTTCCACCCAAAGAAAAAGGTGCAAATGGCGGAACTAGGATACGACACCTACAGAAATTACTCCAAAGCGTAGGTGGTTTAATGGACCATCATTCGGACCCAGGAAGAATTTTTCAGTGACGAGTTAGAAGATTTTACAGCTGGAAGGAAGACGAAACACTCACGCCTAATGAGATTTTCTCCATGTCTGAACTATGGTGTCATTTCCCTCATTAGCTGCATCAAGACTGAGAAGTGCTGTGAAAAAAGTTGCAAACGAGTGTTTGGATTGCTGCATGAGGAGAGCCAAAGTAGTTCTACCGGAGATGGTGACCCTTCCAGAAGTACGAGTTAAGGTGCCGGAGAAACCGCTCACAGTTGTGAGATTGGATTACGTTGGACCTTTAAAAGTGAAACATAGAAGGAAGACGGAGCTACGTTATGGAGCGCTATTTACCTGCCTAAGCACTCGAGCTGTGCACATCGAAATTGCCCACTTTCTATGAGAGATGACATAATAATGGTTATTAACCGTTTTATGTGCCGGCGAGGAGACCAAAGGAACTCTGGAGTGATAACGAGACGAATTTCGTGGAGCTGACAACGAGTTGAAGAAGGCGCTGAAGGAGATACATCAGTCCAAAATGATGGACAAGTTAGTCAACCGGGGAATAAAATGGAATTTTATCCCACCGGGAGCTCCTCATATGGGAGTGGCTTGGAAGCGTGAAGACTGCAATGGAGGTTGTTCAGAGGAATAAAACATTGACCGATCAAGTTTTGCTGACTATGGTTGCAGAGGCTGAAGTATTGGTCAACAGTCGTCCATTTGCTAGCGTATTATGTTACCCTCAAGTATTACACAGCCACCTGGCGAGTTTGTGTCACAAGAAACGATAGAAGCATATATAAGTCTTAGCATCTCATTTTTAGAATCGGTAGTTCAAGGAGTACTTACCCAGTTTGCCATTGAGGACCAAGTGGAATAAAAGTACCCCAGATGCCACTTGTGTACATTACGAACTTCAATCAGCAGAGGAATAAGTAGACGAAAGGAGTTGTGGAGGCTGTGTATCCAGAGAAAGATGGAATTATTCGTATCGTGTATGTTAGGACGATGATAAGAATCTTACGCCGCCCCGTAGTAAAACTGTATCGAATAGAGTGCTGGAATAAATGAACTTGATAGAAGCCAGCGTCATTAAATACGTTTGTATACATACATAGTTTCACTGCTGTTTGTGTGACGGAGTGAACAATGTTGTATTGTTATAGAGCAGAGTTTCATCGGTGCAGTTTGTAAGTTTCTAGTCTGTTCTTGTTTTCGGAGTAAAACATACGTTCAGTATTGTGGTTAAATTGTAACGCTCCGTGTCCTGTGTTCTTGTCCATCTCTTTCCTTCAAGCGCTGACATTAGTTGAAAATAATTAATCTTCTTGTCTTAAAGGATATGCCCTCTTTAAACCAGGTCGACACCAAATAAGAGTGCGTAAAGACAGTCTTCTCCGACTTCTATATCCTTTCAGCAACACTTTCGCTTCCAAGGAGCTTTTAAATGTAGACCTTAAACAGCATAGGAGACGCGAAGCATCCTTGTTTAAGATTTTTGCATGCTTTAAAAAGTGAGATGCATTTACCCATTTTGATCAAATCTATAGAATTGTCATACTTATTTTTCATCGCTCTTATTCAGTACTCATTTAAGTGAGACTCCTTCAATATTTCACGTAGTTCACATATTGGAGGAAGATCATATGCTTTTTCTAGGGCGACAAACATCAAGTGGGTTGTTTCTCTTTGGTCGTTTTTTAATCACTTGTTCTTCTATATGTGGAAAGTGGCGTTCTATGTTTATTTTTAAAACCCTTATTATTATGCCACACTTTAGTCTTTGGAGATGTCGCCATCTATTAAACATTTATTAGATATCTTTAGAATTGTTTCGTGCGTCAGTTTTTTCCTATATTTGGCTAACTCCGCAGGAATGTTTCCTGATGCCGCTACTTTTCCATTTTTCATTACTTTGATGCTTTCTCCTAATTCTTCTAATCTTATGATTAGTCTATTTGTCGTCCAACTTTATTGACATTTGTAATTTCAGATTCCCCTTTGTGAACAAAGGTTGGTAATAGTTTCTTCAGTTTTATTGTTATAGATGCAATCATGCTTGTATATTGTGCATCTCTTCCTAACTAATTTAAGGTTTCTCAAGTCTTCAATATCTGTATACGTTGTTTATTAGGTTCTTTTTCTTTCTTAAATGTCGCTTTTGCTTTTAGCGACTAAACTCTTTACGTCCCCATTTAAGGGGTTTATATAGTTTCTGATCTTTACTATATTTTGTAGAAAAGCAATTGGGGTAAGCTGATTTTTAAGCCTGATCAAAGGGGGGACCATCAGTCTGGATATTTACCGTTCAAACTTTTTTCGATCTTGAAAAGCCATACCCAAGATGTTTTGTTGTGTGAATTGAAAGTTAAAAATTTAAAAGTAATTTGCTAATTTTAAAATTTTTGTTGAGGTTCCTGTCAAGCTTTCACTGATTTTCTGATCAGCATTTTGATTATCTATAGCGTAACATTCTTGGAACGAGATGTTAAAATTTGGGTCATCAGATGAGCAAGTAACGCTTTGGTTGATTGGTCTACATTACAATAATTTTTATCAATTATGCTTAAACTATTGAAATGAAAAATGCAGTACAATGTAGTAGCATTTATTGTTTTAACGTTTTGCTTCGATTGCGTTACTACATTTTTCAACATCTCCGTGGTCGCAGAAGTCTTCGACGATACCCCATTCGCTTGTACAGGATATCATTTGAAGAATAACGCAGAAATCCGGCAAATGTTAAAAAAGGGAATAAGAACATTTAAACCAAATCGAATCGCTTTTTTGCTCGAGTTAATGACCGTTTGCGCAGAGCAGCTGTTTTAGTATTCGTTAAGTTTTTGCTTATGGTTTTAACTTTAATATATTCAAAAAAGTTAAAGCCAGGAAATTAGTCGATACAGGACCATTAATCTTAAGAGTTATTAACTTAAAGTTATTTTAAAAAAATATATTGAAGGATCTACAAGAAATGTTAGAATACTGAACACTATAAAAAGAACAGGAAATACGCGGGTAAATCCATTATTAAGCAGAACTTTCTACGTGCCGTGGGACGATCCGAGAGGGGCGTCGTTTCTAGGCAGGACTGTCTGAAGCGCAGTTCTTTCATAGCATACCTCGGACTACCGCTTCTTTAATCGGAATCATGATGTTAGAGCAAAAAAGTGCTTTCGTCCGATGCTCAACGAATTACTATTAAGTTTTTCATGACAAATAAATAGATAAGACTTAAGGCATAGTGGGGGGACAAGAGACAAACAATTTTTGGGGGACGAGAAGCAGTTAAAAATAAAGGTTACTAACGTCAACTGAGGACCAGCGTGACCGAGGAGAATATCCGCATCTTTCACCGATCAGCGGTTGCTCGATTCTGAGGCATTATTCGGTTTTACGGTCAAAATAGAGGATTTATTTTGAGCTGCCCTAAGGTCTGGATTTATCGTCATGCAATTATGATTCGATTGTACTACTAAAAGACACACTTGGAAGGTTGAGATTTGATGGCGATACTGCTGTCGTTGTTGATGTCACTACCACCTTCAATTTATGGTAGCGGGATCAAGAAACTACCCATCTGTTAAGGAAAAATATGTTTCTAGGTTTTGATGCCTTAATAAATTTACAAAAAATAATTCTGGTTTATATTTGACGCTCCTCTTCCTTATAATTGACAACTGGCAATAGCTGTAATGGCAGGTTAACCTAATATAAAAAATCACAAATGTTTCTCGGTGAAATATTGTATTAATAAAAAAATCGTCTGGTTTTGACTCTGAAGTGTACATTTGTACAGTTTTTCACGACAATAGAAGCATTTAGCATTTTATTGCTATTAGGAAGGCATTTGTAAATTTATAAAAGCTAAAATTTAGTCGCAACTAAACCTCAAAGCTAGCAAATCTAATAATCTTTTCTTTGCAGGTAAGCAGCTCCGATCGGCGTCCTGCTGCGCGCAACCATCGCCAGTTCCCTCGCAATTGCTAGCCGTTCAAAGCCGCCTATTATGCGAAGACAGCCAAAGTGGATCAATAGTTTCTAATCAACCGCTTGGAGGCCGGGAATTACTCCATTATTAACGACGCTTTGATGAGATGCTGTCCGCTGGCAGCGTCGCGTGATTTATTAATTTCACGCTCGGCGGTAGTCGGTAGCCATGCTAATAATTTCGCGCATTCAGGCCGTGATAGATGAACGACTGCGCGTAATGCGGACGGAGACTTCAACGGTGCGCTGGGAAGGAAGCCGCGGCTTGTCGGATGCCAGCGCACTGTAAATATTTGCTCCGATTTATTTCTTGCTCCTTAGCTTTTTAAGCTAATTCATTTACTTTGATATCATGCTTTGCCTCTTTTTAAATTTGCAAAGTTGCGGTTATGATTAAATTTTGGAAACTTTAATGACTAGAAGGTTCACTTATGTGAATTCGGTAGTTTTGAAAAGTTTTGACGTGAATATGGCGAAGAATGCACTTTTTTTAGATTTATACGAAAGTATAATAAAAAAAATTAATAGCTAAATATAAAAATTTCTAGTAAAAAATTATTTTTTATGGTAGTTCAGAATGATTTAGGTGCAATTCCAATGCTTTTCAAATAGGGGGTGGTGCGCCGCATATATTTTTATGTTCTCTAATTATTACTTGTATTTTTCAATGTACTTTGTTACTTGGGCGTCGTGTTGCTTTTATTTTCTCTCAGTTTTGAAGTTTTATTATGAATTTTGGCGTTTTTAAGATTCCACCTTTAAAATTAATTTTTGCGTCACATTATTTAATTACGCCATTTTAAGAATATTTCTTTATTAGCCTTTTCCAACCTTCTTTGTCAATTTTTTGATAATTTTAAAATTATTACAACAAGTAAACGTGCACCACATAATTCATCTCACCCAAATTGGCTTAATCATTCTGATTTGTTTGGGCTGTTTAGAATGGGAATTGTCATAGCTTAAGATGGTAAAATTGATGAAATTTGACAGTTTTAGTTTATAAGGGATCACAACAAATAAGAATACTGTAAAATTACACCTTTTGTCAACTTAGTCTTCTCTTTTAGCGATGTGCTTCCGAAGGCATGCTGCAATGCAAGTGCTGCAATGATTTTGTCGAATAACTAAGAGGTGATTTAAAGCATTGAGTATTTTTCAGGACGTCGGTTAAGTAGAAGCTGCTGCACTAGTCAGATAGGCCTTCTTCTATTTAAATTAGTTGTACACAAGCTTGAAAAGATTGATCGGTCGTTATGTCCTTGTAGTACTTTTGCGTTTCTATTGAAACGTGATACTTTCGTAGACGATAAGGTTGTTGGTATATGAATTCCAAAATTCGTTCGTTAATTCTTTATCACGGCATTGGAAATGTTTGTATATAAACTAGGTGGCGGGGCTGTGCTTAGCAACCTACTGTATGGCTTGTTGGCGCATTTTTTTGTGGAACGTGTGAGACAGTCACCGTAAGAAAACGGTCGCGTTACTGCTTGTGTGACATCAGAAGAGTTGAAATTGAATAGAGCTGTGGAACACCAAACCTTATGCAGCGATTTAGAGAAAAGAAAGCTGAATGCAAAAATAGTCCTTCACTCATTGACGGAGTAACAGAAAGAAACCAGACGAACAATTGCTACCAATTGTTGGAAAGGGTAGAATTGATCCCGCTAAATGGGGAGCTATTACAGAGGTGCTAGGGAGCATCCCGTGTGAAGCTTTTCCTGTTTGCTTTTATGACCTCCAGAAACGGTGACAGCTGTGCATAAATAGCTGCGAGGACTGCTGTGGCAAGACCTACGACCATTATTTGGTAAGTTGAGCAAATTATTTTTACGAGGGCAGTCTTGGAATTTTCTGTAAATGTTGCAAAATTAATTTTGTGGTGAATAGTTATGATGAAGGAAATTTTCAATGTTGTTAGCAAAAATTTTTATATTCAATTTAAAGGTACGCATCTGCAAATTTTGTTGGTTAAATCTTTATACTTGGATTAATGACAATTACTGATGATTTTAATTTAAAATCAACAAATAACGAAGGAATCGGGGAACGGTTACGAATCTCTTTTTTTATATGCATACGCCTTGTATATACTATCCTTGAAGAAGAAAAAATTGAAAAAAACCTTATATTATCTCTATTAACAGTTTATTCACGGAAGAGACTGAACGTGCATTTTTCTACATATTTTTTAATCTAACGTTTACGCCGTTTTAAAGAAAAAAGGTCCCCGTTTTCTTTGCGAAATCTTTTTAGGGTTTTATAGATGGGTCTGGTACTTTTCTCAATTGTGCATCGTTAGAAGAAACTTTATCACCAGGAGCACCCCAGGGTTGGAATATAAAAGAATGTCCACTCGTCTTACTACTTACTCTCATCAAAATTTCGATCTTAATAATTTTGAATAGTTTTATAGACAATTTGGGCACTTCTTCAATTATTAAATATGAAATTGAAATTTATTTCTTTGTTGTTCTTAAAACACTACCTCCTAAGGCGCTCTTTAGGGGTCCAAACAAGTCACAACAACTAAAATCGAATCTATAAGACAATTATCCAATGAATTTACTCTACAGAAGAAATATCACGGCTTCTTGGGCGATTGACGGATTACACCCTTATCACTAGAACCGCAGTGATATTAAGTGTTACATGTATTTAGTTCGGTTAAGAAATTTGTGAAAATTATGATTTGTGATCTTAAAACGCTTCCCCATAGACAGGATGGAATGATGCAAAAATCTAATCCCCCCCTACAAGCCGTTTGTTTAGCTTTAAGGGCGCTAGGGACCTATTTTGCGGACACCTACGATAGATTTTTGAGCTGAACACTAATCTTAGCTCACGAATGTGCACAGCTTTCATCTTGACGTTCATCTTATGTACGTCGCTTTGTGTTACAACAAATGTCGTAGACTATTTAAACACGGGGCTGTTCACTAACATGTCTTTACCTTAACAACGTAATTGGAAAGTGTTATGCAATGGAATGGATAGATACTGCGATTTAAACTATCCGCGTTGTTGTTTTTTTAACAATCGTTGAAGGCAGAAGTCGAGAAGTGTCACTGTCTACAGGGTCTGTTGGAAGGTTGATGTGTTCGAGCGCGTCTACGAAGAGGCCGTTTTTTGGGTTGGCCGGAAATCAGTGATGGGTTTTAGGTAAAATGTGCCCAAATGGTACTCGTGGTCGAAAAGAATTTCCACGTGTTGTTTCGTACACATTCTACAACGTCATCATTTGTGTTTCAGCAGAACATTTTTGTCTTTGTAATTGGCGTAGAAACCTTCTTGTGGATTCTCTCCTTTGCAATCGTTGGTGTGGCAAGAGCTGTTTTATATCTGGAACATCGAATCGTTTTAAGAACTAATCTTGAAGTAAAAGATAGGCATGCAATTTTCTTTTTATCCTTATCTAAAATTTCTTGTCGTCATATTGCAGTTCATATAGATATATTACTATATTTATGAGAGACAATTTTTCCAAGAAAAAACTGAGTGAAACAGTTCACACATTCTTAATTTAAGTTATAAATAAATTAGACGAAGATTAACATGGATTCCTCTTTTCTTCAAGCCTTAAAGCCACAGTACAGGGCGATACACCTAATTTTTTAATATTAAAGAGTAATCCAGATTGAATGCTCAATTTAAATTTTAAATAAAACAACGTTTGAATTGCTGTTGTGTCTGACAAATGGCCACCTGTTGCAAGTTTTAGTTCTTTTCAAGACATTTACGATTACAGATCAGCACATGCTCTAATTAATTTTGCCGATAATACGTCAGATTTTATTCTTGGGGCCTTAAATCATTCATGGATTGCTAGCGTGAACCTGGAATTTCCAAAGAAAAGTTGTAGAATGTTAAATCGCAAGATTGTTGTCTAGTCGATGTCGGATTTTCCTGAAATTACACGACTATTGCTGAGCTGTGTGGTATCCTGCTAAAACCACTTTTATTCCAGTGGCTTAGTTGGTGGGAAAAAATCTGAGTTACTTTTAAACGGTAACCATCATCATTCACAATCACAGCATTTCCAGTATCATCTTTTAAGAAGTATAGACCCATCACGGCGCATGCCCAAAATCCACACCAAACAGCGACTCGTTGGGGGTGCATTAGCTTTTTCTGAGTTACACGAGGATTTTCCGAACCCCAAGTGCGGCAATGTTTGTTTACGAACTCGTCAAGTTGAATAAAAGTTGCAGGGTTAAAAGCTAGTGTTCAATTCGGACCAATTTTTATCACAGAGCTAGTGTTTGTGGGGGAGTTTTTGGAACTACCATAAATTTAAACTTTTTTCATATTTATGTATGTATTTAACTATCTCTATCATTCTCCTAAGTTAAACGAAATTTGGACATAAAGTCGTATATTACAAGAGAACTTTGATTTTTGTATTTAATATTGCAAATCTAGAAGCTAACGATGTATGGTAAACCAACAGATAATCCATTGAAATCATCCAATCCAAACTCGTATCATAGGTGGATTTGGGAAGTATTTTGGGTGGTTTTGAGAATGCTGTGTGTACAATTGTGGACTAAAGCTTTTTACAAGTTTTTCTTAATGATTCCTTGAAATTATTATCTTTGTGAACAATCTCCTAGCATATTTTGAATCGCTTAAAGCTTCCTGCTTGACTATGTTTCTCTAATAATAGAAACAAAGTAGCGGGAGTGCCAAACAGCGTCATCTGTGGTTAAATATTTATAAAACTTCACCACCCGGTAGCAACATTCGTTTGATTTGATAGTGCAGCGTCATGTTGAAAATCGAGTACTGAGCCGTGATCAAATTTCTCTCTAAAGAAGGTCTTAATCCGGGTAATATTACACAACACTTAGATGATGTGTATGCTGAATCTTCGCCTTCATGTTCTACCGTTACAAAAGCATAATTCGTCCCATCTGGATCCACGGCTGTGAATTATGGGGATGCGCCAGCAAATCAACAATAAAAATAATACAACGCTTCCAGTCCAAGACCCTCAGGGGGATATCCAATGCTCCCTGATTTGTGTCAAATGCAACAATCCACAACGATTTTAACATCCCAGCAGTAGCCGATTTTATAAAAACAAAAGCTGAAAAACATCATTACACTGTTGAAAATCACCCGAATATAACAGTCAATGTCCTAGTCCAGGAACCCGAAACCAGAAGATTAAGAAAAAAGTGGCCAATAGACTTAGTGAACTAAAGTAGTTGATTCACCAGTGCGTGCTTTCTCCTCACGACTTTTATTAAACATTTAATAACATAAAATTAGCTCATAAAATTACTGTATTTATTCTGATTGCTACTAAAATGACTTTATAACAAAAAAAAAATATTCTACCGTAAAGAAATGGACAAAATAATTTCAGTTAGGCTGAAAAAGCGTCGAAGACCAACCACCTGCAAGTCGGCCAGTTGAAGTACTTGCGGAACAACAATAATCTAGAGCTATGATCCTCTAACAAATGAAGTGACGGAGATCCGACGAAAAATGTGGCCCAATCCATGAAAAATATTATGACGACGATCTTTTGGGATTTAGGGGGAATTCGTTTAATTGATCGCAGAGAAAGGGACACAGTGGTATACATAGAGTACTACTCCAATTTCGTGAATAAATTACGCGACATTATCAGAAAAACACTGTGCCCTGTCTGCATTGGAAAATAACCCCATAGGCGCTTACTTCGTAAGTTATCTGCTAAATCCTTATTGTGAAAGCATCCGAAATGTGCTCAATATTTTACAGCTTCTTGTAAAAATCTGATAATACAAATGTACTAATTTGGATTTACGAAATTAAAAAAAAGTCCCAAAAAAGATATTTTATTGAGAAAATGACGATGGTATTGTAGTTAATATTTTCTGCTTTTTAGGATTTTCTGTTTTTTAATAAAAAATTTTTGTGATCGTATATAGGTGAATATCTTCTAGTAAGGGCAAGTGATGTATTCACACTCTTTTTGACAACATATGAGTATGGATCCGGTCCTACCAAACGCTACACCGTTTGGTACTGATTGAAGTTGTAATTATCAGAGGTTAAGGTATTAGTGGTGGGATAAAAAAAAACTTTTTTTGTTTAGGAAAATTGTATTACAACATGCAATTTCATATCATCAAGAAATTTAGTAATTTACTAATGCTGGAAATGAAAATACATAAGGCTGCAGTACTTATGAAAGAACTATTAGCAATTTAAATAATCCAAAAGGTAAAAAGCAAAAATCACCTCTAAGGGCGATATCTGTATTCTGGTTATAAAGTAGAGGGTAATCAAAATCACGCGCACTTAGGCCTCACTTGAGCACATTGTACTACCTCCTCCGTATACCCATCAGTCAAACCATCCAATACTTTAGATGAACTTGAAGATGTCCGTCAGAGGGATAGCACCTCAACATGGATACTCTAATTGGAGCAAGTGTAGACTATTTCCAAAGAATGTGCTCTGCCGTCTCGTCCTCTAAATTGCAGCCTCGACCAGAATGGACAATGCATCAGTTTGCAGTGTTCTCATAATATTCCTACTACAAGTCACAGTTTGCCTCTGGACAACTGTTTGCAGATGTTACGCATCTTCGTCGTTGGATTTTAAATAGCCAGCCTCTTACATGTTGGCAGATCTTTATATTGACCCATCTACTACAATGTAGATTCTGAGCTTTGCTTTGTCATATTATCTGCGCGCTCGTTACCATATAGTCCAAACGAGTTCTAGGACATTATTTGTCGCGACTTGATCAAGAGTAGTCTGGTACTAGAGGATTATTTCAGATACAACTTTAAAACAGGTTAATTCCAGTAAAGCAACTTTGCTATCTCTAACAATTTTGATTGTTTTGTTTTTAATGGTTGTTTCGAGGATTATATTTAAATTTATATTAAATTTAAATTATATATAAAGATTGTGCTTAGTTTGCCTAATGGTATGCTTACTTGGCGGTTCAGATCATCTGAAAAGATACGTGATCCCGTACTCTCACTCGTTTTAGACCCATCTGTGAAGATGGTTATATTTGGTTCGGTTGCCTCTTCAACATTTAGAATGATTCTGAAGAGCTTTCTAAAGTTATAGATGGGTGGAAGAGGACCCACCTTCGTTTCCAAAAAGGGAATCCGTTGTATGGCCCTCCTTAAAATCTTATACTCCTTTGTCGTTCCAAATTCCCTTTATCTGCAGTCTTAGAGCTGACCTTAGTGCCACCTCCTCCACATAGATATCTAGTAGAGGGAGGCTCAGATATGCTTTCATAGTTTTCGCTGTGGTTGATACACGCTAGTCTTTGAACGTGTGAGATCTTCGTTGCTGCACTGCACCATAATGCAGCATAGGTCTAATTATGGCAGTGTTCAGCCTTTGGTGAAGGACCCTAACGTTTGCCCACTCCGCACCGACCTTGCCGAAATGCTATGCATGCTTTTTCGGTTTTAACCTCTATATGCCTTCCCCAATTCAGCTTTTTGTTAAGCATAACTCTTATACACTTGACTTTGTCTGAAATGGTAAAGAATGTTTTGAACAGTCTAGGCACTCCATGGATTTTTTTTTGTAAATAGTATCATTTCTGTTTTGGAGAGCGTTCTATACATCACTCCTCGTTCATTCTAAGACCCACTCTCGTGGGGTTATTTACTCCTCGTTGCCAAAACGCTATATTAATACTATCGAAGGTCGCATTGTCAAAGATGCCCTCTATGTCAATAAATACGGCCAGGGTGGACATTTGATTGTCCAGAGATTTTTTTATCCCTCCTACCACCAAGTGTAGAGCAGACTCCGTAGACCTCCCTGGAACATATGCGTGCTGATTATAGTGCAGTGAACTAGTTACTAGTACAGTATCTCTTATTTCTCTACCACAAAGTTTTTCTAGTGTCTTTAGAAGTCTTTCACGATGTTTTTTATATTGCAGGTTGTAGGGAAAAATTGTAGATACGCACCAAAAATTGGCATGAAGGATTCGTGAAGTTGAAAAAGAGCTCAGTGAAATGGCGACAGTTGTGCATATGTTTGATTTCTTGTGTAATATTTTTCTGGAAGCCTTTAAGTTTAATTATATTTTATTTTTAGCACTATAGAAAACCTTGTCATTCCGTAATACAGATAGTATGCCTATATATACTGTTGTACACTGATTAGAATGACAAAATTAAACGATCAATTGTTTTATAAAAAAAAAACGTCCTTTGCACATAATAGTGCTTATACGATTCTAGACATTCTTTGGATTACATTTTTTATTTCTCTGGTGGTAAATCTCTTCAGGTACCTTGAAGAAGATTTCAAAGATGATTTTTGAACGTGAGACGCTCGTTTCTTATTGTTTCGCCTATAGCAACTCTATGGGGTTGATATCTGGACTGTGTGGTGGCCATGTCATCATTTTGAGCATTTTTCTGTTCTTTGTTTGCGAGATAGTCTTTACAAAGCTTTGAAGTATGTTTAGGATCGTTGCCTTGCATCATCACGAATCTCTTAAAGATTCCTCGCAACCCAAATGATATGACAATTTTTTATAACATTTTTTCCTCATAACGCCATTGACTTTTACTAAGTGTCTCCCACACTAGCCAAAGAGAAGCACCCCCATACTAAAACAGACTCACCTCCGTGCTTGACAGTCGGAACAATCCAGTCTTGGATCATCTTTTCAGTCTTAGACCGACGCACGAGAATTTTATTTTCTGACTGAAAATTTCAAATTTTGATTGGTCGGTCCCGTAATACGTTTTGCCACTATTCAATTATCTACCAACGATACTTTTGCTCCCACTGAAGCCCTTAAGCCTTATTAATAATTAATAACTGTTTTTTGATCGCAATACGACCATGAAGATTACCTTCTATTGTGCTGACTTATATAATTTTATCACGTTCCCGGTTAAACTCCGTAGCCATATCTAGGATAGTTAATCTTATACTTCGCTTTCTTATCAGTCTGATGAATTGATCCTCTGTATCGGATGTTACTCGTGATAGTCCAGGACAATGGCCATCTCTGAGACTCCCTCCCTCTTTGTACCGTCGAAGCTTAAACCCTTAAACGATTTTGCGATGTTACGCAGTGATAGCCTTTCTCAATATAAAGTGAAAATGGGTGAACGAATTTCTATGGAACTAAGCGACACAAGGTCTGATGAAAAACTGGCGAGCTTGGAAGTTAGAGCTCCGGGCGGCGTTCTTTTTAATGCAAGCAAGTATCTAAAACAAGGGATAGGGATAGAAAGAGAGATTCGAAGTGTTGAGTGACCTTGCTTTGTAGGCGGTTGCGGAGTCTTGATGAAAGATCCATGGGTCATTTCAAAAAAAGCGTGTGCTTCAGAGGTTCCAATGCACCTTCCAAAACATCCTTCCGATACACAGCGTCCGACATTTCGACTCTGTTTTCATAAAAATGAATGTCAATTGCCCCATCAGACTATTACAGCTGTTGGATGATAGCTTCTCTAAACCCTCGGCATTAGCTGCGATGCTTTTTTGAATGACCCAGCGTATACCTTATCATTTGGTTTGTTGAAAGATCCCTCTGATGTAAATATTTTTTCATTCGTAAATCAAATTTTTCTGAGGCTATCATGCGCGTACTCGGTGAACAACCTTTTTGCTTTTTCTCTTCTATCTTTCTTTAAAGTATCTGTCAGTAAATATGCTATATGTCTTTTGTAAGCAGCTAGTCTAGGTCTTGTTTAATAGTACGAGACCATGAGGTATTTACGGTTTTGACTACTTGTACAGTCCGAATGGAACGTGATCTTTCAGATCTTGAACGACCCTTGACACTTCCAGTCTCATTAAACAATTTATAGTCCGATACTCAAACATACAGCTAATGCTGATATAGAAATAACCAAACTTGACAACTCGGACTTCACAATTGTATCCATGTCTTAAAAGCCACGGATATCTTTATGATGTGTAAAGCAAGGGTAGGTTTGATTTTGTATTTGTGGAAATACTAGGTATTGACTAGTTACAAAGAAAACAATTTTACTTTTTTTTTTAATTTTTAGCTATGGACGTTTCGCTCGCTTGGTCCATTTCCTGTAAGTTCCAGCGCAGCCCGTGAACTGAAAAGGAATCGGAAAATCGTTCGACGTCTTATTTTTCAGGCGCTCTCTGAGCTCGATAATAGTGCAGCAGTGGCGTCATCTCTATGCGCACACAGCCTCGGTTCATAAAGGAGCCCGACAGCCTCAAAATTCATGCGGTGCATCGCCCCGGGGCTTCCCGATAATTATGCGAGCGCGCGGCGTCGAGGGCGTCGTTTTGCCGACGAGGCGATAAGTGCAGCCCGCGCCCCGGTAAATCGTCCACCTGCTCGGCAATTAAGGCGGGAGGTGCACGGCGAGGCTGCACGCTAATGACGACTGATTTGTAGGATCAACCAGTCGAGCCGCCATTTTTCATCTTCGCCGACAGCTGCCCGTAATCAGCCAGCACGAGGTACCGTTCCCAGACTTGTTGCGTCGAATAACCGTTCTTGAGCCTGCTACTCCTTCCTCGTTGTAAACAACTCTGGGGCATTAATCCTCCGCGGCCCGCAGTCGATTAGTGGACGGATGCTGGAAAGCCGGCGGGTTTGTTAATCAAATGCTGCCCGGGTGCTTTTTTCATGGAGATCCGCCTGAAATATTTACGAGTGCTCCCGGGAGAGCTTATCGCAATAACCATTAAAATTAAAATATGTTTTAAAACAAGCAACAAAAATAGAAATACGTGGTAACTGCAAGGGCAAAAGATCTAAAAGCTTTGATTGGACCATTGGACTGCGACAATTAGGCGCTTAAATTTAGAACCACCCCGTTTTTGTCTTGCATGTATTTTCTTTGCAACTTTATTTTTATATTCTGGTTTTTATTTTCTGTTATTATTTTGCATGAAACTTTTACCAGATAGTTTCGATGGTACTACCGGCCATTATAAAATAAATTGCAACTTTTTTCACAAACACGAATTTAACAGTAAAAATTATAGACAATAACCATTTTACAGCTCTAACGTAGCAATATTCAATGAATTTCTATCAGAATCAACAAAATTGACGTAATATTTTGTTGGCAAGCCCATAGACTCAATAACAGCAGTACATCTGGATGGCATAGAATCGATGAGTTTCTTGATGCATGCAGGGGTGACTTCCTTCCACTTATCCTTTATTTGGAAAATTTTTGATCCATATCTGCAGCTGCAAATCCATGGCATTTGCGCCCCAGATCTTCCAGAGGTGCTCGGTGGATTCCAGTCCGGTGATGCGATGGCCACTCCAGAACATTCACTCTTCGTTGGCGGAACCAGTCGGGCAGACGGACAGATCGGACAGAAGAATGCTTTGGATCGTTGTCTTGCTGGCGGATCCATCCACGACCCATCTTTCTCCTTGCATATGGGGGCATGTGGTTCTGTAGTATAGTCCCTGCAGACGAACCAATCCATTATTCTACGAATCTTCGCAAGGGGACTGACACCATCGGGCGAGAAGCAACCCCACACCATCAGCTTTCTACCGCCTTACTTAATGATGTGCAGCTGATAACAGGATTGAATCTCTGACTCTTCCGACGTCTCATATACGATATTCTATCCGATCCGAAGAAATGGAATGTTATTTCATCGCTGAACAAGACCTTTTTGCACTCTGCAGACGTCCAGTGAAGATGCTTCTTCACGAGGTCCATTGCGTCTTGTAGGATGGAGATGACGCTTGACTGTATTGTAGGCAATTTTATGCTGTGGGACAATCAGAACGATCCGGGAATATTGTCTCAGAGTGGTCTTGCTAGATCTTCCGGAACGGGAAAGGATAACGCTTAGCGGTATTGTAAATTTCCATCTTATAAGATTGAACTCGTTGCTCGATGGAGCAACAGACAATCCAAGCCTGTGGTAAGTCCACTCATCGATTTTCCTATAGTGAATCCAATTCCAGAATACTTCGCAAATCCAATTAATCTTCCAACTTCTAGAGACCACAAACTGGATAAAGTATTCTCCTACTATTTTGCAGTGCTCGAGCATTGAATCTTGTACAAAACTAACTCGTCAAGTCTAATTAATGGCCACTCAATCCTATTCTTGTTGCCAGTCCCCACAATTACCACTTCGTTCAACTTGGGCTCTTCTGTTTTGCTAGTTTTTGAATTTTTGATTAATAATCCAACTCAAAATCGATCGGTTAATGCTTAACAAATCTGTTGAGTTTTTTTTTTAGCTTTTATAAGTTTAAATTTTGGAAATTTTGGCATGAGTTCTTATTTGGAAGAACACAAGAAGATTGAATCTTTAGGGTCTTCAAAAACATATTTCATGGGACGGGTTTTGAGTACTTCTTTAGCCTTAACGGAACATTTCTTTATTTGTAGTTAAACTTAATAATGCTTAGCATCCTCTTTAGTAGTTCTTTCAAAGAGCTATCTCTTTGACTTTGTTCTCGGCAGATTTAAGATATTTAAACTTTAAGTTTAAAATGCCTTCTCTGTTTTCTTTCATTGTTTCAGTATTAATTAAATAGGAAACATTTCAATTACGATTATTTACATCTGTGCTGGGGTTTGTGTATTGGTCAAGAACCTTCTTTTTTGTGGAACCAGAGTGTCCACCCATTATCCTCTCAAGAGCTCCTTCACTGTATATATGCATAACGGAAAATATGTTGGGTTTATTTCTTCTGGAATAGACACGATCTATTTTTAAATTAAGTCAGGGCTTTTCCGGAAATCTGTTAGCTAATATGTGGGTTCACCAGAAGATAAGTAGTGTAGGCTATTTGCGTGTGTAGCTGTGAGTAATTTACGTCGATCAGTTCATATAATCTTGGTGTTTCCTGTGAAAGTCGCTGGCTACGAAAAATCTGTTTCTTAGATTTTTTGGAAGAAACGCGATCCTACATCGCGGATACTAGGTGACACGAGCAAACTGAGAAAAAGTTCTTCTCTGGATGACAGCGTCAAGAAGAGACTAATAACATCAAATAATATGCAGGCTCACCAAAACAAACAAGGATAGCGCCATTGGTGGCCCTACCTACAAGCTGGCCAAATATTTATCCAGTATGTTACTACTATACATTAAACTTGCCAGCAGTTACATCAAGGACTCTGCACACTTTGTCAACCACCTTCAAGATATTTAGTTTCAGGAGGGAGATCTAATGGTCAGTTTTGATGTAACATCTTTGGTTACCAAAGTGCCCTCGATAACCTGAAGACAATTTTCTCTAACGATTTGTTTGGCGAACAAAGAGACGGAATAGCAATGGGTAGCCCACTTAACTCTATAATCGCCAACTGATACAATACAGCAACATTAAAACTTGCTATATGGCTAACACACGTTGATAACTACCAGAATTTCTAAAACACTTGAATCCTATACAGTTTTGGTATTCAGTGTAGAGTCTCTTCAACATAAATTCCAGATCGGATGAATCTTGCAGCATAAGTACTTTATCGTCCACAAAATTTAGTGTAAAGAGATAGGGTTCCTTTATCTATATATCCATTCCTGTACATTTTCTATTTCCATTCCCTCAATACTAGTTCTACGTAAAGATTAAATAATATTGGTTATAGACTACATCCTTGGCGAAGTCCTCTGGTTGTTGATATCGGTATTGATCATTGGTTTCCTCTTTTTACGTGGGATGTATTGTTGTTATAAAGTTCTTATATGATAGCTAACAAATGGTATTTATGTTTAGTTCAGTCAGGGCTTCCCAAAGTTTATTTTGTGGTATAGAATCGTATGCTTTTTCAAGGTCAATGAAAGCAAGATGTATATCCTCTCCCGTTGAAATATTTTTTCTAATATTTGTTGTAGTATAAAGAGAATGTTGGTACCCTCTGATCTTCACTTATACTGTGGCCAACATCTGCTCTCACCTTTTCCTGGAGTATTTTTCCAAACAACCTACTGATACTACCAGTAACACGAACGCCTCCGTAGCACTCAGGGTCCTTTCTATTTCCTTTTTTAAAAATCGGTATTATACAGGTTTTTTCGATTCCTGGGGATCTGTACTGATCTAACACATTTATTTATTAACTTTGCAATTAGGATGTTTCACTAGCTTTATAGGTATATTACCTGGTTCTGGTGATATGAATTTGTCGTGTTCATAATATGTTTTTTAGTTTGTTCTTCTGTTATTACTAGGTTGTCGTCCTCTCTTTCCTCTATTGTATGTTGTATCTCCTTGTATTTTTTGCGGTTTCCTGTAAGTAACATTTTGTAATGGTTTTTCCATTCTCTCATACTTATCAATGGATCACAATATAATTTATCTTCATCCCTTTGACTGTTTTCCAGGCTTCTGTAGACCGTAATCTTTCTATCATGCCTTCAATATGAAAAAATTTTTGTTCACAGTACTTTTTTTTATTTCTTTGATTCTTCTCCTTGGTTCTTTGTTTTTTCTTTATATTCCTTTCTTCTTTTACGAGTTTGTTTAGTTAACCACCTGTTATATAATTTCTTCTTTTCTGCTATCAGTCATTCTGTCTCTTCAGGAAGGTTTTTGTTTCTTTTTCTTCTTATCTATTGTTTCAAGGCGGCATTATGGAGTGCTTTCTTAATATTGGTTTCTTTTCTGTATCATCTACTTTTTCATAAGTTTTAAGTTCATTCTTTAATCGATTCTCATATAGTGTTCTGATACTGGGTTCTGAGAACAGGTATGATTTGTACTTTTTTCTTCTATATATTTATCTTTTACTGTATTTTCAGACACACAATTGGGTCCTCATTGGGTCTTCATAACCGATCTTTGTTTATAATAAAATATTCAATAATTGATCTTTGTCCATGTGTCAGTCTTTCCCATGTGTATTTATGTATGTTCTTGTGTGTATAAAAACCATTTAAGGTTTTTGGGTGATGCTCATTGCAGTATTCTATTAGTAATTCTTCTGAGTGGTTGATAATATTTTCTCTGCCTTGGCTTATTACGTCGTCTTTTTGTTTGTATCCAATTCTTCCATTGAGGTCTCCATTTAGTACTATTTCTTGCTTTGTTTTTGCCACTACTCTTCTTAACTTTTGACAAAAATTATCTTTCACCCTTTCCGTTAGACCATAAACTCTAATTAGTTTCGTAAACATAATGGTATATTGTTAGTGTTACAGTTCTGTCTGATTCGCTTTCGAAGTTTTTAATATAGTTCTTGTGTTCCTTATGTATTAAAATAGCAACAACTGACGCTGCTCTTTTAGATTTATCTACACCAGACCAAGTTTGTAGGTAGTTTGTTAGTTTTTCCTTTCCTTTTTCTTTTCTTTTTGTTTTTTGATTGTCGATTTTTTGCCGATTTAATTGTTTTATTATTTTTACCATTTTATTACTTATTTCTTGTACATTCCAGGTAGCTAATCTCATGGTAGGTTTATTTGCCATTTGTCGTCTCAAGCTAAGGCTTGCTGAATGTCTTTTTAGCGGTACAGTTTTTTTTACAAGTCAACCCCCAATCAGGAGGGCCAGTATTTTCTTTTAGGGTATGCTCCCTTAGCCGAAAGGATCCGGTTTTTAGGAGCCGAATACTACAGTCTATTACGACTACAGTCAGGGGTTATTACGTGAAAGTGAGGATGGGAAATTCGATAAGAAAATCGCAGTGGCGTTTTTCGACATTATAGGGGGTGGTTATTCGACACCTCTATTCCCATCGAGATAGGCCAGGGCTGTAGGGAGGGTGTTCAACTGTGAACGATGCAATTTCTGCTCAATTGTCGGAAGGCGAGGCACCCACCTTGCGCACACCTTACGAAAGCCTAGATCCTCTGTGATGATCGAAAAAGTGCTGTCATAACTTATTCCAATCTCAGATGCAATCTCATTTTCAACATTCTCACGACCCTCCACGAACTTTTTGTGCCATGCGAACACTCTAGCTCGTGACAGTGTCTCTTCCTTGAACTGCGCAGTCAATCTCCTCAGGATTTCAGCCGGTTTTACACCTTCCGTGGCGAGAAATTTAATGATAATACGCTGCGCAATTGACGACGGCACCTCCTACTCAGACATTGTCACGACGGGTACTGACAGGAACGAAATCGCCCGCCCGCTTCCCCCACTCCTGACATCCCTACCCAACACCTGACGAAGCGAGAACTCTCGCGCGTTAATTTGCGCGCCCGAGATCAAAAGTCTCGTTTATATTTGATTCGCCCTCGTACAACTGATGGTGTTTGCATCGGATTTTTTTGTTACTTTTATATGTCCCACAATCTTAAACGTAGCAAGCTCTGAATAAGGTGGTATCACCCCAAGAGACATTCACCGAGATTCTTAGGATTTTATTTTGCAGTGTTTGATTCCTGTGTAGGGTAATTTATAAAGCAGCGTGACACATTACGCTTTTCGAGATGATTTTGCGTTGCTAAACGGATACAGGTGTATTAACCTTTTTCTATTACATGAAACGTCTAGATGAGATGACTGCTTTACGTAACAGGACCATTATTAATTATCCCTGGCGGTTGTTCGTTGATTCGCGGCGCTCTTGTCGTAATTTATTACAAGATTCCATTACATAAATCACCTTGTCAGCGCATTTGAGTAATTTGCAGTTGTGTGATTGCTTCTGGGATGTTTTCATTATTAGCCAGTAGTGCAATATCATTGGCAGATAATGCTATATATAAGAAATACGATAGGTGAAAATGTTTAATAGGATTTAAGGCACTTCCCGAGAGAACCTCAGCTTACACCAAGTCCTAAGAAAATATATTGACATTCGTATTCTATTTCTATTGTTTCGATTATTTTCTGTAGCTGATGGCTTGGAAAATAGAAGGAATAGGGGTACGTTTCCGTTTATTGCGAAGTTATCCAGTTTTCTAGAATGAATTAATAAGTGGTTGTTGGGTATTCTAGTGCTTCCTGGGACAGTTTTTTAAGCATAATGTTATTCCATCTTGGCTTGGTATTTTGTTATTGAAGCATTGGATAAAGTTGATTTTATTTGTTTTCCAGCTAATTGTTGGAGTGTTCCTATAGCCTGTTGGTTCTCTATAGTTTCGGATCACTTGGCTCATGAATGCTGATGTGCTTTTAATAAGACTTGAATCTATAGCCATCCAGTTCTCTTTTAATTCGACGGGATAAATTGTTTGCCAGGATTTTTGGCGCACTGCCATTCTCTACGCAACTTTTTGTTTTATTAAGTTGATTATATGTAGAAGAAGAGTTTCCATAGTTATAGAAATGTTGCTGTCTGAACACTCTCTCGTCTATTTATATTTAAGGGTCTTTTGGGGTAGTTCCTTGAAATAGCTCCAATCTACTACTCTTTTTAGTTTGAGCTTGTTTCTTCTTTAAAAAGGTGTGATTATGCATGAGATTATAACAACTATTTGTATATTGAAAACTTTTCTGAATTCCTATGTCTAATATATTGGTTCTTCTGGGTCTAGTACTTGAAGACCATGTGCTGTTGTAGATTACTTGCCTTGTGTCCCCAGTCAGATGGGTTCGTCACTATTAAATATTTCCCTCACTTTCTAGAAGCTGTTGGGTTGTTGATATACACTAATTATGTATTGATATAATATTCTGTGTGTGCTTTAATTTTGGCAGCAACCGCTTCGAGGTTTGTAGTATTAATTGTTGATAGTTCGCGTTGAAAATTTCAAAGTTTACAAAAATAGCTACTTCACTAGAGGCGAATCTGCGTGATATTAATGAGCATGTTATTTTAATGCTCTCTATTTGGTAGTCTTATATTTATATTACCACTTCTAATAAAAGCTGTAAATTAGATTTGTTGGGATTTAAGGCATATTAGTTTAGGTTGTTGAAGTAAACCAGAGCTATGTAACAGTCACGGTCCGTTCAAGAGGGGAGGTAAAAGGTTATTTAGCAGGAATTGGTTTATATGACCGAAGGGGTTGATAGTTTCATTGTTGGCTACTGATTCTAAGTTAGAGGAGTTATTGATTTGCAAAATTGATTGTGATTAATTGGGCTTTTGGAGTTATTGGAGAGTTGAAGAGGTTGTTTTATAGATCGTTATAGTTTTTAGCAAACTCTTAGGTACCACAGTTGACTGGGGAATGTCTTTGTCTTTATCGTAGTTAGTATACATTTCATCTAGTTATTTTGTAGGCAGCAGTAGTCTTTGGTGTGGTCGTAGCTTTGGTACTGTAGAATTGAGGTAGGTATGTTGTTAGACGTTTTTCGTAATTCTACATTGAGTAACAAATGGAGAATATTGTCCATTTTGAAAATTTTACTCTCTTTCCTAGTTAGCTGTAAGTTGTGTTTCACATAGGGGAACTGGAATCTATTGATACTAATTATGAGAAGTCATATGTGGTGAGTTCTGCCTCTAGATCTTATTGTGTTGAGAGTGATCTTTCCTTAGGATTTCTAAAAGTGCATAGTGCTATTGTATTTGTTAAATGAATCCTATGATCATTTTCAGTAAAAAACAACATAATAGCATGTACAAATTTCGTGGGATTTTAAGTTCAATCAACGTTCTCTGATGATTGTTTACACCTAAAGGTTCTAAGCGTTCTGTTCTAATATTTTTCTGTAGTAATGATAGGTTGTCATGGATATTCTTTTGCAAGTTACTGATGTGTGATCGGAATTTCTTTTATTTGCCTTTGTGAAGAGGAAGCAAATGAAATGTAGCCAGAAGTTTATTTAAAAATGTTTTATATGAAATTATTAAGTGCAAATTTAACTTAAACAGGTGACAAAATGCCCGGACTCGTGGTATTATGTTGGTTGTAGTACAGATGACTGCTTCGTGTTTTGAATTTTGAAGGAATTCTAACTTCCTTCTTTTACTAGTGAATAACATCTGTGCTCTATCTAATACCTGTTGGTTCGTGGAAATTTTCAGTAGGTGCTGTATTTTTAACTTGATATTATCCTTCAAGGCCATACAGAAGTATTGGGGTACGTAGGATCTGATCATTCTTACTATTACGGTTAACGAAAGGTTTTGGACTGTTAGTAGTTTTCTGTTTCTTCTTCTACCAGGGTTCTATAGCCCTATAGCGGTGTTATCACCGCCACAGTTCTGTGTACATTTGACTTGGGCTGTGTTAGTGCACAAATCCGTCTTAGCTAGCACTTTGTATCAGGGCCATAGCACTGTCTCAGCTCTGTATACATCTGACTTGAGCTGTCTTATTCGATACCTAGCACTCAGTCGTATTGTCCTGATTTGTACCAGGGCCGTAGCACCGCCACAGTTCTGTGTACATCTGACTTGGGCCGTGTTAGTTGACAACTCTGTCTTTATTACCACTCTATCGTATAATCCTGGTTTGTACCAAAGTAATGGGACCGCCACAGCTGTGTACATCTGATTTGGACTCTGTTAGTCGACAACTGTCTTGATTGGCACTCAGTCGTATAATCCTGACTTGTTCCAAGGCCGTAGCACAGTCACAGCTCTATGTACATCTGACTTTGGCTGTGTTAGTCGACAACTCTGTCTCGACTGGCACTCGGTCGTATAATCTCGACTTTTACGAGAGCTACAGTACCGTCACAGCTTTGTGTACATCTTACTTGGTCTGTCTTAGTCGATAACTGGTACTCGGTTGCATAATCCTGATTTGTACCAGGGCCATCACAGCTCTGTGTACATATGACTTGGGTTGTGTTCGTCGACAACTCTGTCTTAATTGGCACTCGGTCGTATAATCCTGATTTTTACCAGGGCCGTATCACCGCCACAGCTCTGTATACATCTAACTTGGTATGTCTTAGTCAACAACTGGCACTCAATTATATAATCTTGACTTGTACCATTATTGTAGCACCACCACAGCTCTGTGTACATCTGACTTGATCTGTCTTATTCGACAACTGATACTCGGTTGTATGATCCTGACTTGTACCCGGGCCGTAGCACCGTCACAGTTCTGTATACATTTGACTTAGGTTGTGTTAGTCGACAACTCTGTCTTAACTGTCACTGGGTCGGATAATCCTGACTTTTACCAGGGCCGAATCACTTCCACAGCTTTGTGTACATCTGACTTGGTCTGTATCAGTCGACAACTATTTATTGTCGTATTTAAATTGGTGAAGTTGCTTAATCCTTTGGCTCTCTATAATTACTTGGCATCTGATATTTTTTGTTTATTACCATGATATGTGTTCTATTGATTATATCACAACTTTGCAGATCTTATAGCCTGGTTGTAATCAGAATAGTATCGAAAGGCTACTTGATTCTCGTTCATGGGTCTTCTAACTTTAAATTTGTAGATTTCATTAGATTTAATTAAGCCTTAATATTATTCTAATTTTTTCTCCTAATATTAATTTTAACATTTACCTGTACCTTTCTAACCGCCATGGATAGGGGACTATGCCGGTTCAAAGCTTCGTCTATTCGAAATAAACAATTAAATGCTGCACAAATTTATTTTTTTAATTTAATATTGAAACGTACTAAAATTTCGCAGTTGGTAAAAAAGTAATAACAAACAGAGAAGAACAAATGTTGAACTAAATTTTGTTTTATTATTGTTAATGTCGCGTTTAAAAGATTAGACAAGAAATATATGAATATCAGAAGCGACAGTGCAATCCTGTTCGTTCTTATACAAATGAAATTCACATCACATACAAACCGAAAAGGCCCCGCTACGTCATTTTGTATCTCCGTATAATAAAAAACGCCCCAATAAAACCGTATCGCTTGCTTTCAAGATGCCAAATCTGCGCTTGTTTGAGAAGCTGATAAGCGCCGAATTTACGGCAGATTGAATTCTTTTTCAGTAGGTTTTACGTGGAAGCATTTCCAATATATGAGCAGTCTTTATATCTTATTCATATCCATTCAGCTGTTTTTTGGGGTAAAGAAATGTTAAGAATACGAACAACTCACGCAGTCATATGGGGTATAATAAAGCAGCTTTTAAAATCAGATCGCGAAAATTCGAAAACGAGCTTTTTTTGTCTTTAAAAGCTCCATTCTAGACCACCTTCAGGAAACGCATTTGCTGAAGGCATCTGTCACTGCCGCGGTTTCCGAGCTTTCCGAGCTTCCCGATCCCCGTCCCCGATTTGCCATTCATAACGGGAATCGCTTTGCGTGGCGCGTCTTCATCCGGGCGCGCGGCTCCGGGACTTGGACGCGCTCCAGGACGCGGCGGTGAGCGGCAGCGGGCCAATTCGCTAATTATGGGGCATTTTTGCTCGGGACAGCTCCATAATTCAGCGGCGGCTAATTAAAGCATAAATTCCCCCTTGAGCCGCTTTCGCCGGGCGGCGCGCTGCAGCTTTGATGTTCAGGCGGGCTTTTTGCGCGCCCGCGAGAGCGGACGCGCTGATAAATAATTAAGGTTTCTAGCAATTCAGCGCTGGCGGAGGCAGCTTGCGCGCTCCTTTTGTAGTTTTGTAATTTGTCCCAGAATGGAGGCAAGCGGCTTAATTAGCTCCGAGAGGGGTTATGCTGGAAGATGCAGCGCGCGCGAACGAACCATTACGGACATGAAAGAGTAAGTGCTCTTTATCGCCTCGGTATTTGCCTACCTGCTCCTTAATGGACCCTGTATTACATTGCAGCGATAGATAGAGATAGAGACCGGCTTTAAAAATGATTTACTCCTCTTTTACCATGAAATATTACTATTGTGGAAGATAATCTATCTAAGTACACCTTTTGATTCTTTCTTTTAATTATATACTCATCAGGTAATCTAAATACATTAGAAGATTTGATTTTCTTAATCGTGATCTATTGCACTAACAACTATAGGTAAAAGTTTGAGCTGCTTTAAAGGAAACCTAGAGTAACAATCCATAGGGTATCATCATCATGATATTTTTTTCTTTGGTCTTTACATCACTTAAATTTGAACTTGAGGCTCTCTTCATTTTCCATGATCTCTGTCCTTGCGTTTATGTATTCAAGTGTAAGCCTCTACTCTTTTCAGGTCATTGTTTCATCTCATTTGTGGTAGATGTCTTGGTCTTCTTCCCAACCATGGCCTCCATTATTGTTTTTGTGTTCCATCTTTGGTTTGGTTGTCTGACATTATGTCCTGCGAAATTTAAATTCAGTCTAGCTACCTTTTCTCTTACATCTTTTACTTTTGTTATTGTTGTAATCCAGATATTTATCTTCTTTTCTGATAGCTTTTTCTATTTTTGTTTTTATAGTAGGTTGCTATAAAGTGTTTCCGCAGTTGTTATTTGGTCTATATCTCTTTTTTCTTTTCAATTTTGACCTTCTACGGAAATAAGGTGTCTTTTTTGGTTGGTGGTTCTGTTTCTCTTAACAGTTTTCCAAATTCTTCTTCTTCTTTTATATATTCTATCATTTTCAAGTTGTCTTAGTGCTATTTTCTTTTTAATTTATTACTTAATTGTAATCTGGCTCTCAGGATTCGCTACTGGTGGCCTGTTTTTGAAGAGAAACTAGCCAGTTACATTCTTTATCTCTCTGAATCACAAAATTTTGAATTTTGTAAGTTTTGAATTGATGGTACCCATGGTGATAGTTACTTTTATAAAGTTGTTTTCTGTTGTTATTGTATTTTTTCATAAAGTAACTCAATTTAGTCTTAATTTTGTTGTCATCAAGGTGGGCGCATACACCTAAATAAATCCTTCAAAATGTTTCCCACCATATTTTATGCACCTCTCTGTTCCTCGAAACTGACTCTTTCATATTTCTACAAGGATCTGCGTGGATGTGTTATCCCACACCATTGAAAGGTCTTTATTGTTGAAAAAAAGAACTCTCCTGTTTAGTCTATTCTTCATATAAAGTTTGGTTTCGCATCCTGCTACAATGCTGTTGCCATAGTGATTTGTTCTACTTTAAAACTTATTGATCATCTCGTGCCACCATGAAATGCGTCAGTTAGGGCTTGGGAAAAAACCTTTCTCACTTAAAAGTGGTTATGCATAAATGTCCAAACTCTCCTTTAGCTGGAGACAGGTCGCAGGTCTGTTGAACTCAGCGTCTTCCTAACAGCAGCAATGATATTCTCTGTGACAGACAAGAATGAATGTCCTAGCCTCGGTACATCTTCCTGAATGAATTTTTCTGGATCTTTCTGTCACACCTGAATGGGACAACTTTGGTTAGGTTGTGGCATTGTTTGTGACAGCCACGATATTGTGGTAGCCCTGATAGTTGGGCTGTCATATAACGTGGTGCGATATGTGCAGATACTATTTAAAGAAGCTTCCTTATTCTTACAATTAGGATGGAAATATGTTATTTGAGAAGCTCTTATCAGCTTGGAAGTAGAGCTAATGTGTTTAAGCTAAGGCTTTCTACGTTCTCTTTCTCTGGTACTAGTCGGTACCAGAGGTGGGGTGACATAATTTGTTTGAATTTCTTCTACTCATCGGGGCTGATGTTAGCTAGTAATTTTCTTACAAAATTCCAAAATTCTCTCTGTCAGGTGGAGGCGACCGCTGAACGTTGGTGTTGGCTAAGGAATAGATTGCTACAGGAGTGAGGGTAAATATGGGTGCAGGTGAAGTTATCTTGAATCTCGGTGAGGGTGGCGGATGTTCCCTAGAATGCGAGCGTTACTTTACCATTATCTCATCACGGTCATACAATCTTTGAAATGCTTTCTATGTTTTTGAGCTATCTTTCAGGGAGTTGCCGAATTCTACTTTGGAAATAAGAGAGTATCTGCCAGCTGATGTTAGAGTGATCTGAAGAGGTAGGTGATAATGTGAAAGGTTGAAGTCTAGACAAAGTATCCCAACTTATTTTTAAAGAGCTTCGGTGGTGTTCAGTCGCTGTGAGCTTGTAGGAAACCCAGGGTTTCCTTCGTAAGTTCTCTTCAGTTGCTTGACATGTTATTCCAAGTTTCTTTTTGAGTTTTACTTATGCGATTTAATTTTCTTCAAATATATGTTTCAGTTGTTTATCTTCAATTTTCTTTGACTGTCCAGGGAATTCGGCTTCATCCAGGTTAAAATATTCAATCTTAAATCGTTATAAGCACATCTTGTGGTGTACTGAAAGCCGCTGAAAGTGACTATGACTAAATAACAGACACGATGTATGATGGAGTTTATACCACAACCGATTAAAATTAGGCTCCGAAAATTAAGTTCCCCATAACAGTTCGCATGTTTGATTATGCACAACTACAACATAATGAATTAAGTTTTCACTTTTTATTGGAGAATAAAATGATTTTAACTTTTCATTTTATTTTCTCTAATATGATGAACCTTTACAAATTGAAGTTATTTTTTAGATATACATATAAGTATTTAGGGTCTGCTTAATAAAGCAATGGAAACGGAATATTGAATTTTTACTCTAAAGTGTTTGGTCTTGAAGTTCTTTGATCCTAATTTAAATTTAACTTTTAAATTAGAGAATTCTTTAGTGTAATGAGAAGTTCATGTAATAAAAAAAATGTTTCGTATTGCTGAGGTACCTTAATTAAAATTTTGTGCTGGAAAATATTAATTTTGCCCTTAAAACTAATTAAAATAAAACATAAGCTTACATTCCGTGCTAAAGCGCTATTAATATTTCAAGCGTCGAAAACAATAGAGATCTAAACCCAAATTCAATATTATGAGAGAAGAGAGATAGCTGGCGGATCAAACGAATTTATTGCTCTGCTTTTGTGGAAATAACATAAAACTTTAGTGTAATTGATTTATTGTTCAATTTCGATTATTGGTAAAATGTATTTTAGCCGCTTTCGCTGGGAATATAACTGAAATTTCTGTTTGCGTCACAAGATACAATAAGATATGCTGCTCTATAAACAATTTTTCAGTTCTAGATTTTAAAGTCGAAGTTATGGAATTTTAAGAACAAAGTATTAGGGCGAAGAGAATCTAGAACGCAGATATAACTTTTCATAGATGATTCTTCCTTCGAGGTACCTAAATAAAACTTACCTACACCTATATTTTCGAAAATGCAAAAATGTATATTATTTTTTAAAGACATATTTAGTATAAAATTTTTAAGTCGAGTTGCTATCGAATTGTATGTAACAAATATTTTGACAGAAGATCTGAAGGGCATATTGTTCAAAACAGCCCTGTGGTGATATTATTGAGTTAAGTCCACGGTTTGGTGGCTCCGCGCGCGACTCGCCCCTTTGATATTCCAGCCGCGCCGGGCGGCCGAGCTGATGAAACGCTGGGAAGTTCGAGGACGTGTCGGCAGAAAAGACGCCATCAAGGGTAATTGAATGTAATCGGAAATGGGGAGCGTATTGGAATTTCACGCTGCTATAGTTTAGGAGTTCGTTTCGGCCTGACAACAGGCGACCTGCTCTCAAGGATAAACTCCTTGCATTTCCCACGATCTACTTTGTACAGGGAAAATGCTGCTAATTTCTAACGGCTTTCCTTTTCTATCTAATTTGAGAATTTATGAGATATTTAATCAGAATGTATTTGTTGTTTCACCGATGGGTATCGAATTGTATGTAACAAATATTTTGACAGAAGATCTTAAGGGCATATTGCCCAAAACATCCCTTCTAGGAACTGGAATATCCAAAATACTCTTTGGAATATTCACATTAGGTGAAGACTAACCAAAATACTTTTTGGATCACTTGCGTATACTTACAATGCTAAGGTACAATAGCTGAACTGGGACGGAGTTCCAATCTTTCTTTGAAACTCACAGGACGACACCGGCGTGCTCAAAATTCTCCTCCGAGTACTTATGACGCTAGATAGGATACCCTAATCGAAGCGGTGTCCAAATTACATTTCAGGGCGTACACGACGGCGCTGGAGTCTTCAAAACACTTTTCAGCGAACCCAAAAATATTTCCGAAGTTATATTATTTCTTGGTTTGTCAGAGGTTTATGTACAAATTGAGGTTTTAGGAGTACGTGAAATATAAAATGTTAAGAATATCTTCAAGAGATAAGTAGCAAATATAAATATCAGGTAAAGGACAAAGCTTGATTGAAGTGATAATAGATGGACGAAGAAGATAGACCAATGGAGACCGCGATTAGGAAAAAGAGAAGGAGGAAGGCCGCCTTTGGAATGGACCGATGACATAAGAATAGCCAATTATAACTTAATACAGAAAGTACAAGACAGGGATCTGTGGAAAGTACTTGGAGAGGCCTACATCTGTGAAAGGATAGATGTATAAGCATATGATGGCGTAGTTTCCAACAATAAGGATTCCTTTCTCCTCTCGTCGGGGAATAGTTGCGGGGCAAAAGATTTGTAGCATATACCTTAAGTTGTTGTTTTCTTGGTTCTTTGTTTAGGTGCCAGTTGTAATCGAATTTTTTATTTTTTTATTTTGTAACGATATTATTATTAGGGTGGTGACTTGTAAATATAAAAACAATCGATGTGCGAAACTTATATTTTAACGTACGCGGTACCGTGGCACGTACAAATAGCTAGCGACAAAATTCCAGTAGCCATACGTGTACCTGGTTACGGCTTGCCACGATCTACCTTGGTACAGGCTCACATGCCTCTTGCAATAGCTGAATGCTAACTGCCTGCTTTTGTCGTTCGTAGACCGGTTCTAGGTAAGGGTTGAAATATGTCCGCCTTGGGGACAATGAAGGAGAATATTTCCTATAATTTGGCAAGCAAAAGAAACCAAATGAACAATTAAATTAATTAAAAATATTACTGTTATAGCAAATATTTTTCGAATATTTGCTCCGCTACAAAGTGTTAATAAATAAGTTTTATAAGTTAGGAACTAGTTGATGAAAACATGAAGCCCCGATAAGAAGCGGCTCTCTCTGACACATGCAGCACTGCTAAAGTGTTGTTCGCAACATTTATAAATCAAAGTGAGGTGATCATTTAAAAAATAAAATGACTAAATGGTGATAAGCAAGTACGCAGTACCAGAAGAACAAAATTAAAGAATTTTGGTGAGTCAGAAGTAGAAGATCGATTCTACGACCAAGAAACGGATTTTTAGATGAAGTGACAGTAGATCTTCGAGTGCTGTGGAAAAACAGAAAGGTGTGGAGAAAAGTGGTGAAGCATATCAAGGCCCGCAATAAGCGTGTAGCGCAAGGGACCTATGTATGTGTATATGTTTGAAAAGTATAATGAAAGGTTCCTTCTATATCCAAAAATGGACATACAACTGTTTCTTCAAGTTTTAGTATCTTCTTCAAGCAGCTAGCCAGTTAGTTTTTAAAACAACTGCTAATGTGATAAGTAAAATACTTTTTTGTAATAGAAAGAATCTCCTGACTTAGGAACACGTTTTGCAATTGATAGGACTGTAAGGAGTAGAGAAAGTCCCCAATTGTTTATCTGGAAGGTGGCAGGCAATGCGAATATTCTGTTCAGTCGCACTGGACATCGAACTACGCAATTTTCTACTATTGCTTTTATATATAAGCCTATACATTGAGCCTTCTAAATGTCTTGTCTTTGATCTGTGCTTTAAATCTTCAAATTTCGAACGGTTTCGCGCCATCTCTCTTAAAAAAAATGATAATAGTTTGCTGCGTAAATAACTAGGGGTTAATCTCGCTCTGACATAGTAATAATATCACCCATCCAAAAAATCTACCTCTTTGTTTCGGGGGTTTACATTTGTCTCGCCCATGTGAAGAAAGGTGGGCGTTCGAATATTCAAAAACTGGAAGAAAATCAGTAAAATATTAGGATCTAAGAAAAGTTTGCAGTAGGTCGAGGAGGAGCAGAACTTTAGAACTAGCAGAGGGTTGGTTTGGAGTAGATTAGTGTGCAACTTTTGAAAAATTGTGGATTTTTTTTAATGAGCTTAAAAATAACCATCGGATTCAAACAGACTAAATGTATGTTTGTTGTGGTTTTTTAGGTCCATAGTAACGAGTTAAATTGTAAATTGGACTTCCAAACTGTTTGGAACCTATGATAAACTTGTTTTTCCTTACACGGTTCCTTTCTTAGTCTCATTTTAGCACTTATTTGAATTAAACCTATAATCTGAAGAAAGTTGACATGCTAAGCCAATTATTGGAATAACAATTTTGTAAAGCGAAACACTCTGAAGTACAACGAATGGAAGAAGAACTTGAAGAAGGAAAATCACCTAATACCAACATATTTCCAGGATTATAAGAATCGAAATAAATAATGACAGGAGTGTGGTACAAAAAATAAATTATGATAAAAGGGGAAAGTGCTAGAAGCTATAAGAATAGAAAATAAAGAATAGTTTTACGAAGTGCGTTCAAGTTCTAAGATCGGCACTTAAGAAAGTTGAAACTTCTGTTACTTCTCAACGTAATCTCCGTCTAGACGTAAACATTTTTTACAACGTCATCGCCATGATTCTATGACTGCTGAGAACACTCTTTAAGGGTGTGTTTTCCCACTGGAAAATCGCTGATGTAGCGGCGGCTCGATTGGAAAATGAGCGACCTCGAAGAGTGTTCTTCATGGTCGGAAATTTATGGCGGCATCTCGTATCAACATGTCCTGAGATATTGCCGCACGCGCAGCCTTATGTTCGTCGATCAACATTCGCAGGGCCCATCTTGAAAAAACTTTCCGCATTTCCAGGTCATCATGCAAAATAGACTCCACAAATCTTACGAAAAAGTTTAGAGGCAATATCACACACACTTAATCGACGACCTCCCATAACAACTTGCTGAACTCGCGCAATTGTGGTTTCGGTCCGGCACATTTTGAACATCCATATCGCCTTCGTGTTTCACCACACAAGAGGAGAAAACGTTGTTCTTGAATACAAGACAACACTCACTGCAATTGTACGGTGATGCCATTTGTATTACAAATTCAAAAATATTATTCTCGTCTTTGAAAATTAACCGCATCTTTCTACTTACTCTCATTGCCGAGAAAAAATGGAGAGCTTAGAAATTGAACGCACTTCGTATTTATTGCGCTCTTCCCACTTCTCTCATTGTGATTTAGATCTGTTCTGATTAGGAATACCTACTTTAGAATGTTTATCAGAAGAAGGTTATAACTGCGAATGCAACAGGAAAATGAGGACCTTCAAAAGCCTACATTTAATAATTCAACAAGATCAACAGATTTATAGTACATTGATAACCAGTTAATATAAATAAAGTCACGTATGTAAGTTTAATAAAGAAAAAAGAAAAAGCAAAAGATTATATAAAGTTCCTTTATTGCAAGGAAGTTAGGGTACGATAAATCCTCTTACATTGACGTCATTCACTGCATGGTGACAAGCTATACTGGTCGTCGCATGTTTATTGCACGACCATGCCTCGGTGAACCCCAATCAGGTGTAACCGTTATGCAAACGCCGACAACGCGGAGTAATCACAGACATACATTATTCATGTCCTACATGGACGCGTCGATGGCGCTGCGCCGCCCCTGTGGTGATATTATTGAGTTACGTCCACGGTTTGGTGGCTCCGCGCGCGACTCGCCCCTTTGATATTCCAGCCGCGCCGGGCGGCCGAGCTGATGAAACGCTGGAAAGTTCGAGGACGTGGCGGCAGAAAAGACGCCATCAAGGGTAATTGAATGTAATCGGAAATGGGGAGCGTATTGGAATTTCACGCTGCTATAGTTTAGGAGTTCGTTTCGGCCTGACAACAGGCGACCTGCTCTCAAGGATAAACTCTTTGTATTGCCCACGATCTACTTTATACAGGGAAAATGCTGCTAATTTCTTTTGGGTTTGACGACACCTAACGTCTTTCCTTTCCTATCTAATTTGAGAATATATGAGATATTTAATCAGAATGTATTTGTTGTTTCACCGATGGGTTTTTGTAATATAGTCGAAGCATTTACTTCTTCCAGACCTTCACGTTATCGTTTTCAAATATTTTGTAGTTTTACGGTCTTTTTTTACGATCTTTAGGTTTGTCTTTTTAGTATCTGAAGGAACAGAAAACTGATAAGATGTCTAAGAAAAAAAAGATACAATATAAATTACCCTTAGTAGCCTTCAGAATAATTGACATCTTTCACAACATACTTCTGGTAATGTTTGTAAAGCTTCTGGAAACTGTCAGCAAAGGATCTTTTAGGAATCTTAGGATTTCTGTCGCACTTTCTTGTACTGCTGTTTTCTGCAGGTTTTATCCCCTTTTGTTTCTGTTCGTCTGTTGACTTTTGCATCACAAACTTGTAATCTTTTCCTCCCACTTGAACCTCGTTTTCTATTGACAGGAGACTGGAACGCCAAGCACACTACCTGGGGGTTCAAGCTAATATCACTTAAAGGGCGAGCATTCTTCAACACCGTGTAGCGGTATATGTCGACTGACGAGCCAACCTGCTGGTCGACGGACCTACGCAAAATCCCTGACCTGCTGGACTTTGCGGTTACCAAAGGGATTTTAGAAACTTTGATCTAGATTCAGACCAATAATAATAAGTTTGAGTACAAATATTATAAGTTTTGGTGTTGTGGTTTACCATGACAACATTAATCTAGCACATAAAATGTACACATCCATCGAAATCGATACTACCATCGAGTACCTCATAAAGCTCATTCAAGAGGCTGCCTGGCAAGCTACTCCAATAGATCATAAACGAACATACGAAATCCACAATATAGTAGCGCAAAAACGCAGAGCCGAGCCTGTGATAAGTGATGAAGATCCAGTAATCCTCGAGACAAGACTACACTGAATAATCTAACGCACTGATTTCGCAATATTATCCAAGAAAACGGAAATGCATTATTCACTTACTACATTATTACCCTATCACCAGAAGATTACACGATCTGAAGAGTGACTAAAAATCTTAAAAGGCTTATTACTAAAATACCACCCCTAAGAAAACCAGATGGAAGCTAGGTTCGTTCAGATGAAGAAAAAGCAAAACCTTCGGTGAACATCTCGCACGAGTCGTCATTAAGTTTTCATCCAATAATCTTAATTTTTGATACAGGGATAGAGGAATATCTCAGCTTGCCTGGGAAATTATTTCTACCTCTGGGGCTAATCTCTCCTGCAGAAGTATATAGAGAAATCAAACTAACCAGATCTTATAAAGCCCCTGGGTGTGACCTTATAGTGGAAAATACACTAAAGCAATAATGCTCATCACAACAATATACAATCATATGCTTGCTATTTCTCATTTTCCCACTCAATGGAAATTCGCCTTAATAACTATGATCGCGAAATCCGGGAAACCTGCGCAAGATGCCGCCTTCTATTGGTCGATAAGTCTA
This sequence comes from Sinelater perroti, assembly GCA_036346155.1. Lineage (NCBI taxonomy): Eukaryota > Metazoa > Arthropoda > Insecta > Coleoptera > Elateridae > Sinelater > Sinelater perroti. Next base: position 593,346 of record JARFIY010000037.1, read on the forward strand.
CTACCTCTACTATCCAGATTTTTTGAACGCTTACTGTTATACAGAATTATATATATATATATATATATATACCAGTTCAGCTTCTGTGAAGAATATTCAACCGTCTAGTAATATCATAGAATAGTCAACTACATTAAGGAAACATTCGAAGAGAAAAAATGTGTGCTTCCATCTGTTCTGTAGAGTATGCACTTGAATTCCTCTAACCGGATGATTTTTTTCAAAAAAGCCAACTTTTTCAGCAAACTTTTAGGGTGTACACGACATCTAACAGTGCAATCTGAGGGACAGGACGTTTATTACTAATTCGGCACAAATGAGACCAGGATTATATCGAGGGAGATTTACTGAGATTCTGTTTTTTAACAACATCGCCATTGATATATACACGACATAGAACTCCCAAAATGCTTTACTCTGAAATTTTAAATGTCGGCGGATTACTGAGGACATTTACGCACTGGTGGCAGTGCTGTAAATAAACAAAATTTGTAGAAAATGGACAGAAACTGTCCAGTGTGGTAAAAAAATATAGAAAAACTCGAAGAGGCCCATGTTGGTCTGCTATAATAATCAAAAGTGCCCTCAGTTAGCACAAATTTCTATCTTAGGGTAGAAGCAAATTCTGAGCTACTAAACTTCAACTGAACATTAAACTCTTACGTTTCTGAAGCTTCTTGTCGCTACAGACAAAAAAGCATAATCGCTGTTAAATGGAATGCCGAACACACCGAATGGTTATAAACGAGTCACCATATAAGGAACGAATCTGCTACAAGTTATAGAGTTGCACAGGTTCAATAATTAAAGCTGGAATACTGGTTCAGCGACCCAAATAAAACACTCGATATTTTTTGCTGTGGCTCAAAAAATAGAACACAAGCTACTACGTATGTCATCTAATCACACGTTCGTTACAATAAGCCTCAGCTCCATAAAATTAAAAACTGATTAGGTCTTTTACTTCTAATGTTCAAAGAAAATACGAATCTAAACATTCTGTTAGAATAACAAGTAGATCTAGACCCACACAATGCTTTATACGACTTTTGTGAGAAGATTGACAAGCTTCCATTTTAACGTACATATCTTAAATGCTAAAGATGAACGCAGAGTCTGGAAAAGATGTCAAACCTCAAGAAATCAAGCAAATAGAAGAGACACATTTACTCTGTCGAACTGAAGAATTAGAAAACTACATTGCAAGCTTAACTAAAAAGATTATTCAATCTGGAAAGCCATTAGTTAACTAAGAAAACGGGAATGTATTCTCCGAATAACATTTCAGACCTTAAGACAAGTAGCCACATGTAAGAACCCGTGATAATGAGGCCATAGATTGTCTAGATATCCCAACTATTGGTCTTCCTCTAGAAAAACTGCAAAAAACTGGATCACTATGGCTAATGATTACCATTAACAGTTACAGCATTTTCAACATAATCTTCGGAGTACCATAGGTTTCACCTGCCCAAAGAGTGAGTTGTAGTGGGTACCTTTGCTTTTTATAAGTTACGCGAGGATTTTCCGATCCCCAAATGTGACAATTTTGTCTGTTTACCAACTCGTAGAGTTGAAAATCCACTTAATGATGTAATTAACGAATTGCCGACTGTCAGAATGGTCAGCAAACGTAAGCTCTTGCGTCAGTTGAATTCTGTGGCATGAAGATTGAGCTCTTTAGTGATTAGGGAGCTTTTCGAAATATTCAGTTGTCGACGTTTTTCGATTTGCAGCAACACTTTGACTAATTATGGTAATATTCTTACGGGACTTTGCATCCATTATTGATCCAGTTTCATCAACTTTTGTGATTAATCTTCAGACAGTTAATTGATTTGGTCCATTATTTTAACCAACAATTCGAATTTGCAATGCGTTTTAACAATAACAACTTGTTGGTCTTTCATGTAGCGTGTGGTAGTTACTAGTTGGGAAGAATCGTAGATGACTTCTGTTAAAGTATCATAGTTGCCGACTACAAAACAAAAAAGGCGCAAATTTTAAATTTGTTGTTCAATTTGGGGGCCCCCTTTATTAAGCTTCAGCGAGAATCCCATTTGTGGAAAAATAGAGTCTTAAATTTTGTTCTTTAAATTTGTTGTTCAATTTGGGTCCCCTTTATTAAGCTTCAGCGAGAATCCCATTTGTGGAAAAATAGAGCCTTAAATTTTGTTCGGCTATAACTCGCTAAAAGCTTTGCATGCGTTGGGCGAGAGGGGCTTTTATATTCTTAACAGAACTTTTATGCTTTGAATGTAGGCATTGCAGTTATTATTACCTTTCAGCCCCGTCCCCTAAATGTTTGATGAAAACAAATTGCGCCGATATTGCTATTAAGGCCGCCCCAAGCAGCCACCTGTTTGCCTTCTAAAACTCCCATTTCGCCCTATTTATTCTTTATGGCCGCTTATTCGGCCGTTCCCTAAGCTGGCCAGCGATTGAATCATGTACGGGGGCCGTTAGGAGCCAGCACGCAACGAAGGGTACATATCTTATAAGTTTCTGGGGTTTCAAAGTTGCAATTGAATTAATGGCAAGGCGAGCGACATCGGGCATGTTAATGTAAGCTTGCGAGTGCCTGACCGTTTCTTGTCAAGGGTTTCGCTTCTTAAAGAAGAGGTGTGAAGAGTGTCCTAACGGAAATATACACCCGTCGTGGTCTACCTGGTTTGTCCCGAAAGTATATCACCAAATAATAGGAAAAAATCACAATTACATAGCTCTCTCTTTTTCCTCACGACCGATCATCATTTTGCCTGATACTATGATCCACCAAGGATATTTAGATTGATTTTTATTGTCAAAATATTTTGTGTTGTAGCAGAAAGGTACAGGATCAGATCAGATACCCGAATCGTTACTCGCCGTGTCACAAAACAATTCTACGCTTTTTTTTCTTTCCGGAAAAATGGAACGTTTGTAATCAGAAAGGGTTATAAATATGTGTAGAAGAGAATCGGTAGAAGGAGTACTGAGAGAAAATAGGCCAAAGTAGAAGTTCAGTTATAAGAACCTTACATGAAAATAGACTCTACATCTAGTTTGCTTAGCAACTAAAGTTACAATGATAATACTTACACGAAGAATAAAATGACCAAGCAAATCCGAAGACCCCCAACTTGCTTCATTGATACATCAAAGACGGTTGAGAGTCCGACCCATGTTTAATGTAACTTTTTCGCTTAAAATGTTTCGAAGTCTTGGAACATCCTCGTGGGACACCTTCTATGCAGTAAAAATGATACAATATACAAGAAATATTGTACATAGTCTTAATCAAAGTAAGCACCCTAAATTTCGACTTCTAAACATCTTTTATATGAGTATTTATCTTCGAATCGTAATCGTAGATCTATATGTCACTTTTCGTTGCGATCTTTTTGGGGAGATTTGATTCATTGCTCTAGTAATGGAATTGTCACAGAAAGAATTTTACCACGACAATTTTACACTCATTGGTTTTTAGAATCTTCAGCTCAATTTCTAATTTCTAGACTGTCGTTAATTATAGCTCATATACATTCACGATTTTCCGGTTTTTTGCTCATCGCTGGTCTTCTAGAACGTGAACTACTATCGACTACCCAACAAGCAAAATAAACAGATAAATTCAGCAACAGTTCTGCTTGCATTCAGTGGTGACAGAGAAATGTAACTGAAGACAGCAACAATTGTATGCAAGGGCGGCAATCTATTCAGATTTAGGTGCTAAAGAATGCAGGAGAAGGTGGTGGAAACGCAAACACAAGCGCTAATTATGGCAACAAAGAATGCAGCCACGCGATGTATTTCTTTGTCTTTTGGAATCACCAACAGAAGTATTGAACACAGACATTAGATACGGTAAATGCAAGTACAGACAGTATAGTTTTATTTATTTTTAATGCGGACGTTAAAGTATTTTCTCACTCAACAGACTGCTCGTAAAATGGGAACTAGAAAACAATAAACTGCACTGCGGACGGAGTATCAACGCGTACAGCTTAAATTTCATTGAACCTTTGGTCTCAAAACGCAACATTTTGAGTGATTTTAGTGTTTTTGATTTTCCCATATTGATTTCTAAAATAGTTTCTGAAATAGTCTGAATGTGAATTTTCTCATATTTTATATTTTTAAAAGACATACAAATAGGCAAGCTTTCTCTCTATATAACATGAATTTGGTGTGTCCTATTATTGGCTCTGCTGCATCAACTTACGTGGCATTTGGCGATAATAATTGTTTTTTTTTATTTACAGGTAAGGCTGCCCAGAATTCAGCAGATTTGTTAAAGGTACTTTAGGGTAAGCTGGCGTGTTTACTAATTAACTTATTGCATGTGGCTTTAGAGTCATTTAATTCTGTATGACTATTTTTTTTGTTATTTTCTAATTAATCTGGTATTACAAAAATACACATTTTTCATTCTTGAATACATAGTAGGTTCAAAAAGTCCATGGCATAATTTTATTGTATGGAGTCCAATAACGTTAAAGCAATCAAGAGAGTTGCTGCACACTATCGCTAATGATGGTTTAGTTATTCGAAACACAATCTATTCCTTGATACCTTTTTCAGCGTGCTAGTCGTACCTAAGATTGTTCAAGGCTGCTTCCAACCCCAGAAGCAAGTAATAATCGGCTAAAATCGAATCGGGTGAAAATGTTTTAGCTTTCTTCTGTCGTGCGCGGACGCGACGGTCAAAATTTGGGCTGCTACTTTTTTCCAATATTATATTATATTAAAGATAAATTCATAAAATTCCCCATAAATAATATATTGGGATATAATCTACTGAATTATCAATTTTAACAAACTATTTGTATGCATATACCTTGCATAAAACACATTACCCACAGGTCAGTCAACACAAACCCTTGGCAAAAAATGCAACAAATTTTATCGTCATCCGGTTTGGTTTGAGCTGCAACTAATTGCAAGTCATTTGTTAGGTCTAGAACAAAGTCCAGTGAGTTTTATTTCTTATTTGTCTTTCTTGAACCTTCTAATTTTTTAACTCTTTAGCTAACTTAACATTTAATCTCTTTCATTTGTTTGGATTTCAAACATTTACCTCCGATTGTCTCTTCTCTTGACATAGTTAATATTGTTAAACTGGTGATCCTAATACTTTACGACCACATTGCCTTTTTTCTTTTGGCTAAGGGAAGAAAAGCAAAAAATAGCCCGATTCTTATCTATCGTCTTAACTTCAGCGAGAGTTGCATAGATTTTCGTGGCCTTAGAGCCAATTAATGGCAATTAAGTAAGCTTTGTTAAAGAGTTTAATTATTATTAAGGCTCCCATACGTTTGACTTTACTGTCCGGTCGTCGCGCACCATCTCTGATACGGGGCGATGTGGCAAGCACTGCGGCTTAGACGACTGCTTTTGTATCTTTAAAGGTCTGTTAAGGCTTTGTCCAAGGGCTCAAGTTTGTAGGGATAGTGATAAAGATTACGAACTGTTTTACAAATTCTTCACACCATTTAGCGAAGATGTATACGATTGAATCCAGCCCCCCGGGTGAGTGACACCAATGCGGGTAAATACCACCAATGATTGAGCATAATGCTTTGAAGCCCTCATATAGACAATCACTGTTATTGCTGAACTTTGTTCACTAGATGTTAATTCAGCAAGTTGTAACTTTCTGTTCCTGTTAACAACATATATGTTAGGATTTTACTTTAAACATTGGTTGAACTTGTTTCATCTACATTGTAGATTTTTTCACCCGGGATCTTATGCTTCTCAAAAGCTGCCTTTAACAATTCAGAAGAAGTGTCATCGTTGTGCTTATTGAATCCTAAGGTGCGCGAAAAAGATGTTCTACATGGCTCGAGCAATGAAAGAATATTTTTATTAAGTTGCAGAAAAATATTTTTGCCATTCTTAGTAACTGCTTAGTTGGTACGTCATTCGACACAGGTCTACAAGTGTTAAGTCATAAAATTTCTTCTCCAATTGAAATTGTCGTTGAATAAAGTGATCTTCTGGTTCATGGCCTAGTACAGGTTGTTTCCCAATTTTCCTTTCCACAATTTTGAACGGTTTATTTACGTAGACTGAAGCGTTTTGACGATATTTTAGAGTGCCTAGTTTTTCATAGACAACCTGAATTGTCTCTATTAAATCCGCTTCATTCAACACCTTCCTTTTGTTGTCCTTCAATTTTTACCCGAAAGGGTTTTTTTGTTTTATGCTTGTCTATCCTTCCTGCACACCCTTTTCTTCCATCGTCATTTTTATTTAGGTTTTCTAAGAAGCAGCCGCCCTGTCTTTTTTTCTCTTTCACCTTGAAGCTCACTGCGTCAATTTTTTTTGGTCATCTGTTATCTGCCATTACATGTTCATACTCTTGGGGAGGTGGGGGGTGGGCTTATTTTCTAACGTTTTCGTGATTGAACAGGTGAAATTCATTCTTCTCTAAACTTCCTCGCTTCTAAGTTTGCCCGTCTTGTGATTGTGGATATCTTCTCATAAAATCTAATTTTAGTGTTTTAAGCTTATTTTTATGTTCTTCTTTAAAGTACCTTGTTTTCTACTATGCTACGGAGTGTTCCCTTTGGCATCTTGGCAAATATCCTTATTTTTATTCTCTCGTTTGCATTTACTGGACTTGTGCTTAGATACTTGACTGTTATACAGGATTTGATCTCTTTGTCTT